>CM057341.1:166952101-167552101 GCA_030015575.1 Agapanthus africanus | reverse complement strand
CGCCACGTGTCAGCTTCAGAACAACTTGCGCTATGCGCTTTTAAAATAGACCATTGCTCTCTGAAATTGGCGCAACTCACCAGAGCGCGCCACGTGTCAGTAGCGCAACAGCGCACTGCGCTAACTGCGCTTGCGCTCACCAGAGCATGACACGTGTCGCCTCCACATACGCTTGCGCTCATTAATTGGCACAAAGCGCCTGACAGGCATATGGCCACTGTCAGATGATTAATGCACTGCATTATTGAGAAGAAGGGCTGAGCCCAATTAAAAAAGGCCTAATAAAATGCCATGCATTATTTTAAAAAAGGGCATAGCCTAAATAAGGGTCTGTCAGACCAAAACAGATGCTCTGCATCATCAAAATAAAGGGACAGAGCCCAAATCAAATAGGCCTTACAAGCCAAAATAAAATGCAGTGCATTATTAAACAGGGGCAAAGCCCTAGCATAGGCCTAATAGGCCAAAGATAAATAAAAACGTTGAACATTTTCAACTGGACTTGGCCCAATCATGGACATAAGTCCTCAAATTAAATTGACTGAGCATGACTGCTCTCTTAAATCAATTCACATCTGGTTCAAGGGTACATCTCCGAACTCCTCTGACACTTATCGTTGTAATCCTTCAACGACGTCAGAGAGGTGACGGGTCCCGACAACCACACATCAATACAGACTGTGGGGTCCTTAAACTCATGGACTTAAGCATCCTTAAACCAACAATACGGACTGTGGGGTCCTTAAACTCATGGACTTATGCGTTCTTAAACCAAGATACGGACTGTGGAATCCTTAAACACATGGACTTATGCGTCCTTAAACTCATGGACTAATGCGTCCTTAAACTAATATCCGTCCCCAAAACGGGAACGATGGACCACCATGTCCCTAAACTGGCGATGGACCACCATGTCTCTAAACTGGCGATGGACCACCATGTCCCTAAACTAGAACAATAGAGCCCCCAAATGCTCTTTTGTCGGATCTAAACGATCCCATTTAAGTTGATCTTAGCTTCAAACATGGCTAACGTATCCTTAAACATTCAAACAGACTTTAGTCCCAAATTGGACTATAGATCCCCCAATCAATTTTGGTTCAAGGGTACATCTCTGAACTCCTCTAACATCTGTCGTTGTAATCCTTCAACGTCGTCAGAGAGGTGATGGGTCCCGACGGCCATACAAGAAATGGACCACTACGTTCCTAAACTGGAACAATAGAGCCCAAACGCTCTTTTGTCGAATCTAAACGATCCCGTTAAATTGATCTTAGTCTCAAGCTGGACTTGTGTATCCTTAATAAACGTTTGAGTTGATCTTAGCCTCAAATATGACTAACGTATTCTCAAACCAAAACCCCAAACCCAAATCTAGGAAAATACGGATTTGGACTAATCCACGTCCTACGGGCGACGACATAAATTAGTCTCCGTATACAATCCACGGGCAACCACAAACAAAGCAAACACACATGCGATACGAAGTGAAATTCTGGAGAAGGAGAAAGTTGTTACCGCGACGCGGTAGCGTAATTAACTGCAGGGGCTTGCGCCTGTAGGGAAGAGCGTCCCCACAATCAAAAACCCCTCTAACGAGGGGGAATCTGACGAAGTCTGCTACATCAGCCGCATCCGTCTAAACCTCCGATACACGGTACCATAAATCAACTTGGCATCTTTGGAGAGGTAGACGGATAAAACCAAATAATATCTGCCCTGAATCTTAGGCAAGATGTCTCTACGCCGCGCCGTCTTTCGGAGGGGAACAACGACATGTCCCAAAAATTTCACATCTTCAAGCCAAAACTCGCACTTGCTCATCTTTGCATACAATTTTTCTTGTCTCAACGTCTGCAGTGCGATCTTTAAGTGTTCTGCATGCCGTTCAATACTCTTCGAGTAGACCAGAATATCATCAATGAACACCATTATAAACTGGTCCAAGAATGGTGAAAAGATTCGGTTCATCAAGTCCATGAATATCGTCGGTGCATTCGTTACTCCGAAGGGCATCACTAAATACTCGTAATGTCCATACCGAGTTCGGAACGCCGTCTTGCAAATATCTTATGTTTTAACTCGGATCTGATGATATCCGGATCGCAAATCCAGCTTCAAGAATACCTTCGCGCCACTAAGTTGCTCAAATAATTCGCCAATGCGAGGGATAGGGTACTTGTTCTTAATAGTCACCCGGTTTAATTCTCGATAATCGATGCACATCCTCCTTATGCCATCTTTCTTCTTGACTAGAAGAACTGGAGCTCCCCAAGGCGAGTTACTGCTTCGAATCCAACCCTTCTCAAGTAATTCAGTAACCTTCTTCTTAACTTCTTCCAACTCCACTGGTGCCATTGGATAGTACGCTTTAGAAACTTGCGCGCACCAGGAACAAGATCAATCGTGAACTCTACGTCTCGCTTCGGCGGTAAACCGGATATGTCCTCAATCACGTCCATGAAATCTTGAACAACAGCTGGCGCTTCATCCTTAGCAACATCCATCGACGAAAGAATACTATCTGTCGGCCTAGCCTTAAACTCGACTGGCCCGACAGAACTGCTTCCTCCAGTAAAGATAAACTCTGGATGTCCGGGAATCTGGAAAATTACTTTCTTTGCCCTACAATCAATGTGAGCGTGGAAAGTGCTGAGAAAATCCATTCCCAAGACGACTTCATAGCTGCCTGTATCAATCACCAAGAAATCTGCAAAAAGCTCCCGTCCGCAAATAACAACTGCACAATCCTTACATTCTCTACTAGATATGATATTCCCATTCCCAGTGTGTATATCGCAGAAACTAGACAGGGTCGTGCAAGTAATCGAGTATGTAGCAATAAACTTGGACGACATAAAACAATGGGATGTACCAGAATCGAATAACGCTAATGCGGGAAAACCATGAACAAGTAGAATACCTGAAACAACTTCTCCTGAAGCCTTAGCTTCCTCAGCCGTCAGGGTAAATGCTCGAGCTTGATTGGGTCCCTGAGTCAGTTGCTTCTGTCCCTGAAATGGTTTCTGCGGTGGCTTCTGAACATCATCCTTCGTGCGAAGTTTCGACGCACAAGCGTTGATATTATGATCCGCCGATCCACAAACCAAACAGAGTCCCTGCCTCCTTCGACAATCTCTTTGTACATGTCCGGGTAAATGGCAGTAGTTACAAATCACGCTACTTCTTTGATCAACGACAACAGGCTTCTTCATAGGTGTTACGCCACGACGGTTCACTGGAATACCTCTGCGTCCCTGTGCTCTGTTCTGTGCAAATGTTGGCTTCCGTACTGTAACTGCTGGCTGCTGTGTACTCCCAGTCTTCATAGATAGACTCTGCTGCTCTCGGGCTTCTGTAAGTACTTGTGAGAAAGTGGTCAAACTCAGGGAGACAATCTGCCTCTGGATGTCCACATCCAAACTGCGCATGAACCTCCTTTCCCTATCAACATCGTTGGCAACCAAAGGTCTAGCGAATCTACTGAGCCGCGTCCACTCAGCTGCATGTACATCTACAGGTGCGCTGTTCTACTTCAAACTGATGAACCTTTCTTCCATTTCCTCCCGTGCAGTCCGCGGGAAGAACTTCTCCAAGAAACTCTTCGAAAAATCCGCCCAACTGATCGGCTTGGAAAAGCGGGTCTCTTCCACAAGCCACCATTCAAGGGCGTAGTCCACCAACTGGATGCGTACCACATCCACTCTCTTATCTTCTGGGATCTGTGCCGCAACGAGTAAATTCTCCGTGTCAACCAGCCACTGCTCCGCTGGCAACGGCTCCTCCAAGCCAGTAAAAACAGACGGACCCAGTCTCCTGAAATCCGCCACGGTACCCACACGTTCAACTGGTCTGGCCACAACATTGTTCACGGACTACTGAACGGTCCGCACACCTTCCTGTAAAGCTTCAGCTTGCTGCTGGATCAGCTCGGTCTGTCGCTTTTGGTTCTCCAACATCCCACGTATTACTCCAAGCATAGCGGCTTCGTCAACACGCCTTTGGTACGTTTTCAGATTCTTATCTGCCATGTTCCTGAAATCAAAGCACCCAAAGGATTAGCATGATAACAGATTCAAAATATAGATCAAGGACATGAATCAAGGCTAAAACTCCAAGTTACTTAAATAGAGTACCGCATTGTAACCATGCTGCGGTATAATAGCTACAATCACATAACTCTACCCAAGTCGCCTAAGTTCTAGAGATAACAAAAGAAACCAGGTTTCGAGTCGATATACAAAGGAGGTTTGCATATCGTAAAAGTAGAATCGGGAGGAGGTTAAGATTAAAAAAATGGTAAGACAGTAAGGTGGCAGGAAATGTTTCCTAATCATGAGTATTCTGATTCATGTATTGGGTCCAATACCCAACTACAAAAGAATCAAACCCGATTAACCTATAACCTAGTCTCTGATACCAAAAGAACCATGTCACGTCCCGCTTCCCAGAGTACGCTAAGATAGGCACGTGACATAGCCAGCCATGCTACCTGTGGATAGGAAATATCCTTGCACAGTCACATTACGGCTGTAGAGATATCAAGAACAATAATGAACTATCTAACACATGTCCATAAGCCAAAATAAAACGAGTCAAGAATAAAATAATGCGGAAGCAAAAGATCCAATACAAGAATAAACTGGAATGTACGTCCCATAATACGGGCTCACATCATGAATGAAAAAATACCGAAACTAAAATGAGCTAACTACTTGCAATTCCTCACTGCTCAGCCTGCTGACTGAAATACTCCTGCTCGGACTGCAGCAAAGGTAAGAAATTTGGGCCATGCAAAACGCAGACGTCAGTGCATCATAATATAAAGCAATACTAGAAACAGGGGTAGCAATACATGCCGGTATGAGTATAAAGGGTAAAACGGGTATAACAGTGATATAAGTAAGTACAGTGGGGTAATGTGTAGTGAGTAATCTAAACTGGCCTATTGGGTTCCCTACTCTCAAGTCTTTGAAATCAATTTGATGAATCATCGATGTTACTCAATAGTATCCCGTGCGTGCCCGGGATCATGGTGAAGATTCTCGGGCCGAAGCCGAGACATGCCGCTAGGCACTAAAATGTAGTATGTAACGATGAGTGATGTCAGCAGCATCACCCCAAGGCTGGCCTAGCCTCTAAAATAGGAAATATGTATAGATGAATGATGCCAGCAGCATCATCCCAAGGCTGGCCTAGCCTCTAAAACTGATCAGTAAAGGTATCGAACTGTCGAGTTACAAGTCGGGTTTCATCTTTGATTTCCCCATACCCCCAAGTTATATATGTTCAAGTCAGGGATTAATAAATCCGGAGCTAACGCCAACGCAGGATCAAGCAGGTATAGGTGTGTTTGGATAGACAACAGGAAATGTCCGTAGGGACAACAGGTCAAGTTTGTTGGCATTAGAAACAAGATCAGGTAAAAGGTAAATCTATGGTACATCAGGTCAAGTCAGGTAGTATATAGGTATCTGTCATGTGAAGAAGTGCACGGTACCATGTCGTGTCAAGTAGTAGGTGTATCAAGTCATGTCAGGGGTGCACAAGTAACAAGTGGGTGCTCATATCAAACTATAATAAGCACGGGTATACAAAACAAGTAGGGGTACTAATGGAATAATGCAACTAAGTACATATTAAAGCATATGGATGCACAGTTATCGATTTGGGTTAAGAGGATAGTTCCAACATTAATTAAATACAGTTTATCGAATATGGAATGTTAAAAAATCACATTAATATGTATTAAATGATCTAGGGATGCAATTGAATATATATTAGGGTAGATGTATGCAAACGAGTGTCCAATAGAGTATAAACTATTAAAGGGTACTATGGGCTGTGCAAATAATTATTATCTGATTTAAATATGGACGTGGGTACCATGTATTGTAAACTAAAAGGCAACATGATATGTTTCAAGTTCTAAATCTAAAATGATATAATGGAACATCGAATGTCAAAATGGAACATGTGACATTAGATTAAATCTACAGGTTTAACATGTAATTAAAAACGTATAAAATAATATAAATAGTATGTAGCAAGTTTTACTTGCCTCGACAGATCAAGAAACGGTATACGGAACGTCACACGTCGACGGAAAAAGTCGCGACGCGCGTACGATGCACGGAACGGATTCAAACAACATACAAGGGAATCACACGGGTCAGGTACGCTCGCTGGGTCGTCGGGATCTTCGTCGGCACGACCGGATTCCGATAATCTAAAAGAACAGTGAACAAGAATTAAAGAAGAAAGACAAAGAGAGAGAAGAGAAGAGAAAAGAAGAGGAAAAGAAGAAGAAGAAGGAGAAGAGGGCTTACAAGATTGTGCAGTGGAGTCGCAGAGAGAGAGGTGGTGGTGTCGATGATGAAGAACGGAGCTCCAGCGAAGGGTTTGACGTTAGGGTTTCGGTTAGGGTTCGCGCTCGGGTTTTGTTGGCTGGGGTTCTAGGGTGCAGGGATCTGGTGTAGGGGGAAGAGAGAAGAAGGAGATAGAGAGAGAAGAGGAAGGAGATGATGATGGCAAGGTCGAGGGGATCGCCGGCGGTGAGGTGTTCTGTGGGTTTGTGGGTGTGCAGGGGTGCAGATAGGGCTCGGGAATGGAGGAAGAAGGAGAAGAAGATGGCGAGGAGGAAGAAGAGGCTTGGTTGAAGGAGAGTTGTGATAAGGTGATGGAGTTTTTAGGGTTAGGGTTTGAAGAAGGCAGAGGGTTGATGGGTTCTCTCGGAGGAGGCTGGGGTTTTTAAAAGAAGAAGAAAGAAAAGAATGAAGGGAGGTGAGCTTAGCGGGGGGAGGTGAGCTTAGCGGTGACGAGATCGTCTACAGAAATCGCGAGAAGAGAGAGAGAGGATCGCGAGAGGAGAGAGATTGGGCGAGAGCGAGAAGAGAGAGAGAGAGGGGGGAGGAGAGATGAACTTGTCTGCTAGTGAGGGGAGAGAGAAAGAGAGAGAGAGAAAGAGAGATTCTGAGGGAGAGAGGGAGGAGAGAGGGAGGAGAGAGAGAGAGAGAGATGGAGTGTGGGGCCGGCGCAATATAAAAGGGGAAATTTGATTGGTTCGTGGGAAAAAAAATCGGAGAAAGATAGGATTTGATTTTTTTGTTAGGAAAAAAAATTTAAAAGATTTAAAATTGGATTTGGAAAATCATCTCGGTTGAAAATATATCAGAATAAAAATTAAAAAGATTGAATAATGGAATTTTTAGCGGGATATAAAATATTTCAAACTGCGCCCGGGTCGGGTCTAAAATTTAGATTTAAAAATACGAAAATTATATGCAGCTTCCAAATTTTAAAATGAATAATTAGGTAACTAAAATGTATACCCCCAAGAACTGATGCACGTACATGTGCATAGCTATCTAAACACGTCCGTTTCACTGAATGGGACGAGAACAAGATGCGCGGACTCTACCACGGGGTTAGGGGTATCGTGCAGGCTATGAAATGCAATTTTAATTTATTTTACGTGATCTAAAATGTTACATGATAAAATGTACGATGCCAAATAAAAATCAATATGCAGTCCACATTAAATGCACGTGTCTATTTGAAAAGCCAGGGTAGTCTATAAATATAAATCAACCAGTTCAAGCAAGCGGGTCGGGTCGAATGCAATGTAAAAGTAAACTACCATTCGCACCCAAACAAGATAAATCAATAAAATACCACGGATAATAAATACGGAACAAAAATTGGTATAACTGAACTTGGTTGTTACATTATACCCAACTACAAAAAGAATTTCGTCCTCGAAATTCCAAGAACAAGAAAGGATAAACAATCAATCAAACTATAAGAATAGATGGGGAAACTTCTGTCGGATTTCATCTTCTCGTTCCCAAGTTGATTCTCCATGTGAGCGATTACCCCAAGAAACAAGTACAAGATGGATAACTTTGTTCTTAAGAACCTTTTCTCTTCGATCCACGATCGACATCGGTCGCTCCTCAAAAGTCAAATCTTCTCGTACATTCAGCTCCGAATGATCCATCATGCGTGTTTCATCTCGAACATATTTACGGAGTTGAGATACATAAAACACGTCATGAACATTCGCCAAGGATTGCGGTAACGCCTAACGGTATGCTACTACTCCAACACGCTCCAAAATCTCAAAAGGTCCAACGAATCGAGGTCTAAGCTTTCCTTGACTTCCGAAACGAATCATCCCTCTAGTCGGTGATATCTTCAAGAATACCAAATCACCCACGGCGAACTCTAGAGGTCTTCTCGACGTATCTGCCCAACTCTTTTGTCGGTCTTGTGCTGCTTTCATATGACTTCGTATAGTGTTAACGTTTTCAACTATTTGCACGATCAAATCCGGTCCCAACAATCTTCGTTCACCAATATCGTCCTAACAAACAGGTGAACGACACTTGCGACCATATAAAGCTTCGAATGGAGCCATCTGAATAGTCGCATAGAAACTGTTATTGTAAGAAAACTCCACTAAATGTCGACAATCCTCCCCTGAACCCTTGAAGTCTAACATACAAGCTTTCAACATGTCTTCAAGAGTTTAGATCGTTCTCTCCGACTGGCCATCTGTTTGAGGATGATAAGCGGTGCTAAACTTCAAACGAGTCCCCAAACTTTCCTGTAAGCTCCTCCAAAAGTGTGATAAGAAACGAGTGTCACGGTCGGACACGATGCTCACCAGTACTCCATGCAATCTTACAATCTCCTGCATGTACCGTTCTGCCAAAGTTTCTGTTGATTGACCAACTCGAAAAGGGATGAAATGAGCTGCCTTAGTCAATCGATCAACAATCACCCAAACTGCATTGTTGCCTTTTGGACTCCGCGGTAGAGCAGTCACGAAATCCATGGTTATATGTTCCCACTTCCATTGAGGAATCGGAAGTGGTTGCAATAAACCAGCAACCCTTTGATGTTCAGCATTAACTTGCTGACACACCAAGCACTTTGCCACAAAGCGGGCAAACTCCCGTTTCATGCCTTCCCACCAGAAATGCTGTCGTATATCTCGGTATATCTTCGTGCCTCCTGGATGTACGGAATATACCGAACTGTGCGCCTCCTTCATAAGTTCTTCACGAATATCTCCCTTTGGCACACACAAACGGCTACCATATCGCAACGAACCATCTTCATGGATCAGTAAGTCTGTTCGAAGTCCGGTTTCAACCTGTTCTCGAAACTTCCGCAATCTTGGGTTCTGCAATTGCGCTGCTTTAATATTCTCGATCAACGACGATTGCACTTGCAGCTACATCAACTGTCCCGAAGAATGCGGTAGCATAATCTCCAAATCAAATCTTCGAAAGTCTTCAATAAGTTCCTTCTGTGCAGTCAACATCTGAATTGCCGGCAACCGACTAAGCGCATCCGGCACAATATTAACTTTCCCCGGATGGTATTTAAGATCAAGATCGTAGTCAGCCATCAGCTCCAACCATCTACGCTGCCGCATATTAAGCTCCTTCTGCGTGAACACATACTTCAAGTTTTTATGATCGGTGAAAACCTCGACCGTTTCGCCCAATAAGTAGTGTCTCCAAATCTTCAAAGCGAAAATCACAGCTGCTAACTCCAAGTCATCAGTTGGGTAATTCTTCTCATGGGCCTTCAACTGTCTCGATGCGTACGCTATAACCTTCCCATGCTGCATCAAAACACATCCCAATCCTTTCCCAGATGCGTCGCTGTGAATCACCAATCCTCCGGAATTGTCTGACACGGTCAGGATAGGAGCGGTTATCAACCTCTGTTTCAACGCCTCAAAAGCTGACGCATACTTATCCGTCCATACAAATGGTACTTCTTTCCGCGTAAGCTTGGTCAAAGGTTCCACCAGACAGGCAAAGTTCTCCACGAATCTCCTGTAATACCCGGCAAGTCCAAGAAAGCTTCTGATTTTTGCAACGTTCTTCAAAATCAGCCAATCTCGAACTGCTGCAATCTTTTCGGGATCAACAGCAATTCCATCTCCAGACACGACATGTCCCAAAAACTTCACCTCTTCAAGCCAAAACTCGCACTTGCTCATCTTTGCATACAATTTTTCTTGTCTCAACGTCTGCAGTGCGATCTTTAAGTGTTCTGCTTGCTCTTCAATACTCTTCGAGTAGACCAGAATATCATCAATGAACACCACTATAAACTGGTCCAAGAATGGTGAAAAGATTCGGTTCATCAAGTCCATGAATATCGCCGGTGCATTCGTTACTCCGAAGGGCATCACTAAATACTCGTAATGTCCATACCGAGTTCGGAACGCCGTCTTGCAAATATCTTATGTTTTAATTCGGACCTGATGATATCCGGATCGCAAATCCAGCTTCGAGAATACCCTCGCGCCACTAAGCTGCTCAAATAATTCGCCAATGCGAGGGATCGGGTACTTGTTCTTAATAGTCACCCGGTTTAATTCTCGATAATCGATGCACATCCTCCTTGTGCCATCTTTCTTCTTGACTAGAAGAACTGGAGCTCCCCAAGGCGAGTTACTGCTTCGAATCCAACACTTCTCAAGTAATTCAGTAACCTGCTTCTTAACTTCTTCCAACTCCACTGGTGCCATTGGATAGTACGCTTTAGAAACTTGCGCCGCACCAGGAACAAGATCAATCGCGAACTCCACGTCTCGCTTCAGCGGTAAACCTGATATGTCCTCAAACACGTCCATGAAATCTCGAACAACAGCGGGCGCTTCATCCTTAGCAACCTCCATCGACGAAAGAACACTATCTGTCGGCCTAGCCTTAAACTCGACTGGCCCGACAGAACTGCTTCCTCCAGTAAAGATAAACTCTGGATGTCCGGGAATTTGAAAAATTACTTTCTTTGCCCTACAATCAATGTGAGCGTGGAAAGTGCCGAGAAAATCCATTCCCAAGATGACTTCATAGCTGCCTGTATCAATCACCAAGAAATCTGCAAAAAGCTCCCGTCCGCAAACAACAACTGCACAATCCTTACATTCTCTACTAGATATGATCTTCCCATTCACAGTGTGTATGTCCCAGAAACTAGACAGGTTCATGCAAGTAATCGAGTGTGTAGCAATAAACTTGGACGACATAAAACAATGGGATGCACCAGAATCGAATAACGCTAATGCGGGAAAACCATGAACAAGTAGAATACCTGAAACAACTTCAACTGAAGCCTTAGCTTCCTCAGCCGTCAGGGTAAATGCTCGAGCTTGATTGGGTCCCTGAGTCAGTTGCTTCTGTCCCTGAAACGGTTTCTGCGGTGGCTTCTGAACATCATCCTTCGTGCGAAGTTTCGACGGACAAGCGTTGATATTATGATCCGCCGATCCACAAACCAAACAGAGTCCCTGCCTCCTTCAACAATCTCTTTGTACATGTCCGGGTAAATGGCAGTAGTTACAAATCACGCTCCTTCTTTGATCAACGACAACAGGCTTCTTCATAGGTGTTACGCCACGACGGTTCACTGGAATACCTCTGCGTCCTTGTGCTCTGTTCTGTGCAAATGTTGGCTTCCGTACTGTAACTGCTGGCTGCTGTGTACTCCCAGTCTTCATAGATAGACTCTGCTGCTCTCGGGCTTCTGTAAGTACTTGTGAGAAAGTGGTCAAACTCAGGCAGACAATCTGCCTCTGGATGTCCACATTCAAACTGCGCATGAACCTCCTTGCCCTATCAGCATCGTTGGCAACCAAAGGTCTAGCGAATCTACTGAGCCGCGTCCACTCAGCTGCATGTACATCTACAGGTGCGCTGTTCTACTTCAAACTGATGAACCTTTCTTCCATTTCCTCCCGTGCAGTCCGCGGGAAGAACTTCTCCAAGAAATTCTTCGAAAAATCCGCCCAATTGATCGGCTTGGAAAAGCGGGTCTCATCCACAAGCCACCATTCAAGGGCGTAGTCCACTAACTGGATGCGTACTACATCCACTCTCTTATCTTCTGGGATCTGTACCGCAACGAGTAAATTCTCCGTGTCAACCAGCCACTGCTCCGCTGGCAACGGCTCCTCCAAGCCAGTAAAAACAGACGGACCCAGTCTCCTGAAATCCGCCACGGTACCCACACGTTCAACTGGTCTGGCCACAACATTGTTCACGGACTGCTGAACGGTCCGCAAACCTTCCTGTAAAGCTTCAGCTTGCTGCTGGTTCAGCTCGGTCTGTCGCCTTTGGTTCTCCAACATCCCACGTATTACTCCAAGTATAGCGGCTTCGTCAACACACCTTTGGTACGTTTTCAGATTCTTATCTGCCATGTTCCTGAAATCAAAGCACCCAAAGGATTAGCATGATAACAGATTCAAAATATAGATCAAGAACATAAATCAAGGCTAGAACTCCAAGTTACTTAAATAGAGTACCGCATTGTAACCATGCCGCGGTATTATAGCTACAATCACATAAATCTACCCAAGTCGCCTAAGTTCTAGAGATAACAAAAGAAACCAGGTTTCGAGTCGATATACAAAATAGGTTTGCATATCGTAAAAGTAGAATCAGGAAGAGGTTAAGATTAAAAAAATGGTAAGACAGTAAGGTGGCAGGACATGTTTCCTAATCACGAGTATTCTGATTCATGTATTGGATCCAATACCCAACTACAAAAGAATCAAACCCGATTAACCTATAACCTAGTCTCTGATACCAAAAGAACCATGTCACGCCCCACTTCCCAGAGTACGCTAAGATAGGCGCGTGACATAGCCAGCCATGCTACCTGTGGATAGGAAATATCCTTCCACAGTCACATTACGGCTGTAGAGATATCAGGAACAATAATGAACTATCTAACACATGTTCATAAGCCAAAATAAAACGAGTCAAGAATAAAATAATGCGGAAGCAAAAGATCCAATACAAGAATAAACTGGAATGTACGTCCCATAATACGGGCTCACATCATTAATGAAAAAATACCGAAAGTAAAATGAGCTAACTACTTGCAAGTCTTCACTGCTCAGCCTGCTGACTGAAATACTCCTGCTCGGACTGCAGCAAAGGTAAGAAATCTAGGCCATGCAAAACCCAGACGTCGGTGCGTCATAATATCAAGCAATACTATAATCATGGGTAGCAATATATACAGGTATGAGTATAAAGGGTAAAAGGGGTATAACAGTGATATAAGTAAGGACAGTGGGGTAATGTGTAGTGAGTAATCTAAACTGGCCTATTGGGTTAACTACTCTCAACTCTTTGAAATCAATTTGATGAATCATCGATGTAACTCAATAGTATCCCATGCGTGCCCGGGATCACGGTGAAGATTCTCGGGCTGAAGCCGAGACATGCCGCTAGGCACTAAAATGTAGTATGTAACGATGAGTGATGTCAGCAGCATCACCCCAAGGCTGGCCTAGCCTCTAAAATAGGAAATATATATAGATGAATGATGTCAGCAGCATCATCCCAAGGCTGGCCTAGCCTCTAAAACTGATCAGTAAAGGTATCGAACTGTCGAGTTACAAGTCAGGTTTCATCATTGATTTCCCCATACCCCCAAGTTATATATGTTCAAGTCAGGGATTAATAAATCCGGAGCTAATGCCAACGCAGGATCAAGCAGGTATAGGTATGTCTGGATAGACAACAGGAAATGTCCGTAGGGACAACAGGTCAAGTTTGTTGGTATTAGAAACAAGATCAGGTAACAGGTAAAGCCATGCTACATCAGGTCAAGTCAGGTAGTATATAGGTATCATGTCATGTGAAGAAGTGCACGGTACCATGTCGTGTCAAATAGTAGGTGTATCAAGTCATGTCAGGGGTGCACAAGTAACAAGTGAGTGCTCATATCAAACTATAATAAGCATGGGTATACAAAACAAGTAGGGGTACTAATGTAACAATGCAATTTAGTACAGATTAAAGCATATGGATGCACAGTTATCGATTCGGGTTAAGGGGATAGTTCCAACATTAATTAAATATAGTTTATCAAATATGGAATGTTAAAAAATCGCATTAATATGTATTAAATGATTTAGGGATGCAATTGAATATATATTAGGCTAGATGTATGCAAACGAGTGTCCAATAGAGTATAAACTATTAAAGGGTACTATGGGCTTTGCAAATAATTATTATGTGATTTAAATATGGACATGGGTACCACGTATTGTAAACTAAAAGGCAACATGATATGTTTCAAGTTCTAAATCTAAAATGATATAATGGAACATCGAATGTTAAAATGGAACATGTGACATTAGATTAAATCTACAGGTTTAACATGTAATTAAATACGTATAAAATAATATAAATAGCATGTTGGAAGTTTTACTTGCCTCGACAGATCAAGAAACGGTATACGGAACGTCACACGTCGGCGGAAAAAGTCGCGACGCGCGCACGATGCACGGAACGGATCCAAACAACGTACAAAGGAATCATACGGGTCAGGTACGCTCGCTGGGTCGTCGGGATCGTCGTCGGCACGACCGAATTCCGGCAATCTAAAAGAACAGTGAACAAGAATTAAAGAAGAAAGACAAAGGGAGAGAAGAGAAGAGAAGGGAAGAGGAAAAAAAGAAGAAGAAGGAGAAGAGGGCTTACAAGATTGTGCAGTGGAGTCGCAGAGAGAGAGGTGGTGGTGTCGATGATGAAGAACGGAGCTCCAGCGAAGGGTTTGACGTTAGGGTTTCGGTTAGGGTTCGCGCTCGGGTTTTGTTGGCTGGGGTTCTAGGGTGCAGGGATCTGGTGTAGGGGGAAGAGAGAAGAAGGAGATAGAGAGAGAAGAGGAAGGAGATGGTGATGGCAAGGTCGAGGGGATCGCTGGCGGTGAGGTGTTCTGTGGGTTTGTGGGTGTGCAGGGGTGCAGATAGGGCTCGGGAATGGAGGAAGAAGGAGAAGAAGATGGTGAGGAGGAGGAGGAGGCTTGGTTGAAGGAGAGTTGTGATGAGGTGATGGAGTTTTTAGGGTTAGGGTTTGAAGAAGGCAGAGGGTTGATGGGTTCTCTCGGAGGAGGCTGGGGTTTTTAAAAGAAGAAGAAAGAAAAGAATGAAAGGAGGTGAGCTTAGCGGGGAGCGGTGACGAGATCATCTACAGAAATCGCGAGAGGAGAGAGAGAGGATCGCGAGAGGAGAGAGATAGGGCGAGAGCGAGAGGGGAGAGAGAGGGGGGAGGAGAGATGAACTTGTCTGCTAGTGAGGGGAGAGAGAAGGAGAGAGAGAAAGAGAGATTTTGAGGGAGAGAGGGAGGAGAGAAATAGAGAGAGAGATGGAGCGTGGGGCCGGTGCAATATAAAAGGGGAAATTTGATTGGCTTGTGGGAAAAAAATGGGAGAGAGATAGGATTTGATTTTTTTGTTAGAATAAATTTTTTAAAAGATTTAAAATTGGTTTTGGAAAATCTTCTCGGTTGAAAATATATCAGAATAAAAATTAAAAAGATTGAATAATGGAATTTTTAGCGGGATATAAAATATTTCAAAATGCGCCCGGGTCGGGTCTAAAATTTAGATTTAAAAATACGAAAATTATATGCAGATTCCAAATTTTAAAATGAATAATTAGGTAACTAAAATGTATACCCCCAAGAACGGATGCACGTACGTGCGCGTAGCTATCCAAACACGTCCGTTTCACTGAACGGGACGAGAACAAGATGCGCGGACTCTACCACGGGGTTAGGGGTATCGTGCAGGCTATGAAATGCAATTTTAATTTATTTTACGTGATCTAAAATGTTACATGATAAAATGTGCGATGCCAAATAAAAATCAATATGCAGTCCATATTAAATGCACGTGTCTATTTGACAAGCCAGTGTAGTCTATAAATATAAATCAACCAGTTCAAGCAAGCGGGTCAGGTCGAATGCAATATAAAAGTAAACTACCATTCGTACCCAAACAAGATAAATCAATAAAATACCACAGATAATAAATACGAAACAAAAATTGGTATAACTGAACTCGGTTGTTACAGCGATGGTGATGGCAAGGGTGAGGGGCCGGAGGATAATGGTGAAGGAACAATGGCGGTGGGTGGAGGGAGGAGATCGACGACAAGGATAGCATCGCCGGAGATGATGAGAAGGTGGAGAATGAAGGAGGAGGAGGATGTTGATGATGATAATGAGGGGAAGATAATGATGATGAGGGGGCGACGGTGAGGGTGAGGGGTCGAAGGATGATGGTGGGGGCCAGCGGCGGCGGGTAGAGGGGCGACATGAGGTCCACCAGAGAAGAAAGAGAAAGGTGAGGGGAGATCATCATCATCAATTTCTTGTGCTAGAGAGGAGATGGTGATGATGAGGGCGCGGCGGTGATGGCGAGGGTGAGGGGCTATGAGGGAGCGGAGGGTGATGGGAAGCGGCAGCGGGTGGAAGGGCGAGGTGGGGGCCGTCGAATTCGGAGGTCGGGACATGGATGGCGCCGGTGATGGCGGCTAGTGAGAAGGAGAAGGAAGAAGCTTTTTTTGTTTTTATTTTGGGTATTTCAGTCCTTTTATCTCTCTAACAGCAGTTTTAGACGGTCAAAAAACGTTGACCAACTCAAAGTGAACCCGAGTGGGGTTTTTAGTTGAGTTAAATTTTCAAGTGGGTTATTTACAAATAGTCATATGTGAATGGTGTTTTTCAAAATAGTTGATTTTTGAGAGGGAAATAAGGGAAAACCCCCTTTTTTAAATGCTACTTCAATATTACTCCTGTTTATTGACCAAATAGGCGTAAAATCAAGGTGCTCATCATGCAATGATCACAAAATCATGTTTCAAAAAGTTATCTCTTGTCCCTTTCTTGTAAAAAGGGCCAATCATAGCTCGGACAACTCGAGCTTGGTCTTTATTTTGCCACGCACGGACTAATGAAATTACCCTGGCATGCGTGTGTTTTTTCTTTTTTCTTAAATTATTATTGAAATAAAATAAAATAAAATAATAGGTTAATGAAGATGAGTAAATTATCTAATGTATGTGAGAGGAGAATCAGATGGCTTCATCCCCTTTTCTTCTCTCACATAACTTAGGTAACTTAGTTAAGACATATCTTAGCTCCATTTTTCCCATAAAATAAATGCAACAGAGTTTAGTAATGTAAACAGATACGGGTAATCCGAGCTAACTCCATATTCGTATACAATTTTTATCAAATACAGATAGTTTGGTTTTTGCTGACTAAGGAATAGTACTACTCTAATTTGATGTAAGCCTAATATTTCATATCAATATAATGACTATGGGCTGGCTGGGGTCCAAGTAATGTTCCGGCTTAAAAAATAAAATAAAATTCGGATAGTAATCTTCATATTTGATAACTATTGGTATTCGTATCCACATTCACCAATAGCCACCGGATACTAATATGATAACACTTACATCTATTTCGTATCCATATCTGAATCCAATAATAAAATAGTAATTTTTTTTTGCCTTATTAGGTATATTTTATATATTTTTTCAATATTCATTTCATATCCGTATCTAACTTTTATCAAATACGGATAATATTTTTCGTTTTCTATAAATAAATGTATCTTTATTCGAATCTGGTTATGACTGCCATATATCGATATGGTATCAACTATATCTGATCCGTTTATATCGTAGTAGATTTTTGATTTTTTTTCTTTTATTCTTTTCTTTATTAGGTATATTTTTTCGATATTCATTTATATCCGTATCTGACTTTTATCAAATACGGATAGTATTTTTCATTTCTGATAACTATATGTATCTGTATTTGAATGTGCTTATGGCTACCAGATATGAAAAAGCAATCATTTATATCTGTTCCAAATCCGATCTGTTGACATCGTAGTTGATTTAAGATTTTTTTTGGGTAAATTGTTGAAAAACCCCCGACCCTTTAAAAACTTGTGAGAAACTTCTTGGGCTTTTCCAACATGTTGAAACCTTCTAACCCCAACAATTTTTTCCTGAAATAATCTAACCTTTGTGTATTTTGGTATATCCCAAAATTGCCCCTTATGACCCATATGCGTACGTACAAAAAGACAACTGCTAATTTGTTTGCAAAAAATATTCAGTTGAGTTGTCTGTAACTTGTAATTAAGCAGTTGCTTGTAATTTCTATGTCTAAGTGTGTTTAGTTGATTTTTCCTTAAAGGGCTAAACATTAAGTGCTCTAACCTAGCCATTTTCCCTTTAAATTCACCAATTTTCTCTCTTAAAAGCCTATGTTGCCAACAGAATAAGAATTATCCCATTTATTTTCTCCATTATCCATTATCTCTCTCATTTACACCACTTTCATTTACTATCCCAACAAGCTAAATCTTCATTTACTTTCTTGCTCATTGAGGATAGCCCAAACTTGGACATTAAGATGTTTTGTGTGTGGATCCAATGAGAAAGATTCGGTCTTGACCATCTCGGAGGCGACAACATGGTTTGAATGTAACTTCTAAGCAGTTGCCTGTAATTTCTAAGCAGTTGTCTGTAATTTCTAATTAGTTGACAAGTTTTGCTTGGGACGGGGTTTTTTCAACAATTTACCCTTGTTTTTTCATTGGGAGAACAAGAAGAATGATAAAAACAATAGAAAAAGGCACATCAAACATGCACCTTCCACTCTTCACTTATTCTTTTACCTAAACATTTTTCTAAAGTTCACAAAAAATTCCCAAACGTCCACTCATCACTGATATCATTCTCAATGCTCTTCAAATTAAAACATTCATGACAAATCACAGCGAAGGTAAATCCAAGATTAGATTTATTACAGTGGCTAAAAATTATATTTATAATTTTCTAAATAAATAAAGGGTTATATAAAAGAACAAGTGCTTACTAGTTACTGAATTATTTGGCTCCGGTTGAGCAAATGGATGCTTACAAGTTATATATCTTTAGCATCCATATGTTTTTTTGTATTATATAGAAGAACTTATTTGAAATTGCATGTAACTTTCTAATTAGTTATCTGTAACTTCTATGCACTTGCCTGTAATTTATAAGTACCTGTCTGTAATTTCTGATAAGTTGCATGTAATTTATAAGCAGTTACTTGTAACTTCTAAATACTTGAATGTGAGTTCTATGCACTTGCTTGTAACTTCTAATTAGTTGCATGTAATTTTTAAGAAAAAAATTTAGAGCTCAACTCTAAATTAACTACTTTACCCTCAAAAACCCTATTTGACAATTGAACCATAATTATCGCTTTCATTTTCTCCATTATTCTTCTCTCATTTACTCTATTTTCATTTAACTTCTAATTATTTGCATGTAATTTCTAATAAACCGCATGTACTTCTAATAAGGTGCCTGTAATTTCTAATAATTTGTATGTAATTTCTAATAACTTGTCTGTACCTTAATTATAAGCAGGTGCATGTAATTTCTAATAAACTGCATGTAATTTCTAAGCAGCTGCATGTAAGTTCTAATAACTTCCATTCTTGCAAAGTTTGTGATTGATAATGTTTTGAGGTTGCTTTTAATACTAATTGCTTGAAGTATTTGTTGCAATGATTTAATTAAAAATTAAAAAAAGTTATTTCATTGATGTTACACACACTTGTGGTTATATGAATGATATTATGAACAATTTAAAGGCTAAAGGTTATATCTCCAAAATTTAAATAGTTATATCAACAAATCCTTCAATTTATCCATTATCCTTCTTTTATTTTCTCCATTATCCTTCTCTCGTTTACTCCATTTTCATTTATCTTTTAATAATTTGCATGTAATCTATAAGCAGTTGCATTTAACTTCTAATAAATTACTTGTAACTTCTAATAAGCTGCATGTAACTTCTAAGTGGTTGCATGGAACTTCTAATAACTTGTATATAAATTCTATTAAGCTGTATGCAATCTCTAACCAGTTGCATGTAATTTCTAATAACTTCTCTTCTTACAAAGTTTGTGATTGATGAAGAAGTTGAGTGCTCATTAGAAGTATACTTGGGCTAATCTTGCTCTCTAGATTGGTTTCTATCATAGGAGGAATTAGAAGTTGGGTTGGAGAGAGAAACTTATTTGTTGGAATACTTTGATGAAGAACCCAATTCATGATGGTTTGCTGCAACTCCAAACAAGGGCATAAAGGAAGAAGGAAGACTCACCAATGATTCAAAAGCCTAGAAGAGAGAAGCATTTAATTTTTTGTACTAACTGTTATTAAGGGAAGAGCAGAAAAGAATATGGCAAAGTCAATGGGAGAAAGGAGATTAAGATGAGATCCATATTGGGTGGAGAAATAAATGGAAGGCTAGTGAATGGAAACAAAATTAATGAATGATGAATTGATTGCTATGGAATAGAGAGAAGGAAGGCAATATTACTATAATCAAACCACAAAATTACAAAATTGATGGAGCAATTTTTTTCTTTTAATTTTATTACTGTAAACTCAATTCTCTTCTAATTATAACATTAAATCCAAAGCTTCTCCATCTCCTTATGTTTGACTTGCATGTAAATTCTAATATCATGCATTTAACTTCTAATAAGTTGTATGTAATTACTTTTAAACATGCAGCTGCGTGTGACTATTAATAACTTGCCTGTAATCTCTAATTAATAAGTTATATGAAACTTCTAAACAGTTGCCAATAACTTCTAATAATTTGTCTGTAATTTCTAAGCAGTTGATCTTGGAATCGGATTTTGATCATATTAGATCTTCATTAAGAACTTGCAAAATTAGACTTTGGCAAATAAAAAGAAAACTTGCAAAATTAAACAATTACAATTTTTACACAGTTCCAAAAACCACAAACGCGATATTCTCAAAATCATCTAAAAGCAGATTATGCCAGAAGAAAAAGAAATGGAATAGAGATTAGAATCTTGGCAGAACAATTCAAAACTTACCAAAAAATCACAAACTCACAACCGTTTTCACTGCCGTTTTCACTGCCTTCCTCCCTCGTCACCATCACCAGTCACGTTTACATTCATGAAATAGAAAAAGAAAAAAAGGGGCAATGCTGATGGATTGATGACAGGCAAAAGGTTTTTTTTTTTAAGTACCACACCCATCACATTTACAAAAAAAGTTGCCTGTGAGGGATCCTTCATCATCCATCACCTTTCACTGCCTTTCTCCTCTTCCCTCGCGACGCCTCGTCCCTCCCCCCACCACAACGACACCCTCCGCTGTCTTTCTGACAGCCTCGTCTCCATCTTCAACCCCGGTGCCTCGACCACTTCACCGGTGCCTCGACCACTTCAGCGATGTCCGCATCTCTGTCGGTGGCGGCATCACGGGGGCCTACCGCTGCCTGTTTTCGGCAAGCTGCCCTTTCATTCGACGACGAGAGGCGATTTGGAGCGGGGAGGTTTGGTGTCGACTTGGGGAGGCGAGGTTGCGACGAGAGAGATGATGGCGAAGACAACGAAGAGAGACGTGGGTTCTCTGGGGATATCGAGCGACAATAAGAGTTCGAGTGACAGAGAGAGAATTTTGAACAGGGGTTTTTTCGTCTCCGTATCAAAATATAATACACAGGCCTTGGGCCAAGAGTGTTTAGACCAAGTTTCTGAACCGGAGGCTCTTTCTCCAAATTTCGAAAATACCGAGGATTTTCTCTGCTGTTTTTCATTGGCAGGGGTTTTCAACAATTTAAAAAGTTATATTGTCGGTAAACCATTAATTTTGCACCAACTAAATCAACGGTGAAAAATGGTATAATCACATGAAATTTAGTGTATCCACATCTTAGATGATAAAAATGGACGTGATGGATGCCGATCGTCGAAAAAAATGGTGGAGGGTGCATTTTTCCGACGCCATAGAAGGAAATTCCCTCCTATGGCACCTTTCCTCCATTAACCTCTCTCTCTCACACACACACACATTTTAAATTTTAATATATACATGAATTCGCTAGTATCCCTGTGGTTGAGGCATTGTAGTGTTGTTCTAGAGGTCATATGATCAAACCTCGGATGTTGTGATTTTTTTTAATTCTAGATGCTGATATATTTTCTTAACTAATTGTAGAATTTGAATTGGGTTGTTTTGACTTTGTTAAGATGTTTGGTTATTTTATATGATAAAATATACTAAATGATATAAGTATAATAGTCATAATAAATTTTAGATAATAATGATATCTCACATCAATAAAATATTTAACAAATCATATATTTTTAACTTTATAAATATTCAATATATTATTAAATATGCATATCCTATTTGGTTTTGATATCATAACAAAACAGTTAAGATTTACATTTTTACTATTATTAATTTTAGTAAGATATATTTAACGTATTAAGATATATTCTTCCTCATTTCAATTTTATCCTAAATTTTTGAGAGAGAAAGAGAAACCCTAGCCCCCGCCTCTCCTTTCCTCCTTTCCATTCCATCTTTGTAACGATTGCAGCATAGTTCCATCCTTGAATACTATTTTCTTGAATTCTTTTTTACTTTTTTTGACGATCATATCTCGACGAGAAAGAAATGGAAGTACAAATCCTTCATCTCCGTTTTGTTCCTTTCTTATAACTTTTGTGATTACTTCTTGATTTCTTGACCCTCTGTTGGTTTTCCTCTTACTTACATTTCTTAAACTATTCCTTGCTTACGTCCTTGAACCCTTTTTCTAGTAGTCTTATCTCGGCTCTCGAGTTTCTTGATTCGAAACACCTTTTAATATCGTGTTCTATTCCGGTCTCATCTCTTCCGATTAGTTGGCGTATTAAGTGATAGAACGCGAAGACGACAAGCGACAACGTTACCTTTATCTTGTCCACTAGCGGCACAATCCTTATGGAAATTTCAAGAACGAATTTTTAAAGGAGGGTAGAATGTAAGACCGCAAAATCCTTGTACTTCCCTTATAATTTTCCCTTTTCAGTATAGCCTCTTTTATTTGAATCACATGTATATAAATTTACTAATTGTCTTTTAAGTAGGCATGTACTTAAATGCTAATTCAAATGCTCATACTAAGTATATGAATGGAAAAAGCTGCAGTTGTCGCAAATAAATGTAGTGAGTTCGATCAAGAAATCTCAAGAGTCCCATTATTAACTCATGAGTGGGCCCATATTTTCTTGCCCCTAGATGATAGCCTTGGGTTTATGAATATTCTTGCGTCAGATTATAATATCTTGACATGAACTCGACATGAACCTGACATGAATCTGTAAATCTTGAATCTCATGAATATCGTGAATATAATGAATATTTTGAATCTCGTGAATCTCATGAACATAACATTTACACTATATATATTATGGGGATGAGGTAGCTTGAAGAATGAGAGTATTTATGTGTAACATAGGATCATGTCTTGTTTCTCAACGGTACATTGCATTATATATAAATCTTGAATATCTTGAATCTCATGTTGCTGTTGTTCCGTGACATTACGGAATATCATGGTTACAAAATAAAACTCACACAAATCAAGGTTATACTTATAATTAATAACACTGAAACCTTGAATATCATGATACTCTAGTTATCTTGTACTGATTAACACATGCGACTTATTTGATATGCACAATACCGTTTACTGCTCATAGTTATTCTCATGCCTAGTATTATATATACCATATTTCGTTTTAAATATTTTTTTACTGTTTTTATATAAAATGGGGACTTACCGAACTTTAGTTCGTTGACGACATTCTTATTTTCTGTTTTCTTTTCTGGGAAATATCGTTAGATGAGACAAGGCTAGGTACGAGGTAACACCAACTGAGGAGGATAATCAATATCGTTCTATCCAAGCCGATCACTGGTCTTGCAGTATGCTTTTTTGTTCAAGGCTTTTCTTTTTATTCCTAGTTTAGTTATTGTTTTTTTGGACCGTAATAAATGGTTTTTTTGGATATTGTTATTATTTTTTAAATTCTTGTTTTTTGTATCCTTATGCTATCTAGTTATGCTTAGCGTATTCAGGACGAGAAGGAGTTCTTCTCGGTGTGAATACGTCGTGGGCTTGTCGCTCTCGTTTCTTGTTTTTGGAAAGCGGGACGTGACAATATTCTTTTCTTTATCAACCAGCGGAGGCCAAAGCTATGCTCCCACTCATAGAAGAAGAAGGAACGCATCCCTCATCATCATTTGTGCCAACATTTTCCTCTCCATCTAAGGTATCCATTGAAGAAGTAGCACCCTTAAGCTCTCGGAATCTCGTTGAGAACGAGGCTTACTTGCATGGATCTGACAAGCTCGGTTGTTATACCGGCTTGTGTCGAGTAAGTCCCTGTCTCCCTCTTTCTTGTTGATGTAAGTCGATGTACTACACCCCAATACTTGTGGGGAGGCGGAATTTTCAAAAACGAACTTGTTTAGTGAACGAACATCGACTAACCGCTTGAATCGAATCTAAACTATAAATAACCAAACACAAAGTGTTTCTAAACTACTGTGTTTAGGGATTATACCTAATGAACCAACTCCTTCGTCTTTACGATCTCCTTGTCCTCCTCGGCCTTCTCTTTGTAGTAGACGATCCACCCGAGAGCAAAACTCCAAGCTTAGCCTCTAAACTTGAGGCAACTAACCTTCTTGGATTGCTAATCAAAGAAGATAGATTGAGATAGAGTGATGGTTATGGATTGTTTAGTCTAACTAATCCTAGTTCTCAACACATGAGAGGTGAGGATTAGGGTTTGAAGAGAGAGAGCTTGAGGAGAGAGAATGTGTAGATGATAATTGAATAAAGCTTATGAGTATCATAATAGATATGAAGCATTTTCTTTTATGAAGAAAAGAATAAAGAGTGATGAATAATCATGCTTCACAAATATCAAGTGGTGATTCATTAGCATGAGTCATTAAGCATTTAATATGCATTAATGAGATGAATGAATCACCCTCATGACTCATATAACTCATTCAATGTATATGACACCTAAACCTCCTTAGTCACCATCTTCTAGAAGCTTCTCGCACAATTACGAGAACGCCCCTCCGATCCGCAAAAATACGGAAAAACTTTAGACTGTAAAAATCCAATAACCGGATACCAGTAACTGGCTTAAACCAAAGCCGACTGGTAAAAACTGTCCGAAAGTCGTACGCGCGTAAACGCACGTATGCGTCCGAACCCTTGTCGTAAAACCATACGACCTCTATATCGTTTCGCCTGGAGTAGGAAACTCTCTGTGTGGGACTCTAGAGACTCGACTACCACGCTGGCAGTGGGTTTAACCACAGACCGCAAGCGGCACTAGCTGTACGTAACGGTCCCCAGGTAGTTGTCGATAAGAAGGCCAATGAGGAAACCCATCCGAACTCCTACTGAGTCTGATGTGACAATCTCCATACAGTCCGGTCCGTTCGTCCAAGACTGTCGCATATCGGGCCTAGGGGGCGGCAAGCGTCAGTCCCCTAATAGCGGTATAAGTCGTGTCGGAGGGAAGCCCATTACACCCTGAGAAACTACTGGAACCTACCAGCAAATCTCGCTTGCCCTGGCCAGGGACTTTGCGTAATGGCTCTCTGACACAGCGCGATATCATCTCCCAATACCGGGAGGGACGAATCCTGTCTAACCGCCACTGCCTCCAAGTGCTCGGGACTGCACCCAACTGCTACCTGTTTGCACGACTCCTTTGAGCCGTGGTAGGGTAGCAATCTAAGAACAGTGGGACACACTCGAGGCGAAGTAGCAGTGTCAAGTCTGCGGACTATGCTGTACTCATGTCACCTGGGAACTGTTCACTGACGACTGGTATAAAACCAACCAACAGTTCCCTGTGAGTCCTGTCCGGTGTACCCGTAACCTAACGAGCACCTGTATACTATCTCCAGTACGACGTACTGACGGCTGTGGGACAGACCATCTCCCCAACTGGGATGAGAAGCGTACACACTAGTCTACTCCGGAGTATCGATGCTCTGTCTCGATAATCCAACGACTAGGGACCTGAATAAGGATGTGCTTGTAGACTACCCAGCCCCCACTAGTGTGACTGCCATCACAACGCTGGTAGTCAAGCAAGATCCTAAGAGCTCTATCAATACGTACACTCACATATTAAGATAGAAAAACCAAGTAGCATACTACCATGTTTAGCAAGACTGTTATATACATGTGAATATCCCAAGCTTCCATTAAGTAATATACAAACTAGTATGATACAGTAATGGCCTTCTAGGGCATAAACACTAACAATCTCCCACTTGCACTAGGGCCATGTACTGGCATATCGAAGACCAATGATCTCGAGTAGCCTCTCGAACTGCGTCTGAGGTAGAGCCTTCGTGAATGGATTAGCAATGTTCTCTTCTGAAGCAACTCTCCGAACCTCGATCTCCTGACGATCAATGATCTCCCTGATCAGGTGATACCGCCTCAAGATTTTTCTGGACTTCTGATGGGACCTTGGTTCCTTCGCTAAAGCTATAGCTCCGTTGTTGTCGCAATACAGAGGTATTGGATCAACTATGGTAGGAACCACCTGAAGTTCTGTTAGGAACTTCTTCATCCAGACTGCTTCTTTTGCGGCATCGCAAGCAGCTATATACTCCGCTTCCATCGTCGAGTCAGCAACGGTGTCCTGCTTGGAGCTCTTCCAGCACACCGCCCCTCCATTGAGGGTAAAGACATAACCCGACATGGACTTGGAATCGTCCTTATCACTCTGGAAGCCGGAATCAGCAAAGGCCTCCAACCTGAGGTCTTTTGCGCCGTAAACCAAGAACATCTCCTTAGTCCTTCTCAGGTACTTGAGAATGTTCTTTACTGCTATCCAGTGTTTCTCCCATGGGTCTGACTGATACCGGCTCACCACGCTCAGTGCGTAAGCTACATCTGGTCTGGTACACAACATCGCATACATTATAGAGCCTACCGCAGAAGCGTAGGGTATAATAGACATGCGTTCCCTTTCCAAATCAGTCTTGGGAGACATCTCTTTGGAGAGGGTGATTTCGTGACAAGCCGGTAGATTACCGCGCTTAGAATCTTCCATACTGAATCTTTTCAGTACAGTGTCGATATACCTGGACTGCGAAAGTCCCAACATCCTCTTGGATCTATCACGATAGATCCGGATCCCCAGAATGTAAGAGGCATCACCCAGGTCTTTCATGGAGAACCTGTGTGACAAGAATCCTTTGACAGATTGTAGCATAGGAATGTCATTTCCTATCAATAGAATGTCATCCACGTACAAGACGAGAAATACGACACTTCTGGCTACAACTTTACTATATATGCACGGTTCATCTGGATTTTTGATAAAGTCATATTCTTTGACTGTCTCATCAAAACAGATGTTCCAACTCCGCGATGCCTGCTTTAGTCCATAAATGGACTTAAGCAGCTTGCATACTTTCCCGCTGCTCCCACTCTGATTGAAACCCTCTGGCTGATCCATATAGACGCTCTCTTCTAAATTTCCATTCAGAAAAGCCGTCTTTACGTCCATCTGCCAGATTTCATAATCATGGAAGGCAGCAATAGCAAGAAGGACCCGAATGGATTTGAGCATAGCCACTGGAGAAAAAGTTTCGTCATAGTCCAAACCAGGTCTTTGACGAAAACCCTTTGCAACAAGTCTAGCCTTATAGGTTTCCACCTGTCCATCTACACCAATCTTTTTCTTGAAGATCCATTTGCATCCTATGGGTTTTACCCCATCTGGAGCAAAGTCCAAAGTCCATACTTTGTTGGTGTACATGGACTCCATTTCGGTCCGCATTGCATCTAGCCATCATACCGAGTCGCCGCTCTGGATGGCCTGCTGGAAGTCAGTAGGTTCATCATCATCTATGATGCAATCCTCTCTATCCCCATCTATGAGAAAACCGTAGTATCTCTCAGGCGGATGAGACGGCCTACTACTCCTGCGGAGGGGTGCGGGAATGTCCTGTTCTTCTTGAACTTCCGGTTCTACCAAACTTTCAGTAGCAGTTTGTGGTTCTGGAATTTCTTCCAGTTCTATTTCGTTCCCACTTGATTCCTTTTCTAAAAACTGATGTTCTAGAAAATGGGCATTACGAGAAACAAATACCTTTTGTTCCTCTGCGTAATAGAATAGATATCCCCTGGAGTGCTTTGGATATCCCACAAACTTACACTTTACTGATCGTGCCTCGAGCTTGTCCACATGCTGCTTTTTAACAAAAGCTGGACATCCCCAAATCTTTATATACTGTAGATGGAGTTTCTTCCCGCTCCACATCTGATATGGAGTGGTAGGCACAGTCTTCGTAGGTACCATGTTCAAAAGATATGCCGCTGATTCTAGCGCATGACCCCAGAAAGATCGCGGTAACTCAGCATTACTCATCATGGATCGTACCATATCCAATAGGGTTCGATTCCGTCTCTCCGATACACCGTTATGCTGTGGAGTGTACGGAGGAGTAAGCTGAGAGAGAATTCCTTTCTCTTTTAGGTAACCAGGAACTCGGCACTCAAGTATTCACCACCTCGATCAGATCTAAGTGTCTTGATACTTTTGCCGGTTTGGTTTTCTACTTCATTCTTATACTCTTGGAATTTCTCAAAAGCCTCGGATTTATGTTTCATCAGATAAATGAATCCGTATCTTGAGTAATCATCCGTGAAAGTAATGAAATAGGAAAAACCACCTCTCGCATGTGTAGACATTGGACCACATACATCGCTGTGTATGAGTCCTAAGAGCTCGCTCGCTCTTACTCCTTGTCCAGTGAATGGAGTCTTTGTCATCTTTCCTTTGAGACAAGATTGACAAGTGTCATAAGATTGATATTCGAACGAGTCCAAATATCCTTCTCTATGCAACTTAGTCAACCTTCTCTCATTGATGTGACCCAGTCTACAATGCCATAAGAAAGCTTTATTTAAATCTGGAGACTTTCTTTTTAGTGTGTTCTGGACATTGAAAATTTGGAGTTGGTTTAAAACATATATGCCGTTATTTAGTGTACTTGACCCAATCAAACCATGATTAAGGTGGATGTTGACAACATCTCTTACAAACGTGAAATCATAACCTTTATTTGATAACAAGGAAACTGATATGATATTACACGTTAAGCTTGGTACAAAATAACAGTTATGTAAAACCAAAATGTGTCCACTCGTCAATCCTAGGTGATAATCCCCGACGGACGCAGCTCCCACGCTAGCTCCGTTAGCAACCTTTAGGGTCATATCACCTTCCTTCAGCACTCTACGGTTTCTCAGTGCCTGCAATGAATTGCAAATATGAGATCCTGATCCGGTATCCAATACCCAGGAAGTAGAGTTGATCGACAGACAATTCTCAATTACAAACACACCTGAAGTCGAAGCCACAGCTTGCTTCGGTTCCTGGTTCTTGGCGTTCCACGCCTTGCAATCCTTCTTCCAGTGCCCTTTCCTGTGACAATGGAAGCACTCATCCTGGCCAACTACCGGTACCGCAAACTTTTTCTTTCCCTTCCCTCCCACCTTACTAACACCTCCTCTAGGTCTGGGTGCGGCCTTCTTCTTCCTTCCTTTGGCCTTTGCCTTGGACCCGGAAGAAGATGTACCGCCAACAAACATAGCGGGTGTTTCCCTTGTATTCTTCAAGGTGCCCTCTGCACTCCTTAACATGTTCAGGAGTTCCGGAAGTTCAACTTCTTTTCTTTGAATGTTGAAGTTCAGGATAAACTGGGCGTAGGTGTGAGGAAGGGACTGGAGAATAAGGTCTGTATAGAGCTCATTATCCAAAGTCGTCCCAAGGTCTGCGAGCTCTTCAATGTAGCCGATCATCTTTAGGACATGTTCTCCTACCGATGACCCGACAGCCAACCTCGCTCGAAACAAGTTCTTAGAGGTCTCGTATCTTGCTATACGAGATTGCTCTCCATAAAGTTCCTTTGTATGGAGAAATATGCCATCAAGGTCCATATCCTCGTGCCTCCTCTGATGTTCATTGTTCACCGAGGCAAGCACGATGCACTTGGCTTTCGCGCAATCTAAATCCCAGGTTTTGCGGATTTCCTTATCCGCATTACTGGATTTGGGACCAGGGACAGCAGGTGCCGTAGCGGTGAGGACGTACCCCAATTTGTCATAGGTCAAAGCCATTTTGACATTCCGCATCCAATCTTTATAGTTTGGCCCTGTCAGTATATTTTTCTCTAAAAGTAACTTAAGTCCAGTCATTTTCAGGGTCGCTGCAATTAGGAGAGAGAGAAGAAAACTCTTTAGCATGATGCTCTTGCAAGTTTAGAGTGGTTTTTAGTTTATCTAAACTGGATGGCTCCCACTGTTTCTCGAATCCTTCCTCAAACCATAAAAGAAGAATTAGCCAGGACTATTCTCACCGTACAATACTTGCTTAACCGTTCAGCCAGGCTGGTGTCGGTACTTCGAGGGAGGTTTTCCAACGCTTTCGCGAAGTTCCTTAATTAAATAACCTCTTTTCTCTGGGGGCGTAACCCCGCTGACACTTTTCTGGACACCTACTAGGTTTATAGCATTGATCGTTAAGTGGCGAATACCCTGATAAGTAGCATATACTCACAGTAGGATCGGGATCCAAATATCATCGTCTGATAATGTTGTAGGAATGCTACCAACATTCATCAAACTCAAAATGGTATGCATCTCTTTGCAAATTTCAGTTTCTTTAGAAATTCCCGATATAAGTTTTTGCCCCATGCTCTTATGACCTTGGCGTTAGGTCAAAATGTCATAAGTCACATGTCAAGTTCTACCCATCATTATCTTGTTAATTTGAACCCATCCGTATATATCCTTGACGTTCGGCCAAAATGATAATACGACTGTCCCAAACTAACTCGTCTATCTATGCAACAAATGAATATCCAGTAGCTACCAAACACTATGCCTTGGCGTTAGGTCAAAATACATAGCTTGAATACTACTGAATACCCAGATGAAATGACGGAGGGCTACGAATGGTTTTGGCGAAACCGTGAACGTAGTGAACTTGATATAACCGAAGGAACCTGATAGCTTTTAAAAGGAGTGGTTAAAGCTCCGCATTTAAAAATATCTGTTTTTAAAATTAACCGAGTGGTTTCTTTTAAATTGTTCCAACGATTAAAACTTTGGTTTATTTTTCTTTGCATTATAGATAATGCGTCCCATCATTAACCTATCATTGCAGAAAACAACGAAAATATGACGTCCTCTTATGCCATCTGCATTCGCCACTGGGTCCCGTCATCACCCGTTAGGTTACTTAACTAACGACAGAGCGGGGACTGGGCTAGCGCGGGTGTAAAACATAAGTGACGTCTAAAATAGCTATCATATATATAGATATTTTACATTCGTCTGACGCAATGATATACATTCCAGAACACAGATAAACTATATTGGATTTGCAAGCAATCTGTATTTCTTTTGAGCCTGCAAGAAAAGACAGATTACACAGTTGTGATGAATAGCCATTACCCCACCCAAGATCCCTACGGGTACGGCAAACTACCCGCCCGGCAGTTTGTGTACCCCGCCTTGGATCTGTCCTAGGAGCAAAAACAGTAAAATGAAATAATACAACGGTGGCTACAACCGCAACCTGGATGTGCCCCGCAAAATAATATTACAACAAATTACATTTACATCAAATGAATTAAATGATAACCCCGGCTATACATCACAACAGTCCAACACAGTTTATATGCACAAACAGATAAAATCCATTTCAGAAATGTGCAACCCCCTGCCAACTGACATACTAGCAGTTAGGGGAGGTTTACGAACACATTATACAATCACAGATATAATCCAATATGCAAATACTGTACAATTTCGATCGATTAAACACCATTAATATTGCTCCAATACTGCTCTGTAAAACTGAAACCTGAGCAAATATTAAAAATTCCAGAAAATACCAAATATCACAGGGGACCCACACAAAAAATTTAGGTTCATGACTCGGCAACTCGGCGGCGGAACCGCGGCGGATCGGTGGAATCCGCCGCGCTTTAGCCGAGTCATGGGCCCAATTTTCTTGGGTGTTCTCCTGGATGCTTTTCAAGCTTTCTGAACATCCCTGAAAAATTTTTGGACTTCATTTAAATTTCGACAGAAACTTGACAGTTCGGGGTTTTCCGGTTTCGTTTTTTCCGTTCGAAATTCGTACAAATTTGCAATTAAGTTATTTATTGTTTAGCGAGGCTCTGATACCACTGTAAGTCGATGTACTACACCCCAATACTTGTGGGGAGGCGGAATTTTCAAAAACGAACTTCTTTAGTGAACGAACATCGACTAACCGCTTGAATCGAAGCTAAACTATAAATAACCAAACACAAAGTGTTTCTAAACTACTGTGTTTAGGGATTATACCTAATGAACCAACTCCTTCTTCTTTACGATCTCCTTGTCCTCCTCGGCCTTCTCTTTGTAGTAGACGATCCACCCGAGAGCAAAACTCCAAGCTTAGCCTCTAAACTTGAGGCAACTAACCTTCTTGGATTGCTAATCAAAGAAGATAGATTGAGATAGAGTGATGGTTATGGATTGTTTAGTCTAACTAATCCTAGTTCTCAACACATGAGAGGTGAGGATTAGGGTTTGAAGAGAGAGAGCTTGAGGAGAGAGAATGTGTAGATGATAATTGAATAAAGCTTATGAGTATCATAATAGATATGAAGCATTTTCTTTTATGAAGAAAAGAATAAAGAGTGATGAATAATCATGCTTCACAAATATCAAGTGGTGATTCATTAGCATGAGTCATTAAGCATTTAATATGCATTAATGAGATGAATGAATCACCCTCATGACTCATATAACTCATTCAATGTATATGACACCTAAACCTCCTTAGTCACCATCTTCTAGAAGCTTCTCGCACAATTACGAGAACGCCCCTCCGATCCGCAAAAATACGGAAAAACTTTAGACTGTAAAAATCCAATAACCGGATACCAGTAACTGGCTTAAACCAAAGCCGACTGGTAAAAACTGTCCGAAAGTCGTACGCGCGTAAACGCACGTATGCGTCCGAACCCTTGTCGTAAAACCATACGACCTCTATATCGTTTCGCCTGGAGTAGGAAACTCTCTGTGTGGGACTCTAGAGACTCGACTACCACGCTGGCAGTGGGTTTAACCACAGACCGCAAGCGGCACTAGCTGTACGTAATGGTCCCCAGGTAGTTGTCGATAAGAAGGCCGATGAGGAAACCCATCCGAACTCCTACTGAGTCTGATGTGACAATCTCCATACAGTCCGGTCCGTTCGTCCAAGACTGTTGCATATCGGGCCTAGGGGGCGGCAAGCGTCAGTCCCCTAATAGCGGTATAAGTCGTGTCGGAGGGAAGCCCATCACACCCTGAGAAACTACTGGAACCTACCAGCAAATCTCGCTTGCCCTGGCCAGGGACTTTGCGTAATGGCTCTCTGACACAGCGCGATATCATCTCCCAATACCGGGAGGGACGAATCCTGTCTAACCGCCACTGCCTCCAAGTGCTCGGGACTGCACCCAACTGCTACCTGTTTGCACGACTCCTTTGAGCCGTGGTAGGGTAGCAATCTAAGAACAGTGGGACACACTCGAGGCGAAGTAGCAGTGTCAAGTCTGCGGACTATGCTGTACTCATGTCACCTGGGAACTGTTCACTGACGACTGGTATAAAACCAACCAACAGTTCCCTGAGAGTCCTGTCCGGTGTACCCGTAACCTAACGAGCACCTGTATACTATCTCCAGTACGACGTACTGACGGCTATGGGACAGACCATCTCCCCAACTGGGATGAGAAGCGTACACACTAGTCTACTCCGGAGTATCGATGCTCTGTCTCGATAATCCAACGACTAGGGACCTGAATAAGGATGTGCTTGTAGACTACCCAGCCCCCACTAGTGTGACTGCCATCACAACGCTGATAGTCAAGCAAGATCCTAAGAGCTCTATCAATACGTACACTCACATATTAAGATAGAAAAACCAAGTAGCATACTACCATGTTTAGCAAGACTGTTATATACATGTGAATATCCCAAGCTTCCATTAAGTAATATACAAACTCGTATGATACAGTAATGGCCTTCTAGGGCATAAACACTAACAGTTGAATCTCGCTTTTCTTGCCATGTCACCGTTCTTGTCGATACTTGTTCTACCCCGATTAGCCCATGTTTATATAATTTTTATAAAATGATAATGATGAATTAACACCTAAGTAGTTGCTAAAGCATTTTGCCTCTATGCTTGATAACGTAATAATTAATAAGTTTTGTTTGCTTTCTCAAGACAATGATAGAATGTTTAATCTCTATATATAATGCAAATACTCTTGGTTAGAGGTCCACCCTTCTCATTTTTTTTAGAAAAATAGAAAAAATGAGAAAAATCCTCACCTTTCAAACCCTCCACATCATCTATCTCACCTCTCAAGCCCTCCACGCCATCTCTCTCTCTCTTAAAAAATAATTAATTGTTTATCTAGAACCTTCCATATCATCTCTCCCAATATATATATATATATATATATATATATATATATATATATACTCTCTCCCCTAAAAAATAATTAATTATTTATCTAGAATCTTCCATATCATTTCTCCATATATATATATATATATATAATGCAAATAAGGGTTGGTTAGAGGACCCTCTCTCAATTTTTTGAAAAAAATCTCTATATATAATGCAAATTCCCTTTGGTTAGAGGTCCACCCTTCTCATTTTTTCTAGAAAAATAGAAAAAATGAGAAAAATCCCCACCTCTCAAACCTTCCACATCATCTTTCTCACCTCTCAAGCTCTCTACGTCATCTCTCTCTCTCTCTTCTAAAAAAAAATTAATTGTTTATCTAGAACCTTCCATATCATCTCTCCCAATATATATATATGTGTGTGTGTATATATATATGTGTGTGTGTATATATATATGTGTGTGTGTATATATGTATATATGTATATATATGTATATATGTATATATATGTATATATATATACACACACACTCTTTCTTTCTCCTAAAAAATAATTACTGGTTTATCTAGAATCTTCCATATCATCTCTCTCAATATATATATATATATATATATATATATATATATATATATATATATATAAAATGGTTGGTTAGAGGACCCTCTCTCAATTTTTTTAAAAAATAAATAAGACTCTAGAACTCTCTACATTTCTCTCTCTCCTCTCTTTTAAATTTTTTTAAACTAACACGTGCAACGCATGTGCATAAATTCTAGTATTAGTTATATGAGAACGCATGAACCGTATCACAATAAATCGTATATGACACTTTATAAAATCCATTTGTTTATAAAAAGGGGTTTTTCCTTTTCTTAAAGTGCTAGCTAGCTTATGCCTTATGTTTTTGTTGTATACTTACATCACTGATCGCATGAGTACATTGTATTCACCATCTCATATTTTTCTCATTGTACTAGATAGCGACACACACTTCTCCACGACTCGTTTAATAGAATTTAAACCGCGTTTTTTTATGAAACCATATGTTTTTGGAAAACCGACATTTCTATGCCAAAACGACTTTGAGATGTGTTCATATTAGAATTCTGGTCTCGGAAAATTTCAAGAATTTTTTTTAAGATAAAATATATTATTCTAAAGGCAATATAAAAATTTCGGATCGAACCGAGCTATAGTTTTGGGTTTACGGTATTTCTACTCACTATTTTTTGAGTATCCTGAAAACTGTTTTAAGGCCATCTTCAAAATTTATAACTTAAGTTTCTGGAATCCAAACTGACTGAAACAAAGTTGGTTTGATAACTAGATCAAAATACCTAGCTTTTTATAATTCAAAACTTTTCCTAAAAACTGACGGAAATATTTTATTTCTACCTTTTAAACTTATGTGCCGAATCTGGACTGATTTTGTCCTGATCTGCGCACTGTTTTTCAAAACATAATATCTAGCACTACAAAAATCAGTTTGTGACAAACAAAAGATGTATAGATGCCAAATTGATAACCCTACATCTTTCCCGTATAACTCTAGACTCATAAATGTATATATCGACACGGTATATGCTCTGCAAGTCACCCCTTGTTGCTGTCCCAGAAAAATAAAATCTGTTTTATACTCTTAGATTAAAATAATCATAACTATAGTTTCAGAGATCCAAATCGCGTAAACTCAATTTGTTTTTTTAACTAGACTAAAATACCTATTTTTTTCTAGTTCAACTCCATATCTGAAAACCGACGGAAAATATCATAAACTGCACTTTTAAAAAATGCGACAGTGCTGGACAGATTCTGCCCTGTGCAGCGATACCAAAACACGATTATCTCTTAAACCATTAATTGAAATTAGTCGAGACTTGAACCCATGTCTATGTAACATCTACATTTCTCGTGTGTACCCTAAGTTTATTTGAATTGATTATCTGCTAGTTTTCAGTACTTTTTTATACTATTGTTTCTAGTTTTTTTCTTTTGGATATTTCGATTTGTGTCTTTTCTTGTTATGTTAACTTGTATAGCCCGAATTCCTAATTGTTGCACTTACATGAATCATATGGTTAGATGTATTGCATGCTTGATACGAACCTGATTCGAACCGTGAATACGTGTATACATGAATATTTGAATTTCGTGAACTACAAATCTTATGAATCTCATGAATCTATATATATATATATATATATATATATATATATATATATTTGTGCACTTTCAAATTAAGAATAGCATGGAGATGGGGTAGCTCGAAAAATAGGGGTCTTTATGTGTAACAGGGATCATACTTGTTCCTCGTAGTCCTGGAGAATACGGTACATCTCATTACATATAAATCTTGAATCTCGAGTTGCTATTTTTTCGTGGGAATAACGAAATATCCTAATTACATGTAAAACTCTCACAATTCGAGCTTATAACTTTAAACACTATAATAACTGATATAATGACATTATGAGAGAGCCTCTGGATCTTAAATCCTTTTTCAGGTAACGCTTTGTACATCAGAAAACTTTCCTTCTTTGAGAAAGCTTCTGGATCTTAAATCCATTACGAGAGCTTTGCTCTTCTCAGAAACCCATCCTCCAAAGATGTGATCTTTGAGCAATAACTTCCATATCTTGAACATTTCCTTCTGATTTTGAGGATTCATGGGATTTTTGTTTCTCATGTATTTTTATGGATTCTTGGAATTTAATTCCATTACATAAAGGAATTTAATTCCTCTGGCGAAGAGCTTAGCTCTGAAAGATCAATGGGACCCTTCGGGAATTTTATTCCCTGGTGTTCTTGAAAATCTTTTCATAGGGTTTTACTTTTATTCGCACATATTTGAATTTTGTTGGTAGCTTAACAGAACTTGTCTTCCCAAGAATTTGTTTGAATCCCAATGCTTGTTTAATGAGGGTCTTCTTTTATTCTCGTAATGATCCCCTTGTCTCATCATTGATGAGCCGCCATATTGATTTTATGGGGTCCGTGTGTCTTGTTGGCATTGGTCCCGCAAAACAGACATTTTGTCGTCTTCTTTTGTTACTATATATATATATATGGGGAACCACTAATGGACTTTTCCTTTTCCCTGTTTCAGGACCAATGGCTTCTCTCCCTTACTTTCCTTTTACTCGCTCAGATGCTTCTTTTCCGCAATCGCCGTCAGACGAAAAAGCAATGGCGATGATTCGGGCCCATGACAAAGACTGTACTAATTTGCTCTTATGGGGTACCTGGTATGGGCATATCATTCGAGGACGCCACAGCTTTCTTTACGAGGTGCCAACAGAGCCTCTTCGCCCATTCTTGCCGATGGAGCGTCCGCAGACTGCCTTTGCAGTGGAGGTGATGGATTGGACTCCTACAGGCCGGCTTGAGCCGTCGACAGCCGGGATACCAAACCAGCCTTTGCCAACCATAGACATCTTGGGGCGTCGTATTTTCCAAAGAGAAGCCCAGCCCTGAGGCAAGTCTATAAGATAGGGCTTACCCCTCACCATCCAACGGGCTATCTTCTCTGGGCTCGCTATATCTTGTCCGCTCATCGTGCGCGACTGCAGAAGGTCGGGCTTTATCAGGCGGTGTACGCATCTCTCTTTCATTATCAGTCTCCCCATGTCTGATGGGTTAAAGCTTTCCGAAATCAATGGAATTTTCCCACCAACACTTTCTTGCTAGGGGATCGCGAGGTTTCGATTTCTCTGGAAGAGTTTCGCGAGATCTCTGGATTGCCGATCAGGGGAAAGCACTATGAAGAATTGCTGCCTCCCGATGAGTATGTATTCGCAACTGTGCCTGCCGTCCGTCATAAGTATCCAAGTCTAATCAAGACTCTGGGTATTTTCGAGAAGCTGATTGCGGAGTCAGAGGAACAGGGCGTCACTTTTAAGAGTTTTATCACCCGCTTCCTTCGTGAAGATGTCCTATCAAAGGAGGCTCCGAAATTCACGAATATTAACGACCCCTTCGGGTTTGGGCTAAATAAGCTACCGGCCAAAGAAGAAGATTTACCACAGTTTTACATCCCAATCTTGTCGGCCGTATCTTTTGATTCGATTGCGGCTCCCGGCATGGATGAAGAGAACTTCTTCGTCGGTTTTATCAGCCTTTGGCTTAGTTGGTTTTCCATTCCAACGCATCATCGTTTCATGAGAGCCTCGGTCATTTATCCTGTTCATCGCGTTGCCGAAGGGACACGACTGGCTGTGGGCATTGCGAGGTTATCGCACTTGTACCATGAGCTGAGCACTGCGGCCAATACCTCGACCCTGGGTGTGGATGTGGTGAGTTTCTCTCTTCATTATTTTACGTCGTGGATTGAGATGCACGTGTTAGGGGCGTTCGCTGCGCACCAGAGACCGGGTTTCTATGATGCTTATACCTTCCCGCGGCTCATGAGGTTGGTGGACGCTTCTGCTCCTGATCCGACTCAGTTAGGGGCACTTCGTGTGCTGCTTAACCCTTATGCCAACGAAGGAGGGATGGTATTCAATGACCGAGTTCTCTCTGCTCCTTCGGGACCTATTCAACAGCTGTTCGATTTATCGAAAGGGGGAGCACCATCCTTGAAGCCTAGGGAAGCCGTGCACTTGTATTTGATTAGGCCGGGTTATTTGGTGTTCCGTCGAAATTGAAGGGATTTCTATAGCACCACTACTAGGGTTTGGTAGCATCACGCATGCCATATTAAAATTTTATAGGGTGCTAAAGAAACAATCCTAAGGATCACACTAGAAAATCTAGGGTAACACAAAAAACTATCACAATCCACAAGTAGTAAAGTACTAGGTTTAGAGAATACAACCTTTGTAGCTCTCTTCGCTAGACTCCTTGGCTACTTGAGAGTTGAAAGAAGCTTTCTTGAGATCCTCCAAGTCCACGACGATCCACCCGGAGTCCTCTTTGTCCAAGCTCAAAGCTCCACTTGATCAAGAGAAGAAGTTGAAGCCAACACTCTAAACTAATGGGCAAAAGTAGTATAGAATGATGATGTGGTTTGATTTCTCACTTAAAAACCCTAACTTGATCACTATCTTACTCACTAATGAAAGCTAGAGAGCAAGAGTGAGAGGAGAAAGAAGATGATGGCAAATGAGAGCTCAAGAGATAATGATAAGCTTAAGGATAAAAATGATAATAGAAAATATATATATTTTCTTCTTCTCATTCTTAATCCTAGTTAATAAATATCTAGATATTTCATTTGGAACAATAATGGCCATGGAAAGATAACTCAAGGTTAATAAATGGTTTAGTGGATGAATACAATAATCAAACCATGATAGATTTTTCCATTTCCATTAATCCAAAAATAAATATTAACATATTTATTAAGGTGTGAGTCTTATATTGCCACCATCCAATGTCTCAACAATCATGATAGAAATGTGTATGCATGTATGTGTGCATGTACATCTATATGTGCATCAATGTAAACATGTGCATACATGCATGCATACATCAAAAGACAAAAGGGTCTAAAGTGAAAATGCTAATGGTCAATGTCAAATCAACACTTGATTTAGCAAACCGGTCATATCTCATACGACCCGATCAATAGCAAACCGCCCGATTAATATACGGTATCACATACGCGCATTTAATCGGGTCCCCGCGCATATCACATATGCACACCACATCGTTTCGCCTGGACTAAGTAACTCCATTGTGGGAATCTAAGACTCGTCAATACGCCGGCAGTGGGTGATAATCATATCAAGCACCCCCAAGCCGCAAGAGGTCAGCTAAACGTAACGGCCACACGGGTATTGAGCGATCAGAAGAAAACAAGCGAACCTGTCACAACTCCCGCCGAGTTAACCGGAAACACTACCGTACAGTTCAGTCTCTTCGTCAGATATGTTGCATATCGAGTCTAGGGATGGTAACGTCGACCCCAATAACTCAATAAGTTGGGCCGATGAATTGTCTATAACAGATCGAGAAACTACTGATAACACTTATCAGTAAATCTCAACAGCCCTGGCCAGGGACTTACTGATATAGCCAATCGAGCACAACACGGCATCAACTCCCAATACCGGGAGAGACAAAACCCCTCCTATCACTCATCGTTTCCATGTGTCTCGGGACTGTACCCAAAAGTCACTTGTTTGCACGACTCAGTAGAGCCGTGGTAGGGTGGCAATCAAAATACAGTGGGAGAACACACAAGACTCTATGACGATCTCGGGTCTACAGACTAACCTGTACCAGTGTCACCTGAGAACTGCTATCCGGCGATAGATATAATACCATATAGGAGTTCTCGGCGAGCCCGTCCAGTGTACCCAGTCTCCACTGAGCACCCGCATATAATCTCGATGTCAAACATCAATGGATGTGGGAACCTCTATCGCCCATCATATGGGTCTAGTATCATATACGCTAGTCTACTCTGGTATATCGATACACCGTCTCGATACACCTACGACTAGGGACATTTCAGGATATGCTTATAAACTGCAGACGTCCCACTAGTATGATCTCCATCATAATCACAGTAGTCAAGCCAATATCCTCAGGGCTTTATCAACATGTGTAAATGAATAAAAGCATGATCAAGTCAACATGTCAGATAAAGTAGAACCAGATAGCATACTATCATGTTGAGCAAGAATGTACACTGAATATATATATATATATATATATATATATATATATATACATGTATAAATACATCCACTATCTCATAATGGCCTCTAGGGCATACATATATCCAACAATCTCCCACATGCACTAAGGCCAGTTATTGGCGTATCTCATACCCAACATCTCAAAAAGTCGCTCATGCTGCGGCTGAGAGAGGGCCTTGGTGAGTGGATCCGCAGTGTTATTCTTTGTGTTTACTCTCCTAATCTCGATCTCGCGGCGATCTACAATCTCCCGGATCAAATGAAAATGCCTCAGGATGTGTCTGGACCGCTGATGGGATCTGGACTGCTTGGCTAACGCCATAACCCCATTATTATCACAATACAATGGTATTGGATCAATAATGGTTGGAACTACACCTAGCTCCGAGACGAACTTCCTCATCCAGACGGCTTCCTTGACGGCATCATTCGCAGCAATGTACTCAGCTTCCATCATAGAGTCTGCAACGGTATCCTGTTTGGAACTTTTCCAACTTACCGCCCCTCCATTGAGGGTAAATACAAACCCAGAGATAGATTTGCTATCGTCCTTATCACTCTGGAAGCTCGAATCGGTAAAGGCCTCCATTTGGAGATCTCCATTACCATACACCAAGAACAATTCTTTACTCCTTCGCAAGTACTTAAGAATGTTCTTCACAGCTACCCGGTGATTCTCCCCTGGGTTGGATTGATACCTGCTTACTACACTAAGTGCACAAGCTACATCTGGGCGTGTACATAACATCGCATATATTATAGATCCTACTGCCGAAGCATAGGGTATAATACTCATGCGAGCTCTCTCTTCATCGGTCTTTGGGCAAAAGCCCTTAGAGAGAGTGACCCCATGACAAGCGGGTAAGGCACCCCGCTTGGAGTCTTCCATGCTAAACCTCTTTAGGATGGTGTTAATGTACCGGTTTGGGACAATCCCAATAACCTTTTGGATCTATCCTTATAGATCCGAATGCCCAGAATGTATGTGGTATCACCCAGGTCCTTCATGGAGAACCTTAGTGATAAGAAAGATTTGACCGACTGTAGCATAGGAATATCATTTCCTATCAGAAGAATGTCGTCCACGTACAATACGAGGAATGCGACAGCTATCCCTACAGCCTTTTTATAAACACAAGGTTCATCTAGATTTTTGATGAAATCAAACTCTTTGATAACATCATCAAAACAGATGTTCCAGCTCCGTGATACCTGCTTTAATCCATAAATGGATTTAAGCAATCTGCATGCTTTCCCGCTGCTCCCACTGTCAATGAAGCCTTATGGCTGATCCATATAAACGCATTCCTCTAAATCTCCATTTAGAAATGCTGTTTTAACGTCCATCTGCCAGATTTCATAGTCGTAGTGAGCATCAATAGAAAGTAGGATCCGAATGGATTTAAGCATGGCTACGGGAGAAAAAGTTTCGTCATAGTCCAGACCTGGTCTTTGACGAAAACCCTTCTTTACAAGTCTTGCCTTATTGGTCTCCACCTGCCCATCTACACCAATCTTTCTTTTAAAGATCCATTTGCACCCCACAGGTTTTACCCCAGGGGGCACAATGTCCAAAGTCCATACTTTGTTGGTGTACATAGACTCCATTTCAGATCTCATGGCATCCAGCCACTTCATAGAGTCTCCACTCGTGATAGCTTGCTGAAAACTGGTAGGATCATCATCCTCCATGATGCAGTCTTCTCTATCACCATCAATGAAGAAACCGTAGTACCTTTCCGGTGGGCGAGAAGTCCTACCAGACCTACGGAGTGGCCGAGGTTCATCAGTTTCGGTTGCAACAGCTGGTTCAACCAAGTCGTCATTTGTAACTTGTGTTTCTAGAACCTCTTCTAGGTCTACCACGCCGCCATCAGTATCATTTGTAAAAAAATCTTTTTCTAAAAATATGGCATACTGAGAAACAAACACCTTTTGTTCCTCCTTGTGGTAGAAAAGATATCCATAAGAATTCTTTGGATATCCCACAAAATTACACATGACTGACCGTGTCTCGAGTTTGTGCGGATTCTGCTTTTTGACATAAGCCGGACAACCCCAAATCTTAACTCGTTTAAGAGATGGTCTCTTCCCATACCATAACTTATATGGTGTGGTAGACACGGTTTTAGTTGGGACCCTGTTCAGTAGAAACGCTATAGTCTCCAATGCATGCCCCCAAAATGAGACGGGTAACTCGGCATCACTCATCATGGAACGAACAATATCTAATAGGGTCCGATTCCGTCGTTCTGACACAATGTTGTGATGTGGTGTGTAAGGAGGAGTGAGCTGAGAGAGAATTCCATTTTCTTTTAGGAAGTCTGCAAACTCTGTACTGAGATACTCCCCATCTCGGTCTGATCGGAGCATTTTGATGCTCAAGCCTGTTTGTTTTTCTATTTCGAGTTTATATTCAGTGAATTTCTCGAAAGCTTCGGACTTGTGCTTTAATAAAAATACATGACTGAATCTTGAGAAATCATCAGTGAAAGTAATGAAGTATGAAAAACCGCCTCTAGCCTGTGTAGACATTGGCCCACATACATCACTATGTATGAGGCCTAAGAGCTCAGTAGCTCTTTCTCCGTGTCCTGTAAACGGAGTTTTGGTCATTTTACCCTTGATATAAGACTGGCAAGTCGCATAAGATTTATATTCAAAAGGATTTAAATAGCCATCTTTGTGTAACTTGTTTAGTCTTGTTTCGTTAATATGACTAAGTCTACAGTGCCAAAGAAAAGCTTCATTTATTTCTGAAAGTTTTATTTTATTAGTGTGTTGTATACTGAAAACTGTGTGTTGATTAAGGACGTATATCCTGTTATTAAGTGTACTATATCCAACCAACATTTGATTCAGGTGAATGTTCATAACATTGTTCTGCAATACAAAATTATATCTTTCATTGTCTAACAAAGAAACAGATATTATATTACAAAGCATACTAGGTACATAATAACATGGGTTCAAAACCAATATACATCCAGACGGCAACCCCAAGTGATACTCTCCCACTGCAACTGTATGTACATTGGAACCATTTCCAACGCGGAGAGTATGGTCACATGTCTTCAAAACCTTTCTATTTCTCAGCCCCTGCATAGAATTGCAAATATGGGAACCTGAAACGATATCTAATACTCAGGAAGCAGAGTTTATTGAAAAATAGTTTTCTGTCACAAACACACCTGAAGCGGAAGCATCCCCATGCTTCTTCTTGAGATCCAAGTACTCGGTGCAATTGCGCTTCCAGTGTCCTGTTTTGTGGCAGTGATAACATTCCCCTTTCCCCGATTCCCCAGCCTTGGACTTGTCTTTCCCCTTAGCCTTTTTGACTCCACCCTTAGGTTTGGTGGGTTTCTTCTTCATCTTTCCCTTGGCCTTAGCTTTCGGGCGAGAGGAGGAAGATGGCCCAACACTCAAAACGGGAGTCTTCACTGACTTCAGCGTGCTCTCTGCACTCCTTAACATATTAAGGAGTTCAGGTAGTTCCTTCTCCATGTTATTCATGTTGAAGTTAACTATAAATTGAGCAAAGGTGGAGGGGAGAGACTGCAGAATAATATCAGCATATTGCTCATTGTCCATTGTCCACCCAAGGTCCTCGAGCTCTTCTATGAGAGCTATCATCTTCAGAACATGGTTTCCTACTGGTGTGTCAGGGGCCATCCGCATCTGAAACAACTTTCTGGATGCTTCGTATCGTAAGACACGAGATTGCTCCCCATACAACTCCTTTGTATGGAGAAATATGGCTTGGATGTCCATATTCTCGTGCTGCTTCTGATGTGTGTTATCCATCGATGCAAGCACGGGGCATTTGGAGGTGGCACAGCCAGCGCCCCATGTCTTGCGGACTTCAATATCCGCAACTGAAGATTTAGGACCTGGGATGGGCGGGGCTGGAGCCGTGAGGACATATGATACCTTATCATAAGTCAAGACAATGTTAAGGTTCCTCAGCCAGTGTTTATAATTGGTCCCATTCAGTTTATTTTTATCTAATAGAAGCTTGAGTCCTGTCATTGGTATCTGCCATTAAGAGAGAGAAAAGAATACACTCAGCGAAAGCTCTTGCAAAGATCAGATTGGTTATTATCTTATCTAATAGATGTCTCCCACTGCTTTTATCAAATTTCCCCTCAAACCTTAAAAGGAAAACTAGCCAGGATTAATTACACTTTACAACTTCGCTAACCGTTCAGCCAGGCTAGTGTCGGTACTTGAGGGAGGTTCCCCATGCTTTCGCACGAACCTAATTAATATAAACCTCGTCTTCCCAGAGGCGTAGCCTCGTTAACACCTTTCTAGACACCTAATAGGTTAGCTAATTGTAAAGTGCAAAACTCTCCTGGGAGCAACTCTTGCTCACAATGGGATCGGGATCCAACCATCATATGAAAGATATGCAATCTCATTGCAAATTTCAACTCTTGAAACTCCCGATATGGTTTTTACCCATAGTACTCATGACCTTAACTATGGTCAACAAATCACAAGCACTAGTCAAGTTCTATCTGTCATTTCTTGATTAATTAGACCCACCCACGTGACCCTTAATTATGGTCAACAAAGTCGCATGAATGTCCCAATTAATCTGCATCATATGCAGTGTAGGAAGACATCACTTAGCTACCGTACATTACGCCTTAACTATAGTCAACAAACGTAGCACGAATACTAAGTACTCTACTTCCTAAAACGACAGAGGGTTGCGGATGATTTTTAAGAAAATCTTTAACGCTTTGAACTTGATATCGTCGTAGAATCAAACGGTTTTCAAAAGGAGTGGCTTAAGCTCCGCAGTATTGAAATATAGCTTTTTCATAAAAAGCCAAGTGGTTTTTCAAATCCGATTCCACAACATCATTTTAGGTTTATTTTTCTTCACATTAATCATATTAATGTTGTCCCATCATTTAAGTCCTTAAGCCAATCATAGAAAAGAAACAAAAATACAACGTACGCTTATGCCATCCGCATTTGCCGTAATGTTCCGTTATGCACCGTTAGGTTACTTAATTAACGGCATACCGGGACAGGAATAGCGCGGGTGCAAAACATAAGCAACGTCTATTATATATCTCATATATAATATAGCATTCGTCTCAGATATATTAAGCGATCACATCACAGAATATAGGCAGCAGAAACACAGATATGATAATATAGGATATACTAGGATGTCCGTATTTAGTATTCGGCCAACAATAGAAAATACGGATTCCACGGTCGTATTGAATAGCCAATCCCACACCCTAGACCCCTACGGGAGCGGCAAGTGACCCTGCCAATTCTGGAGTTAGGAAACCCGGTCTCGACGCCTCGAGATGGTCTCCCACAGGACCCCAGAACCCGGTCACTTGTGCTTTCCATCTTGGTTCTATCCTAATGCGGAAAAGTAAATAATATACAACAATGGTGACATCATCCTCAACCAGGAAGTGCCCCAAATAAAAGAATATTACATTACAAATGAATTTTACATGAATGAAAAGTAAAACTCTCATCTCACATAAAAAAAACCCGGCTATTCAATCATGACGATCCTATACATCACAGCACAGTTGTTGGACATAGTGCCCTCAGAATCAATTATTGGATCACAGGCACGTGATTGCAATGATTGAGGGAGGACCTATACCGGTGGGACAGTCTTACTCAAGATAATAGTATGCTATCTGGTTTATCTTTATCATCATGTACTGCTTTAGGTGACCTTACAGGTCGCTATTACACGTTGATAGAGCCCTTAGGATTCTTGCTTGACTGCCAGCAGTATGATGGCGATCATATACGTGGGAGCTGGGGTCTATAAGCACATCCTTAAAAGGTCCCTAGTCGTGGGAGTTTTCGAGACAGGGCATCGATACTCCGGAGTAGACTAGTGTATACAGTCGAGACCCCGACGAGGGGCGGTGGCCGGTCTCACAAGCCATTGGTGTCTGTAGCTTCACCTAAGATGTATACAGGTGCTCATTGGGTTATGAGTACACCGGACAGGACTCGCCGGGAACATGATAGTTGGTATTATACCTGACGTCAGATAGCAGTTTCCTGGTGACATGTGTACAGGTTAGTTCATCGACCTGAGATTGTCATTTGTCTCGTGTGAGTTCCCACTGTACTTTGATTACTACCCTACCACGGCTCAAAGGAGTCATGCAAACAGGTTTTAGTTGGGTACAGTCCCGAGCCACATGGAGGCAGTGAGCGGATCGGCAGGGGTTTCGTCTCTCCCCTATTGGGGGTGAGATCGCGCTGTGTCTAGGAGAGCCATTACACGAAGTTCTTGGCCAAGGCAGGAGATTTACTGGTAGGTATTCCAGTAGTATCTCAGGGTGTTCTGGGATGCACTCCGACACGACTTGTATCGCTTTTGGGAGTCTGACTTTTACCAACCCCCTAGGCCCGACATGCGATACTCATAGACGAACGGACCAGACTGTATGGATATTGTCACTGACAGGCTCAGTAGGGTGTCAGGATGAGTTCACTCATCGGCCTCCCTTTTGGTCAATACCTGGTAGCATGTTACGTACAGATAGTACCACTGACGTGCTAGTGGTTAAATCCACAGCCAATGTATTGACGAGTCTTTAGAGTCCCCCACAGACAGTTTCTCAAGTTTCGGGTGAAACGTTGTAGAGGCCGTATGATATATGGCAGGGTTCGATCATATACGTGCAGTAGTGCACGGATCATGATCGGGCGGATCATACTAGTGGGCTTTGGTTTAAGCCGGATTCTAGTATTAGTTTGTTGGATTACTTTAGTCTCATCGCATTCGTATTTAGTTGGAATGCGGATGCATGTATGTATATACAGGTGAGGGGTATCCTTGTGATCCGTCATGAGTTTACTTTAGATGTTGCCATATCTTTTTATTGTTGTAAACATTTGGGTTAATATTTACAAATGGAAATAATGAGCTCAAAGTCATGATTAGTAGCATTAATTATGACACATGCACAAGTGATGACTCATGGTCTCTTTCTTTGTGCATGTGTCACATTATTTGATGGATTTGTGAGTTGAAATGATAAGGAGAGAGAGAAGGGCAGCCATATGAGAGGTTAGCTCTTGTATTTTTTATTCTCACTCTCTCATTTTATCATTTGCAACAACACACAAAAGAAAGCTCTTCTTCTTCCTCCTTCTTGAGCTCACTATCTCCATTAATGGCATCATTTCTAACCTCCATCCATACACTCTCATGTGATGAGAATCAATGGATGCTTGAGACAATGTGATCGCACACATTCTCTACTTCACCTTGGACACGTCGGCTAGCGAACTTCGTGCCCGAGTTGCTTCGGATGAAGCGGGAGCCCGTAAAAAGACTCATTGATGTGGTGCCCTTCCGAAATCGGAGATCGGAGATGCCGCGAGGAGCTTGGGATGGTGGCCAAAGACCGAAGGACACGGATCGATCGGTATAGCCTTTCCAACCCTTCTCTTGTTTGCTAGTTATAGGTTAATGGTTCGATCCGGGTTCATAGTCCGCGATAGCGCCGGTTTCAAGTTTAGAAAAAGTTTTCGTTTCCGCATTTTGGCCTAGGACAGACGGCCGGGATGCTACCGTGGACTTACATGGTATCAGAGCCACGCCATTAACCTTTACTAGCTTGTTCTAACGTTTTTAAAACATCGATCGACCGAATTTTCCAAAACCGCGATTCCATTTTAGCAGTTTCTGTCGAAATTTTTTTTTCGTCGAAAAATTATTTTCAGTATTGCAGAAAATCAGGCAGACTTTTTTAAGACCACTGCTGAAATTTTGTGGAGTGATCTCACTGTAGCACCGCGGAACTGCGGCCTTACCCACGTTTTGGCCGCGGTTCCACCGCACAACTGTAGCATTAGTCCACCGATTTTTCTACAGTGGTCTCTGAATTGGAATTGGGGTTTCTGGAATATTTTGTTTTGGCCCAGATTATTTTGAGTACTGGACTTGTGCTTGGGGCCCACTTCGGGAAATTTTGACGATCGAAATTTTAAATAAGTTAGTTCGCAGTACTTACATTACTATCTGTGACCGTGAATGTCATTCGAGCGGTAAATCTCGTCTAATTGCTATAGCACTTTTAGACGGATTTGCGAACGTGACATTCACGTTGATGTTCTGTGTTGTGCTGTGATGTTGCAGATTTGTCGTGGTGGATAGCCTGGATGCAATGGTAGTACAGTTTGGTTGTATTATTTATACATTTGATATTGCGGGACGAGCGTCCGACATGTGGACTGCCGTCACTTCTTGTTTGTATATTATTTTTTTGGGGCACGACCGGGCTGAGGTCGATGTACCCATTGTATATTTTTTACTTTATGTACTAGGATTACCCCGCGGTGGGGTGCACGGATAGCCGGGTTCTAGAGGGCAACGAGCCCGCATCTCATGGCTTTGAGACGGAGGGGGCTTCACTCTAGAATTGGCGGGCTATTCGCCGCACTCGTAGGGGGTACAGGTTGACCCAAGGAGGGGTGCTCAAGTTACCGGATTTCATGAAGTGTTGGGTGGTCCATTCACTTTGTTGAAGGGGGCTGCCTCGCTTTTGGTTTTGGCGGGTAACTTGCCGCGCCCGTAGGGGTCTAGTATTTCATTGCACAGGCTATCCACACGACCAGGAGAACGTCGGGTTTCAGTTGCGGCTCTATGAAACCCGGGGATCCCAGATTATCTGTATTGTTCTGTGATGCTTATTACATTTCTGTGATGTTGCATTTTATCATGCCATGAGCGATTATTATATATTGATATATATACTAGTAGATGTTGTATATGTTTTGCATCCGCGCTAGTCCAGTCCCTGCTCTGTCGTTAGTTAAGTAACCTAACGGGTGATGACATGACCAAGTGGCGAATGCGGATGGCATATACGTACATCGTATTTTCGTTCTTTATTGGTGTGATCAATTGATGGGACTGCATTGATTTGGATCAATGCAAGCTAAACAACCCTGTTTGATGTTGTTGGAACATATTTCAAAAAGCATTATTACAAGGACGTTCTCTTTTGTTTTGCACAGTGGTATTCGGTTATGAATATCCAGCACCTCAGTCGACGAGGCAAGGGCCGAGATCCCTTCACCGGGAGTGACCCCTTGGACAAAAGTTTTCATCAGGGTAATAACTTCACTATAGTCGATTACTTTTTGCTTTGCATCGTGGTATTCAGTTGGAATATCATGCACCTCATTCTACGGGGAAAGAGCCGAGATCCCTTCGCCTGGAGTGACCTCTTTAGCAAAGGTTTTCGCCACTATATTTTTATATAAAGCTATCCGGTTCCTTCAACGAAATCAAGTTCATTACGTTAAAGGTTTTTCGCCAAAAACCATTCGTATCCCTCCATCATTTCAGACGGGTAGCACTTAGTTTTCATGCTATGTTTGTTGGCCTTCGTCAAGGCATAGTTTATGGTAGCTATTTGTTACCTTTCTGTTGCATAGATAGATGCGTTGGTTTGGGACAGTCGTACAGCCTTGTTGGCCCTAGTCAAGGGCTTGTACGGGTGGGTTCAAATTAACATGGACAATGACGGGCAAAACTTGACATGCGACTTATGATTTGTTGGCCTTAGTCAAGGTCATAAGAGCATGGGGTAAAAATCACATCGGGAGTTTCTAAAGAAACTGAAACTTGCCAGATATGCGCATACCTTCTGGAGTGTGATAACGTGAGTGGATTCCATTACGTTATCATGCGATGATAGTTGGATCCCGATTCCCACTGACGAGTTGGTTTACTCTTCGGGTGATCCCGACTAATTCTTCTTTCAGGTTTGGAGGAGAATTTGAGGATACAGTGGGAGGTTTCCTGATTAGATAAATTGATAACCATTCTGATCTAGATTAGAGTGCACGCAGAGTGTTTCTTTTCTCTCTCTCTTTGGCAGCGACCATGGCCCGACCCTAGACTATGACTTAGTGACCAAGTTGACCGAACCTTCTCATAACACTGGATTTTTGGATTGTCAGAGTTGCATACCTCATTGCCACTCCTACTTTTACCCTTTTTCTCCGGAACATTTCATATCACTACGATTATCCACTTCCATTGGATAAAACCATCGTATGGTTATATACGAACTCGAAGGAACTTGTTCCAGATTCGAGGATGGTTTCCGGTTCTGGAGAAAATGAATATGACTATTCAGTTGTCTTGTCCTTTTACCTTCTCTCAGGTTGCGAGTGCTCCTTGGATTAGGACGGTACACCTATTACGCTTATTGGATAGTCTTCTTCCAAACCATAGGCAGGTGCCGAAAGGTAGAGAATGAAGAAAACCGATTAGCCTAAGTGTGGTGTACAGAAGGTATTAAGTAAAGACAAATAAAGGGATTAGAAAGAGGGCAAAGTAAATTGCGACTGATGTTCACGACCAAACCAAGTATTTCATCGCCACTCCTACTTCACCTTTGTATTTCTCCAGAACATCCCGTATCACTACGAACATCCAATTCTATTGGATAAATCCATTATATGGTTATATACGAACTCGAAGAAACTTTTTCGAGGATGGATTCTGGTTCAGGAGAAATAGGAATAAGGTTTATTCAGTTGTCTTTAATCTTCACCTTCTCTCAGGTTGCGAGTGCTCCTAGGATTAGGACAATACACCTATTACGCTTATTGGATAGTCTTCTTCCAAACCACAGGCTGGTGCCGAACGGTAGGGAAGGAAGAAAACCATTTAGCCTAACGATGGTGTGTAGAAGGTGACGACTAAAGACATATAAAGGGATTTGGAGAGATGGCAAAGAAATATACAGTTATAGTTGTGAATCTGATAATGGAAGAGGCATTACTAGGAATACCCGGATACCCCATCGAAACATATTCATGTTTCAGTTTCACTGTGTATTGTTAATAGAAAACTGATTTCCCAATTAGCCCTTACTCCAGGGTATGTATTTACCAGGTTTGATTCTCACATCTGTATGGTTTTACAGATGATGAGTGGGAGTAAGTTATTGGGAATTAGGTGATTGTCCTCATTATATCGGAATTCGTTGTAATTGGTGATATTCGAGAAAATCGCCTTGGCTGTTTGCCGGACGGCAGATATTTGGTTTTGAATATCCGTTGTTATGCACCAATTTCTGTAAGTCCACGTTGCGACCCCCGGTTCTTGCGGGGAGGCGGAAACGGTATAAAAATCAAATTTTTAGCGCATGGGGCAACATGGACTAACAAAGTCGGGATCTTTTCTAAACTAAACTAGCAAACAAGCTAAAGAGAGTTAGCTACTCGGAAAGATGGTTATACCTAACTTGAACTCCTTCTTCTTGAAAACTTGTAGAGGTTGATGGTTCTTCCTCGTTGCCTTCTTCCGTCAAAGATGGATCCACCTGAGGGTTCAACCTTCGGGCTCTTTCTCGAACTTGGAGAGAACTAGAATCTTCGGCTTGCCAAACCTTTGATCCTAGAGTGAGTAGAGAGTGTCTAAGGGGTGTTTATCTTTCAAGGAGAGGGATTCTCAACACATGAGAAGGATTCTCCTTTTGCTAGAGGAAGAAGAAGATGAAGTGAGGAGAGAGAAGCTAAATGATAGAATGAGCTCTCTTTTTCTTTCATGCAACCATATCACAAAAGAAAAAGAATTATCAAAATAATAATAATAATGAAAATGAAATAGTTGATGGAAGGTTTAGGAATGACCATTATCATTTCAAACATTAAATGGTTTTGCAAGAATCAAAAAGCATCTTTCTTTTGTAATGATGATGGTCAAAACTTCAACCATGGTCAACAAGTCAACCATGGTCAACTAGTCAACAAAATCCAACCATGACACAATTTCATTTTATTAATATTATTAACTGATATAACATAAATCCATTAGGGTTTGGAAAAAGACGACTGTCAACTGTGCATACGCACCCGTTCCGAAACCCTAATGAAAGTCCACTTCCTCCTCCTCAAACAACTGTGCATACACACCTGCATTCTTGTTCCGAGGAACATGAATACTGAGATATAAAAGCAACCCCAAAACATATACCGGTATCTGACTCAAACCAGAGCCAGCCAGTAATATCCGTCCGGACTCCAAACGTGCACAAGTGCGCGGATGAGAACGAACCCTGTCGCAAAACCATGCGACCTCTACTCTGTTTTGCCCAGAGGCGAATACCCTCTGTGTGGGACTCTAAAGACTCGACACTATGCTGGCAGTGGGTTTAACCACAGACCGCAAGCGGCACTAGCTGTGCGTAACGGTCCCCAGGTAGATGCCGACAAGAAGGCTGATGAGGTGAACCCCATCTGAACTCCTACTGAGTCTGAATGTGACAGTCTCCGTACAGTCCGGTCTGTTCGTCTAATACATCGCATGTCGGGCCTAGGGGGCGGTAAAACGTCAGTCTCCTAATAGCGGTACAAGTCGTGTCGGAGTGAAGCCCAAAACACCCTGAGATAACACTGGAAGCCTACCAGTATGTCTCGCTTGCCCTGGCCAGGGACTACTCATGTAATGGCTCTCCTAGACACAGCGCGATGTCAACCCCCAATACCGGGAGAGACGAATCCTGTCTAACCGTCACTGCCTCCAAGTGCTTCGGGACTGTACGCAACTACTACCCGTTTGCACGACTCCTTTGAGCCGTGGTAGGGTAGTAATCAAAGTACAGTGGGAACACACTCGAGGCGAAGTGACAGTGTCAAGTCAGCGGACTAAGCTGTACTCATGTTACCTGGGAACTGATAACTGACGATAGGTATAATACCAACCTGTCAGTTCCAGACGAGTCCTGTCCAGTATACTCGTAACCCAACGAGCACCCGTATACTATCTCCAGTACGACGTACTGATGGCTGTGGGACAGACCATCTCCCACACTGGGATGAGAAGTGCATACGCTAGTCTACTCCGGAGTATCGATGCCCTGTCTCGATAGTCCTGCGACTAGGGACCTGTATAAGGATGTGCTTATAGATTACCCAGCCCCCACTAGTGTGACTGCCATCACAACGCTGGTAATCAAGCAAAGATCCTAAGGGCTCCACTAATGCGTATAGGTGATATACTAATATAAACACATGTACACATTGAAGTAGAAACAAACCAAGTAGCATACTACTATATTGAGCAAGATTGTTTATACAAGGTGAATATCCCAAGCTTCCATTAAGTAATATACAAACTAGTATGATACAGTAATGGCCTCTAGGGCATATACACTAACAATCTCCCACTTGCACTAAGGCCATGTACTGGCGTATCGAAGACCTATCATCTCGATCAGCCGCTCGAACTGAGTCTGGGGCAGGGCCTTGGTGAATGGATCTGCAGTGTTCTCTTCTGAAGCAACCCTCCGAACCTCGATCTCCTTGCGATCCACGATCTCCCTGATCAGGTGATACCGCCTCAAGATGTGCCTGGATCTCTGATGGGACCTGGGTTCCTTCGCTAAAGCTATAGCCCCGTTGTTGTCGCAATACAGAGGTATTGGATCAACAATGGACGGAACCACCTGAAGTTCTTTTAAGAACTTCCTCATCCAGACAGCTTCTTTTGCGGCATCAGATGTAGCGATATATTCCGCTTCCATAGTCGAGTCTGCAACGGTTTCCTGTTTGGAGCTCTTCCAACACACCGCCCCTCCATTGAGGGTAAAGACAAAACCCGAAATGGACATGGAATCATCCTTGTCACTCTGGAAGCTGGAGTCAGAAAAGGCCTCGATCTGGAGGTCTTTTCCTCCATACACCAAGAACATCTCCTTAGTCCTTCTCAGGTACTTGAGAATGTTCTTTACCGCTATCCAGTGTTTCTCCCCAGGGTTTGACTGATACCGGCTTACCACACTTAGTGCATAAGCTACATCCGGTCTGGTACACAACATCGCATACATTATAGAGCCTACCGCAGAAGCGTAGGGTATAATAGACATGCGATCCCTCTCCAAATCAGTCTTGGGAGACATCTCTTTAGAGAGGGTGATCCCGTGACAAGCCGGTAAGTTACCGCGCTTGGAATCTTCCACACTGAATCTTTTCACTATGGTGTCGATGTACCTGGACTGAGAAAGTCCTAATATCCTCTTGGATCTATCACGATGGATCCGGATCCCCAGGATGTATGAGGCATCACCCAGGTCTTTCATGGAGAATCTGTGCGACAAGAACCCCTTGACAGATTGTAGCATAGGAATGTCATTTCCTATCAAGAGAATGTCATCCACGTATAAAACGAGGAATACTACAGTTCTCGCTACAAATCTACTATAGATGCATGGTTCATCTGGATTTTTGATAAAGCCAAATTCCTTGACCGTCTCATCAAAACAGATGTTCCAACTCCGCGATGCCTGCTTTAGTCCATAGATGGACTTAAGCAACTTGCACACCTTTCCGCTGCTCCCACTCTGAATGAAACCCTCTGGCTGATCCATATAGACACACTCCTCTAAATTTCCATTTAGAAAAGCGGTCTTTACGTCCATCTGCCAAATCTCATAATCGTGGAAGGCAGCAATGGCAAGAAGGATCCGAATGGATTTCAGCATAGCCACTGGAGAAAAGGTTTCGTCATAGTCCAAACCAGGTCTTTGACGAAAACCCTTTGCAACAAGTCTAGCTTTATAGGTCTCAACCTGTCCATCTACACCAATCTTCCTTTTGAAGATCCACTTGCATCCTACGGGTTTTACCCCGTCTGGAGCAATGTCCAACGTCCATACTTTGTTGGTGTACATGGACTCCATTTCGGTCCGCATTGCATCCAACCATTTTACCGAGTCAACGCTCTGAACGGCCTGCTGGAAGCTAGTAGGCTCATCATAATCTATGATGCAATCCTCTTTATCCCCGTCTATGAGAAAACCGTAGTATCTCTCGGGCGGATGAGACTGCCTACTACTCCTGCGGAGCGGCGTAGGAATGTCCTGTTCTTTTGAACCCTCTGGTTCCACCAAGCTTTCAGTAATAGTCTGTGGTTCTGGAATTTCTTCCAGTTCTATTGTGCTCCCACTTATTTCTTTTTCTAAGAACTGATGTTCCAGAAAATGGGCATTGCGAGAAACAAGGACTTTTTGTTCCTCTGCGTAATAGAAAAGATACCCCCTGGAGTTCTTTGGGTATCCCACAAACTTGCACAGTACTGAGCGTGCCTCGAGCTTGTCCGTATGCTGCTTTTTGACATAAGCTGGACATCCCCAGATCTTCAGATATTGAAGATAGGGTTTCTTCCCACTCCATAACTCATATGGTGTGGTAGGCACAGTCTTAGTGGGAACTCGGTTCAAAAGGTACGCAGCCGATTCTAGCGCATACCCCCAGAATGATCGCGGTAACTCAGCGTTACTCATCATGGACCGTACCATATCCAATAGGGTTCGGTTCCGTCTCTCCGAAACACCGTTATGTTGCGGAGTGTATGGAGGAGTAAGCTGAGAGAGAATTCCGTTCTCTTTTAAATAATTCAGGAACTCGGCACTTAAGTATTCTCCACCTCGATCCGATCTTAGATTCTTGATACTTTTGCCGGTTTGTTTTTCTACCTCATTCTTATATTCCTGGAATTTTCCAAAGGCTTCGGATTTATGTTTCATTAAGAAGACATGTCCGAACCTTGAAAAATCATCCGTAAAAGTAATGAAGTAAGAAAAACAGCTTCGCGCAAGTGTAGACATTGGACCGCACACATCGCTGTGTACGAGCCCCAAGAGCTCGCTCGCTCTTACTCCGTGTCCAGTGAACGGAGTCTTTGTCATCTTTCCTTTGAGACAGGATTGACAAGTGGCATACGATTGATATTCGAACGGATTCAAATACCCTTATGTATGTAACTTAGTCAACCTTCTCTCATTGATGTGACCCAGTCTACAATGCCATAAGAAAGCCTGATTGATATCTGGAGACTTTCTTTTGTGTGTATTCTGGACATTAAAAATATGTGGTTGTTATATACCATTGCTCAGTGTACCTGACCCAATCAGAACTTGATTAAGGTGAATGTTTACAACATTACTTACAAACGCAAATTCATAACCTTCTTTAGAAACCAAAGATACAGAAATGATATTACAAGTTGCGTTGGGTACAAAAAAGCAATTACGCAAAACCAAAACATGCCCATCTGACATTCCCAGGTGATAGTCCCCCACGGCTTTAGCATCCATGCTAGCTCCGTTTGCAACTCTGAGGGTCATGTCACCTGCCTTCAAAACCCTACGGTTTCTCAACGCCTGCAAAGAATTACAGATATGAGATCCTGATCCGGTATCCAATACCCAGGAAGTAGAGTTTATCGAAAGACAGTTTTCAATAACATACACACCTGAAGCTGAAGCCGCAACCTGCTTCAATTCCTGTGTCCTGGCTTTCCAAGCCCTGCAATCTTTCTTCCAGTGTCCACTTTTATGACAATAGAAGCATTCTTCTTTACCCACAAGCTTCCCCGCTATCATTGTTGCCTTTTCCTTTCCCTTCGTACCCACTTTACTAACACCGCCTCTTGGTTTGGCGGGGGCTTTCTTCCTCTTTCCCTTAGCTTTTGCCTTGGACCTAGAGGAAGAAGATCCTCCTACAAACAAAGCGGGTGTTTCCCTACCTTTCTGTAGGGTGCCCTCTGCGCTCCTCAGCATGTTGAGGAGTTCTGAAAGTTCAACTTCCTTTTCTTGTAAGTTGAAGTTCAGTATAAACTGGGCGTAAGTGGATGGAAGGGACTGGAGAATTAAATCCGTATAGAGTTCACTTTCCAACGTGGTCCCAAGTTCCGCGAGCTCCTCAATGTAGCCAATCATCTTAAGCACGTGGTCCGCTACCGATGATCCGACGGCCAACTTTGCCGAAAACAACTTCTTCAACACTTCGTATCTTGCGATACGAGACTGCTCTCCATACAGTTCTTTTGTATGAAGAAATATGGATTCCAAATCCATATTCTCGTGCCTCCTCTGATGTTCTTTGTCCATAGAGGCAAGCACGAGGCACCTGGCCTTCGCGCAATCAATCTCCCAAGTCTTACGGATTTCCTTATCCGCGACGCTGGAGGTGGGACCTGGGACGGGGGGAGCTTTGGTGGTAAGAAGATACCCCATCTTGTCGTAAGTGATTGCCATTTTGACATTCCTGAGCCAATCTTTGTAGTTTGGCCCTGTCAGTATGTTTTTATCTAGAAGTAACTTAAGTCCAGTCATGTCGAATGGTCGCTGCAATTAGGAGAGAGAGAAGAAACACTTGAGCACGATGCTCTTGCAAGTTTAGAATGGTTTTTAGTTTTTCTAAACAGGATGGCTCCCACTGTCTCTCGAATCCCTCCTCAAACCATAAAGGAAGAATTAGTCGGGATCAATCCCACCGTACAATACTTGCTTAACCGTTCAGCCAGGCCAGTGTCGGTACTTCGAGGGAGGTTTTCCAACGCTTTCGCGAAGTTCCTTAATTAAATAACCTCTTTTCCCTGGGGGCGTAGCCCCACTAACACCTTTCTAGGCACCTACTAGGTTTATAGCATTGATCGTTTTAGTGAGAAATTTCCCGAGGAGTAGCATATACTCACAGTAGGATCGGGATCCAAATATCATTGCGTGACGAAACTGAAGGAATCCTACCAGAATCACCACACTCCAAATGGTATGCAAAACTAGCAAGTTTCAGTACTTATGAAACTCCCGATGTGGATTTTTGTCCCATGCTCTTATGACCTTGGCGTGAGGTCAAAATGTCATAAGTCACATGTCAAGTTCTTCCCATCATTATCCCGGTTGATTTGAACCCACCCGTACCTACCCTTGACGTAGGCCAAAATGGTGATACGGTTGTCCCAAAACAACGCATTCTATCTATGCAACAGATAAATATCCGGCAGCTACCAATCACTATGCCTTGGCGTGAGGTCAAAATACATAGCTTGAATACTACCGTACATTTAACTGAAATGATGGAGGGCTACGAATGGTTTTGGCGAAACCGTGAACGTAGTGAACTTGATATAATCGATGGAACGAGATAGCTTTTAAAAGGAGTGGCTCAAGCTCCGCATTTAAAAGTTGGTTTTGAAAAGAACCGAGTGGTTTTTCGAAAGTGTTCCAACGACTTTAACTTGGTTTATTATCTTGCATTAGTTCTTTTAATGCGTGATATTCTTGCATTAGTTCTTTTAATGCGTCCCATCATTTAAATCCTACCATTGCAGAAAACAACCAAAATATGACGTACGCTTATGCCATTCGCATTCGCCACGGGGCCCCGTCATCACCCGTTAGGTTACTTAACTAACGAAAGAGCGGGGGCTGGGCTAGCGCGGCTGTAAAACATAAGCAACGCCTAAATAGTTATAAATATAGCAATGATAGACATTACAGATCACAGATGAATACATTGGATATATTAGGAATCCGCAATCCGTTCGAGCCTGCAACGAAAAGCGGATTACACGGTCGCGGTGAATAGCCAATACCCCACCCAAGACCCCTACGGGTGTGGCAAACTACCCGCCAAGTACTCGGCAGTTTGTGCACCCCTCCATGGGTCTATCCTAGGAGCAAAAACAGTAAAAAGAATTATACAATGACGGCTACAACCCCGACCCGGTTGTGCGGCTATACAAATAATAATATTACATCAATTTACATGTTACAAATGAATGAAAGAAAAACAAAAGCTCATCTCACATCCACCCCGGCTATTCACCCGCGACAGTCCAACACATTCATATACACATTCCAATATCAAACACAGATCACAGAGATGTATAACCCCGACTAATCGACTTATAGCGATTAGCCGACGTTCAATACATACAAACATCACATATATAACCAATATAGTCCAAGTGTAGTGAAGTTCGGAAAAAATACGGAATTATAGGCCCCCAAAAATAAATTTCTATTCTGGAAAATCTGGGCACATATAATATATCTGAAAAATCCCAAAACCCTACCAGAAGAACACTGCACAAAACCCGATCACGAGAGGCCCTAAACGGCGGCGGTTCCACGGCAAATGCATACTTATTGCCGCGGAACCGCGGCGGTTTGAAGGAATCAGGGGATCATTTTTCTTGGGTGTTCTCACAAAACCCTGAGCCGAATTTAGGTGTATAACAAATTTTTTTTTGACCAGAAATTTTTTTAACAGAAACTAGGGTTTTTGAAAAGTTTGGTTTTTGGATTTTTCGGTTCCGAACTTCGTTACACTTCACTACCAAGCTAGTTTAAGTTTAGTTAGGCTCTGATACCATTGTAAGTCCACGTTGTGACCCCTGGTTCTTGCGGGGAGGCGGAAACGGTATAAAAATCAAATTTTTAGCTCATGGGGCAACATGGACTAACAAAGTCGGGATCTTTTCTAAACTAAACTAGCAAACAAGCTAAAGAGAGTTAGCTACTCGGAAAGATGGTTATACCTAACTTGAACTCCTTCTTCTTGAAAACTTGTAGAGGTTGATGGTTCTTCCTCGTTGTCTTCTTCCGTCAAAGATGGATCCACCTGAGGGTTCAACCTTCGGGCTCTTTCTCGAACTTGGAGAGAACTAGAATCTTCGGCTTGCCAAACCTTTGATCCTAGAGTGAGTAGAGAGTGTCTAAGGGGTGTTTATCTTTCAAGGAGAGGGATTCTCAACACATGAGAAGGATTCTCCTTTTGCTAGAGGAAGAAGAAGATGAAGTGAGGAGAGAGAAGCTAAATGATAGAATGAGCTTTCTTTTTCTTTCATGCAACCATATCACAAAAGAAAAAGAATTATCAAAATAATAATAATAATGAAAATGAAATAGTTAATGGAAGGTTTAGGAATGACCATTATCATTTCAAACATTAAATGGTTTTGCAAGAATCAAAAAGCATCTTTCTTTTGTAATGATGATGGTCAAAACTTCAACCATGGTCAACAAGTCAACCATGGTCAACTAGTCAACAAAATCCAACCATGACACAATTTCATTTTATTAATATTATTAACTGATATAACATAAATCCATTAGGGTTTGGAAAAAGACGACTGTCAACTGTGCATACGCACCCGTTCCGAAACCCTAATGAAAGTCCTCTTCCTCCTCCTCAAACAACTGTGCATACACACCTGCATTCTTGTTCCGAGGAACATGAATACTGAGATATAAAAGCAACCCCAAAATATATACCGGTATCTGACTCAAACCAGAGCCAGCCAGTAATATCCGTCCGGACTCCAAACGTGCACAAGTGCGCGGATGAGAACGAACCCTGTCGCAAAACCATGCGACCTCTACTCTGTTTTGCCCAGAGGCGAATACCCTCTGTGTGAGACTCTAAAGACTCGACACTACGCTGGCAGTGGGTTTAACCACAGACCGCAAGCGGCACTAGCTGTGCGTAACGGTCCCCAGGTAGATGCCGACAAGAAGGCTGACGAGGTGAACCCCATCTGAACTCCTACTGAGTCTGAATGTGACAGTCTCCGTACAGTCCGGTCTGTTCGTCTAATACATCGCATGTCGGGCCTATGGGGCGGTAAAACGTCAGTCCCCTAATAGCGGTACAAATCGTGTCGGAGTGAAGCCCAAAACACCCTGAGATAACACTTGAAGCCTACCAGTATGTCTCGCTTGCCCTGGCCAGGGACTACTCGTGTAATGGCTCTCCTAGACACAGCACGATGTCAACCCCCAATACCGGGAGAGACGAATCCTGTCTAACCGTCACTTCCTTCAAGTGCTTCGGGACTGTACCCAACTACTACCCGTTTGCACGACTCCTTTGAGCCGTGGTAGGGTAGTAATCAAAGTACAGTGGGAACACACTCGAGGCGAAGTGACAGTGTCAAGTCAGCGGACTAAGCTGTACTCATGTTACCTGGGAACTGATAACTGACGATAGGTATAATACCAACCTGTCAGTTCCCGACGAGTCCTGTCCAGTGTACTCGTAACCCAACGAGCACCCGTATACTATCTCCAGTACGACGTACTGATGGCTGTGGGACAGACCATCTCCCACACTGGGATGAGAAGCGCATACGCTAGTCTACTTCGGAGTATCGATGCCCTGTCTCGATAGTCCTGCGACTAGGGACCTGTATAAGGACGTGCTTATAGATTACCCAGCCCCCACTAGTGTGACTGCCATCACAACGCTGGTAATCAAGCAAAGATCCTAAGGGCTCCACTAATGCGTATAGGTGATATACTAATATAAACACATGTACACATTGAAGTAGAAACAAACCAAGTAGCATACTACTATATTGAGCAAGATTGTTTATACAAGGTGAATATCCCAAGCTTCCATTAAGTAATATACAAACTAGTATGATACAGTAATGGCCTCTAGGGTATATACACTAACAATTTCAAATTGATATATCTGTACGTTTATTTTTATAAAGTGAGATATAACTTTTTGAAATTATGTCGATGGAATTTACCTATATCAGTTGATGGTTAGGTAAGGAGCATTAAATAGCGGTGTAATTCTTCTTAACCATAAGTACATTTTTCAACCTACGATGCACAGTGTTTGAGTTATTCAACTCAGGGGACTTATACAAAGCATTGTATATTGTCCAGTGTCCATTGGGACAGAGGGGTCGGTCCTCGTACTATACTCTGTTTACTTGTGACTTCTCTAGTTTTAGACAGGTGTTTCGTAGAAACACAAGGTCCAAGTTTTGAGAAGTTGTAGGTATAAGAGTAAAGTAGAGAACCAGGTGTTGCAAGTATCGGGATTTTTCAAGGTGATCGAAGATGTAGATACTTGTGTATGGTATTCAGTTGATAGTAATGGTATTTGGGAAACTTGTTTCTCTTTCAGGTTACTCATATTTGGATGCACTCCTAAGTTAAGTAATGCTGATTAGCCTCTCTCCATTTAGTTGACATGCACCGGAGACAGCTGCATGATTTGAATCTGGTTCCAATTAAATCAGTGCCTCTGTTTCTATATTGGATATAGAACGGTTCATATCTTAACGATGTTAAGGTACGGGGAGTTATCCGGCTTATGCTTAAAACCAGACTCTGGATAACTCAAGGCATGTTTCTGTAATGACTGTTTGTGGGTTGACCCGGGCTATGACGAGGGTTAACTTTCTACCATCTGGAAGATCAATAGTGATATTGTTCTTGACTCGCCACAGTTTTAATAAAATGGACTTTTTCAGAAAACAGTAGTGGGAGTATGGTAGAACTGGAAGTGATTCCAGAACCATAAACGATTACTGAAAATTTGATAAGAACCTAAACATTCAATCAGGTTTGACATTCCATTGGCCACTCCGCAGATAAGGTGGGTAACCTCAGGCACTCGAGAGGTACTTCGGTATGCTCAAAGACGGTGACAGGGAGGTTCTTGTTTACCCAGACTTGGCACTACTGTTGTTCCAGATTATGAGACCCAGCAGGACGATGAGTATAGCGTCGTTCTGAACAGGCTTTAGAAGTGCACATGAATATTATTCTGCCAGAGGGTTGTCGTAGTCAGTGGGAGCAGCGGAAGCATAGTGGACAAGTGGCTTATGTCTATTTATAGACTAAACCGGTAATAGCAGAGATAGATCATCTATTTTTGATGTGACAGTCATGGGTTTGACTTCATCAAAATAGGGGATGGATCTGTTAAGAAGGTAGTAGGGTGTGATGTCCTGGTATTTGGATGACATACACAGAGTAGGAAGTGAAATTCCTATACTACGATCGGTTATACTTTGGTTGTCACACAGTGGTTTCTCCACAAAGGATATAGACATAATATCAGACATTCTGGTTACTAGATCTATGGTTTTAGATCTAGATTTGGGTAGTTTCCCAATCTGGGTACTTAGACAGCATTCTACAGGTGTTTTAGAATGAATGACTCCTGGTACGGTAGTATACCTGCAGGTGATGGAGCCACCCTCTCTAAAGGTGTCTTACAGACTAAAGGGGAGAGGGATGTGCATGATTGGCAGATCACTTGCTTAGGCAATTGAGTCAATCATGAGATGTCAAGTACCACACCAGATGTTGTTTTTGCACGAGATGAAATAAGTTGATATTAATCCTATCCTGGAGAAACATTCGGAAGCAGTTTTAGAACATAAGTGGATGTTCTAGGGATATGATAACAGCAGCCTCTTTCTGGAGACGGTTATCATTCCAGGCTTCCAAGGTGACCGGATGACAGAGTGACTGTCAGAGTTATAGTTTTCCCTCTTACGAGGGGCAGTGTTTTGGACAGGTGATCCAAGTGGATACTGAGGGAGGCATGGCGCAGGATACTGATTAAGTTCAGTTGACGATACAGTCTAAGAACTTTGGATTTGGAGTTCATTTATGAACTAGGTCCCATCAGATATCCAGACATATTCTAAGACAGGTATTGCTCATTTCGGGAGATGGCTTTCTCCGTGAACTTGAGATAAAGAGAGCCATAGAAAGAAACATCAGGGCGGATCCACTCACTGAGGCTATTCCTCGAACGCAAAAGTTTCGCAAACGGGCTTGGTGAGAATGATTAGTAGAGGAGTTGGGTGTTCGGTATCATACGGGCTGTGAGTATGCGACATCGCAATAATTTGCCTTGAGTGCAAGTGGGAGATTGTTGGATATAGTGCTCTCAAAATCAATTATTGGATCACAGGCACGTGATTGCAATGATTGAGGGAGGACCTATACCGGTGGGACAGTCTTACTCAAGATGATAGTATGCTATATGGTTTATCTTTATCATCGTGTACTGCTTTAGGTGACCTTACAGGTCACTATTACACGTTGATAGAGCCCTTAGGATTCTTGCTTGACTGCCAGCAGTATGATGGCGATCATATACGTGGGAGCTGGGGTCTATAAGCACATCCTTAAAAGGTCCCTAGTCGTGGGAGTTTTCGAGACAGGGCATCGATACTCCGGAGTAGACTAGTGTATACAGTCGAGACCCTGACGAGGGGCGGTGGCCGGTCTCACAAGCCATTGGTGTCAGTTGGTTCACCTAAGATGTATACAGGTGCTCATTGGGTATGAGTACACCGGACAGGACTCGCCGGGAACATGCTAGTTGGTATTATACCTGACGTCAGATAGCAGTTCCCTGGTGACATGTGTACATGTTAGTTCATCGACCTGAGATCGTCATTTGTCTCGAGTGAGTTCCCACTGTACTTTGATTACTACCCTACCATGGCTCAAAGGAGTCGTGCAAACAAGTTTTAGTTGGGTACAGTCCCGAGCCACATAGAGGCAGTGAGCGGATCGGCAGGGGTTTCGTCTCTCCCGGTATTGGGGGTGAGATCACGCTGTGTCTAGGAGAGCCATTACACGAAGTCCTTGGCCAAGGCAGGAGATTTACTGGTAGGTATTCCAGTAGTATCTCAGGGTGTTCTGGGCTGCACTCCGACATGACTTGTACCTCTTTTGGGGTCTGATTTTTACCAACCCCCTAGGACCGACATGCGATACTCATAGACGAACGGACCAGACTGTATGGATATTGTCACTAACAGGCTCAGTAGGGTGTCAGGATGAGTTCGCTCATCGACCTCCCTTTTAGTCAATACCTGGTAGCACGTTACGTACAGATAGTACCACTGACGTGCTAGTGGTTAAATCCACAGCCAATGTATTGACGAGTCTTTAGAGTCCCCCACAGACAGTTTCTCAAGTTTCGGGTGAAACGTTGTAGAGGCCATATGATATATAGCAAGGTTCGATCATATACGTGCAGTAGTGCATGGATCATGATCGGGCGGATCATACTAGTGGGCTTTAGCTTAAGCCGGATCCTAGTATTAGATTTGTTGGATTACTTTAGTCTCATCGCATTCGCATTTAGTTGGAATGCGGATGCAGGTATGTATATACAGGTGAGGGGTATCCTTGTGATCTGTCACGAGTTTACTTTAGATGTTGCTATATCTTTTTATTGTTGTAAATATTTAGGTTAATGTTTACAAATGGAAATAATGAGCTCAAAGTCATGATTAGGAGCATTAATTATAACACATGCACAAGTGATGACTCATGGTCTATTTCTTTGTGCATGTGTCACATTATTTGATGGATTTGTGAGTTGAAATGATAAGGAGAGAGAGAAGGGCGGCTATATGAGAGGTTAGCTCTTGTATTTTTTATTCTCTCATTTTATCATTTGCAACAACACACAAAAGAAAGCTCTTCTTCTTCCTCCTTCTTGAGCTCACTATCTCCATTAATGGCATCATTTCTAACCTCCATCCATACACTCTCATGTGATGAGAATCAATGGATGCTTGAGACAAAGTGATCGCACACATTCTCTACTTCACCTTGGACACGTCGGCTAGCGAACTTCGTGCCCGAGTTGCTTCGGATGAAGCGGGAGCCCATAAAAAGACTCATTGATGTGGTGCCCTTCCGACGAGGAGATCGGGGATCGGAGATGCCGCGAGAAGCTTAGGATGGTGGCCAAAGACCGAAGGACACAGATCGTTCGGTATAGCATTTCCAACCCTTCTCTTGTTTGCTAGTTATAGGTTAATGGTTCGATCCTGGTTTATATTCTGTGATAGCGCCGGTTTCAAGTTTAGAAAAAGTTTTCGTTTCCGTATTTTGTCCTAGGACAGACGGCCGGGGCGCTACCGTGGACTTACAACAGCAACACATAACATCACATGTCATCAACGTAATTGCCGTTGACATATAGCAACGAAACCGGCGATACACATACTACGCTTATGGTCGCAGAAACAAATATCACATACTACTAGGCGATGTTAAACCCTTCGATCGAATTAACGAACACCCATATTCCCCAGCAAGCTCAACACTTGAGCACCGTTAAACAATACCCAAAATCTATGCCACAGTATTTAATGGACCAGCCGTAGAAGGGCAAACCCAAGCCTCATTTGTGGCGCCACTAACTACGGTAAACCCTAAGATTTAGTCGCAATTTGGTGGTCACATCTCGAGTTAGGGTTTTATTCTTCTAGAGGGTCCATAGGAATACCTGCATTATATATCGAGTACGTTCAACCTGGAAAATACCAGTGTTTGATAATTTGTTCGACCTGTTTAACGTCGTCAAAGTTACCATTACAATGCTATAAAAATACGAATACGAAATACTCCGCATAGAGCCCATTACCAAACTTACATCACATGCAATTCTGGACTACCAAACAATACCAGAAACCCCAGATCATGAATCACAAAGCACTGGGGCAATACGAGCAGGGGAGGAGTGAACCTGGCCGGCGACGCCGGAATTCCTGGCCCAGGGCTCGGCCAAAATCCGAGCCCCCTACTCGTATTTCACATGTGTTCTTGTATTATCATAAATGCCACTCTGCAGTTGTTTAAATAATTTTTGGACCACTTTAAAAAAAATTTACAGAGGGCATTTCATGGGTTTTCTAAAATCGTATTTTGCGGAGTTTTTCGGTTTCGGATTATCGTAACATCGTCTAGGCTTCTAGTTAGGCTCTGACACCATGAAGGGATTTCTATAGCACCTCTACTAGGGTTTGGTATCATCACACATGCCATATTAAAATTTTATAGGGTGCTAAAGAAACAATCCTAAGGATCATACTAGAAAAGCTAGGGTAACACAAAAACTATCACAATCCACAAGTAGTAAAGTACTAGGTTTAGAGAATACAACCTTTGTAGCTCCCTTCGCTAGACTCCTTGGCTACTTGAGAGTTGAAAGAAGCTTGCTTGAGATCCTTCAAGTCCACAACGATCCACCCGGAGTCCTTTTTGTCCAAGCTCAAAGCTCCACTTGATCAAGAGAAGAAGTTGAAGCCAATACTCTAAACTAATGGGCAAGAGTAGTATAGAATGATGATGTGGTTTGATTTCTCACTTAAAAACCCTAACTTGATCACTATCTTACTCACTAATGAAAGCTAGAGAGCAAGAGAGAGAGGAGGAAGAAGATGATGGCAAATGAGAGCTCAAGAGATAATGATAAGCTTAAGGATAAAAACGAGAATAGAAAATATATATATTTTCTTCTTCTCATTCTTAACCCTAGTTAATAAATATCTAGATATTTCATTTGGAACAATAATGTCCATGGAAAGATAACTCAAGGTTAATAAATGGTTTAGTGGATGAATAAAATAATCAACCATGATAGATTTTTCCATTTCCATTAATCCAAAAATAAATATCAACATATTTATTAAGGTGTGAGTCTCATATTGCCACCATCCATTGTATCAACAACCATGATAGAAATGTGTATGCATGTATGTGTGCATGCACATCTATATGTGCATCAATGTAAACATGTGCATACATGCATGCATACAACAAAAGACAAAAAGGTCTAAAGTGAAAATGCTAATGGTCAATGTCAAATCAACACTTGATTTAGCAAACCGGTCATATCTCATATGACCCGACCAATAGCAAACCGCCCGATTAATATACGGTATCACATACGCGCATTTAATCGGGTCCCCGCGCATATCACATATGCACACCACATCGTTTCGCCTGGACTAGGTAACTCCATTGTGGAACTCTAAGACTCGTCGATACGCCGGCAGTGGGTGATGACCCAAGCCACAAGAGGTCAGCTAAACGTAACAGCCAACCGGGTATTGAGCGATCAGAAGAAAACAAGCGAACCTGTCACAACTCCCGTCGAGCCAACCGGCAACACTACCGTACAGTCCGGTCTCTTCGTCATATATGCTGCATATCGAGTCTAGGGATGGTAACGTCGACCCCAATAACTCAATAAGTCGTGCCGATGAATGGTCTATAATAGATCGAGAAACTACTGATAACACTTATCAGTAAATCTCAACAGACCTAGCCAGGGACTTACTGATATAGCCAATCGAGCACAGCACAGCACCAACTCCCAATACCGAGAGAGACGAAACCCCTCCTATTGCTCATCGTCTCCATGTGTCTCGGGACTGTACCCAAAAGCCACCTGTTTGCACGACTCAGTAGAGCCGTGGTAGGGTGACAATCAAAGTACAGTGGTAGGGTTTTTACGGGTTGGTACCGCCACCGAGTTAGTCCCATCATTGCTGAGGAGAAGAGAATACTCTTTGGACATAGAGCTCCCGCCCCGATCCAGGATATGGGAGTCCCGCCGCGACCGCGGACAGTGGTTCGCCCTCCCTTGAGGGGTACTGGCGCCTTACTTATTCCTGAGGCGGCGGATGCGGACTTGACTCCTCCCACAGTTGGTATGCCGATGTGCACTAGAGCTCAGACAAGGGCTTCTGATAAGGCGCCAGTAGTAGTTTCATCAATTGCAACGTCATCAATGGCAGTGTCATCATCGGTAGCACCGCCAAAAGAGGATACTGGAGGCGAGGTTGAGCAGCGCCGTATCAAAGCGCCGAAGGGGAAGAAACGATCCTCCTTCTCTAGTGTCAGCTCTGGTTCGAAAAGGAGGAAGAAGACAGTTACCGGTCTGCTCGACCTCTTACTTGAACCTGAAGTTGTTGCTCAAGACGAACCCATATCCATGCAAGAGCCGAATGATGGTATTCTTTTTCCAGGTTAGTCTGCTGAGGAAGCCGCACAATTGGCTGAGGCTATAAGGCGCTCACAGGACGAAACTAAGAATGTGAGTGTTCCAAAGAGTCCTTATCCTGCCGTCATATTCTACGAAGATCCCCCATCAATACGGAGAATATTTATAGGTCCCCTGTGACAGGGAGAAGAGATAGCCCTCAAGCAGCCTATCTCAGCCGCTTCTGAAGATGAGTTTTTGTTGTGGACCGGCGGCCACAAATCTACATTCGAACCCCGGCGAGCATACTTCCTCAGGAAGGAACGTCGGCTTGAAAAAGCCATACTAGAGGCATCCTGGCGTATATGTATGCATGATTTCTGTATTTTTCCTTTGGCAAGTAATTTGTATCGCTTTTTATGTCTTCTTATCTTCGTAAAACTTTGCAAGGACTTCAGCAATGGCAGAGAATATGAGTTCGAGTTGCGTCCTGACTGTGGACTCTGTAAATATCCCTGATGAGACACTAGTAGGTGTGGAGAGGGTCGTTACAGCTGTTATTCCTGCCGTGGAGCTTCCTCTGGTGGTCTCTGTTCCCCCGGTATCTGTTTTCCTGGAAGAGGTACCCTTACTGGCTGTAGATTTAATGGACCTTTCTGGTGACGGCTCGGAGATTGTAGAACGGGTAATTGAGACCATCGTCTCTTCATTGGAGCCTGAAGTGGTGACCGTTGCCCCTCAACTAGAAGCTGCCACACCAGCAAATGTCTCCGGTGATGTTCCTGAGGGAATGGAGGAGGCTGCCGAAGCTGCTATCCCTCCGGCTCAAGGCGGGAAGAGTACCGAAGGTAGTCTTCTTATCTTGCTTTAATGATCTCTCTATTATCTGACTCTTTCTGTCTTTTCAGAATTGTGAGGATTGGCGGCGTCCATCGTGAATTTATCTCCCAGAAAGTCTTTTCAGCGTCTGTTCGAGATGGCCGCCCCACAGGCAATATCCCCTCAAAGCATCGTCCTCTCTTCTGGGCAAGGTTGGTGTTATTTGACTCCTTCATTGTATTATTATTATTTCGTATAACGATGATGATATGTCTTCTGCAGTTCTGGAAGATGATGACGAAGTTGAGATCCTAGACGGGCCTGGGGATCTGTCCAATCCTCTTTGCATGACCGTGGGTAAGTAGGATTTTGACGTCGTTTTATATATTCTTTGGGCGTAAATCTCATAGCTTGTTCATGGAACTTGACAGCTTTGCCCGCTCTTATCCCGCTGGAGTCTCGCATCATTATGTCGCCAGGCCCTTATGCCCTACGTGCATCTGAACGGATGGCGAAGCAAAGCCTTCACTCCTTGTCGGCTCTTATCGAAGATCTTCATGCTGGTAGCTCGATCACAGCCGAAGAATTTGCTGCCGAAGCCAACATTTCTCTGCCCTTTCTTGCCGCCTACCATGATGAAACATTGGTGCATGTCTGGATCGAGTTTTTTCATCGAGTGGAGGCTTGTTTACATGGTCTCGAGTGCACGCGTCTTCTGTCAGAGGTCGTGGCTGCAAAGACGAGCTTGCGGGGGCTGATTGAATGGTGCACCGCAAATCTACAATCATGTGAGAAGAGGCTTAACCGGAAATTCTCGGAGAGGGAACTGGCCTCGAATGCTTTGAGGGAACTTCAAGCTGAGCTCACTACCAAGACCACTCATTCATATGAACTTTGGCGGGTGCTTCAAGAAGCTATCAGGGAGGTGGTGGCTATTGATAAAGCCGTCATCTTTACTCGGGAGATGGTTGAAGCTCACAAAGTTGCCGGAAGGGAGCTTGAGATTCGGCTCGCCTCGTATCAGGATCAACAGTTTTAGGTGGAGACCCGTCTAGTGGCGATAACCAAGCTTGAAGCCGAGGCCCAGCGGAAGAGCGATGAATTGAGGAGCTTATTGTGTCGTCCGCCGGCTTAAAGATTTTTTGTACAAATTTTCTTTTCTTGTATCCACTCCTGAATGAGAGGGTATTTTATATTCATTTTGATTCTTTTTACGATATGTATCTTGTATGCACTTTGAATTCATGAATAAAGGGCACATTTTTTTATCTCCGACTATCGCTTTCTTTTCTCTGCTGTGTTGTTGGTGTGTTACTCTGGAAAGTGTGGCCTGTAGATCATAAGTAACAGTTCGTCTTGAACTCTTTGTAGGGTAGCGATGGCTTAGGGAACAGGTTCAGATCTGCCGCCTAAGACTTTTCAATTTTATGAGCCGTGAGGGTCTCATAAGGATTTTTCTCCCTACAAGTCGTGAGGATCTCGTAGGAGTATTTTCTCCATAGGAATCGTGAGGATTTCTAAGTGTGCTTTATCTTGAGAGTCATAAGGATCTCGCAAGAGAATTTTCTCCCTTACAAGTCGAGAGGACTCATAAGTGGTTGATGAGTTGACTTATCTCCGAGTCGAATCATTGCTTTACGACAAGGAGGTCAGGGGTTGACATGTATCCGAGTCGAAGCGTTGCTTTACGACAAGGAGGTCAGGGTTTGACATGTATCCGTGTCGAAGCGTTGCTTGACGACAAGGAAGTCAGGGGTTGACATGTATCCGTGTCGAAGCGTTGCTTGACGACAGGGAGGTCAGGGGTTGACATGTATCCGTGTCGAAGCGTTGCTTGACGATAGGGAGGTCAGGGGTTGACATGTATCCGTGTCGAAGCGTTGCTTGACGACAGGGAGGTCAGGGGTTGCCATGTATCCGTGTCGAATCGTTGCTTGACGACAGGGAGGTCAGGGGTTTCCATGTATCCGTTTCGAAGCGTTGCTTGACGACAGGGAGGTCAGGGGTTGAAATGTATCCGTGTCGAATCGTTGCTTGACGACAGGGAGGTCAGGGGTTGCCATGTATCCGTGTCGAAGCGTTTCTTGACGACAGGGAGGTCAGGGGTTGACATGTATCCATGTCGAAGCGTTGCTTGACGACAGAGAGTTCAGGGTTGACATGTATCCGTGTCGAAGCGTTGCTTGACGACAGAGAGTTCAGGGTTGACATGTATCCGAGTCGAAGCGTTGCTTGACGACATGGATGTCAGGGGTTGACATGTATCCGAGTCGAAGCGTTGCTTTACGACAAGGAGGTCAGGTTTTGACATGTATCCGTATCGAAGTGTTGCTTGACGATAAGGAAGTCAGGGTCAGGGGTTGACACTAGGTTGTCTGTGCACTGTAGAGTCTTGGAACTGGGGACTTTGTCGTGGCTCCGATTAGTGATGTCGCGTCCATGCTCTGCTGGCATGAGAAGGAACGCCGTTGTTGGTCTCTAGGCTGTAGAGGTGGCCGTCAAGATTTGGAACTAGGGACTTTGCCATGGCTCCCCTTCGTTGCGACCTTGAGGCCGGTTGTTGACGCTACGTCTGCATCCTACTGGAGTTGAGAAGGAACGCCGTGTTGGTCTTCTGGTATGCAGATATTGCCGCTGAGACCTGACTCTCCCTTTGGTAGAGTTTGTCGGGGCATGTGGTTCCCTCTTTGTTTATGCCCATGGATTGTATACAGGGGTCAGTATGGACTCGCCTGTAGGGCAAAAGTTTCATCATTTTTTTTATTTCTTTCCTCGATACTCTATCATTTCAGCTTTTTATATTGCGAAAGTCACGATTGCCTAATCATTTCGGCTATTTTTCGCGGTGCCCTAATCATTTCGGCTATTTTTCTTTTTACTCGCTGCTTTTTATTGCGAGTTGCCCAATCATTTCGACTATTTTTGTATGCATATATTTTACTTGCTGATTTTGTTGCAAGTTGCCCTATCATTTCGGCTATTTCATATGCATTTCTTTTACTTGCTGATTTTGTTGCAAGTATGGAACTTGGAACCTGATGCCAATCTTAGCATTAGCATCGCTGCGACTGGAATATTTCCAGGAGCGAATCATCATTTGTCGTGAAAGGACTTGGAATTTGATACTGATTTAGACATCGGCATCGCTACTTCTGGGACATTGTCAGGAGCGAATCATCATTTTCCTCTGTCGATTCGAACAAAGGTGGCTTAGCAAACAGGGTTAGGATCCTGTCGACTAAGGATTTTGACTTCATGAGCCGTAAGGGTCTCATAAAGGTGTTTCTCCCTACGAGTCGTGAGGATCTCATAGGTGTATGTTCTCCTTAGAAGTCGTGGGGACTTCTAAGTGATGTGTTCTCTTGTAAGTCGTAAGGATCTTACAAGAGTGATTTCTCCTTATAAGTCGAGAGGACTTATAAGGTCGTTCACCAAATAAGGGGATTTCACGCCATCGGTGGAACTTGGTGGGGGAGACGTTTATTTGTTCCCGTGGATTGTATACAAGGGTCAATATTGAACCGTTTGTAGGGCAGACTGGGGATTATGATGATGGCTTAAGAACATGTTTAGATCCCTGTAGCTTAAGGCTTTTGAATCCTATGAGCCGTGAGGGTCTCATAGAGGAATTCTCCTTACGAGTCGTGAGGATCTCATAAGTGTAACTTCTCCTTAGGAATCGTAGGGATCCCTAAGTGTGTTGCTCCCTTGTGAGTCGTAAGGATCTCACGCAGGTATTTTCTCCTTACAAGGTCGAGAGTACCTTGTAAGTGTCTTTTAACGAGATTGCTCCCTTTCGGGTTTTCACAAACTCGCCGGTAGCCCTACTGTTTTTACTCACGGAGCCCTTTGGGGTTTTCATCCGTGCCCATTTCGCTTATGGACGCACCGTTTTTTTTACGTCAGCCGTAGGATGCTGCGGTTTGTAGTAGTTTAAGGACATTTCGGTCCGTTGTTAGTTTTAGGACATTTCGGTCCATCGTTAGTTTTAGGACGTTGTGGTCCATCGTTAGTTTTAGGATGTTGCGGTCCATTGTTCGTTTTCGGGGCGAGGTTTTGCCGGATACTACTTATAGAGTTTGGACTCAGGAAGCTAGCAAGCGGACATAGGCATCGTCATATATCGTTGAACTTGTTCGTGACTCTTCAAGCGTAGTATTTTTTCAGGAACCGGCCATTTATTGGCCGAAAGGGTCTTTCGTTGTGCATATCCATGAGCAAGTACGTCCCACCTTGGTAGACTTTGTCTATGATGTACGGGCCCTCATAATTTGGCTCGAATTTCTCCCATTTGGCACTATTGGGGATCATAGGTCTCTTGACCACTAGCACGTGTTCGCCTTGGCGAAATGTCCTCGGTCTAGTCAATCTTTCGTATGAGCGCGTCATTTTTGCTTTATATGCCTCCAAGTTTTGCTGCGCCATGAGCCGGATTGTTTCAAGGGCATCGAGCTCCTCGAGTCGAAGATGGGCATTCTCTTCATCTGTTAGCTCATAATGAACCGCCACTCGTAGAGAGGGTAGCTCTATCTTGCGGGGAGTACTGCTTCAGTGCCGAACACCAATGCATATGGCGTTGTATTTATGGCCGTTTTGAACGTGGTCCGGTACGCCCAGAGAGCTTCATGCAGTCTCTCGTGCCAGTCCTTCTTATTTCTGGACACCGTCTTCTTTATGATCTTCGTCAAGGTCTTGTTGAAAGCTTCAGCTAGACCATTAGATCGGGGATTATAGACCGAAGAGTATCTCCAGTCTATACTATGTTGCTGTGCGAAACGGCTGATTCTGTGACTTCTATAGGCTGGCCCGTTATCGGAGATAATCCGTCGCGGAGTGCCAAACCGATATATGACGTGCGTATTGAAGAAATGGAGGATATTCTCCGACTTCATTTCTCTTAGCGGTACTGCTTCTGTCCACTTAGAGAAGTAATCGGTGGTTGCCAATATGAACCGATTGTAAGTGCACAGCGGCGCCCCGGCCGTCGATCCGACGCCGGAAACGCGGAAACGAAAAACTTTGCAAACTAGCAAACCGGCACCACCGTGCACTTTTATCCCGGATCGGGCCATTAACCTAGCTACTAGCAAACTACAAGATGGGTGAACAGAGTTATACCAAGCGATCCGTGTCTTTCGGTCTTCGTCTCCTCTCCGATCTCCCGCGGAATCTCCGTCCGTCACCTCCTCGTCGGAAAGGGCACCACGTAGCCAAATTCTTTTACGGGCTCCCACCTCTGGACCGAGGCAACTCAGGCGCGAAGTTGGCTAGCTGACGCGTCCAAGGAATGCTGTAGACTAGTGTAGAAACCATTGTCTCTTTGAGGGTTTTCAAGTTGCCTTTGGATGGTGGGAAATATGAACAATGGAGATGAATGATTTTTGGTAGCAAGCAAAACTACATGAGATGAACATTTTCCTCACCAAATGAAAAATTCCCCACCCACCAAATGTGTGGCCGGCCAAAAAAGAGAAGGGAATCGAATAAGGGAGGTGAGTGTAGGAACTAAAAATGGTGACCACGTCAAAAGCAAGCCTCATATCAAAGATGCAAATCAATCCCATCCTAATCCTTTCTCATTAAAGCAAAACCATGATGAAGAAAGGAATGGAATCTAATGATGATGAAGCCACACATGCAAGAAACCTCTCCACAAAAAGTTATTTGCAAACTTGCAAATAACCCCTCCATCGAAAGTCCGGTCATGAAGGAACAAAGGAAAACCGTCCGGAACGGAATGCAAACTGGCAACTTCAGAAAACTGATCCCGTAATAAATTACAGGAAAACCCCGCGACTGCATATACATGCCCGCATTTGTATTCCAACTGAACACAAATGCAAAGAGACAAAACTACACTATCTAATACTAGGATCCGGCTTAAGCCAAAGCCGGCTAGTAAAATCCGTCTGATCACGATCCGTGCAATACCGTACGTATCTGATCGAACCCTGCCATATCTCCATACGGTCTCTACAGCGTTTCGCCCGAAACCTGAGTAACTGTGTGTGGTGGACTCTAAAGACTCGTCAATACTATGGCTGTGGATTTAACCACTAGCACGTCAGAGGTATTAGCCATACGTGACGGGCCACCAGCTATTGACCAAAAGGGACGTCGATGAACGAACTCATCCTGACACCCTACTGAGCCTGTCAGTGACAATATCCGTACAGTCCGGTCCGTTCGTCTATGAGCATCGCATGGCGGGTCTAGGGGGTTGGTAAAAGTCAGACCCCCAATAGCGGTATAAGTCGTGTCGGAGTGTAGCCCAGAACACCCTAAGATACTACTGGAATACCTACCAGCGAATCTCCTGCCTTGGCCAAGGAGTTTTCATGTACTGGCTCTCCTAGACACAGCGCGACCTCACCCCCAATACCGGGAGAGACGAACCCCTGCAGATCTGCTCACTGCCTCCATGTGGCTCGGGACTGTACCCAACTAAAACCTGTTTGCACGTCTCCTTTGAGCGTGGTAGGGTAGTAATCAAAGCACAGTGGGAACTCACACGAGACAAATGACGATCTCAGGTCGATGAACTAACCTGTACACATGTCACCAGGGAACTGCTATCTGACATCAGGTATAATCCCAACTAGCAGGTTTCCGGCGAGTCCTGTCCGGTGTACTCATAACCCAATGAGCACCTGTATACATCTTAGGTGAACCAACTAACACCAGTGGTTTGTGAGACCGGCCACCGCCCCTCGTCGGGGTCTCGACTGTATACACTAGTCTACTCTGGAGTATCGATGCCCTGTCTCGAAACTCCCACGACTAGGGACCTTTTAAGGATTTGCTTATAGACCCCAGCTCCCACTTATATGATCGCCCTCATACTGCTAGTAGTCAAGCTAGAATCCTAGGGGCTCTATCAACGTGCAATAGTGACTTGTAGGGTCACCTAAAGCAGTACACGATGATAAAGATAAACCAGATATCATACTATCATCTCGAGTAAGACTGTCCTACTGGCATAGGTCCTCCCTCAATCATTGCAATCACGTGCCTGTGATCCAATAATTGACTCTGAGGGCACTATATCCAACAATCTCCCACTTGCACTCAAGGCTAATTATTGCGATGTCGCATACTCACAGCCCGTGTGATACCGAACACCCAACTCCTATACTAGTCAGTCTCACAAAGCCTGTTTGCGAAACTATTGCGTTCGAGGAATAGCCTCAGTGTGTGGATCCGCTGTGGTGTTTCTTTCTATGTCTCTCTTTATATCAAGTTCGCAGAGAAAGCCATCTCCCGAAATGAGCAATACCTGTCTTAGAATATGTCTGGATATCTGATGGGACCTAGCTCAAAAATGAACTCCAAATCCAAACTTTTTAGATTGTATCGTCAATTGAACTTAATCAGTATCCTACGCCATCCTTTCCTCAGTATCCACCTGGACCACCTGTCCAAAATACTTCCCCTCGTCAGAGGGAAAACTATAGCTCTGACAACCTCCTTGTCGTCCAGGTCACCTTGGAAGCCTGGAATGATAACTGTCTCCCGAATGAGGCTGTCGTTATCATATCCCTAGAACATCCACTTATGTTCTAAAACTGCTTCTGACTGTTTCTCCAGGATAGGATCAATGTCAACTTATTGCACCTACTGCAAGAACAACATCTGGTGTGGTACTTGACATCTCATGATTGACTCAATTGCCTAAGCAAGTGATCTGCCAATCATGCACATCCCTCTCCCCTTTAGTCTGTAAGACACCTTTAGAGATGGTGACTCCATTACCTGCAGGTACACCACCATGCCAGGAGTCGTCCATTCTAAATACTCTTAGAATGCGGTCAAAGAACCCAGATTGGGAAACCACCCAAATCTAGATCTAAAACCATAGATCTAGTAACCAGAATGTCTGATATAATATCCAAGTCGTATGTGGAGAAACTACTGTGTGACGACCAAAGTATAACCGATCGTAGTATAGGAATATCACTTCCTACTCTGTGTATGTCATCAAATACCAGGACATCACACCCTACTACCTTCTTAACAGATCCATCCCCTATTCTGATGAAGTCAAACCTATGACTGTCACATCAGAAATAGATGATCTATCTCCGCTATATCTGCTTTAGTCTATAAATAGACATAAGCCACTTGTCCACCATGCTTCCGCTGCTCCCACTGACTACGACTACCCTCTGGCAGAGTCATATAGACGTACACTTCTAAAGCTAGTTTAGAACGACTCATCCTCCTGCCGGGTCTCACAGTCTGGAACAACAGCAATGGAAAGTCTGGGTAAACAAGAACCTCCCTAGCACCGTCCTTGAGCATACCGAAGTACCTCTCGAGTGCATGAGGTTATCCCCATATCTGCGGAGTGGCCAATGGAATGTCAAACCAGATTGAATCTTTAGGTTCTTATCAAATCTTCAGTAATCGTTTGCGATTCTGGAATCACTTCCAGTTCTACCATACTCCCACTACTGCTTTCTGAAAAAATCCATTTTTGTTAAAACTATGGCGAGTCAAGAACAATATCACTATTGATCTTCCAGATGGTAGAAAATCAACCCTCGTCATAGCCCGTGTCAACCTACAAACAGCCATTACAGAAACGTGCCTTGAGTTGTCCAGTGTCTGGTTTTAAGCATAAGCCGGACAACTCCCCGTACGTTAACATCGTTAAGATATGAACTGTTCTATATCTAATATAGAAATAGAGGAACTGATTTAATTGAACCAGATTCAAATCATGCAGCTGTCACCAGTGCATGTCAACTAAATGGAAGGAGGCTGATCAGCGTCACTCAACTTAAGAATGCTTCCAATTATGAGTAACCTGAAAAAAAAGCAGGTTCTCTTAATCATTACTATCAACTGAATACCATCCACAAGTATCTACATCTTCGATTACCTTGAAGAATTCCGATACTTGCAATTCCTGGTTCTCTACTTTACTCTTATACCTATAACTTCTCAAAACTTCGACCTTGTGTTTCTACAAAACACCTGTCTAAGAACCAGAGAAGTCATAAGTAAATAGAATATAGTACGAGGACCAACCCCTCTGTCCTAATGGACACTGGACAATATACAATACTCTGTATAAGTCCCCTGAGTCTACTGACTCATTCACTGTGTGTCGTAGGTTGAAAACTGTACTTATGGTAAAGAAGAATTACACCGCCGTTCAATGCTCCTTACCTAACTATCCACTGATATAGGTAAATGTCATAAACATAATCTCAAAAAGGTATATCTCACTCTATGAAAATAGATGTACAGATATATCAATTTGAAATTGGTGCACAACAACGGATATTCAAAACCAAATATTTGCCGACCGACAAACAGCCCAGGTGACTTCCTCAAATATCACCAATTACAACGAATCCCGATATAATGAAGATGACCACCTAATTCCCAATAACTTACTCCCACTCATCATCTGTAAAACCATACAGATAAGAGATTCATACTTGGTAAATACATACCCTGGAGCAAGTGCCTAATTGGGAAATCAGTTTTCTTTTAACAGTACACAGTGAAACTGAAACATTGAAATGTTTCGATGGGGTATCTGGGTATTCCTAGTAATGCCTCTTCCATTATCCGGATTCACAACTGTAACCGTATAATTCTTTGCCATCTCTCCAAATCCCTTTATATGTCTTTAGTCATTACCTTCTGTACACCCCTTTAGGCCAAATGGATTTCTTCCTTCCCTACCGTTCGGCACCAGCCTATGGTTTGGAAGAAGACTATCCAATAAGCATAATGGGTGTACTGTCCTAATCCTAGGAGCACTCTCAATACGAGAGAAGGTGAAGATAAAAGACAACCGAATGAACCTTATTCCTATTTCTCCTGAACCAGGATCCATCCCCAACTGGAACAAGTTCCTTTCGAGTTCGTATATAACCATACGATGGATTATCCAATAAACTTGGGATCTTCGTAGTGATACGGAGTGTCCTGGAGAAATACAAAGGTGATTTAGGATTAGCGAAGAAATACTTGGTTTGGTCGTGAATAGCAGTCGCAATTTACTTTGCCCTCTTACTAATCCCTTTCTTTGTCTTTACTTAATACCTTCTGTACATCGTTTAGGCTAATTGGTTTTCTTCATTCCCCACCGTTCGGCACCAGCCTAAGGTTTGGAAGAAGACTATCCAATTTGCGTAATAGGTATACTACTCCTAAACCAAGGAGTACTCGCAACCTGAGAGAAGGTAAAAGGAAAAGACAACTGAATAGTCCTATTCGTTTTCTCCAGAACCAGAAACCATCCTCGAATTCCTTCGAGTTCGTATATAACCATACGATGGTTTTGTCCAATGGAAGTGTACGTTCGTAGTAATACGGGGTGTCCTGAAGAAAAGGGTAAAAGTAGGAGTGGCAATGAGGTTTGCAACTCTGACAATCCAAAAGCCAGTGTTAAGAAGGTTCGGTTAATCTTGGTCACTGAGTCATAGTCTAGGGTCGGGTCAATGGTCGCTGCCAAAGAGAGAGAGAAAAGAAACACTCAGCGTGCATTCTAACCTAGATCAAAATGGTTATCACTTTATCTAATCTGGAAACCTCCCACTGTAACGTCAAATTCTTCCCCAAACCTGAAAGAAGAATTAGCCGGGATCACCCGAGGAGTAAACCAACTCATCAGTGGGAATCGGGATCCAACTATTATCGCATGATAACGTGACGGAATCCGCTCACGCTATCAGACTCCAGAAGGTATGCGCATATCTGGCAAGTTTCAGTTTCTTTAGAAACTCCTGATGTGATTTTTGCCCCATGCTCTTATGACCTTGACTTTGGCCAACAAATCATAAGTCACATGTCAAGTTCTACCCGTCATTCTCAAGGTTAATTTGAACCCACCCGTACAAGCCCTTGACTTTGTCCAACAAGGCTATATGACTGTCCCAAACCAACGCATCTATCTATGCTGCATATGAATACCCAATAGCTACCAAACACTGTGCCTTGACTTTGGCCAACAAACAGAGCTTGAATACTATTGACTACCCGTATTGTAAGTCCATATTGCGACCCCCGGTTCTTACGGGGAGGCGGAAACGGTATAAAAAAACAAATTTTTATCGCAAGAGGCAACATGGACTAATCAAGGTCGGGATCGTTGTCTAAACTAAAACTAGTAAACATGCTAAAAAGGATTTAGCTACTCGGATGAAGATGGTTATACCTAAACTTGAACTCCTTCGTCTTCAAACTTTGTAGAGGTTGATGGTTCTCCTTTGTCGCCTTCTTCCGTCGAAGATGGATCCACCTCGAAGGCTCGACCTTTGGGCTCTTTCTCGTACTTGGAGTGAACTAGAATCGCCGGCTTGCTAAACCCTTGATCCTAGAGTGAGTAGAGAGTGTCTAAGGGTTGCTTTTGTTTTTCAAGAGAAGGATTCTCAACACATGAGAGGGTTTCTCTTGGCTAGAGGAAGAAGAAGATGAAGTGAAGAGAGAGAGTGAATATGATAGAATGAGCTATTCTTTTTCTTTCTTGCAACCATAATGCAAAAGAAAAAGAATTATCAATAATAATAATCAAAATGAAAAGGTTGATGGAAAGTTTTAGAATGACCAATATCATTACAAGCATTAAATGAAAATGCAAGAATCAAGAGCATCTTTCTTTTGTAATGATAATGGTCAAAAGTTCAACCATGGTCAACAAGTCAACCATGGTCAACTAGTCAACAAAAACTAACCATGACACAATTTCATTTTATTATATATTATTAAATGATATAATACAAATCCATTAGGGTTTGGAAAAAGACGACTGTCAACTGTGCATACGCACCCGTTCCGAAACCCTAATGAAAGTCATCTTCCTCCTCCTCAAATAACTGTGCATACACACCTGCATTCTTGTTCCGAGGAACATGAATACTGAGAGATAAAAGCAACCCCTAATACTATACCAGTATCCGGCTCAAACCAGAGCCCGCTGGCAATATCCGTCCGGACTCCAAACGTGCACAAGTGCGCGGATGAGAACGAACCCTGTCGCAAAACCATGCGACCTCTACTCTGTTTTGCCCATAGGCGAATACCCTCTGTGTGGGACTCTAAAGACTCGACACTACGCTGGCAGTGGGTTTAACCACAGACCGCAAGCGGCACTAGCTGTGCATAACGGTCCCCAGGTAGATGTCGACAAGAAGGCTGACGAGGTGAAACCCCATCGGTACTCCTACTGAGTCTGAATGTGACAGTCTCCGTACAGTCCGGTCTGTTCGTCTGATACATCGCATGGCGGGCCTAGGGGGCGGTAAACGTCAGTCCCCCAATAGCGGTACAAGTCGTGCCGGAGCGAAGCCCAAAACACCCTGAGATAACACTGGAAACCTACCAGTATATCTCGTTTGCCCTGGCCAGGGACTACTCGTGTAATGGCTCTCCTAGACACAGCGCGATGTCAACCCCCAATACCGGGAGAGACGAATCCTGTCTAACCGTCACTGCCTCCAAGTGCTTCGGGACTGCACCCAACCACCACCTGTTTGCACGACTCCTTTGAGCCGTGGTAGGGTAGTGATCAAAGTGCAGTGGGAACACACTCGAGGCGAAGTGCCAGTATCAAGTCAGCGGACTAAGCTGTACTCATGTCACCTGGGAACTGATGACTGACGATAGGTATAATACCAACCTGTCAGTTCCCGACGAGTCCTGTCCAGTGTACTCGTAACCCAACGAGCACCCGTATACTATCTCCAGTACGACGTACTGATGGCTGTGGGACAGACCATCTCCCATACTGGGATGAGAAGCGCATACGCTAGTCTACTCCGGAGTATCGATGCCCTATCTCGATAGTCCTGCGACTAGGGACCTGTATAAGGATGTGCTTATAGATTACCCAGCCCCCACTAGTGTGACTGCCATCACAACGCTGGTAATCAAGCAAAGATCCTAAGGGCTCCACTAATGCGTATAAGTGATATAGTAAAATAAACACAAGTACACATTGAAGTAGAGACAAACCAAGTAGCATACTACTATTTTGAGCAAGATTGTATATACAAGGTGAATATCCCAAGCATCCATTAAGTAATATACAAACTAGTATGATACAGTAATGGCCTCTAGGGCATATACACTAACAATCTCCCACTTGCACTAAGGCCATGTACTGGCGTATCGAAGACCTATCATCTCGATCAGCCGCTCGAACTGAGTCTGGGGCAGGGCCTTGGTGAATGGATCTGCAGTGTTGTCTTCTGAAGCAACTCTCCGAACCTCGATCTCCTTGCGATCCACGATCTCCCTGATCAGGTGATACCGCCTCAAGATGTGCCTGGATCTCTGATGGGACCTGGGTTCCTTCGCTAAAGCTATAGCCCCGTTGTTGTCGCAATACAGAGGTATTGGATCAACAATGGACGGAACCACCTGAAGTTCTTTCAAGAACTTCCTCATCCAGACAGCTTCTTTTGCGGCATCAGATGCAGCGATGTATTCCGCTTCCATCGTCGAGTCTGCAACGGTTTCCTGTTTGGAACTCTTCCAACACACCGCCCCTCCATTGAGGGTGAAGACAAAACCCGACATGGACTTGGAATCATCCTTGTCACTCTGGAAGCTGGAGTCAGCAAAGGCCTCGATCTGGAGGTCCTTTCCGCCATACACCAAGAACATCTCCTTAGTCCTTCTCAGGTACTTGAGAATGTTCTTTACCGCTATCCAGTGTTTCTCCCCAGGGTTAGACTGATACCGGCTTACCACACTCAGTGCATAAGCTACATCCGGTCTGGTACACAACATCGCATACATTATAGAGCCTACCGCAGAAGCGTAGGGTATAATAGACATGCGATCCCTCTCCAAATCAGTCTTGGGAGACATCTCTTTAGAGAGGGTGATCCCGTGACAAGCCAGTAGGTTACCGTGCTTGGAATCTTCCATACTGAATCTCTTCACTATGGTGTCGATGTACCTGGACTGAGAAAGTCCCAATATCCTCTTGGATCTATCACGATGGATCCGGATCCCCAGGATGTATGAGGCATCACCCAGGTCTTTCATGGAGAACCTGTGTGACAAGAACCCTTTGACAGATTGTAGCATAGGAATGTCATTTCCTATTAAGAGAATGTCATCCACGTATAAAACGAGGAATACTACAGTTCTCGCTACAAATCTACTATAGATGCATGGTTCATCTGGATTTTTGATAAAGCCAAATTCTTTTACCGTCTCATCAAAGCAGATGTTCCAACTCCGCGATGCCTGCTTCAGTCCATAAATGGACTTAAGCAACTTGCACACCTTTCCGCTGCTCCCACTCTGAATGAAACCCTCTGGCTGGTCCATATAGACACACTCCTCTAAATTTCCATTTAGAAAAGCTATCTTTATGTCCATTTGCCAAATCTCATAATCGTGGAAGGCAGCAATGGCAAGAAGGATCCGAATGGATTTCAGCATGGCTACTGGGGAAAAGGTTTCGTCATAGTCCAAGCCAGGTCTTTGACGGAAACCCTTTGCTACCAGCCTAGCTTTATAGGTCTCAACCTGTCCATCTACACCAATCTTCCTTTTGAAGATCCACTTGCATCCTACGGGTTTTACCCCGTCTGGAGCAATGTCCAACGTCCATACCTTGTTGGTGTACATGGACTCCATTTCGGTCCGCATTGCATCCAGCCATTTCACTGAGTCAACGCTCTGAACGGCTTGCTGGAAGCTAGTAGGCTCATCATAATCTATGATGCAATCCTCTCTATCCCCGTCTATGAGAAAACCGTAGTATCTCTCGGGCGGATGAGACTGCCTACTACTTCTGCGGAGCGGCGTAGGAATGTCCTGTTCCGTTGAACCCTCTGGTTCCACCAAACTTTCAGTAATAGTCTGTGGTTCTGGAATCTCTTCCAGTTCTACTGCGCTCCCACTTATTTCCTTTTCTATGAACTGGTGTTCTAGAAAGTGGGCATGACGAGAAACAAGAACTTTTTGTTCCTCTTCGCAGTAGAAGAAATATCCCTTGGAATTCTTTGGATATCCCACAAACTTGCACAGTACTGAGCGTGCCTCGAGCTTGTCCGCATGCTGCTTTTTTACAAAAGCTGGACATCCCCATACCTTAAGATACTTAAGACAGGGTTTCTTCCCAGTCCACATCTCATATGGGGTGGTAGGCACAGTCTTGGTGGGAGCCTTGTTCAAGAGATACGCAGCTGCTTCTATTGCATATCCCCAGAATGATCGCGGTAACTCAGCGTTACTCATCATGGACCGAACCATATCCAATAGGGTTCGGTTCCGTCTCTCCGATACACCGTTATGTTGCGGAGTGTATGGAGGAGTAAGCTGAGAGAGAATACCATTCTCTTTTAAGTAATTCAGGAATTCGGCACTTAAGTATTCTCCACCTCGATCCGATCTTAGAATCTTAATACTTTTGCCGGTCTGTTTCTCTACTTCATTCTTATACTCCCGGAATTTTTCAAAAGCCTCGGACTTATGTTTCATTAAGAAGACATAACCGTACCTTGAGAAGTCATCCGTAAAAGTAATGAAGTAAGAATGTCCGCTTCGGGCATGTGTAGACATTGGACCGCACACGTCACTGTGTACGAGTCCCAAGAGCTCGCTCGCTCTTTCTCCATGTCCAGTAAACGGAGTCTTTGTCATCTTTCCTTTGAGACAGGATTGACAAGTGGAATACGACTGATATTCGAACGCATTCAAATACCCTTCTGTATGTAACTTCGTCAACCTTCTCTCATTGATGTGACCCAATCTACAATGCCATAAGAAAGTCTGGTTTATTTCTGGAGACTTTCTTTTGTGTGTATTCTGGACATTAAAAATCTGTGGTTGGTTTAACACGTATATACCATTACTCAAAGTACCTGACCCAATCAAAACTTGATTAAGGTGAATGTTTACAACATTACTTACAAACGCAAATTCATAACCTTCTTTAGAAACTAAAGATACAGAAATGATATTACAAGTTGCGTTGGGTACAAAAAAGCAATTACGCAAAACCAAAACATGTCCATCTGACATTCCCAGGTGATAGTCCCCCACGGCTTTAGCATCCATGCTAGCTCCGTTCGCAACTCTGAGGGTCATGTCACCTGCCTTCAAAACCCTACGGTTTCTCAATGCCTGCAAAGAATTACAGATATGAGATCCTGATCCGGTATCCAATACCCAGGAAGTAGAGCTTATCGAAAGACAGTTTTCAATAACATACACACCTGAAGCTGAAGCTGCAACCTGCTTCAATTCCTGTGTTCTGGCCTTCCAGGCCCTGCAATCATTCTTCCAGTGTCCTTTCTTATGACAATAGAAGCACTCTTCCTTATCCACTAGCTTCCCCGCTATCTTTGCTGCTTTACCTTTTCCCTTCGTATCCATTTTACTAACACCGCCCCTTGGTTTGGCGGGGGCCTTCTTCTTCTTTCCCTTGGTTTTCGCCTTAGACTTAGAAGAAGATGATCCTCCTACAAACAAAGTGGATGTTTCCCTACCTTTCTGTAGGGTGCCCTCTGCGCTCCTCAGCAGGTTGAGGAGCTCTGAAAGTTCAACCTCTTTTTCTTGTAGGTTGAAGTTCATTATAAACTGGGCGTAAGTGGAAGGAAGGGACTGGAGAACTATATCCGTATATAGCTCACTCTCCAATGTGATCCCTAGGTCAGCGAGCTCCTCAATGTAGCCGATCATCTTTAGCACGTGCTCGGCTACTGATGATCCGACGGCCATTCTTGTCGAGAATAACTTTTTCGACGCTTCGTATCTTGCGATACGAGATTGCTCTCCATACAGTTCTTTTGTATGGAGCAATATGGATTCCATGTCCATATTCTCATGCCTCCTCTGATGTTCGTTGTCCATCGAGGCAAGCAAGAGGCATTTGGCCTTCGCGCTATCAATCTCCCAAGTCTTGCGGATTTCCTTATCCGCGACGCTGGAAGTTGGACCAGGGACAGGGGGAGCTTTGGTGGTAAGAAGATACCCCAGCTTGTCATAAGTGATTGCAATCTTGACATTCCTGAGCCAATCTTTGTAGTTTGGCCCTGTCAGCTTGTTTTTATCTAGGAGTAACTTAAGTCCAGTCATGTTGATTGGTCGCTGCAATTAGGAGAGAGAAGAAGAAACACTCAGCATGATGCTCTTGCAAGTTTAGAGTGGTTTTTAGTTTGTCTAAACAGGATGGCTCCCACTGTTTCTCGAATCCCTCCTCAAACCATAAAGGAAGAATTAGTCAGGATCAATCCCACCGTACAATACTTGCTTAACCGTTCGGCCAGGCTGGTGTCGGTACTTCGAGGGAGGTTTTCCAACGCTTTCGCGAAGTTCCTTAATTAGAGAACCTCTTTTCCCTGGGGGCGTAGCCTCGCTAACACCTTTCTAGGCACCTACTAGGTTTATAGCATTGATCGTTTAGTGAAAAATTTCCCGAGGAGTAGCATATACTCACAGTAGGATCGGGATCCAAATATCATCGTGTGACGAAACTGAAGGAATCCTACCAGAATCACCACACTCCAAATGGTATGCAAATCTAGCAAGTTTCAGTACTTATGAAACTCCCGATGTGGATTTTTGCCCCATGCTCTTATGACCTTGACGAAGGTCAACAAATCATAAGTCACATGTCAAGTTCTGCCCGTCATTATCCAGGTCAATTTGAATCCACCCGCATATACCCTTGACGAAGGTCAACAAGGTAATGTGAATGTCCCAAACCAACGCATCTATCTATGCTACATATGAATACTTAACAGCTACCAACCACTATGCCTTGACGAAGGTCAACAAACACAGCTTGAATACTATTGAATATTCATACGAAACGACGGAGGGCTACGAATGGTTTTGGCAAAACCGTGAACGTAGTGAACTTGATTTGGTCGATGGAACGAGATAGCTTTTAAAAGGAGTGGCTCAAGCTCCGCATTTAAAAGTTGGTTTTGAAAGGAACCGAGTGGTTTTTCGAAATTGTTCCAACGACTTTAACTTAGTTTATTATCTTGCATTAGTTCTTTTAATGCGTGATATTCTTGCATTAGTACTTTTAATGCGTCCCATCATTTAATCCTACCATTGCAGAAAACAACCAAAATATGACGTACGCTTATGCCATATGCATTCGCCACGGGGCCCCGTCATCACCCGTTAGGTTACTTAACTAACGACAGAGCGGGGGCTGGGCTAGCGCGGCTGTAAAACATAAGCAACGCCTAAATAGTTATAGATATAGCAATAGTAGACATTACAGATCACAGATGAATGCATTGGATATACTAGCAATCCGCAATCTTTTCGAGCCTGAAACGAAAAGCGGATAACACGGTCGCGGTGAATAGCAATACCCCACCCAAGACCCCTACGGGTGCGGCAAACTACCCGCCAAGTACTCGGTAGTTTGTGCACCCCTCCATGGGTCTATCCTAGGAGCAAAAACAGTAAAAAGAATTATACAATGACGGCTACAACCCCGACCCGGTTGTGCGGCCAAACAAATAATATTATTACATCAATTTACATTTACAATGAATGAAAGAAAAACAAAAGCTCATCTCACATCCACCCCGGCTATTCACCCGCGACAGTCCAACACATTCATATACACATTCCAATACATTACAGATCATGTATAACCCCGACTAATCGACTTATAGCGATTAGCCGACGTTCAATACATGCAAGCATCACAGATATAACCATCATAGTCAAAGTGCAGTGAAGTTCGGAAAAAATACGGAATTATAGGACCCCAAAAGGAAATTTCTTTTCTGGAAAATCTGGGCACATATAATATATTTTAAAAATCCCAAAACCAACACACAAATACACTGCACGAAAAACGACGCAAAGAAGACGACAAAGCGCGGCGGTTGCGCGGCACGAGCCTACCTCGTGCCGCGGAAGGGCGGCGCTTTGAGCTCAACAGTGGATCGTTTTTCATGGGTGCACTCACAAAACCCTGAGACGATTTTACAAGTATAAAGTTTTTCATTTTGAGCCAAAAAAATTTCAACAGAAACTCAGGTTTTGAAAAAGTATGGTTTTTGGGTTTTTTCGGTTCCGAACTTCGTTACACTTCACTACCAAGCTAGTTTAAGTTTAGTTAGGCTCTGATACCACTGTAAGTCCATATTGCGACCCCCGGTTCTTACGGGGAGGTGGAAACGGTATAAAAAAACAAATTTTTATCGCAAGAGGCAACATGGACTAATCAAGGTCGGGATCGTTGTCTAAACTAAAACTAGTAAACATGCTAAAAAGGATTTAGCTACTCGGATGAAGATGGTTATACCTAAACTTGAACTCCTTCGTCTTCAAACTTTGTAGAGGTTGATGGTTCTCCTTTGTCGCCTTCTTCCGTCGAAGATGGATCCACCTCGAAGGCTCGACCTTTGGGCTCTTTCTCGTACTTGGAGTGAACTAGAATCGCCGGCTTGCTAAACCCTTGATCCTAGAGTGAGTAGAGAGTGTCTAAGGGTTGCTTTTGTTTTTCAAGAGAAGGATTCTCAACACATGAGAGGGTTTCTCTTGGCTAGAGGAAGAAGAAGATGAAGTGAAGAGAGAGAGTGAATATGATAGAATGAGCTATTCTTTTTCTTTCTTGCAACCATAATGCAAAAGAAAAAGAATTATCAATAATAATAATCAAAATGAAAAGGTTGATGGAAAGTTTTAGAATGACCAATATCATTACAAGCATTAAATGAAAATGCAAGAATCAAGAGCATCTTTCTTTTGTAATGATAATGGTCAAAAGTTCAACCATGGTCAACAAGTCAACCATGGTCAACTAGTCAACAAAAACTAACCATGACACAATTTCATTTTATTATATATTATTAAATGATATAATACAAATCCATTAGGGTTTGGAAAAAGACGACTGTCAACTGTGCATACGCACCCGTTCCGAAACCCTAATGAAAGTCATCTTCCTCCTCCTCAAATAACTGTGCATACACACCTGCATTCTTGTTCCGAGGAACATGAATACTGAGAGATAAAAGCAACCCCTAATACTATACCAGTATCCGGCTCAAACCAGAGCCCGCTGGCAATATCCGTCCGGACTCCAAACGTGCACAAGTGCGCGGATGAGAACGAACCCTGTCGCAAAACCATGCGACCTCTACTCTGTTTTGCCCATAGGCGAATACCCTCTGTGTGGGACTCTAAAGACTCGACACTACGCTGGCAATGGGTTTAACCACAGACCGCAAGCGGCACTAGCTGTGCGTAACGGTCCCCAGGTAGATGTCGACAAGAAGGCTGACGAGGTGAAACCCCATCGGTACTCCTACTGAGTCTGAATGTGACAGTCTCCGTACAGTCCGGTCTGTTCGTCTGATACATCGCATGGCGGGCCTAGGGGGCGGTAAACGTCAGTCCCCCAATAGCGGTACAAGTCGTGCCGGAGCGAAGCCCAAAACACCCTGAGATAACACTGGAAACCTACCAGTATATCTCGTTTGCCCTGGCCAGGGACTACTCGTGTAATGGCTCTCCTAGACACAGCGCGATGTCAACCCCCAATACCGGGAGAGACGAATCCTGTCTAACCGTCACTGCCTCCAAGTGCTTCGGGACTGCACCCAACCACCACCTGTTTGCACGACTCCTTTGAGCCGTGGTAGGGTAGTGATCAAAGTGCAGTGGGAACACACTCGAGGCGAAGTGCCAGTATCAAGTCAGCGGACTAAGCTGTACTCATGTCACCTGGGAACTGATGACTGACGATAGGTATAATACCAACCTGTCAGTTCCCGACGAGTCCTGTCCAGTGTACTCGTAACCCAACGAGCACCCGTATACTATCTCCAGTATGACGTACTGATGGCTGTGGGACAGACCATCTCCCACACTGGGATGAGAAGCGCATACGCTAGTCTACTCCGGAGTATCGATGCCCTGTCTCGATAGTCCTGCGACTAGGGACCTGTATAAGGATGTGCTTATAGATTACCCAGCCCCCACTAGTGTGACTGCCATCACAACGCTGGTAATCAAGCAAAGATCCTAAGGGCTCCACTAATGCGTATAAGTGATATAGTAAAATAAACACAAGTACACATTGAAGTAGAGACAAACCAAGTAGCATACTACTATTTTGAGCAAGATTGTATATACAAGGTGAATATCCCAAGCATCCATTAAGTAATATACAAACTAGTATGATACAGTAATGGCCTCTAGGGCATATACACTAACACGTATGAAACGACGGAGGGCTACGAATGGTTTCTGGCGAAAACCTTTAACATAATGAACATGATATCGTTGAAGGAACTGGATAGCTTTTAAAAATATAGTGACGAAAACCTTTGCTAAAGAGGTCACTCCCGGTGAAGGGATCTCGGCTCTTTCCCCGTAGAATGAGGTGCAGGATATTCCAACTGAATACCACGATGCAAAGCAAAAGTAATTGGCTATAGTGAAGTTATTGCCCTGACGCAAACTTTTGTCTAAGGGGTCACTCCCGGTGAAGGGATCTCGGCCCTTGCCTCGTCGACTGAGGAGCAGGATATTCCAACTGAATACCACGATGCAAAACAAAAGTGAACGTCCTTGCAATAACAGCTTTTTGAAAAGTGTTCCAACAACATCAGAATAGGTTTGTTTAGCTTGCATTGATCTGAATCAACGCAGTCCCATCAATTGATCACACCACAAAAGAACGAAAATAATGATGTACGTATATGCCATCCGCATTCGCCACTGGGTCCCGTCATCACCCGTTAGGTTACTTAACTAACGACAGAACGGGGACTGGACTAGCGCGGATGCAAAACATATACAACATCTACTAGTATATATATATATATATATATATATATATCAATATATAATATTTCGCTCAAGGCATGATAAAAAATGCAACATTACAGAAATGTACAGCATCACAGAACAATACAGATATCTGGGATCCCCGGGTTTCACAGAGCTGCTGCTGAAACCCGACGTTCCCCTGGTCGTGTGGATAGCCTGTGCAATGAAATCCTAGACCCCTACGGGCGCGGCAAGTTACCCGCCAAAACCTGAAGCGAGGCAGCCCCCTTCAGCAACGTGAATGGACCACCCAGCACTTCACGGAATCCGGTAACTTGGGCACCCCTCCTTGGGTTAACCTATACCCCCTACGAGTGCGGCGAATAGCCCGCCAATTCTAGAGTAAAGCCCCCTCCGTCTCAATGCCATGAGATGCGGGCCCGTTGCCCTCTAGAACCCGGCCATTCGTGCACCCCTCCGCGGGGTAATCCTAGTACAGAAAGTAAAATATACATACAACGGGTACATCGACCTCGACCTGGTCGTGCCCCAAAAGAATAATATACAAACAGGCAGTGACGACAGTCTACATGTCGGACACTCGCCCCGCAATATCAAATGTACATATGAAACCAAACTGTACTACCACTGCAACCAGGCTATCCCCCACGACCAATCCGCAACATCACAGCACAACACAGAACATCAACGTGAATGTCACGTTCACAAATCCGTCTAACCGGGCTATAGCAGTTAGACAGGACTTACCGATCAAGTGACTGTGAACTAGCATGTTTAAAATACTGTGAACTAGCATGTTTAAAATATCCGATCGAACAAATTTACCGAAGTAGGCCCCAAGCAGTACTGTAGCACTTACAGAAAAATCTGGGCCCAAACAGAATATCCCAAAACCCCTATTTCCTATTCAAAAGCCCACTGGAAAAATTTGGCCCAATGAGGACACTTTCCCACCGCGGAACCGCGGCCAAACCAGGGGTTTGGCCGCGGTTCCGCGGTCGTACTAACAAATCATTGGATCGAATTTTCCCAGAATTCTTAGAATTTCTTGCATGTGTTTCTGCAACTACCTGAAAAATTTTTAGAGCCCAAAAAATTTCAACAGAAAACTGATGCACACGAAATACGGTTTTTGGGATTTTTGTTCGATCGAGTCCTTAAACATACTAGAGCAAGCTAGGCTAGATTAATGGCGTGGCTCTGATACCAATGTAAGTGCACGGCGGCGCCCCGGCCGTCGATTCGACGCCGGAAACGCGGAAACGAAAAACTTTGCAAACTAGCAAACCGGCACCACCGCGCACTTTTATCCCGGATCGGGCCATTAACCTAGCTACTAGCAAACTACAAGATGGGTGAAGAGAGTTATACCAAGCGATCCGTGTCCTTCGGTCTTCGTCTCCTCTCCGATCTCCCGCGGAATCTCCGTCCGTCACCTCCTCGTCGGAAAGGGCACCACGTAGCCAAATTCTTTTACGGGCTCCCACCTGTGGACCGAGGCAACTCGGGCGCGAAGTTGGCTAGCCGACGCGTCCAAGGAATGCTGTAGACTAGTGTAGAAACCATTGTCTCTTTGAGGGTTTTCAAGTTGCCTTTGGATGGAGGGAAATATGAACAATGGAGATGAATGATTTTTGGTAGCAAGCAAAAATACATGAGATGAACATTTTCCTCACCAAATGAAAAATTCCCCACCCTCCCAATGTGTGGCCGGCCAAAAAAGAGAAGGGAATCAAATAAGGGAGGTGAGTGTAGGAACTAAAAATGGTGACCACATCAAAAGCAAGCCTCATATCAAAGATGCAAATCAATCCCATACTAATCCTTTCTCATTAAAGCAAAACCATGATGAAGAAAGGAATGGAATCTAATGATGATGAAGCCACACATGCAAGAAACCCCTCCACAAAAAGTTATTTGCAAACTTGCAAATAACCCCCTCCATCGAAAGTCCGGCCGTGAAGGAACAAAGGAAAACCGGCCGGAACGGAATGCAAACTGGCAACTTCAGAAAACTGATCCCGTAATAAATTACAGGAAAACCCCGCGACTGCATATACATGCCCGCATTTGTATTCCAACTGAACACAAATGCAAAGAGACAAAACTACACTATCTAATACTAGGATCCGGCTTAAGCCAAAGCCGGCTAGTAAAATCCGTCCGATCACGATCCGTGCAATACCGCACGTATCTGATCAAACCCTGCCATATCTCCATACAGCCTCTACAGCGTTTTGTCCGAAACCTGAGTAACTGTGTGTGGTGGACTCTAAAGACTCGTCAATACTATGGCTGTGGATTTAACCACTAGCACGTCAGAGGTATTAGCCATACGTGATGGGCCACCAGCTATTGACCAAAAGGGACGTCGATGAGCGAACTCATCCTGACACCCTACTGAGCCTATCAGTGACAATATCCGTACAGTCCGGTCCGTTCGTCTATGAGCATCGCATGGCGGGCCTAGGGGGTTGGTAAAAGTCAGACCCCCAATAATGGTACAAGTCGTGTCGGAGTGTAGCCCAGAACACCCTGAGATACTACTGGAATACCTACCAGCAAATCTTCTTCCTTAGCCAAGGACTTTTCATGTACTGGCTCTCCTAGACACAGCGCGACCTCACCCCCAATACCGGGAGAGACGAACCCCTGCAGATCCGCTCACTACCTCCATGTGGCTCGGGACTGTACCCAACTAAAACCTGTTTGCACGTCTCCTTTGAGCGTGGTAGGGTAGTAATCAAAGCATAGTGGGAACTCACACGAGACAAATGACGATCTCAGGTCAATGAACTAACCTGTACACATGTCACCAGGGAACTGCTATCTGACATCAGGTATAATCCCAACTAGCAGATTCCCGGCGAGTCCTGTCCGGTGTACTCATAACCCAATGAGCACATGTATACATCTTAGGTGAACCAACTGACACCAGTGGCTTGTAAGACCGGCCACCGCCCCTCGTCGGGGTCTCGACTGTATACACTAGTCTACTCTGGAGTATCGATGCCCTGTCTCGAAACTCCCATGACTAGGGACCTTTTAAGGATTTGCTTATAGACCCCAGCTCCCACTTATATGATCGCCCTCATACTGCTGGTAGTCAAGCAAGAATCCTAGGGGCTCTATCAACGTGCAATAGTGACCTGTAGGGTCACCTAAAACAGTACACGATGATAAAGATAAACCAGATAGCATACTATCATCTCGAGTAAGACTGTCCTACCGGCATAGGTCCTCCCTCAATCATTGCAATCACGTGCCTGTGATCCAATAATTGACTCTGAGGTCACTATATCCAACACCGATGTCCTCTAGATGATGTTGGTTCGATGGGCCTGATGATGTCAGTTCCCCACATTTCTAACGGCCAGCTAGCCACCGTTGAGTGTAGCGGATTTGGATGCTGGTGGATGAAGTCCCCGTGAATCTGGCACGAGCGGAACTGCTTCGCGTATTCGAGGCAATCTTGAATCATCGTGGGCCAATAGTAGCCCATCCTTTTGATCTTCAGCTTCATCTTCGGCCCGACTTGATGAGAACCGCAGAGTTCGTCGTGAGTTTCTTGGACGAATTTCTTTGCTTCTTCCGGTCCTAGGCATCTTAGCCACAGAGAGACAATGATCTCTTGTACAGAGTATCATTGACGAAGGTGAAAGACAGAGCTCGTTTCACGAGCTGATGTCTTAAGGATGCATCTTCAGACGTTCGACGGTATTTGAAGTAGTCTATAACGACTCCTCTCCAATCCTTAGCCTCTTCCTGGTCTTTTTTTTGGAATGCCGTTTGCTTGGTCGTTTCCTTTTCTTCGGATGACTTCGGAGATATTTCTGCTGGCGCAAGAACCCGACGGCTTTGCACAACAATCCTCACGTCATCAAGGTTTTCGTGAGCCGGTTCTTTAGCAAGTTTGGCTAATGCATCCGCTTTGCTATTTTCTGCACGCGGTATGCTTTCCAAGGCGTAGGCAGGGGTTTGAGTCAGCAATTGTTTTACTCTCTCGCCGTACTTCACCAACTCTGGTTTGCACGTTTGATAGTCGTCGTTTACTTGACTAACGACCAGCTGGGAATCTCCGTATATGAGGAGGTTTTCGATTCCCTTGTTGACCGCGATCTCAAGACTTGCTATCAAAGCTTCATATTCGGCTTCATTGTTTGTCCTCGGCTCTGTTAAGGAAAAAGCAAAGCGCATTATCCCTCCTTGTGGAGTCACGAAGATAAGGCCTACCCCAGATTTGATTATGGGGGAGCTGTGATTTCGCTTCTTCATTGAAGATGCCCCATCGAAGTAGAGTTCCCATCGGGTGTCATTCTCTCTTATCCTCTCGTCGATCGTGTCAAACGCGTGCTCATCTGGCAGTTTGCAATTTAGGGGTGAATCGGCAGGTATCGGGTGCTCAGCGAGGATGTCGGCGATGGCCTGGCCTTTCACTGCCTTGAAGGGTCGGTATGTTATCGAGAACTCCATCAACAGGAGGGCCCATTTCGCAAGTCTTCCTGTTAATATGGCTCTTGACATCAAATACTTGAGAGGATCCACTTTTGATATGATATGGACCTTATGCGCCAGAGCATAGTGTCTGAGCTTCGTTATCGCGAAGATTAACGCCAGGCAGTGTTTTTCAATGGGGGAGTAACTATTTTCTACCCCCAGGAGAACTCGACTCAAATAGTAGAGGGCTCTCTCCTTCCCTTGGTCGTTTTCTTGTGCCTATAGCGTGCCTAAGGAACCTTCAAGGGCTGTTGTGTACAGGATGAGAGGCTTTCCCTTGACTGGAGCGGTCGGTATTGGTGGATTCTGCAAGTATTGCTTGATTTCTTCTAGTGCGCTTTGACATTTGCCATCCCAGATGAAAGGGTTCCCTTCTTCATTAAATGGCTGTAGGGGTGGGATTTGCCGGAGAGATTTACTATGAACCGCCAAATATACGTGAGCTTCCCTTGGAGAGATCGCAGTTGCTTGATAGTTCTTGGCGGAGGCATTTCCATGACCGCCTTGATTTTTGATGGGTTTATTTCGATGCCCCGGTGTCGTACAATGAATCCCAGGAACTTGCCTGAGGAAACTCCGAACGCGCATTTGAGAGGGTTCATCTTCATGTTGTATTTCCGAAGACGTTGGAACACTATCTTCAGATGTTCCCAATGCTCCTCATGCGATTTGCTTTTCACCACGAGGTCGTCGATATAATATTCGACAATCTCGTGTATAAGGTCATCAAAGGTCTTCGTTATGGCCCTCTGATAGGTGGCGCCGGCGTTCTTCAGATCGAAAGGCATCACTTTATAGCAGAATATGCCCAGAGGAGTCCGGAAAGAGGTATGCTTCTGGTCTTCAGGATGCATCTTTATTTGATTGTACCCTAACGAGCTGTCCATGAAGGAGAAGACTTCGTGAGTGGACGCGTTATCTATCATCAACTTGGTAATTGGTACGGGAAAATCGTCTTTCGGACATGCTTTGTTAAGGTCCCGAAAGTCTACGCAGATACGCACCGTCCCGTTCTTCTTCATCACTGGGACGATGTTGGCAATCCAGTCGGGGTATTGCACTTCTTGGACGAAACCAGAGTCGATTAGCTTCTTGACCTTGGCGTTGATGCTCATTTCTAGTTCGAGCCGCATTCTTCTCGGCGCTTGTTTGACTGGCTTGATGTCCGGAGTTATCGCCAATTTATGCACAGCTACTCCTGGATCTAGTCCCGGCATTTCGGAGTAGTTCCATGCGAAACAGTATTTATACTACATGAGTACGTCCTTGAGCGTAGCTATGTTTTCTTCAGACAATAGCTCACTGATAAACGTCGGCCGTGGGTCGTTTGCCGTCCCCAAGTTGATTTTTCTGAGGTTATCTGCAGTAGTGTGTATTCCATCTTCCAATTCTTTTGGCGCCGGTGGAAACTCTGAGATCACTTCTTCATCATTGTTTTCAAAGCACCAGGACAGGTCATCCATGTTCTCGCGCATTCCTTCTTCTGACAGCGTTATTGCGTGACAGGTATGAGATTGTTTCCAAAACCGATGTTGGTCTGGTTCTACTCTCACTATATACGTTTCCTTTGGCATATGCTTTTGCGGTGGGGCCACTTTCCAACTGTTGGATAGAGCGAACCTGCCGAGTTGATATTGGTCTTCGACCCAGTTCTTGAAAGTAAAGCAGTCTTCAAGAGGATGACCTATTACTCGGTGATAGGAGCAATAATCTGGGTGATGAACTTCGTTTACTTGATCGGGATGCCGAGACTCCGGGAGTGTCATCATTTGATGTTTCATAATGAGGTCAAAGATTTTCCTTGTCTTTTCTCGGGGGAAAGAATATGCTCGGTCTATCTTTTTCATTAAAGACGGATTCTGGCTGATCTTTTCTTGATCGTGTGGCCTTTTGGATCCGTTTTGCCGCTGTCGAACGTTTTTTTCGTTCTTCAACTTGTTTTTGCCTCCGCGTCGGGCCTTTTTCTTGTCTTGGGAATGCATGGCAGGCTGACGGTGAAGGGCATTGTCGTTCTCCGTAGCCTGCTGAAGGAGGTGCTGCGTCCTGGCTTTTTCGTAAATGTCCATTTAGCGGCTGTGGTCGTTCCGAGCCTTTTGAATCGCTTCCCGTATTAGCTTGTCCATCTGTTCTTCAAATGACGGACTCGGCATTTTTATGGTACCTCCGCATTTTGGTTCGACATCAGCTTCTTTTAAAAAAAGCATCATCTTCTTCATCAAGGTCCTTTACAACATGGCAATCATAGAACTGCTCCTGTTTCTTGGACTGGATATATCCAAGCCCGATCGCTTCCATTTTTCCGTTGGGCTATTTTCTTTGAGTACCGGGGACGTTCCAGATCCTGTTGTAGAATTGGGCCTGTCGCACGGTCTTCTTAAAAGGTACGCCTTGGCGCCTCAATAGCCTTTTTAATCCTTATGTGCAGTATCTAGGCAGACGGATGGGCTGGAGCCTGTCAAGTGCAGAATCGGCACCATGCCAGATTTCTCTCTCCACTTTAGTCTCCGTGGATCGATAGAAGAGGATCGCCTTTTCATCTTTTCGCCTGGGAGGGACGTAGAATGTTTGCAACTCTTGCACACTATTTGTTTCGAGCGTATCAAGCTCTCTGTAGTGCTATCGCGGAACCATAGCGATTTGCAAGCTTTGATTTTCTCCAGTGAGGGTCTGTATCGATGGCCGGACCGAGAACACTGCGTTAACTTCGTCTTCAAAGTCGCTACCAAAGACCAGAATAGGGGTAGATGGTCCTGGCTTGTTGCATTGGGGTGACCCTGAATAAACTATCTCTTCTTCCTCTTCGGTATCGCTCCCAAAGACCGAAATAGTGGTGATAGCTTTCTGCTTATTCTCCGGCTTACGGCATCTTTCCATGTCTTCAAAGTCTGGCAGGAAATACTTTGCATCCTCGTACTTTCGGATTTCATTTACGGAAAATGGGTTCAGTTCCCCTGTCACGGCATACTCAAGGCCATCTTTGAAGTACTTCATACACTGATGCTGTGTAGAAGGGATGATGTTGTATTCGTGCAACCAAGGCCTGCCGAGCAAAGCGTTGTAGCAAGTCTTGACGTCAATGACATGAAATTTGATGTCAGTGATGAGCAGCCCAAAGTGTAACGTTAGTATCACATACCCGAGCGTCCGTGATGACTGGGAGTCGAACCCGGAGATGGTGATTTTATCCCGAGCGAGGTGCTGAACGCTCATGCAGATTTCTTTTAGCACCCTCACATTCAGGAGGTTAACAGAGGACCCGTTGTCAACTAAGATCTTCCCTATCTTTATGTCATGGCAGTACCCAGTGACATACAGGGGACGGTTGTGCTTGCATGTTCCGAGGAGGAGATCTTCATCGCCGAAAGTGATATCAGCCGTGTGCACTTCTTCCATCTCGTCCTTCATCTTTTCTTCGGAAAGGAAAGCTTGGAACTGCTCGGGCTCTTGTAGTGCCTTGATCAAAGAATCTCTTGCCTCTTTAGATAGCAGAAGGGCATCGAGAATGCTTAGCTGCGAGAGTTTCTTCCTCAGGTGTGCCAGAACATTGTAATCCACCTTGTTTTTCTTGGGCGGGTCCTTGGCTGCCAGCTCTTCGACGACTCGGTCATTAAGGGCGATATCTTCTGGGACTTTTTCTTCCCCCTTATCTTTTTTGTTCGATCCTTTGTTTGTGGGTCCGAGATTCTTTTCGGGTAACGTGCGATTGCACAGCTGAATGTTCTCGCAGGTCTTCATTTCTTCTGTCTCGCAGATGGATTCCTTGAAGAGATGGCCGAGGGCTATTTCTTCATCAGAATCGCTCCCGAAGGTAAGAACTTGCGATCCCCTGGAATTAACCATGTGACAGTCGCCGACGGTTCTTCTGCGCTCATCTGTCGTGCTTCTCTGCTCTCGACGAGTTTTGCACTTCATCCGCTTGAAATGCTGTCGATAAGCAACGTACCCCGCCACTAATTTTTAAAGGCCATGCATTCCTCGATAGGGTGTGTGATCCTCCGATGGTATAAGCAGTAGTTTGGATGTGAATCTAGTTCATCGGGGAACGTATTTTCTGAAGTGTCTTCTTTGAAAGGTGGTAACTTCATTCCCATCGACATAGCTTTAGCGAATTTCTTTCTTGTCTTAAACATGCTTTTGCTGGCGGCAAAAGTGCTTCTATCCAGTTGGGGTGCTCTATGTCTTCTCAATATCGGAGCTTCTTCAATGTGACACCGACGCTTGGCCCTTTCATATATGGCTGTCTCACGCTCTCGGTCAGATTTGGTTTTCTGAAGGGCTTCGCTTAGCAGTCTGTCAATCAATTCGTCCGATGGCTCTAGGGATTTTGATTCCGGTTCTGGATCTGCCCTCGGTTTCTCTGCATCAGGAGCTTCTTTGCCATTTATTGATGAGTGGGAGATCATGTGGCAGCTTTCCGCATAATTCTCGAGCTCTTCTGAAGAATTGTCACCTTCATCAGCGTCATCGGCTTCATTTTCAAGAACATGCTTAAAGAATTCATCCAACGTGATTGAGGTCCGTGCCTTCTGGTTACATTCTTCCTGCGCATCGATGTATTTCCGCAGACCTGTACGGCTGTCTACGGGTCGGACGGGCTTCTTGGCCTTCTTCTTTTTCTTTAAAGACTTTGGAGGTTTGGCCTGAATGTTTTGTTCACCTTCACCAACTTTCAGCGTTGGACGCGGCTTCAGCATCCCCTCAATAATCTCGGGCTCCAGCGGGCTCTTCCACCTAATCGCCGGACATGCTTGGAGATCTTTCAGCATTCTTTTCATTTTGGCTGAAAGAGAGACCTCCCATGGAGTTTCTTCTATAAAAGAGCACGATGCCCCCGGCGTGTCCACCTTTTTAGGAGCGTGTGGCTGGGGCGGGCTCACCTTCCTATTCTCGAATAGCGTGAATTTGCCCTGTTAGTATTGGCCTTCAATCCAGCCTTTGAAGACAAAGCAATCTTCGATTGGGTTTCTTACTGCTCGGTGGTAGGGGCAGTAATTAGGATTGTTGGCGTCGCTTGGCTGCAGTGGACGTCTTGGATCTGGCAGATTGATGAGCCTGTTACGCACTGCCAGCTCGAACAGTCTCCTCGTTTTATCCCGGGGAAACGAATAAAGGCGTTTTAGCTTCTCGTTGAAGAATCGTTGTCTATCGCTTTGGCGATCAGCTGGCTTTGGACCACTGGGCTGCTGCTGAGCATTGGCGATGAAAGTCGCTTTCCCTTTTTCCTTTTCGTTTCGAGGCTCCATCTTCAAGAAAGACGGTCTATGGCCCATCTGATCCATTTGGGCCAGTTTGTCAATCAAGGCCTGGAAGGTAGTCGGCTTGAAAAACATCATGAACTGGGATATGGTCGCCTGCGGATCGAGGGTACCCACGAATATGCCTACTGCGGGAGGCTCTTCTATGTGCTGTTCGCACTTCGACCATAGTATCCGCCACCGTATCGCGTACTGAACCCATGTTTCTCCTGGCTTCACCCTGGCGTTAATTGGTGCGGTGATCGGGGTGCGCTTGCGAATCTTTGTGTAAACAGTAGCTCCATTTCTGCAAATGTCTTGACAGAGTCATTCGGGAGCTCGGAATACCACTCGAATGCTGTCTCCGACAAGCTGCCAACGAATTGGTGAAGCGGTAGCTTATCATCACCTCCGGTGTTGCCGCATAGAGCCATGAACTGAGCGACATGTTGATGGGGATTGCCTGTCCCCTTGTATACGTGGAACTTAGGGATCGTATACCCTGGCGGGTACTTTATTTGGTCGTACCAACCCAGATAGGGTCGTCTAGTCTTAACAATTTGGCTGGCCTCTTTGCTCGCCTGATGAGCTCGTATCTGTTGAGCTATATAGTCATCCAGGACGACTTTAGAGATCGTCTCCTCTTTAGTTGCTGATAGAGCCGGAAGAGGGTTTGATGTCTCCCCTCTGTCGTCTTCAAGGATAATCGGGGGGTCTTCAGCTGGAGGATCCGGCTGTATCATCATCCTGACCATATCTTGGAATAAAAGCGCTATTTGTTTTATGTTGGCCGCTTGTTCCGCGGCCTCTATTTCTTTCCCCTCGAGCATTCTTCGGAGGAATTCGGCATCAGTTTCCTGTTCTTGGCGCTGCTCCGACGATGTCTCCTGGCTTGCTTTTGGCCCGGTGAGTGCAGCCATAGTTGTCAGCATCTCCTAGAGCTTTTGCTGTTGTTGCTCCCGAGCCTTTGTCACTGATCGTGTGAGTGGTCAATGACCCGTAGAAGCACGGATTTCCACTTTTCCGAAAGCCATATAAACAGTGTGTACTACCATGCCCCCAGACTTGGGGCGTTTGGATTCAACGCCCTTGCGATTCGTTGCAGACGCAGAGATCTTCTCCGGCCTTCTCCTTTTGTGAGCGGTCGAAGCTGAGGGGGCCGTTGCAGCGAGCACCCAAGTAGACGACACCTTCTGTGGTACGACAAGGTGGTCCTTTTCTTGCCGAACTTTCATCTTCTTCGGTCGGCGGGAGTAGTCTTGGTTGATCACCGAGTCTTGGACCTGTCGCCAGACCTTGTGAATTTTAGAGGACAGCCGCTGAGAGGGATGCTCTGGCTTCACCTTTGTAACGTTCTCCATAAGTGGAGGAGATCTTTTTAGCACGGCCGTCGGAGAGTTCTTGCGCACCCTCCTGAGTGGTTCAAAGCTGTTCCCAGTTGGAACAGCAACATCGACTTCCGCCGTTGGAGCTGGCGGAGTCAGTCCAGAAGGGGAACTGCTCCCAGCTTTCCTCACTCGGCGCCAATGGCGACGTCGAGCATGCCCTGCAGACGATATTGGTTCAGCTATGGGGGTGGCTTCATCATGCCCCCTTCTCTGGTAGAGGGTTGATGCCGGTGTCAACCTCTTGAAGACTGATGTCCGCTGAGAAGAAACGTCCAACCTATCGAAGACTGATTTTTGAGCAGGGAAAACAGCCTTGGTGATCTCGCCCGAAGCAGGAGTTGGAGCGGACAGTCTGGCGAAGATCGATCCCTTAGCAGGAGAAGTCTCTCTGATGACTTCGCTTGTTGGAACAGGGATGGCTATCCATTTCGGGATAACTCCTTCAGGTATTGTAGGCTTTTTCATAGGCCCACCTGAGCTTTGTGTAAGTGCACGGCGGCGCCTCGGTCGTCAATCCGAGGCCAAAATGCGGAAACGATAATTTACTTTAACTTTTGAAACCGGCACCACCGCGCACGAAAATCCCGGATCGGGCCATTAACATAGTCCTATCTAACTAGAGAAAGGGTAGAGAGATATACCGAGCGATCTGTGTCCTTCGGTCTTCTTGTCGTCGTCCCGATCTCCCCGCGGAATCTCCGGTCTTCGCCTCCTCGCCGGAAGTGCACTACGTCGCCGGCTTCTTTTATGGGCTCCCACCTCTGGACCGAGGCAACTCGGGCACGAAGTTGGCGAGTCGACGTGCCCAAGAGTTGCTGTAGAATAGTGTAGAACTCATGTCTCATTTGGGTAGTGGAAGTTGCCATATGGTGGAGGAAATGAACTAAGCTTTTGAAGATGGAGCAATGGGAATTTTGCAAGCCAAAAGAGATTAAAATTCCCCACTCTCAAAATTGGACAGCCCCCTCCCTCAATTGGCCGGCCATGTATGAGGAAGCAAGTAAGAGAGAGTAGTGAGTGAGGATCAAGAATAAGAGTGAGCCAATAATCAAAGAGAGAGGAAAAGGTTATCATGAGAGATAATCATCACACAACAAATCCAACACTCCAAAACCCAATCATCACACCCAAAGTCAAGCAATGATGAAGTCAAGAAGTCAAGGTCAAACAAGAGCTATTATGAAGCAACAAAATACAAAGACCACCCTCCACAAAACAAATTTGCATGCTTGCAAATAAGCCCTCCTCCACCAATTTTCAGCCAATGAAAGATACAAAGGAAAATGGCCGAAACCGGAAAGCAAACTGGCAACTTCAGAAAACTGATCCCGTAATAAATTACAGGAAAACCCTGCTACTGTATATACATACCTGCATTTGTATTGCGACCGAATACAAATGCAATGAGACAAATCCACACTGTACTATACTAGGATCCGGCTTAAACCAAAGCCCGCCGGTATAATTCGTCCGATCATGATCCGTGCAATACCGTACGTATCTAATCGAACCCTGCCATATCTCCATACGGCCTCTACAGCGTTTCACCCGAAACTTGAGAAAACGGTCTGTGGGGGACTCTAAAGACTCGTCAATACTTTGGTTGTGGATTTAGCCACTAGCACGTCAGAGGTATTAGCCTATATGTAACGGGCTACCAGGTATTGACCAAAAGGGACGTCGATGAGCGAACTCATCCTGACACCCTACTGAGCCTATCAGTGACAATATCCGTACAGTCCGGCCCGTTCGTCTATGAGCATCGCATGGCGGGCCTAGGGGGTTGGTAAAAGTCAGACCCCTAAAAGCGGTACAAGTCGTGTCGGAGTGTAGCCTAGAACACCCTGAGATACTACTGGAATACCTACCAGTAAATCTCCTGCCTCGGCCGAGGGCTTTGTGTAATGGCTCTCCTAGACACAGTGCGACCTCACCCCCAATACCGGGAGAGACGAACCCCTGCAGATCCGCTCACTGCCTCCATGTGGCTCGGGACTGTACCCAACTAAAACCTGTTTGCAGGTCTACTTTGAGCGTGGTAGGGTAGTAAACAAAGTACAGTGGGAACTCACACGAGACAAATGACGATCTCAGGTCGATGAACAAACCTGTACACATGTCACCAGGGAACTGCTATCTGACGTCAGGTATAAGACTAACTGGCATGTTCCCGGCGAGTCCTGTCCGGTGTACTCATAACCCAATGAGCACCTGTATACATCTTAGGTGAACCAACTGACACCAGTGGCTTGTGAGACCGGCCACCGCCCCTCGTCGGGGTCTCGACTGTATACACTAGTCTACTCTGGAGTATCGATGCCCTGTCTCGAAACTCCCACAACTAGGGACCTTTTAAGGATGCGCTTATAGACTACCAGCTCTCACGTATATGTTCGTTCTCATACTGCTGGTAGTCAAGCAAGAATCCTAGGGGCTCTATCAACGTGTAATAGCGACCTGTAGGGTCACCTAAAGCAGTACACGATGATAAAGATAAACCAGATAGCATACTATCATCTTGAGTAAGACTGTCCTACCGGTATAGGTCCTCCCTCAATCATTGCAATCACGTTCCTGTGATCCAATAATTGACTCTGAGGGCACTATCTCTAACAATCTCCCACTTGCACTCAAGGCTAATTATTGCGATGTCGCATACTCACAGCCCGTGTGATACCGAACACCCAACTCCTCTACTAGTCAGTCTCACAAAGCTCGTTTGCGAAACTATTGCGTTTGAGGAATAGCCTCAGTGAGTGGATCCGCTCTGATGTTTCTTTCTATGTCTCTCTATATCTCATGTTCGCGGAGAAATCCATCTCCCGAAATGAGCAATACCTATCTTAGATTATGTCTGGATGTCTGATGGGACCTACCTCATAAATGAACTCCAAATCCAAACTTCTTAGACTGTATCGTCAACTGAACTTAATCAGTATCCTGCGCCATCCTTCCCTCAGTATCCACCAGGACCACCTGTCCAAAAACTGCCCCTCGTCAGAGGGAAAAACTATAACTCTGACAGCCACTCTGTCATCCAGGTCACCTTGGAAGCCTGGAATGATAACTGTCTCCTGAATGAGGCTGTCGTTATCATATCCCTAGAACATCCACTTATGTTCTAAAACTGCTTCCGAATGTTTCTCTAGGATTGGATTAATATCAACTTATCGCATCTTACTGTAAAAACAACATCTGGTGTGGTACTTGACATCTCATGATTGACTCAATTTGCCTAAGCAAGTGATCTGCCAATCATGCACATCCCTCTCCCCTTTAGTCTGTAAGACACCTTTAGAGAGGGTGACTCCATCACCTGCAGGTACACTACCGTGCCAGGAGTCGTCCATTCTAAAACACCTTTAGAATGCTGTCTAAGTACCCAGATTAGGACACTTCCCAAATCTAGATCTAAAAGCATAGATCTAGTAACCAGAATGTCAGATATAATATCCAAGTCCCATGGGGAGAAACCTCTGTGTAACAACCAAAATATAACCGATCGTAGTAGAGGAATTTCACTTCCTGCTCTGTGTATGTCATCAAAATACCAGGACATCACACCCTACTACCTTCTCAATAGATCCATCACCTATTCTGACGAAGTCAAACCTATGACTGTCACATCAGAAACAGATGATCTATCTCCGCTATATCTGCTTTAGTCTATAAATAGACTTAAGCTACTTGTCCACCAATGCTTCCGCTGCTCCCACTGACTACGACAACCCTCTGGCAGAGTCATATACACATGCACTTCTAAAGCTAGTTTAGAACGACGCTATACTCATCCTACTGCCGGGTCTCACAGTCTGGAACAACAGCAAAGGCAAGCCTGGGTAAACAATAACCTCCCTGCCACCGTCCTTGAGGCTACCGGAGTACCTCTCGGGTGCCTGAGGTTACCCACCGTATCTACGGAATGGCCAATGGAATGTCAAACCAGATTGAATCTTTAGGTTCTTATCAAATCTTCAGTAATCGTTTGCTGTTCAGGAATCACTTCCAGTTCTACCATACTCCCACTACTTTTTTCTGAAAAAATACATTTTTATTTAAAACTGTGGCGAGTCTAGAACAATATCACTATTGATCTTCCAGATGGTAGAAAGTCAACCCTCGTCATAGCCTGGGTCAACCCAGAAACAGCCATTACAGAAACGTGCCTTGAGTTATCCAGAGTCTGGTTTTAAGCATAAGCCGGACAACTCCCCGTACCTTAACAATGTCAAGATATGAACTGTTCTATATCCAATACAGAAATAGAGGCACTGATTTAATTGAACCAGATTCAAATCATGCAGCTGTCTCCAGTGCATGTCAAGTAAATGGAAAGAGGCCGATCAGCGTTACTCAAGTTAGGAATGCTTCCAATTATGAGTAACCTGAAAAAGAAGCAAGTTCTCTTAACCATTACTATCAACTGAATACCATACACAAGCATCTACATCTTAGATCACCTTGAAGAATCCCGATAATTGCAACACCTGGTTCTCTACTTTATTCTTATACCTATAACTGCTCAAAACTTAGACCCTGTGTTTACGAAACACGTGTCTAAGAACTAGAGAAGTCATAAGTAAACTGAATATAGTACGAGGACCAACCCCACTGTCCTAATGGACACTGGACAATATACAATACTCTGTATAAGTCCCTAGAGTCTAATAACTCATTTCCTGTGTTTCGTAGGTTGAAAACTGTACTTATGGTCAAGAAGAATTACACCGTTGTTTAATGCTCCTTACCTAACCATCCACTGATATAGGTAAATGTCATAGACATAATTTCAAAAAGGTATATCTCACTCTATAAAAATAGACGTACAGATATATCAATTTGAAATTGGTGAATAACAGCGGATATTCAAAACCAAATATTTGCCGACCGGCAAACAACCCAGGCGATTTCCTCAAATATCACCAATTACAACGAATTCCGATATAATGAGGAAGATCACCTAATTCCAATAACTTACTCCTACTCATCATCTGTAAAACTATACAGATGTGAGAATCAAACCTGGTAAATACATACCCTGGAGCAAGTGTCTAATTGGGAAATCAGTTTTCTTTTGACAGTACACAGTGAAACTGAAACATTGAAATGTTTCGTAGGGGTATCCTGGTATTTCTAGTAATGCATCTTCCATTATCCAGATTTACAACTATAACCGTATATTTCTTTGCCATCTCTCCAAATCCCTTCATATGTCTTTAGTCATTACCTTCTGCACACCCACTTAGGCTAAATGGTTTTCTTCCTTCCCTACCGTTCGGCACCAGCCTATGGTTTGGAAGAAGACTATCCAATAAGCATAATGGGCGTACTGTCCTAATCCTAGGAGCACTCGCAACCCGAGAGAAGGTAAAGATAAAAGACAACCGAATAATCCTTATTCCTATTTCTCCTGAACCAGAATCTATCCCCGAACTGGAACAAGTTCCTTTCGAGTTCGTATATAACCATACGATGGAGTATCCAAATAACCGTGGATCTTCGTAGTGATACGGAATGTTCTGGAGAAATACAAAGGTGATTTAGGATTGGCGAAGAGATACTTAGTTTGGTCGTGAATAGCAGTCACAATTTACTTTGCCTTCTTACTAATCCCTTGATATGTCTTTACTTAATACCTTCTGTACACCATCGTTATGCTAATTGGTTTTCTTCATTCCCTACCGTTCGGCACCAGCCTAAGGTTTGGAAGAAGACTATCCGATAGGCTTAACGGGTGTACTATCTCTTAAACCAAGGAGTACTTGCAACCTGAGAGAAGGTAAAAGGAAAAGACAACTGAATAGTCCTATTCGTTTTCTCCAGAACCAGAAACCATCCTCGAATAAATTCCTTCGAGTTTGTATATAACCATACGATGGTTTTGTCCAATGGAAGTGGACGTTTATAGTAATACGGGGTGTCCTGGAGAAAAGGGTAAAAGTAGGAGTGGCAATGAGGTATGCAACTCTGATAATTCCAAAAGCCAGTGTTTAAGAAGGTTCGGTTAATTTTGGTCACTGATCGGTCGAAAATACTGCATTTCTAACACGGCAATTTCCCTACCTTTTGCATTCATGTATAGGTATCCGGTATTCATATCGCACATATTAGCAAAACACATGTAAAATACTGGATTACTTGTACTGTATACTAAAACTAGCACTTTTAGGGAAATTGTGCGTTTATCATGGCATCGCATCATTCTTGTATAGCGCAACTCTTGTCTTGAAATCTATGCAGGAAATTCCAGAAGCAAAGCCCAAAATTGAGAAAACAGTGCGGATAAAATACGCCAACTCAAAGGCTGAAGATCTGGTAATATTACAGAAATCCAAATAAAATTCCACACATCAGAAAGAGGCCCAATTGTCAGCCCAATACCACAGAAGAAGACCCAAGCCCTAAAGCTTCCAAACCGCCGTGGTTCCGCGGCTGGAGCTGGCTTGAGCCGCGGAACCGCGGCTCTTTGATGGCTTCATGCTTCCAGATTTCTTCCACGTGGCTACTGTAACTGCCCAAGCTTCCAGAAGACTCCCGATTCTCCACGTGGCGCATCTAGAAGGCTCGGCTTAACAAACTATTTCTAGAAGGATCTTTTAACAAACTTTTGGAGGGAAATTCAAATCTTGTGCTAACTAACTTGTGGAGGGAAAATTCAAATTTCAATCCTAGATCTAGAATTTTGAGGTCTATATAAAGGAGCCTAGATCTAGGATGAGGGGGGTTCAATTCTTCATCTCTCCCTCTTCCACCCACAAGTTGAGTGACACGACTTGTGCCAAATTCCAATTCAAAATCAAGATCAAGATCCCGAGTACCATTCAAGCAAGAGATCCTTCAACCTTTAGCAAGCGACGCCGGATTCCATCGGAACAAGAGATCCACGCCGATCCGCGACTCAAGGAGCCGAGCGAAGCCGAAATCGACGATCTAGTTCCTTCCTTTTGTAAATTCAAGAGAGTTGTAATGAAATTTGTCGATAAATAAAGGTGAATTTTCTATATTCTTGCTTATCTTTTAATTCAAGCATGATGATTAGATCTCAATTTGTGATTGTGATTGTGATCATGATGTTTGAGTAAACTCCGCTCGTATAGGAGTTGTGACGATCAATAGAATGATGATGATTTAGATCTTTTTACAATTCTTAAATCCTATAACGATTGTAAATTCTAGTGAATCAAATGATCGATGACCTAGTTTCGGGATGATCATTTCTTGATTGTGTTCACTCGAAACTAGGGAACAACGATTGATCAATTGATTGACTAGAAGCTAGAATTTGAATGAGATTCATTGAAAGGTCAAAGGATAAGATGAGGAAACCCTAGCTTCTTCACAAAATCCTTAACCTCGATGAATTATCATTGATCTAGTATCAATTCGCTAAAGGATAAGAACATGAAATCATTAGATCTCATCATATCTATAGATCCGATCTACTCCTACGAGCTACACTTCGAATCTTGATTGTTGGTTGGAAATCATCACAAATTACCACTTCTTGTTTTTAATGTTTCTTTTAGATCTAGATATTTTCTAATTCTTGAAATGCAATTTTAAATCATGAATTGTTTTCTTTTCTTTTCCTTAAAGTTTCGACTCATCTAATTTGAAAGACGAACGATTACACTTTCCCTGTGGACGATCCGCATTTACTAACGCGCTACATCCGACACCGTTATTGATTGCGGTCAAATAATTTTTGGTTGTGATTTCTAAATACAATTTTCTTCTAAACACACACACAACGAGGAAATTTCTTATCAATCAAATGGCGCCGTTGCCAGGGATCATTTGATTTGATTTACACAAACAAGAACTTAGAACAATCAAATGGCACCGTTGCCGGGGATAGTGCGCTAATTGTTCGTATTTTGAAATTTGAGTTGAAAATTTTATTCCATCTATATTAGTAGATCAAAATTCGCACAAACCCTAATACGTGTGTTGTGATTTGATTGCGAGGAAATCTGGAATCATTGGAGCTTGGATAAATTTTTTGTGAATATTCCAGAGAGCTTGGGAAGTGAACAGAAGCCCTCTGTTAAAATTGTGTGCAGTGATCTTGCTACAGTACCGTGTTTCCGCGGCAATAGGCAACTTACGCGGCGGATCCGCGGTGGGTTAGGGTCTTCTCTGTACCAAAATTTCAGGTATACTTCTACTCTTTCTTATCTCTCTCCTCATCTGCTCCAATTAACATTTTGTGCAGGTTTCTTTGCAAATAATCGCAGCGCCGCAAAAGCAAAAATTAAAATTAAAATTGTGCGTGTTTTGATTTTTGGTTGTTTGCATATTAATACGGATATTAAGGGGCACGACCAAATCCAGATTAGGTGGGGAGTTCATTATCCTTCCTAAGCCCCAAAAATCACAAACTTGCATCCACATTACCCTCATTAATTAAAAAATATCTAGAGATGACTCTAAGGACCGTCGCGCTCACTTAGGACAAGAGAGAGCCGTGGGTAATTCATTGCTTATCCGCGTTTTCTTGTGGTGTATAAGGCAAGTGTGCCGAAGGCTAGTGGTTATTAATTAGGCCCACTACTTACGTAGTGGAGTACCTTCCCACTTACCAGGCACTTACTTGGCCACAGGGGGACAAAGAGGCAGTGGAGGATTCTATCCTGCGACTTGTCTTTTGGCAGTTAGGAGCGGTCTAGAGCCTGACCTAGGTGACCACTAGATTTTAGGGTTTTGTGTGTTGCATTTGTTGTGTTGCATCATTTTTTCAAAAATCCGTATCATTTTTCAAAACAAACACCAACACTTCATTTCCCCTAATTATAAATCACGCTGCCACTTGTACTAACCCCTTTTAGTGCAAGATTGGCTGGACACGGGATTCTAGTGCCCGTTTAGTCCGCGTACCCTTTATCGACTCCGAAGTCGGTATTTCTCCATTTACCTTTCTTTTACCCACCACCACCACACCCACATCGATGGATCCGTCTCCATCAAACTTATTTTCCACTACCCTGCCGCCGTCCGTTGGTGCGCAGAATCCACCTCGCATCTCTCTCCAAGAGAGGTGCCATCCAACACGAGGCCCCCTTTCCACCTGTCTTTCCATTCCACCAGCCAACGGGAAAAATTTTCAGATTAAACCCCAATACATCAACCTTCTACCAAAATTTCACGGTCTCGAGTCTGAGGACGCATACGTGTTTATCACGAAATTTGAAAATGTATGCGCAATGATGGGTACCTCACAACTGTCTGTGGATGCTTTGCGTCTTCGTCTTCTCCCATTCACCCTGTGCGATATAGCTGAGAAGTGGCTGTATAACACTACCGCACATTCCATTTCAAACTGGGAAGAATTCGTCAAAGCATTCCTTAAGAAATTTTACCCACATCACAAAACAGCTCGAATCCGTAGCGAAATCAATCAATTCACCCAGCTTCCAAATGAAACATTTTCACAATGTCTTGAACGCTTTAAGATCTGCTAGTTCAATGTCCACATCACGGCATCCCCAGATGGGATCTGTGCCGAATCATTTATGAGGGCATTAATCCTAACACAAGACAGACCCTTGAATTAATGTGTCAAGGCAATTTCATGACCAAAGATGATGGGGAAGCTTGGAAATTTTTAGAAGATTTCGCTGAAAGATCTTTACAGTGGGAGGGTGTGAGTCAATCATCTAGAGCTGACAATAACCAATCGGAAGTTTCCATAGGAGTTAGAGCTGAAATTTCAGCTATGCAAAAGAAACTCGAGACTATGGAAAACAAATTTTTAGCTTCCGCCCTAAACCAAATGTCACTCTCCAAAACTGTATGTGGATGCTGTTCTGCTCCATCACATCTCACGGAAGAATGTCCACGAAATTCTCCGTTTCAAGGTCACGAGCATATCAGTTCTGCTTACCAACAAGGACCTAGAAACGACCCATTTTCTTCCACACATAATCAGGGTTGGAGGAATCACCCGAACTTTGCTTGGAACTAATCACAATCTCAAAACACGGTTCCAACCCAAAACAATTTCCAAAGGGTCCCTCCACCACAACAGCAACCACAATTGAGTCAGCACCCCTTTCACGTACAAAACTTCTAAAATCCGGTTAACACACCTGCACCGTCCAATCCATTGCAGTTGATCGGTTCAGATGAATCCTCTTCATTCATGAACTTGCTTTTGACAAAAAAAACTTTCGTCGATGACATAAAGAGAAACTCTGCGTCCCAAAGCGAAACTATTAAATCGATAGAAGAAGAAATTGCACGTTTAAAAGCTGAAATGAGTGCAAGAGAGAGAGGGAAACTTCCAGCTCAACCCTTACCCAATCATGGCTATTCACATCATGTGGATGCAATCATGTTGAGATCTGGAAGAGTGCTTGACAATCACGTTGGGGAAGAGTTTGATGACACTGAAAAATCTATCGATGATACCCCGGCTGAGACCTTTCCTCACACACACGCTTCTGCTTCTGATTCTTGTTCTTCTACCCTACCGCCTTCTCGCGAGCCTATTCTCCATTTCCCTCTAGGCTCGCCACCTCAGCCCACCTCTTCTACTCCTCCACAGACGATCCCCACTTCTATTTTGGGATCGGGGCCACACACACTTCCTTCTCCTATGATGGACCCAGCGCTTATTGCTAAAGCACCTTATCCTAATCGGTTAAGGGCTAACACATCGAGTCCACATATGGAGAAGATTATGGACATGTTCAAGCAAGTTAACATCAACATCCCTCTCCTAGATGCCATCCAACAAGTTCCGTCCTATGCGAAAACTCTTAAGAACTTGTGCACTAGGAAGAGGAAGACTCAAGTGCCCAAGAAAATTTTCATGGCAAAGACTGTAGACACGGCTTTCCCCCAACAATTACCGAGGAAACGTAAGGATCCTGTATATCCTACTATTTCCATTTCTATTGGGGAAAAACACATCAACCGTGCTCTACTAGACCTTGGCGCTAGTGTTAACTTGCTTCCATACTCGGTTTATGAGCAACTAGGTATCGGAGAGTTGAAGCCAACCCATTGCACTCTCCAGATGGCTGACCGATCAATCACCAAACCTAGGGGTGAACTGGAGGATGTGTTAATAAAAATCGGGGAATTCATATTCCCTGTGGACTTTATTGTAATTGATACACAGCCTGTAGCGAACCCACGGAATCAAATTCCGGTGATTTTAGGTCGCCCCTTTTTGGCCACTTCCAACGCTATCATCAACTGTCGTAATGGTTCTATGACCCTATCCTTCGGGAATAGGTTAATAGAGCTAAACATTTACAAGTTGGGAATTGTACCCTCCGAACCTACTGCTCAGGTCTGTTCTGTCGACTTAATGGATGTCGACAGCAGCGAATTTGATGATCCTCCTGATACCGATCTTGACTCTTTTCATACGTTATTGTTTGACCCAACTATGTATCATAAACATACGGACTCTTCCACCGAGATGTCCGGGTCAACAATTAACACGGATTATGAACTGTTTTTAGAGTCTGAAGATCACCCCGCACTTTGTGACGACATTATTCATCGGGGTATTGAAGAAATCTTCGCTGATAAACTCGCATTTTTGAATGACACGGGTGTTGAGATGAATCATGTTCCAATCACTGAAATTGAACCTCCACCCCTTCCTCTGAACTGTAAAAAGAATGCGAGTTATCCATCACATTCACTGCTTCGTCTCTCCAAAATGAGACGCACACACACTCTCTTCCACCCCTTACCCTTTCCCCACTTCTTCTTCCACCAACCCGAGCACTGCATTGATAAAATCTTCGAATGGTTGGTGATGATCTTCGGTCTTTGCAAAGCTTGGCATCGACCAATGATTCTTGACCCCCTCATGTGATTTTCAAAGCTTAGCATTGCATAACTCAAGTTTGGGGGGACATTTTTTTCTGGCTCATAGAAAGAAAATTTTTACAGAAATTTTGAGCCAAGAATAAGTTTGGGGGAGGGTCTTCACTTAAATATTTTGCCTCCACTAATAAATTCCTCCCAAGCTTACAGGTTTTTCAAGATTTAGCTGATGGCAACAGTGAGAACACTGTTGAAAACAAGTTTGGGGGAGGTTTGTGCTTAGTTTTGCATCATGTGCATATCATTTGCATAAGCACAAAACATTTCTTTAAAAAACCATAAAAATTCAAAAAATTTCAAAATATAAAAATATTTAATATAATAAAAGATTAGATAGTGAACAATTACATCCATGAGATTAGAAAAATTTAAGAAAACTAAGAAAATTAGAAGTTTTCTTATACGAACTAGTAATAAGTAGTTATGAGCCGTTGTCCCAAGGGTTAGTAAGATGAAGGAAGTCACTAATCTGAGGATAAAAATAAGTCTGAAAAATAGTTTCTATTCTGGAAGCCAAACATTTTGAACGTTGATACCCTGCTATTCGCACTTACACACGTCTTGAAGCCCGGGATAGTAGAGGATACCTTGAAATGCTCTTGTCTTAAAGCCGATGTATGAAGGAAATAAAAAAAATGAATAAAATATAAAATGGTGAGAAAAATAGACACTGGTTTTGTTATCGCCGAGGGCAATAAAAAATTTATAGCGAGGGTGCCTCTTCACCTAGTGCCCTAAGGCCAACTGGTCTGGGAGTCACTGCTATGCCTGAGGTGGTGCAAGACGAGGAAATTACACCAAATAAGCAAGCACATGAGTAATTGGTCGGTTAGTACCTCAAGAAGTATTAACGGTCGCATGAAAGTGTGTGAGCAAATTCATTTAAATATTCTTTAATCAAAAAGTACTGAGGCTGATTGGCAAGAGTATGATAGCTTGAATTGAATTCTCCTGGTGTAGGGATGTCTTTACACACACGCAGGGTGATATGATCGATGTTTGGAATAAAGATAGGAATGAAGAATAAGACGATATTTTATTGAGGGAGGACGCGATTTCTAACATCTTTTCATGACCATTAAGATAGGGCTCATAACAACCGAAAAGCTAGCTTAGTTGGAAACCCTAATTTTCAAGGCTTTTCTTTTACAATTCTTTTCTTTAAATGTAATATTCATGATCTTCCTTTTATTATTGGATTTTGTGGGTGCAATCCGCTGAAAACCCTCAGGAGACAACACTCCTTTTACTAGGGACACCTAGAGATTTAAAGGCTTGTTGCACGTGCTCAGTGCAATCGTGTTGCCTACGAAAGTATGCTTTTCTCTTTCTTTATTTTCTCCTTCTCTTTGTAATAAAACAGGTCGATCGAGACAATCGAAAATAAGTTTGGGGGAATTTGATCAGTCGAAAATACTGCATTTTTAACACGGCAATTTCCCTACCTTTTGCATTCATGTATAGGTATCCGGTATTCATATCGCACATATTAGCAAAACACATGTAAAATACTGGATTACTTGTACTGTATACTAAAACCAGCACTTTTAGGGAAATTGTGTATTTATCATGGAATCGCATCATTCTTGTATAGCGCAACTCTTGTCTTGGAGTCTATGCAGGAAATTCCGGAAGCAAAGCCCAAAATTGAGAAAACAGTGCAAATAAAATACGCCAACTCAAAGGCTGAAGATCTGGTAATATTACAGAAATCCAAATAAAATTCCACACATCAGAAAGAGGCCCAATTGTCAGCCCAATACCACAGAAGATGACCCAAGCCCTAAGGCTTCCAAACCACCGCGATTCCGCGACGCAAGAGTCATAGTATAGGTCGGGTCAAAGGTCGCTGCCAAAGAGAGAGAGAAAAGAAACACTCAGCGTGCACTCTAACCTAGATCAGAATGGTTATCAATTTATCTAATCTGGAAACCTCCCACTGTACTGTCAAATTCTCCTCCAAATCTGAAAGAAGAATTAGTCGGGATCACCCGAGGAGTAAACCAACTCATCAGTGGGAATCGGGATCCAACTATCATCGCATGATAACGTGATGGACTTCACTCACGTTATCACACTCCAGAAGGTATGCGCATATAAGGCAAGTTTCAGTTTCTTTAGAAACTCCCGATGTGATTTTTGCCCCATGCTCTTATGAACTTGACGAAGGCCAACAAATCATAAGTCACATGTCAAGTTCCACCCGCCATTGTCCAGGTTAATTTGAACCCACCCATACAAGCCCTTGACGAAGGCCAACAAGGCTATACGACTGTCCCAAACTAACGCATCTATCTATGCAGCAGAAAGGCAACAAGCAGCTACCATACACTATGCCTTGACGAAGTCCAACAAACATAGCATGAATACTACGTGCTACCCGTCTGAAACGACGGAGGGCTACGAATGGTTTCTGGCGAAAAACATTTAACGTAATGAACTTGATATCGTTGAAGGAAGTGGATAGCTTTATAAAAATATGGTGACGAAAACCTTTGCTAAAGAGGTCACTCCCGATGAAGGGATCTCGGCTCTTTCCCCGTAGAATGAGGTGTAGGATATTCCAACTGAATACCACGATGCAAAGCAAAAGTAATCGGCTATAGTGAAGTTATTGCCCTGACGCAAACTTCTGTCCAAGGGGTCACTCCCGGTGAAGGGATCTCGGCCCTTGCCTCGTCGACTGAGGTGCTGGATATTCATAACCGAATACCACTGTGCAAAACAAAAGAGAACGTCCTTGCAATAACAGCTTTTTGAAAAATTGTTCCAACAACATCAGAATAGGTTTGTTTAGCTTGCATTGATCCGAATCAATGCAGTCCCATCAATTGATCACACCACAAAAGAACGAAAATAATGATGTACGTATATGCCATCCGCATTCGCCACTGGGTCCCGTCATTACCCGTTAGGTTAGTTAACTAACGACAGAGCGGGGACTGGACTAGCGCGGATGCAAAACATATACAACATCTACTAGTATATATATATATCAATATATAATTTTCGCTCAAGGCGTGATAAAATGCAACATCACAGAAATGTAATAAGCATCACAGAACAATACAGATATCTGGGATCCTCGGGTTTCACAGAGCCGCTACTGAAACCCGACGTTCTCCTGGTCGTGTGGATAGCCTGTGTAATGAAATCCTAGACCCCTACGGGCGCGGCAAGTCACCTGCCAAAACCTGAAGCTAGGTAGTCCCCTTCAGCACCGTGAATGGACCACCCAGCACTTCACGGAATCCGGTAACTTGGGCACCCCTCCTGGGTCAACCTGTACCCCCTACGAGTGCGGCGAATAGCCCGCCAATTCTAGAGTAAAGCCCCCTCCGTCTCAACGCCATGAGATGCGGGCTTGTTTCCCTCTAGAACCCGGCTATCCGTGCACCCCACCTTAGGGTAATCCTAGTACAGAAAGTAAAATATACATACAACGGGTGCATCGACCTCACCCCGGTCGTGCCCCAAAAGAATAATATACAAACAGGCAGTGACGGCAGTCCACATGTCGGACGCTCGCCCCGCAATATCAAATGTACATAATAAAACCAAATCTGTACTAACATTGCACCCAGGCTATCCACTACGACAATCCGCAACATCACAGCACAACACAGAACATCAACGTGAATGTCACGTTCGCAGATCCGTCTAACCGGGCTATAACAGTTAGACAGGATTTACCGATCAAGTGACATTCACGGTCGCAGATATAATGTAAATAATGTGAACTAATGTGTTTAAAACATTCGATCGACTAAATTTTCCTAAGTGGGCCCCCAAGCACTACTGTAGCACTTAAAGAAATTCTGGGCCCAAAAAGAATATTCCAAGAACCCCATTTTCAACTCAGGAGCATACTGTAAAATTTTGGTATACTGAACAGTGAAAGTCGCGGCGAAACCGCGGCCCAAGCATGGGTTTGGCCGCGGTTCCGCGGTAGGGTAGTGAGATCACGAGACCAAAATTTTACAGAAGGCTTAGAATTCCCTGCACATATCTCTGCAATGTACTGAAAAATTTTTGGAGCTAAAAATATATTCGACAGAAACTGATGCAGTTGATATCGGGTTTTCGGAAAATCCGTTTTATCGAACATTTAAACACGCTAGTGCAAGCTAGACTTGGTTGGCGTGGCTCTGATACCAGTGTAAGTGCACGGCGGCGCCCCGGCCGTCAATCCGAGGCCAAAATGCGGAAACGATAATTTACTTTAACTTTTGAAACCGGCACCACCGCGCACAAAAATCCCGGATCGGGCCATTAACATAGTCCTAGCTAACTAGAGAAAGGGTAGAGAGATATACCGAGCGATTCGTGTCCTTCGGTCTTCTCGTCGTCGTCCCGATCTCCCCGCGGAATCTCCGGTCTTCGCCGGAAGTGCACCACGTCGCCGGCTTCTTTTACGGGCTCCCACCTCTGGACCGAGGCAACTCGGGCACGAAGTTGGCGAGTCGACGTGCCCAAGAGTTGTTGTAGAATAGTGTAGAACTCATGTCTCATTTGGGTAGTGGAAGTTGCCATATGGTGGAGGAAATGAACTAAGCTTTTGGAGATGGAGCAATGGGAATTTTGCAAGCCAAAAGAGATCAAAATTCCCCACTCTCAAAATTGGACAGCCCCCTCCCTCAATTGGCCGGCCATGTATGAGGAAGCAAGTGAGAGAGAGTAGTGAGTGAGGGTCAAGAATGAGAGTGAGCCAATAATCAAAGAGAGAGGAAAAGGTTATCATGAGAGATAATCATCACACAACAAATCCAACACTCCAAAACCCAATCATCACACCCAAAGTCAAGCAATGATGAAGTCAAGAAGTCAAGGTCAAACAAGAGCTATCATGAAGCAACAAAATGCAAAGACCACCCACCACAAAACAAATTTGCATGCTTGCAAATAAGCCCTCCTCCACCAATTTTCAACCAATGAAAGATACAGAGGAAAATGGCCGAAACCGGAAAGCAAACTGGCAACTTCAGAAAACTGATCCCGTAATAAATTACAGGAAAACCCCGCTACTGTATATACAAACCTGCATTTGTATTGTGACCGAATACAAATGCAATGAGACAAATCCACACTGTACTATACTAGGATCCGGCTTAAACCAAAGCCCGCTAGTATAATTCGTCTGATCATGATCCGTGCAATATCGCACGTATCTGATCGAACCCTGCCATATCTCCATACGGCCTCTACAGCGTTTCGCCCGAAACTTGAGAAAACGGTCTGTGGGGGACTCTAAAGACTCGTCAATACTTTGGTTGTGGATTTAACCACTAGCACGTCAGAGATATTAGCCTATACGTAACGGGCTGCCAGGTATTGACCAAAATGGGCGTCGATGAGCGAACTCATCCTGACACCCTACTGAGCCTGTTAGTGACAATATCCGTACAGTCCGGTCCGTTCGTCTATGAGCATCGCATGGCGGGCCTAGGGGGTTGGTAAAAGTCAGACCCCCAAAAGCGGTACAAGTCGTGTCGGAGTGTAGCCCAGAACACCCTGAGATACTACTGGAATATCTACCAGTAAATCTCATGCCTCGGCCAAGGGCTTTGTGTAATGGCTCTCCTAGACACAGCGTGACCTCACCCCCAATACCGGGAGAGACGAACCCCTGCAGATCCGCTCACTGCCACCATGTGGCTCGGGACTGTACCCAACTAAAACCTGTTTGCACGTCTCCTTTGAGCGTGGTAGGGTAGTAATCAAAGTACAGTGGGAACTCAAACGAGACAAATGACGATCTCAGGTCGATGAACTAACCTGTACACATGTCACCAGGGAACTGCTATCTGACGTCAGATATAAGACCAACTGGCATGTTCCCGGCGAGTCCTGTCCGGTGTACTCATAACCCAATGAGCACCTGTATACATCTTAGGTGAACCAACTGACACCAGTAGCTTGTGAGACCGGCCACCGCCCCTCGTCGGGGTCTCAACTGTATACACTAGTCTACTCTGGAGTATCGATGCCCTGTCTCGAAACTCCCACGACTAGGGACCTTTTAAGGATGTGCTTATAGACTACCAGCTCTTACGTATATGATCGCCCTCATACTGCTGGCAGTCAAGCAAGAATCCTAGGGGCTCTATCAACGTGTAATAGCGACCTGTAGGGTCATCTAAAGCAGTACACGATGATAAAGATAAACCAGATAGCATACTATCATCTTGAGTAAGACTGTCCTACCGGTATAGGTCCTCCCTCAATCATTGCAATCACGTGCCTGTGATCCAATAATTGACTCTGAGGGCACTATCTCCAACACTTTGGCCCAGTCTGTTGAAAACCGAGGCGCTGTATTTGGGCGACCCGTTGAGAGGGGCCGCGGTAGTTGTAAGCCGATCAAAGACCGACTTCTTCAGAGCTTCTTGCGACGGCATTGGGGCGTTAAGGCTTATTGGTGGGAGCAGGTCCCAAAGAACGGCCCAGTGGTGGCCTGAGTCACCTGTTCCACTGGCATCGTGAAAACGAAGGCCGCTTGAAGCCCATAGGTCACTCCTCTAGCAAGGATGGAGTGGGAGTTGTTGTCGTTGTTGCAGTTGAAAGCCATTGATCTTCTGTTTTCTGCACGGAGCAAGACACCAAATCTTAGTACCTCGAATCCAGGGGCAACCATAGCAAACCGCGAATCGTTCGCAAAACACGACACACGAAGTGTGGAGTGGAAAGAGGAAAAGGTCCCACCGGGCGTGCCGGAATCTGTTCACTGCCGAAAATAGAGACGAAACTGCGTAGGTCGTCTTGCCTGAACTTGAGGGCAGATGCTATTTGGTTTTATCCGTCCACCTCTCCGAAGATGCCAAGTTGATTTATGGCACCTTGTATCGAAGGTTTAGACGGATGCGGCCGATGTAGCAGACTTCATCAGATTTCCCCTCATTGTGAGGGGTTTTTGATTGTGGGGACGCTCTTTCCTGCAGGCGCAAGCCCCTGCAGTTAATTACGCTACCGCATCGCGGTAACCGCTTTCTCCTTCTCCAGATGGTCACTTCGAGTCGTGTGTGTTTGTTTTGTTTTGGGTTGCCCATGGATTGTATGCGAAGACTAATTTATGTTGCCGCCCGTAGGGCGTGGATTAGTCCAAATCCGTATTTTCTTAGATTTGGGTTTGGTTTGGGTTTAAGGATCGTTAATCTCATTGAGATCAGGATCAATTTAAACGTTGTTAAGGATACGTTAGCCTAATTTTTAGACTAAGATCTACTCAACGGGGGGTGGGGGGGTTAGAATCATTTAAATCCAATGACAAAGAATTTGGGCTTTATCGTCTTAGTTTAGGGACGTTGCGGTCCAGTGGGTTTAAGGATTGTTAATCTCATTGAGATTAAGATCAACTTCAACGTTTGTTAAGGATACATTAGTCTAATTTTTAGATTAAGATCTACTTAACTGGATTTTGGGATCATTTAGATCCAACAAAAGAGCATTTGGACTCTATTGTTTTAGTTTAGGGACATTGCGGTCCAGTGGGTTTAAAGATTGTTAATCTCATTGAGATTAAGATCAACTTAAACATTTGTTAAGGATACATTAGTCTAATTTTTTGACTAAGATCTACTTAACAGAATTTTGGGATCATTTAGATCCAACAAAAGAGCATCTGGACTCTATTGTTTTAGTTTAGGGACATTGCGGTCCAGTGGGTTTAAGGACATCATAGTCCATAGAGTTTAGAGACATCATAGTCTGTAAAGTTTAAAGACATCATAGTCTATGATTTTAAGGATCTCACAGTCCATAAAGTTTAAGGACATCATAGTCTATGAGTTTAAGGACCTCATAAGCCATGGGGTTCTGGTTTAACCAGTTTGGGGATGCATCAATAGTTATTGGTTATTGGGACCCTCCATCTCTCTAAAGACGTTGAAGGATTACAACGACATGTATCAGAGGTATGAAGAGATGTACCCTTAAACCAATGTCCCGATTTTGGGAAGTGGGATGAACATTAGTTTAAATGTCATCTGTTGGGAGCTTATTAGCTGTCTTGAGATCAGCTTTGGAAACCCCGAGCATGAAGGGCTCAATTGATGATCCTTAGAACATTTGGTCTGATTCTGGCTAATGTTAGCCCTTCATAGTGTTCAACACTAACATGTTTATTCAATGCTCACGTGCTCCTACGTGATGTGTACAAAATGGTGTTAAACACTAAAGTTTAGAGGTGCTCACGTGGGCTCATGTGAGGCGCTTGAAGTAATATTGAACTTCAAGAATTTGAGGTGCTGCCTCTACGGGTTTATTCTTTTGTTCTTTTATGAGCGCCAAGTGCTATTGGGTCACGTGGGAGCACGTGAGGCGCCTCTAAGAAATGAAGACTGCCTTTGATTTATTCCCTTTTGCTTTGTAAGTGCTAAACACTACTATGGGGTCACGTGTGATCACGTGAATCAATCTCTTTTATTCTCTTTTGTTCATCACAGGCGCTCACAAGGGAGCACGTGATCGGCAGTTATCATATTGGGTGCCAATCTTTTACGTGCATGGAGATCCTGAGCTTTGAGACTTTCGAGCCCACTGTTTTATGAGAATTGGATTCTTAAGACTTAGTTTTTCTCTTAGGTTTGGGATCTGTATGACAGAATCTCCCTGATGAGAATTAAATTCTCAACTTATGAGAAGATCTGCTTCTGCAGATCTTTGCCATAAGGGAGAACTAAGTTCTCATATGAAGGGTTAAACCCTTGTTTCATCAGAAAAATTAAATTCCTATATACTTTTTGGGAGAATTAAATTCTCTGAACTTAGATCTCCCTCTAGGTTTTGGATCTGCATGGCAAAATCTCCCCGATGAGAATTAAATTCTTAACTTGTCGGGAGATCTGTTTCTGCAGATCTTAACCAGAGGAAAAACTAAGTTCTTTTTAGAAGAGTTAAACTCTTATGAAGGTGAAAAAGAGAGGAGATATTCTCTGTGTTTTGTTCCTTCTCTTACCTAGAGTTTCTTTTTCTCTTTTTTTCTCTCTGGAGAATTAAATTCTCTTTTCTTTTAAGCTTACGAAGGTTTTCTCTCTTTTTTCATCTTCTCTTTTCTCCGTCTTCCTCCTTTTTTCTTTTCTTTGTGTTTCTTTGCTCTTATTTATAGGAGAAAGAAGAGAATCAATTTGTTTAGCCCAAATCACTTATTAAGAGATTTTGATTGATTTTATAACCAACCAAAATGATCTTTTAAATCAATTGGTGAATTTTATTCACCGTTGGATTTTTAATTTAAGGACTTCTGTTTTACAGAAGATATTTCTCACAAAATTAGGAAAATATTTCCCTACACAGAATCTTCTTCTGTAAATTGGTAATTTTTAATCACCATTAGATTTTTAATCCAACGGCACTCTGCTTTGCAGATCACAATCTTTCTTGTTTAGAAAGATCTAGGGAAATGTTTTCCAAATGGGGTTCTGACCCCTTTTATCTTAGAATTTAATTCCATCGGTTTAGAAAGCATCGGGGCTCATCACGTGTAGCACGTGACCCTTCACGGCATTAAGCATATCAAAAAGCATCACGTGCTACCACGTGACTTCTTCTGGCCAATTGTTTTTTAAGAAGGCGCTTATATACTTTGTATATATTAGTCACGTGTCTGCACGTGAGGCTCAGTTTTAGCTTCAGTTTTAGTTTTGCTTTGTCAAGCGCAGCGCCTATCACGTGTGGGCGCATGATGCTCCATTTGGGGGCTTTTCCCGTTGCTTTTCTATATATATATATATATATATATATATATATATATATATATATATATATATATATATGTATTTTTTGTTCAGTTTCCATGAGGAAACAATCACCTTGATTTTGTGGGGCCCCTGTCCCTTTCTTTTTTTTGAATTGCGGTGCAGTACAATTTTAAGTGACAAGGAATGTTAAGGCCTTAATCATTGTGTCGATAGCTGACTCTTCCCTTTTTGTGCATGTACTATGTCTTCTGATTCCTCTTTTCCCTTCGTACGTTCGGAAAGCGCTTTTGCCGACGCGTCCGTAGATCGGGAAGTCTTTGCGCTTATTAAGGATCATGACCCAGAGAAAACATCTCTTCACCTGTGGGGGTCATGGTATAGCCAGATTATCTGGGTTCGTCGCAGTTTTTCTTATGCGGCACTTTTGGAGCCAATCCTAGCGATCCATTACGCTAATCCGCCTCAAGTGACTTACGCCGTAGAGTAGGTCAACTGGATCTCGGAAGGTCGCCTTCAGCCTTCCATGGCATCGATACCCGTACAGCCACCGATGGCCTTGGAAATTTTGGGGCGACGTATATGCCAAGGAGAGTCGTACCCTTGGAGGCAAGTTTACATGATAGGATTGACTCCCCATCATTCGGCTGGCTATCTACAGTAGGCCCGGTATATCCTGTCGGCCAAGAAGTCGCGGTTATTAAAGACCGGGTTGTACCCCATTTCGCCTGAACCAAGGAAACTCTCTGTGTGGGACTCTAAAGACTCGTCAATGTGCTGGCAGTGGGTTTAACCACAAGCACGTCAACGATACTAGCTATATGTAACGGCTACCTAGGTATTGAGCGAAAGGAAGGCCGGCGAGCAAACTCATCCGAACCCCTACTGAGCATGTCCGTGACATCTCCATACAGTCTGGTCTGTTCATTTAAGAGAATCGTATATCAGGTCTAGGGGATGGATAAAGTGACCCCTAATAACGCGATATTTCGTGTCGGTATGAAGCCCATCACCCACTGAGAAACTACTGATCCAAATTAGTAATTCTCGACTACCTTGGCCAAGGATTTCTGGTGATGGTCACCCGTGCACAATGCGACATCAACCCCCAATACCAGGAGAGATGAATCCCCGACGATCCGCTCACTGCCTCCATATGGCTCGGGACTATACCCAACTAAAACCTGTTTGCACGACCCTACTAGCTAACTTAACGACAAAGTTTTTATATTTTGAAATTTTTTCATTTTTTAATATGTATGCAATGCAGAATTTACACATGATGCAACAAAAAGCAAAACGGAGTGCTCACCCCAAACCTGAGATTTACGATGTTCTCATTGTTGCTCCCGTCTTCAGTTGCTAGACTTAGACATCAGGGGGAGTTTTTATTAACAAAAAATGAAATCTAAGAGCTGATTACATTATTTACAAGTTAAGAGATTGCGTTAGTCCAGAAATTAGTACCAGCCATTCAAAAATTTTGTCAATATAAGTCCAGGCCTGGTAAAAGAAATAATATACAAAAAAGAAAAATAAAATGTTGGTAGTATGGATAAATATTAGTACTGGGTAAGGGTGTGTGAAAGTAGAGATCAGAAAACGTTGAAGGTGAAGACGAAATTTTGAAGGAGTCGAAGAAATGTTGTCCGGATGAATTTTATTTTCAAGAAGCATGTGTTGAGTTTCAAGGTCAAGTTCGTTTAAAAACTGGAGTTATTCCTCAAAAAGTTCGGCAAAAGAGAACTCCTTAGGATGCTCCCAAATTGATCGTGTCTCAAACTCACCAAGAACAGAAAGTTCATCCGCATTTATCTCCTCAAAACTCGGTATAAAAGAATGTCCATCAAAGTTATTTTCCTCCAAATATTCCTTCACAATCATATTCTCATCAATACAGCTCGCATCTTCCAATTAAAGTTCTCTCTCAACACACTGACCATGGGTAGGTTGATATCATCCAAAAATATAGGTTCCCACTCTAAAGTTTCGTGAAATACTATATCAATCGGTAATAATAAAGTTGTGGATTCCTGATTGTGAATTTCGTCGAACACTATATCGACACCATACCCGTCAAATTCACAAGTTTCCTCCTCTAAAATTTTATCGCTAAAATCAGTCGGGGCAAGAATCTCATCTTCAAGTAGTATATTAGTTAAATCGTCCTCAAGATCACAAGGGATAGAAAGCCTAATTGGTATCTGAAGGTTAGTGTTGGACTGACTCAGAGAGTTTTCTTGCTTGTCCTAATAACACTTAGTCAAATCAATTATATCATCATCATCATCATCATCATCATCATCATCAATGAAATCATCAAAATTTGTTTGATCATTTATCTCACTCAGGTGACTTCCTAGATGACAGATATTGACATTATTGGTTTCAAATGGATCGTGTTCACCCCTAGAAACTGAACAGCTAAATATTTCACTTGTTCGTCGATTTTAGCCAATGATTAAGATTGAGCGTGAAACAATTGATTAGATTGTTGTATGAACATGGCTAGCATTGAAATTGTTTGATTCTCGACTGCAATCATCACTTCTAAACCTTTCTCTAAAGCGATCAACCTAGCATCCATCTCACTATCATACCCTATTGATGTGTTAATTGTTTCAGGAAGGAAGGGTTGTGATGGTAGCGATGCTAAAGCAGTCATCTTGTCGACCTCTTTCTCTAAATTTTCAATCTATTGCTCTATGTTTGAAGTGGGATTAGGTTCAAGATTGTTAGAGGTGAAAAAATTTTAAAATTCTAGTACGGTTGGCCACCCCCTAAGCAAGGACAGTTTTCAAGAATGTGGGAAGAATATTGATAATTTGAACAAAAGAATTGTGTATGTGTATAAACAAAAGAATATGGATCGCGAAGAATCGAATTGAACTATGTATCATCCATATCAATAAGCATTCACAAAATCATAAAAAACAAAGAATATCACACCCCTAGCAGTCTATGTTTTGCTAAGTCAATTAGACCCGTTCAAGAACTTGATCGTCAAAGTAAAAGTGTGTTGAGAAACAGACTCAAGATATACAGATCACGAAACCAGATAAGTGCAGAGATAAGGGGAGGTTGTCTAATACTTTTGCGAAGTTCTTTAATTAGAATAACCCTTTCTCATTTGGCGGTTGCGCCGTGAACACTTGCCTAGACACCTCGTGAACAATATAACATTAAGCGGCGTCCTAAACAAAATTATCTTGCCCTATTGAGCGCGAATCTTTAAAGTCAGAGTTCTAATTGATTTTAAAATTACTGTGGGCATGCACGAATGCAGTTTGTGATTTGTGGGTGATTGGTGTGGAAAATTGAGTCCTTTTGTGTTCTAATTACCACAATCAATAACGGTGTCGCAATAGCTAGCCGCTAGTGTGTACGGGTCGTCCACAGGGAAATGGCGAATTACTTTTCTTGTTTTAAACGAGTTAACAAAGAAAGATGGGTTTTTTTTATCGTTTTATACTTGGAAGGTTTGAAAATTTTATAAAAGAAGAGCTTGTTGGGTTTATAAGATTTAGTAGTTAATGGATGGAGTTTTAAAAATAATTCTTTTTATCTTTTAATTATTTAATACTAGAGAAATAGCGATGAATATGGATTAGGGTTTTTAGAAGGATTAGGGTTTCCCTCTACTGACCCTTGTCCTTCCATTGATCCCTATTTATCTCAAGCCCTCAACAAAACAAGTATTAACGAATCTCAAATCATGGTCGTGACTATCATGAATTGATAGCGCGCCCGATAAGAGGGTAAAGACTTATTTTGCTAAAGTTTATAAAAGTTAAAACTTAAAAAGAAATTAAGAGATTTTGTTCATCCATTGTACTACCCTATCCTACAAACCCTAACAAGCGAGGATTTACTCGCTCATTAGGTTAAATGATTTAAACAAGGAAAGATTAAAGATTAATAAACCCATAAAAAATAACAAAATTAAAATTGCGGAAAGTAAATGCAGAAAATAAAATGCGGAAATTAATGAGACAAGATAAAAAAAAAATCTACCTTTTATTAAATAAACTATCGCATTATAGAAGTTGATCGCTGAAAAACTAAATTACAAATCCTAGTTTTCTCGAGATATCTAGATTTCTTAATCGGTAGATCAGTCGATAAATAGTTCGATAGATTAACCCTAATTGCTCTCGGTCCTTTATATAGGGTATGGAAATTGAAACCTCAGACGTCATATTGAAGTGTGTGTAAAGACGATCAAGCCCCTGAATTTTTATATCCAGCGGCCACAAAACGACCGCTCTTCCGCCGCCATATGCCCCTAACGGCCGCGGATCCGCCGCCTTCTGATGGTTTTGCGTCTCCAGATTTCTCATGCCTTCTTTTCTTGATATTTGGAGATCCTTCTGATGAATATATTTTGAAAATATATTTTTCTCTTTGCAGTTGCGAGATTCTTCTAAAATTCGGCAGATTTGGTTTGATAAATCGATTTGATGTGGATCTCCTACTTGTATTTCAGCCCTGAACTGATTTATTGTAATACCTGCACAATATCTCAAATCAATTTGTTAGTAGCATTTGGTTTATTTGAGATAATATTTAAACCAATTAAATGATATGATATCTTAATAATATTGGTTAAGAATATTTGATATGACATGATATGCATATTTTAATAATTAATAATCTCATGGATATTTTATTTAAATCTGATATGCATATATTCTCCAATTATATTAATTATAAGCTAAGAAACATATGGCAATAATCTTCTTACAAATAAACCACATATGTTCTTAAATTATAAATAACACATTTTATTAATTAATAATAATAGGGAAAATGATCGTAAAAATGTACAATAAATATGACTGATCAAATACCCCCAAACTTATCTTTTGATCGTCTCGAGCAAACTATTTTATTTTCAAAAGAAAAAAAACCTAGCACACTTTCGTAGACAATACGACTGCACTTAGCTCGTGCAACAAGCCGTTAAAGCTCTAGGTGTCCCTAGTAGGAGGAGTGTTGTCTCCTGAGGGTTTTCAGCTGATTATACCCATAAAATCCCAAAATTTAGAAAATAAAGGAAAGAAGACAAAAATTACATGCAAAGATAAGAAACATATAAAAGAAAAACTTGAAAATAAGAGTTTCAAACCACACTAGCTTTTTAGTTGTCATGAGCCCTATCTTAATGGTCTTGAAAAGATGTTGGAAATCACATCCTCCCTCAATAAAACATCGTCTTTAGTTTTCCTCCCTACCTCTCCTCCAAACATTGATCATATACCCCTACGTGTGTGTAAAATTCATCTCTACACTTGGAGACTTCAATTCAAGCTATCATACCCTTTGTCCATATTTCTTAGTACATTTTAGTCGGTGATGTTTTAGATGGATTTGCTCACACATTCTTCACGCGACCGTTAATATTTCTTGAGGCACTGACCAACCGATTACCAAATGTGCTCACTTATTGAGGCGTACTTAGCAATATCCTAGTTTTGCAACACTTATGACTTAGCAGTGACCCCCAAACCAGTTGGTCTAAGATACTAGGTGATAAGGCACTCTCGCTGTTTTTTTATGCTGCCTTAAGTAATTACAAAACCAGTGTTCATTTTTTATTTTTCTTTTTAATTTTATTTTATGCGTTATTTATATTTTGTAAATTTATTTTTTTCTTCATACTAAAGCTTCTAGGCAAGAGTATTTCAAGGTATTCTCTACTATCCCAAGTTTCAAGATATGTGCAAGTGCGTATAGTAGGGTATCAACATTCAGAAGTTTAGACTCAAGAATAGGAACTATTTTTCAGACTTATTTCTATCCACAGATTAGTGATTTCTTCATCTTACTAACTCTTGGGACAACAGCTCATGACCACGTATTACTAGTTTCGTTCTAAAATATCTAATTTTCTTGTATTTCTTAAGTCTCTTCCTCACTTTCATATGTATTTTTCACTTTCTAACTTTTATTTTAAAAATCTTCTAGGTTTTTATGCAATGCAAAATTTACATATGATGCGTGGATACATACAAACCATCCATACAAACCTTCATCCCAAATTTGTTTGCAGCAGTGTCCTCACTGATATCGTCCTGTAAACTCAAAACCTAAATATTAGGAGGAACAGTTCAAGAAGATAGCATAAAGAAGGGGTCAACAGTGAATAACAGTGAAATCTTCCCCCAAACTTGTTATTGGCTCACAAGCGTGCAAAAAAAAAATTCTATTATGTCAAGAGCCATTTTAAAAACATTTTTCTTCTTTCCTTCCAAATTTGAGTAAAACGGTGTTTTCATTGAAATTCAACATAAGAGGTGGCCGCGGGGGGGGGGGGGATATTATCGGTCTACACATAGTTTTACAAAGACCAAAAGTTAAACCCAACCATTCAAATATTTTATCAAGATAACATCATGGTTGGTGCAAGATAGTGTAACGGATAGACGTGAAGAAGACTCGAGACTGTATAAGAATGGAGATTGTATCATGTCTTGACTAGAAGAAACATAAATGAGAGTAACGATATGAGATGATGTGGAGGGAAGATAAGATGTGTAATCGAAAGGTTTTACGTCTTGGTTGGTGGAGACAAAAAAGTGGGTGTGAATGAAAATGATAATGTGAAAGATAAGGAATGGGTGGAATAGTCGCATTTTCGTATGTGATAAGAAGAAGGGATGGCAATTCAACTTCTTCGGCCTCAAAGGGAGGCGCACGAATTTCCGGTGAAGGTTGATTCATCACATCATCCAAGTCTTCAAGGAATGCGAGTTCTTCGACGAAAATATTTTCGAAACTTTCATCGATGGTCCAATTGATGATCTCATCGGAAAGAAAAGAAAAAGTGGAATAGACAGATCCACTAGGAAGGTTGAAAGTTTCAAGGTCAATCTGTTAAGCACCATGATTCAAAACACTCGATTTGTCAGAAATTATGGAAGTAGGAGATTCGAAAAGCTTGTCTATATTAATAAAGTCTAAATCAAGTGGTCTTTCAAGAATCATGGAACTAGAAATATCGGAGTGTGGTTCATCAAAACTCAGTGGAAGTGCAAGAAGATGAGAAGAACCAAAGAAATAATGAAATGGGTAAACGAACTTGGGTGTCGGGCATTGTTGAACCAGATATAGGATATGAAGGCTGGATATTGTTTTGCATATCGGATAGGTTGGTGGTAAGAATATGATCGGTTAACTGTACAGGAAGATGTTCACATTCAATAGAAGGGGCATGATGGGTCGGGGAATCCAACTCTTCCAACATATCGATTTCATCTTTAAAGATATTCTCAACACTGATCTCACTAGCACTGTCAGTCAAATCAAACGAATAGTTCTTTAAAAATTCATCAATTATATTATCCTCAATCGATGGATCACTAGGTTTACTGGATGGAATTGGAAGGTTTGAAATGTCAAGTGTAGTCGGATAAGAATCGGTTTGATTTGGAATAGTGTAAGACTCTCTTTTACACTCACGATTGGAGAAGTCAAACATGTTATTCTTGGGCACCTCATCAATTAGATTATTAAGTGGTTGATCATCAAATACATTCGGTTGGGGTTCAGGATTGAAGGTGTCGAGATCAAAAGAATTGGTTTTAGTTTGACTTGGGGGGATCCTTGGTTCTTTCTCACTACTCAATTTCAACTCTACTTCAAGATTAGATATGGTTTGTGAAGAAGTTTCAATGAAGGAATCTCTTTGAACCATAGAACTTCCTAATTGAAATTCAAAAGCATTGTTTAAATAAGGTGCACGAGTTGAATATGGTTGTGTTTAATTGTTGGCTACGGGCAAGTTCAATGTGTTTCGCAATAGAAATGGGTTTACGAATTTCCACATTAGCCTCAAGAGAAGTATCAACATGAGAGCGTATGAAAGTTTGGTACTGTTGATAAGAGTTAGAAGGGGGTATACAATTTTCATGAATAAGATTATGATCAACATTGTGATATGAAGAAAATTGAGATTGGTTGAATTGTTGGCGACTGACTTTTGCAATTTGCTCAGCAATGGTCATGGGTTGAAAAGTTGTTATATTCGCCTTAAAAGGAGTATCAACATGTTCATATGGAAATGATTGTAATTATTTTCCTAAGGGTTTTTGAGCAGTGAAAGGTATGAAACTTTGGCTATAGGCCTTCACAATATGCTCAACAATGGACATGGGTTTAAAAGTTTCCTCACTAGCCTTAGAAGGATTATTAACATAAGAAGGCGTTGAATTATGACACGGTTGATAGGAATTTGAGTGAGGTGTCCAACTGTTATTTCTAGAGCCCTCTATCCTATCCCTTAAAGAAATGATGGGGTCGGAAGTTCTACCAAAGCAATAATGATACAAAGAAATGTCTGATTGTGTATAGCAAAACTCGCCAAGAGTTGGTATGTTTGGGTTACCCATCATAAGAGAATGAAAAGAAAAGAGGTGAAAAGCAAAGATGGTGAAATGGTAGGATTTTTTTTTGAAATTGTTTTGCTTGGAAAGAAGGACTCGACTCAACCAATCACAAACGTGCACCAACAATACCTAGAATTAGGGTCACCTAGGTCAAATCACTAGGATAAATCCTCTATCACCTTCTTATCAATCTTGCAGCCAGGTAAGTGCCAGATAAGTGGAAGGTATCCTCTATATAAATCACCGAAATAGCGAGCCTAATTAAGTAAACCACTTTTCTTAGTCACACTTGCTTTAGACACCACAAGAAAAATACGGATAAGCAATATATTACCTACGACCCTCTCTTGTCCTAATTGAGCGCGATTGTCTTTAGAGGCTTGTCTAGATATTTTTTATTAATATAAGGTGATGCGTATACTTGTTTGTGATCTGTGGGGCCTAGGGAGGGTGATGAAATCCCCACCTAATCTGAATTTGGATTTCTTGCCCCTTAATGTTCATTTTAAATATGCAAAATAATCCAAAATCTAAAACACGCAAAAAGATTTTTAGCGGCGCTGTTTGCAAAGAATCCTGCAGGCAAAAAATAGTTTATTGGAGCTTCAGAGGAGAGAGGAAGACGATAGAACAGTACCAGAAAGATTTGGGGGCCTAACTCCCCAAGATGGCCGCGGTTCAGCCGCCAAATGACCTAAATGGCCGCGGTTCCGCCGCCTGTTGATGGAGTCTCTTCTCCAAAAATTTTCACAGCACTCCAATGCCCCTCTACTTCTATTTGAAAGTCTCTGAATCTCTGTTGGTTCACTCCAAGTGCTCCAGATTTTTCGCAAAACTCTCAAAGAATCGTTAAACACAAAATGTGGTTTTTTATTTCTATTTTTATTTTTTCTGGTTTTTTTAGAATTCAACCCGAATAACAAGAAAAATAATACTACCGTTTCCCCGGCAACGGCGCCATTTGATTGGTGTGGAAAATTGAGTCTTTTTGTGTTCTAATTACCACAATCAATAACGGTGTCACAATTGCTAGCCGGTAGTGAGTAAGGATCGTCCATAGGGAAATGGTGAACTATTTTTCTTGTTTTAGACGAATTAACAAAGAAGGTGTGATTTTTAACGTTTTATACTAGGAAGGTTTGAAAATTTTATAAGAGAAGGGATTGTAGGGTTTATAGGATTTAGTAGTTAATGGATGGAGTTTTAATAATAATTCTTTTTATCTTTTAATTATTTAATACTAGAAAAATAACGATGAATGTGGATTAGGGTTCTTGGAGGGATTAGGGTTTCCCTTTACTGACCCTTGTCCTTCTATTGATCCCTATTTATCTCAAGCCCTCAACAAAGCAAGTATTAACGAATCTCAAATCGTGGTCGTGACTATTATAAATTGATAGCGCGCCCGATAAGAGGGTTAAGACTCATTTTGTTAAATTTTATAAAAGTTAAAACTTAAAATGAAATTAAGAGATTTTGTTCATCTATTATACTACCATATCCTACAAACCCTAATAAGTGAGAATTTACTCGCTCATTAGGATAGACGAAGTAAATAAGGAAAGATTAAAGATTAATGAACCCATAAGAAATAACAAAATTAAAACTGCGGAAAGTAAATGCAGAAATTAAAATGCGGAAAGTAATGAGACAAGATAAAAAAAATCTACTTTTTATTGAATAAACTATTGCATTACAGAAGTTGATCGCTGAAAAACTAAATTACAAACCCTAGTTTTCTCGAGATATCTAGATTACTTAATCGGTAGATCAGTCGATAGATAGTTCGATAGATTAACCCTAATTGCTCTCGGTCTTTTATATAGGTTCTGAAACTTGAAACCCTAGACGTCATATTGAAGTGTGTGCAAAGACGATCAAGCCCCTGAATTTTTATATCTAACGGCCACAAAACGATCGCGCTTCCGCCGCCATATGCCCCTAACGGTCACGGATCTGCCGCCTTCTGATGGGTTTGCGTCTTCGGATTTCACGTGCCTTTTTCTCTCGATATTTGGAGATCCTTCTGATGAATATATTTTGAAAATATATTTTTCTCTCTGCAGTTGCAAGATTCTTCTAAAATTCGACAGATTTGGTTGGCAATTCGATTTGATGTGGATCTCCTACTTGTATTTCAGCCATGAACTGATTTATTATAATACCTGCACAATATCTCAAATCAATTTGTTACTTGCATTTGGTTTATTTGAGATAATATTCTATAATATTCTAACCAGTTAAATGATATGATATCTTAATAATATTGGTTAAGAATATTTGATATGATATGGTATGCATATTTTAATAATTAATAATCTCATGGATATTTTATTTAAATATGATATGCATATATTCCCCAATTATATTAATTATAAGTTAAGAAACATATGACGATAATCTTTTTACACATAAACCCACATATGTTCTTAAATTATAAATAACAACTATTAGTAATTAATAATAATAGGGAAAATGACCGTAAAAATGTGTAAAAAATATGACTGATCAGCGGGCCACGGAAAAAGGTGATGAAATCCTTTACCGTATTTTGTTTGGGTTCTCGTACCCTTAAAGTCCGTATTAAGATGTAAATGCGCAATCAATAAAAAAGTTTAAGCATTAAAACAATCAAGCACATTTTTCCATTTTAGGCTTAGGCGCTGCAACAAATACGGGTTAGTTCTTTTTGGCTCTTGTGTGGCGAATTTTGTAAAGAAATCCTGTAGAAAATCGAGATATTGGAGTGTCGGATTTGAGAAAAGGTATTAGAAAAATATGTACCAAAAGTGTTTGGTTAAGGAACCTCCGTTGTGTTGATCCCGATAGGTTGAAAGATTCTCTTGCGCGGGTCAAACTACCCGGATCTTTGGCACTGTAAATCGCTCTCGTCTTGGTCTTGAAATTGTACTTTGCTTCGCACGATCGCTGCTCGCAATTCCGTTGAAATTTGAAAATGTCGGAAAATGCGATATTTAGTTCAAAATGTGATATTTCTGGCCAATATGCTACACACACATAATTATGAAATTTAAAGTATAAAAATGGAGCAAAAATAGGAAAAAAGGCAAACGCCAAAAAATTGGAGCAATCTAAGCATTTGTGGCTGCAAATGCTTAGATTGTCTGGAATATTTTGGCGGCCAACTCTTAGAGTTGCGGATCCAAATTTTTGCTATGATCTCCTTGTCCTATTAATGACCCATTTTTCTATTCAAAATCTTTCAATAAAATTCAAAGAAACAGCAGATCAAAAAGACTGAGAACAAATTTCCAAAAGATACTTTTTTGTTTTGAAAAAAATTGTGTTGAAGTTAATTTTGTATATACAAATGAACCTGAAATAACTACCCCTAATGACTACCGCATCCGCAGCAACAGCGCCAAAAACTTGTTGGAACTTTACCTGCAAGCGCTTTGTAGTTTTGAAAGAAAGGTTTTAGAAATCAGGCGCACGCGAGTTCGATCTCGTTTTAAAATTTATAAAGCGCAAGTGCACGACTTGTTGTAGCTAGCCGACAAGTATGGGTCGATCCACAGGGATTTGGTGATTATGGGTTTTTATTGCAAGTTCAAGAAGAAAAGAATAAGTTTAAATTGGTTCGTCACGAAATTAGAAAATGAAGTATATAAGAGAAGAAAAGCGGCCGTGACTCCGGTTCGGATGGTGGAATCTTGGTGAATTATTTGACACTCCTTTGATCATGAGTTGTTCCGTTCTTATGTTGATTCCGAACTGAAGTATGGCTTATCAAGGCGTTTGCAAAGTATAAACCATCAAGATGTCGAAATTGCAACGGAAGAAATGAAACGAATCCGTATTGTTCTTTACTTACCTTTTGTATGTCCGAGCATGATGTATCAAGTGTAAATTAGTCCTCAATTTCATATTAATTAGTCCTCAATTTCTCATTTTAATTATAAAATAACAAGAGTTGATTATTTCGCAGTTCCTCTAATTTTCATGCAATATATATAACTTGGTTTTCTCTCCATATACTTTTTTTACCTCAATATATCTCAGTTCTATTGACTTATTAAATGTTTAAATCGCTTTACAAATATAACTACTATCTTTGTGATCTAACATGCAATTTTTTTATATTACTTTATCATGTCAAATCTTATAAAGCTAGAATTTGTGGCCCTTGAAATTTCGGGAAAGAACTATTTGTCATGGATACTAGATGCTGAAATTCATCTAGAATCGATTAGACTTGGAAATACGATTAAATAAGAGAACGAAAAAGCTGCACTATGTCGTGCGAAGGTAATGATTTTCCTTCGGTATCATCTGCACGAAAGATTAAAAAGTGAGTACCTAACAATAAAAGATCCACTTGAACTTTGGAAAAATTTAAAAGAAAGGTTTGACTACCAAAAATCAGTAATTCTCCCAAAAGCTCGTTATGACTGGTTTCATTTATCTTTTGCAGGATTTTAAATCAGTGAGTATTACTCTGCAGTTTTTAAAATTAGCTTTACTTTAAAATTATATGGAGAGAATATTACTGATGTATACTTGTTAGAAAAAAACATATTCTACTTTACCTTGAATGTGCTCGTGCGGTAGCAATATCATACAAAGGGTTTTAAAAATATTCTGAATAAATTTCTTGTCTTATTGTGGCTGAACAAAAGAACGAGCAATTAATGAAAAATCATGAACCTCGTCCTACTAGTTCTGCTCCATTCCTTGAAATGAATGCGACATTTTCTAATAATTCTTGGCATGGACGAGATCGTGGCCGTGGCTGTAATAATCATCATGGTCATGATGGTTACAATAAAAACTTTTCTGATTTTAAGAACAAAAATCATCACCAGAAGATGAATAATAATTATGGAAAAGAAAAGAACAAAAGTGGACAAGACAAGGATTTAGAAGATATTTGTCACCGGTGCGACATGAACGGGCATTAGTGAATAGGAAAAAAAAACAAATGTAGAGGCAAATCTTGCTTTCCAAAATGATGATTTCGATATTGGATCTATTGGTATGACACATTTTTATATAGCGGACTTTCTCGAAGATCCAGAAGTGAGAACTAAAAATTTAAACAATGATGGGATTATCTCAAATAACTAAAATTCTCCTTTAGCACTTCTATGTTTCTTGTCTTTTTAGTTTCATATGTAATCTTCGTTTACTTTTTTCCTAAATTTGCAGTCTTTCTTACAATGTATTTTGTTTTGTTTTAATGAAGAATATGGGTATTTCCAAATTTTTAGTTGGATCCAAGATCAATGATGAAGATGCATGTCTCGTAGATAGTGCAACAACGCACATGATACTTAAAAATATGAAATATTTTTCCCATCTAATAATGGCTGAAACCAATGTTAACACGATATTTGGTAGTACAAAATTAATCGAAGGCTCTAAAAAAACAAATATATTATTATCTAGAGGAACAAAGTTTATTATTAATAACGCATTATTCTCAAGTAAGTCTCTAAGAAACTTGTTAAGTTTTATAGATATTCGTTCTAACGGATACCACATTGAGACTGTAAAAGAAAAAAACAATGAATATATATATATATATATTACATACTTTGCCTCGGGTAAAAAATGTATACTTGAAAAACTATTAACATTCTCTTCTGGTTTGTACTACATAAATATTAATACAATTGAAACCTATGCTGTAGTAATACAGAAGTTCATTAATCCAAATACTTTTATTATTTGGCATGATCGACAAGGGCATCCCGGATCAACAATGATGCGAAAAATCATCGAGAATTCACACGGGCACTCATTGAAGAACTAGAAGAATTTTCAATGTAATGAACTCTCATATGCTGCATGTTCTCAGGGTAAATTAATTATTAAACCATCATCATCTAAAGTTGGAATTGAATCTTCTGTATTTTTGGAACAAATTCATGGTGATATATATGGGCCTATTCACCCACCATGTGAACCATTTAAATATTTCATGATTTTAATAAATGCATCTACAAGATGGTCACATGTGTGTTTATTATCAACTCGCAACGTTGCCTTTGGAAGATTACTTGCTCAAATAATTATATTACGAGCACAATTTCCAGAATATGCAATTAAGAGAATCCGTCTTGATAATACTGGTGAATTTAAATCCTAAGCATTTAACGATTATTGTATGTCAATTGAGATAGTTGTTGAACGTTCTGTTGCTCATGTTCATACACAAAATGGTTTAGCTGAATCATTTATTAAATGACTCCAATTAATAGCTAGACCATTAATTATGAGAACAAAACTCCCAATTTCGATATGGGGGCATGCTATTTTGCATGTAGCGGCACTTGTATGTATCAGACCTGCTAGGATCACTTAGCATGACCACTAGGTTTTAGCAAGTATCAAGTATACAATTTTAAAAATTCTAGAGTGCTAAGCAACACCATTCAAGAATCGAATTAGAGAATTAGGGTTTTATATGCATGTAAACAAACTTTACACTAAGTGAAATAGGAATACAACCCTTGTAGACCGGTCCTTCACTTCTAAAGCTCCGTGTAGTAGCCCCTTTGCTCCAAGTAGTGGCCCCCAAACTCTTCTTAGGCTCCACTAGGCGAAAGGAACGAGCTTGCGCAAGGATCTTCGAGGCTGAAAATGATCTACATCGAAGAATCTCTAACTCAAGCTACCTCTTCACTAATTGATGGATTAGTGAAGTAAACCTATACTAAATGGCTAGTTTAGTATAGATTGATGAAGTAAGAATTTTTCTCACTTTAGAATTATTTTTCTCCTTTTCTTTTTCACCTCACTCAAAAACCAGTAAAGAAAATGAGATGAAGAAGAAGATGAAGCGGTGAACCATCTCAACCATTGGTGAGAAAATATCACAAATGATATTTGTAGAGACTTAACCATGGCTAAACATAATGGTTGGGTTAATACATATCTAGAGTAAAACAAAATTAGTGGACTAAGTCAAGGTTTCTACATGCTTCCACAAGCATCCTAAACCATGCCAAATTCCACCTAATTTTGATTTATCCCTTAATAATTAAATCCCCAAATTATCTTTAGTTTGGTATGAATCTCATACACCCATGTCCAATGTATCATCAATCATGACACAAAATTAAATACATTAATATATATATCACACATATATTTAAATGTATTAGTAGAAAGAAATTCTTAAGTGAGCTAATATTAGTTAATATATATTAATATATCAAATATATAATTATATATTAAATTATTAAATAAACACTTGATTTAATAATCCGGTTATATCACATATAACCGACTAATATCATTTATATCGACTTATCGAATCAACACTTGATTCAATACCCCGGCTATATCTCATATAACCGACTGATATCATATATCGCGAGATTAGAATACGGTATCACATACACGTATTAATCTCGGTCCCGCACATATCACATATGTGCCCTACTTCGTTTCGCTTGAGCCAGGAAACCTCTGTGTAGGACTCTAAAGACTCGTCAATACACCGGCTGTAGGTAATGATCATATCAGTTACCCACAAGCCGTCAGCGGTACTAGTTGGACGTAACGGCTGCCCAAGTATTGAGCGATCATAAGATCAACAAGCAAGCTTGTCCAAACTCCCGTGAATCCAGTAAGTAACACTACCGTACAGTCTGGTGTCTTCGTCTGATATGTCGCATATCGAGTCTGGGGGTGGTAAACGTCAGACTCCAATAACTTGATAAGTCATGCCGATGTGAGGCTCATAACGGGTTGAAAAACTACTAATAACAATTACCAGTAAATCTCATCATCAGCCCTGGCCAGGGGCTTCCTGTTATAACCAATCAAGCATAGTGCAACATCAACCTCCAATACCGGAAGAGACGAAACCCCTCCTATCACTCATTGCCTCCATGTGACTCGGGGCTGTACCCAAAATCCACCTGTTTGCACGCTCTCTTGAGCGTGGTAGGGAGGAAATCAAAGCACAGCGGGAATCACACAAGACTATATGATGATCTCGGGTCTACATACTAACCTGTACCAGTGTCACCAGAGAACTGCTATCTGACGATAGAAATAATACCATGTTGGAGTTCTCGACGAGTCCTGTTCGGTGTACCCATTCTCCAATGAGCACATGTGTACAATCTTTGATGTCAAACACCAATGGTTGTGGGATCAACCATCGCCCTATACAGGGTCAAGAAACGTACACACTAGTCTACTCTGGAATATCGATACCCTGTCTCGATACTCTCTCGACCGGGAATAATTAAAAGATGAACTTGTGGACTACCCTGGACCCACTAGTATGATCTACATCATAGTCCTGGTAGTCAAGTACACATCCTAAGGGCTTTATCAATATGTAACGGGGATACAGTATAGTGATACAAGTATACATGTTAAGATAAAGAGCAACCAGATAGCATACTATCATGTCGAGTAAGAAAGTCCTCTCTATATATGTCAAAGCATCTACTATAATAAATAATCATATACAATAATGGCCTCTAGGGCATACATATAACTAACAAGACCAACAAGAAAAAATCATCGATGATATTTTTGTTTATAATATAATGCTAGATATTATGGAAGAAAGCGAGAATCTTGAACCAAGATCAGTCTATGAATTTCGACAAATAAATGATTGGCCAAAATGGAAAGACGCAATACAAGAAGAATTAAGCTCACTTGCAAAACGTGAGGTTTTTGGAACTGTAGCTCGAACACCTGAAGGTGTAAAGCCAGTGGGGTACAAATGGGTATTTGTACGAAAACGAAATGAGAAAAATGAAGTCGTTAGATATAAAGCACAACTTGTAGCACAAGATTTTTTCCATAGACCTGGTATTGACTTTAAAGAAACATATTCTCCTGTGGTGGATTCTATTACAATTCGATATCTTATCAGTCTGGCAGTACAAGAAAAACTTGATATGCGTCAGATGGATGTAATTATAGCTTATTTATATGGATTCCTTGATAGTGATATTTATATGAAAATCCCCGAAGGTTTTAAGATGCTAGAAGCATGCGTTTCAATATCTCGGGATATTTGTTCGTTTAAATTATACAAATTCTCATATGGATTAAAACAATCTGGATGTATATGGTATAATCGCCTTAGTGAATATTTATTAAAAGAAGGTTATATAAATGACAAAATTTGCCCATGTGTTCTTATAAAGAAATTTTTATTTGGATTTGCCATAATTGCCGTATATGTTGATGATTTAAATATTATTGGCACTCCTGAAGAGCTTCCAAAGGCAGTCGATTACTTAAAAAAAGAATTTGAGATGAAAGACCTTGGAAAAATAAAGTTCTGTCTTGGCTTACAAATTGAGCATTTAGCTGATGGAGTTTTTATGCATCAATCAACTTATACAGAAAAGGTCCTAAAATGATTCTACGTGGATAAAACACATCCATTTAGTACCCCAATGGTTGTTCGATCACTTGATGTGAATAAGTATCCCTTTCGGCCTTGAGAGGATAACGAGGAATTACTTGGTCCTGAAGTACTGTACCTTAGTGCAAAAGGAGCACTAATGTATCTTGCTAACAATACACGACATGATATAGCGTTTGCTGTTAATTTATTATGCAGATGCATGATATTTATTTGACCCACACAAAGCTCGATCTCAAACAGGTTATCTATTCACTTATGGTGATAGTGCTATATCATGGTGCTTCACGAAACTAACCTTAGTTACTACTTCTTCAAATCATGCAGAAATATTAGTAATTCATGGGGCAAGTAGGGAATGTATTTGGTTAAAATTGATGACCCAATATATCCAAGAAACTTGTGGTCTACGTTCATATAAAGAAATTCCAACAACTCTATATGAAGATGATGCCGCTTAATTGCGTTGCCCAGCTAAAATGTGGATTTATCAAAGGAGATAGAACGAAGCATATTTTACCAAAGTTCTTTTTTACGCATGACATTCAAGAAAATGGTAAAATTAAAGTTCAACAAATTCGTTCAAGTGATAATCTAGCTGATTTGTTCACCAAGGCATTACCTACTTCAATATTTAAGAAATTGGTTTATAATATTGGAATGCGCCAGCTCAAGAATATTTCTAACAGGGGAGATAATATGCGTTGCACTCTTTTTCCTTTGTCCATGGTTTTTCCCACTGGGTTTTCCTGACAAGGTTTTTAATGAGGCAACAATTTGTTCGTATTATCTAACGCAAATTATAATGTACTCTTTTTCTTTAGGTAGAATTTTTCCCATTGGGTTTTCCCTAGTAAGGTTTTAACAAGGCATATCTTTGCAAAATAGACATCTAATGGGGAGTGTTATAAATTGTATTATTATGATATAGTGGATGTCTTTTGGTTAACCTAACCCAAGGAATCAACTCATTGTACTTATGACCCATCATCAATATATGAGATAATGGAGAGAGTGGATGATAACTCCTTATAACTTATGACTCTTGATTTTTCATTTCATATGCATGTAATTAGAGGTATTGTAAAATGCATTGGATACGAACAAGAATAATCAAATACTTTCTCTATAGTGAATTTCTATATTTTTATCTTATCTCTATAAACCTTTATTAACAAATGCAAGCGCTTTTTTGAATTTTTTAAGGTAAATTGTCAAAAAGTCCCCGTCCCACTTGGGAATTATCTAAAAGCTCATGATATTTTCAAAATTGTTAGGAAGGGCCTACCGTTCAGAATCTTTGTTAAGAAAACCCTTGGGCCACATTTCATTTATGCTTTTATTCTCTTCAACTACTTAGATATTATATGGAACATTTTAGGCATTACAACTAACTAGCATATAGGGGGTTGTAATTGGATCCAGGGCTTTTTTAATAGGAGCAAAAGACCCAGGGTTTTTACACAAGTTTGAAGCGGTCATGGGGATTTTTGACAATTTACATATTTTTTAAATTTCGTCTTCTCAATAGCTGTTCTGGCATTCATAATGCCATATTATGGTCATTCTCCTTCACTTCCATTAGTTCAAACTCAACTGTTTTAGGACCAAAAAATTATCATTTCCCCCCTCCTTTTCTCTATGTGAAATTTTTACCATTCTTCTTTCATTGGCTACTTGTTCATAAGATCAAATATTTCGCTAGCTAAGCATTTCCGTCACATTAATAATGTGCAGCATCAAATTTTTATTTTTCTCATCATCGAAGATGTTTAGTTTAGGTCTCTCCTTTCCTTTCATCTCTCAAAATAATAATCAAAAGATTCTAATTCTTGTTTCTCAAACATTTGACAAACTTATCTTATTGATTTCCTTAGCGAAAGCTGATTGCAAGTAACTGTCTTTTTGTTTAAAACATTTATTAACCTGTTTTGTTAAAATGTTTGAACATAGAATACACGAATTTTTGGCCAACCTCTTATTTTCCGAAAGAAACACAAGAAATTGTCAACCTGCTTGGGAATCCAAGTATTCTGTTATAAGGACATAGATTAGACTTATAGTGCGAGGACATATAAATTTCCCGAAAAAGTTATAGATTTACTTAACGGATTAGCGACGATAACAAGCACTATGATCATTGTCAGGTTTATGCCTTTAGAGACTCATGTACATACGTCTGTTATGGTTTGTCATATGCTTATTAATTAATAGGGTAAATTAATTACACTTGAATACCCTTTACTATTGTGGCTTTTGACTAATCTAACTTATAGTTTATGTTACAATTAAACATCTTAAACTGTGGTTTTCAAGGGATTTTCTTTTCCAAAAAAATACTCTCAAGAGTAGCACTTAAGTTATTATACTATAATAAAAACAACTTTAAGTTAGTTTTAGTGTTAAACATGAAAATTGAGGGTAATGTTACTTGTAAAACCATGTTTGGGTTTGGGTCCACAACATGGATGTACATGGACTTGCTTTGTAATACAGTGAGACTCCATCTAGACATTAGCCTTATGAAGTTTTATCTCATCTTATATTTTATATCCATATGTATTACATAGTTTTTCCAATATGAAATTAAATGTTAACCACATTCACAACGTAACTTAACCTAATTAATATTCCACAGCATCTAATTGTCTGAGCAGTCAAGGAGACAGATTTTAAATTAGTTTTCTTTCAACCATATTCATATATAAAACTGGGTATTTATCTCAAAAGAAAAACTACCTAGAAATATTAAAAATTAAAGACGATCAATCTGGAAACCAATCAAAAATGGTAACATGTTAGCAATTTTCATTTAATACCCAAAATTATTAGGCTAACAAGTAGATGAAATTTCAATTTTTCATTTAATACTTTAGACTCTTGATATTATCGACTCGTGTTAAGAAACAATGACACGGTAGGAATGTTTTCTTGCAATATTAAATAACTGTCAATGGCCATTCACAGAAAGATATATACAGTGATGTTCGGAGCCACGAAAATCTGATATGGAGAAAATTCCAGAACGATACAAATTTGTGGAAATCGTTCGAGTAGTGTACCTTCATACACTACTACATGGTAGGGATTTGTTTACGGTTTAAACCGTGAACAAAAGTCATTTTGGTTACGGTTTAAACCATGGAGAACCGTGACCCAAACCTGCGTAAGCAAAGAATGGGTCATGGTTCTGACCGTGACCAGAAGACAAAACATTCACGGGTGTAACCGTGAACGTTTCTAAGCGTGAAAAGTTAAAAAAATCAGCTACTAGATGGGCCCCAGGTTTCTGTTCATGGTTCTAACCGTGAACAAAACCAGTTATGAGTCACGGTTACAACCGTGAACAAAACTTGTAAGCTTGACCCATAACACAGACCTGCTCCAGATATCAGTATCTGGAGCAGCCTTTTGTTCACGGTTGTAACCATGAACAAATGTATTTAATCACGGTTATAACCGTGATAAGTTATTTTGTTTTTTTTAAATAATTAAATTTTTCGCGCCCCATGCGTGTTAATTTCAATCACAAGCAATATATAATTTTCATTCACAAGCATCAATATATAATTATCATTCACGCAGTATATTCAAATCTCACGCAATTAATATACGATAATCAAATTAATAAGCTCCGAATCGCATGCAAACATAAACAAAAATTATACATACAATCAATATGATCAATACTCCATTAATCAACAAATCAAAAAATGTATGTGTCAAAAAATCGTCCAATATGATTAATACTCCACCAAAGTCCGATTGTATGTTTCAACAAATCAAAAAATAGAACTAACACTATTGGGAAGACGATCCACCTCCATCGTCCTATGGCCTAAAAAATGCGCTCAACTCAGTTCGTATGGCCTGCTTGACGGAATTGGCGTGTGACTGCCTCATGTCTCGGATCTCTGCCCTAAACTCCTGCAGCTCGTGACGCGTCTCCTGAAACTCCTGACGCGTCTCTTGCTACGTCTGATGCTGCTGCTCCACATGCTCGTGGAGCCGATGGATCTCCTTCTGCGACGTAGCTGCCACATCCGCCCGTGTCTGGGTCACGGCGTACTCATGCGCGGTTGTTCAGTCGAAAATACTGCACTTTCAACACAACAATTTCCTTACTCTTTCTAATCATCTAAAGGTGTTTGGTATAAATATAGCACATATTAGCAATTCATCTGCAAAATATCAAATAACATGTGTTATACATTATAACCGGCATTATGAAGAAAATTGTATGTAAATATTTCACGTATAATATTTTGTATCTCATCATTCTTCATTGAGATTGTGTGCAGAAAATTATTCAGGTCAAAGAATTGGAATCACAAATTTGCCGATAAAACGCAGCAAGTCAAAGACTTAGAATCTGGCAGAAATTCAGAAAAGAAAATAAGATTCCAGACATCAGAAGAAGACCCTAAAGCCAAAGCCAAACAACCCCAGAAAAATGATACATCGATCTAATCAAACGGCCGCGGAACCGCGGCCGAGTTGGCTGAGTTGTCCCGGATCCGCGGCCGAGTTGTGGGCTCCAATGACGTGTTCTCTCCAGAAGCTTCAGTCTAACAACCTTGCTTTCTCAAGATGCTTCATTACCACGTGGCTTCTTCCGGAAGGATCTGCATAACAACTATGTTCTAGAAGGCTCATTGTAACAACCTCGGTCTAGAAGGCTCTCTCTAACTACCAAACTTATGAAGGAAGCTTAATTGGAGATCTATAAAAAGGGATCTAGATCTAAATTTTGGGGTTGTTCAAAAAGTTTTTCATTAATTACACATTGAGTCACAATTCAATTCAAGTTGAGTGACACAACTTGAGATCCAATCAAATCAAGATCCATAGAGAGCAAAATCAAGCGACAATCGAAGATCTTTTATCGCAACGCCGATCATCATCAAGAGCAAGAGATCCGCGAAAATCCATATCTCACGGCGATCGAGCCGAGCGAAGATCGACGACAAATTCCTTTTCAAACGAGCGATCGAGAGCTATTCATGTAAACTCAAATAGAGAGGTGTAATTTGAAGGAGATTTAATAAAGGTGATAATTGTAATTCTCGCTTTCTTTACATTCTTGCATTATGAAATTTCTCGTTCTTGATTCTTCAATTTTCATGATGTGTGAGTGAAATCTCCGCTTGTAAAAGAATCGAGAGAATCGGTAGATCTATTGATGATGAAATCCTATAACTAATCTTAAGTCTTATGAGATCTGTGAACTTTAGGAAAAAGAATCATTAATGACCTAATTTGGAGTGAGATCAAGTTCTTGATTACTTCGTTGCAAATTAGGGATCAAACGATTGATGATTTTCTTTGCTAGAGGCTAGATCCGTATGATGATCAATGAAAAGACAAGAGATAGTGAAAGAGAAACCCTAGTTCCTTCAGTAGATCCCTAATCTTCATTCATCGTCATCAATCTAGCTACAATTCATCAATAGATAAGATTCGTAATTTTTAGTATTCATCATTGCTACTAATTCGATCGATTCCTGCAAGCTATTCTACATAATCTTGATAATTCACATTGATATTGGACACTTTCTTGATTTCTAATTCTTGAATGTATTTTTGATTTTCTTGAAATGACAACTCAATTAAATCTCGAATTACTTTCTTGAATTTTCTTTTATATTTTCATTTCGATTCATCTAAAGCAAAATCGAACAAGTACTCGGATCTCAGTGGACGATCCGTATTCATTAACGAGCTGCATCGACACCGTTAATTGATTGCGGTTATAAATTCTTTGGTTGTGATTATATTTTCAAAACACGATCCGAAATTTTAGATCAATCAGCGGTCGAACGTCTATAAAAAAAATCGATGGGCCCCGGGACTAACCTCGTGCTCATACCCACCGTGATGCCCGCCAGATATCAAATTCAGGACAAGGACAATGGCGGTGGTCGAGTCGCCGGGGTTAAGTCCCAAGGCGTCCGTTTGCTCCTGAAACTGGGTTTATATATATATATATATATATATATATATATATATATATATATATGCATACAAAGGTACTAACTTAAAATACGTAATCAACTTGATTATATGAAACTTGCAATGTATGCGTCCGTGCCCTTGTGTAACGCGGTCATGTAAGTTGATGCCGCGCACCCTGCGGGTTCGCGGGGAGGCGGAATACGCAAAAAACGATTTTTACGGGCTTCGCAACACTGACTTGAACTTCAGGATCGATACTGAACCCTAACTAGCTAAATTGTATGAGGTTAACCACTCAGATAGAAAGTTATACCTCACAGAACTATGTCCTTCGGGTCTTCTTGTTGTCCTCCTCCTCGTCATAGGCCCCTCGGATCATACACGGATCAGGTCTCCTCGTCGGTCCTCTCAAGTCAAAGACGATCCACCCGAGAGTCCATAGTCCGAGCTCCAACCTCAAATCCGAGATAACTAAGGCACTTAGTTCGCTAAACTAGATGTCCTAGATGATGTAGAGAATGAAGATGGATTAATTTGTCTCTAAATACCCTAGGTTTCTCAACACATGAGATATTTAGAGTTAGAGGAAGAAGGAGCTTTGGAGGAGAGAGTGTTCAAGAGATGAATGAGTGAAGATGGCTAAGTCTTGTGATGACTATGAGGCAAATAATTCACCACAAAATATCTCACAAAATATCTAAGTGTCACTTTGCCTCAATAGTCATCCATGAGTCACCTAGCGAGTCACCAAGTAGCCATGCTTGATCCTTTGTCAGATAACACCTCATCATCCACCTCATTAAGTATTTAACCTAAATGGTTATAATAGAAATGAGGTGTCTTCTTCTATAAGTATACTTGAGCAAATTACAAGAATACCCATCATCCGTATATACATATCCGTATCCGTATTCCGAAAAATACGAATACAAAAAGACGAAAATAATCCATCAATATAATAATAGGATCCAGCTTAAACCAAAGTTCACTAGTATTATCCGCCCGAACATCATACGTGCACAAGTACACGTATGTGATCGAAGCCCTGCCGTAAAACTATACGGCCTCTACATCTTTTGCCTGATGCAGGAAAACTCTCTGTGTGGGACTCTAAAGACTCGACACTACATTGGCAGTGGGTTTAACTACAAGCACGTCAGCGGTACTAGCTGCACATAACGGCTACCCAGGTATCTGTCGATAAGAAGGCCGATGAGCAAACTCATCCGAACTTTTACTGAGCCTATTTGTGACAATCTCCGTACAGTCCGGTCTGTTCGTCTAAGAGTATCGCATATCGGGCTTAGGGGGCGGTAACCGTCAGACCCCTAATAGCGTAATAAGTCGTGTCGGAGTGTATCTCAAAACACCCTGAGAAACTACTGGAGTACCTACCAGTAAATTTCGCTTGCCCTGGCTAAGGACTTTGTGTAATGGCTTTCCGAACACAGCGCGATATCAACTCCCAATACTGGGAGAGACGAATCCTATAAAACCGCCACTGCTTCCAAATGCTTCGGGACTGCACCCAACTACTACCTGTTTGCATGACTCCTTTAAGCCGTGGTAGGGTAGTAATCTAAGAATAGTGGGAACACACTCGAGGCGAAGTAGCAGTGTCAAGTCGACGGACTTAGCTATACTCATGTCACCTGGGAACTTCTACCCGACGATAGGTATAATACCCACCAACAGCTCCCTACGAGTCCTGTCCAGTGTACTCAAAACCCAATAAGCACCTGCATACTATCTCCAGTACGACGTACTAATGGCTGTGGGACAGACCATCTCCCCTGCTGGGATGAGAAGCGTATACACTAGTCTACTCTGGAGTATCGATGCCCCGTCTCGATAATCCTATGACTAGGGACCTGTATAAGGATGTGCTTATAGACTACCCAGCCACCACTAGTGTGACTTCCATCACAACGCTAGTAATCAAGCAAAGATCCTAAGGGCTCTACCAATATGTATAAGCGATATGCTAAAAGAAACACATGCACATATTGAGGTAGAAACAAACCAGGTAGCATACTACCATTTCGAGCAAGACTGTTACTATATCCGTGTATATCCTAAGCTTCCAATATGTAATATACAAACCAGTATGATACAATAATGGCCTCTAAGGCATATATCACTAACAATCTCCCACTTGCACTAAGGCCATGTATTGGTATATCGCAGACCTATCATCTCGAATAGCCTCTCGAACTGTGTCTGAGGGGTGGCCTTTGTGAGTGGATCTGCAGTGTTGTTCTCCGTATCTACTCTCCTCACCTCGATCTCCCGGCGATCAACGATCTCCCTGATCAGGTGGTACCGCCTCAAGATATGTGTGGACTTCTGATAGGACCTGGGTTCCTTCGCTAATGCTATAGCTCCGTTGTTGTCACAATACAGAGGTATTGGATCTACAATGGACGGAACCACCTGAAATTCCGTTAGGAACTTCCTCATTCAGACTGCTTCTTTCGCAGCGTCACAAGCAGGGATATACTCCGCTTCCATCGTCGAGTCAGTAACGGTGTCCTGCTTGGAGCTCTTCCAACAGACCGCCCCTCCATTGAGGGTAAAGACATAACCCGACATGGACTTAGAGTCATCCTTGTCACTTTGGAAGCTGGAGTCAGCAAAGGACTCGATTTGGAGGCATTTCCGCCATACACCAAGAACATCTCCTTAGTCCTTCTCAGGTACTTGAGAATGTTCTTTACTGCTATCCAGTGCTTCTTCCCTGGGTTTAACTGATACCGGCTTACTACGTTAAGTGCGTAAGCAATATCTGGTCTGGTACATAACATCGCATACATTATAGAGCCTACCACAGAAGCGTAGGGTATAATCGACATGCGAGCCCTTTCCAAATCAGTCTTGGGAGACATCTCTTTGGAGAGGGTGATTCCGTGACAAGCCGGTAGACTACCGCGCTTTGAATCTTCCATACTAAATCTCTTTAGTATGGTGTCGATATACCTGGACTGCGAAAGTCCCAACATTCTCTTAAATCTATCACGATAGATCTGGATCCCCAGAATGTAGGAGGCATCACCCAGGTCTTTCATGGAGAAGCTCTGTGACAAGAATCATTTGACTGATTGTTGCATAGGAATGTCATTTCCTATCAAGAGAATGTCATCCACGTACAAGACGAGGAATACCACAGTTCTCGCTACAATCTTACTATAAATGCATGGTTTATCTAGATTTTTGATAAAGTCGAATTCTTTGACCGTCTTATCAAAACAGATGTTCGAACTCCGCGATGCCTTCTTTAATCCATAAATGGATTTAAGCAACTTGCACACTTTCCCGCTGCTCCCACTTTGAATGAAACCCTCTGGCTGATCCATATAGACGCACTCTTCCAAATTACCATTTAAAAAAACGGTCTTTACGTCCATCTGCCAAATCTCATAATTGTGGAAGGCAGCAATGACAAGAAGGATCTGAATGGATTTGAGCATAGCCACTGGAGAAAAGGTTTCATCATAGTCTAAATCAGGTCTTTGACGAAAACCTTTTGCAACAAGTCTAGCCTTATAGGTTACAACTTGTCCATCTATTCTGAAGATCCATTTGCAGCCTACGTGTTTTACCCCTTCTGGAGCAATGTCCAAAGTCCATACTTTGTTGGTGTACATGGACTCCATCTTGGTCCGCATTGCATCCATCCATTTTACCGAGTCACGGCTCTGAATGGCTTGCTGGAAACTAGTTGGCTCATCATTGTCAATGATGCAATCCTCTCTATCCCCGTCTATGAGAAAACCGTAGTATCTTTCGGGCGGATGAGACCGCCTATTAGTCCTGCGGAGTGGCGTGAGGATGTATTGTTCTTTCGAAACCTCTGGTTCTACCATACTTTCAGTAATAGATTTTGGTTCTGGAATTTCTTCCAGTTCTATTGCACTCCCACTAGTTTCTTTTTCCAAAAATTGATTTTCCAAAAAGTGGGCATAACGAGAAACAAAAACCTTTTTTTCCTCTGCATAATTGAAAAGATACCCCCTGGAGTTCTTTGGGTATCCCGCAAACTTACACAGTACTGAGCGTGCCTCGAGCTTGTCCGCATGCTTCTTTTTCACAAAAGCTGAACATCCCCATATTTTCAGATACTGAAGATAGGGTTTCTTCCCACTCCATATTTGATATGGTGTGGTAGGCACAGTCTTGATAGGAACCTTGTTCAAAAGATATTCAGCTGATTCTAGTGCATAACCCCAGAAGGATCGCGGCAACTCAGCTTTACTCATCATGGAACGTACCATATCCAATAGGGTTCCGTTCCGCCTTTCCGATACACCGTTTTGTTGTGGTGTGTATGTAGGAGTAAGCTGAGAGAGAATTCCATTCTCTTTTAAGTAATCCAGGAACTCGGCACTTAAGTATTCACCACCTCGATCAGATTTCAGTGTCTTAATACTTTTGCCTGTTTGTTTTCCACTTCATTCTTATATTCCCGGAATTTCTCAAAGGCCTCGAATTTATGTTTCATCAAGAAGACATGTCCATACCTAGATAAATCATCCGTAAAAGTAATGAAATAGTAATAATCACTTCATGCATGTGTAGATATTGGACCACACACGTCGCTGTGTATGAGTCCCAAGAGCTCGCTCACTCTTACTCTGTATCCAGTGAACAGAGTCTTTGCCATCTTTCCTATGAGACAAGATTGACAAGTTGCATAAGACTGATATTCTAACGGATCCAAATATCCCCCTCTTTGTAATTTTGTCAACCGTGTTTCATTGATGTGACCCAGTCTACAATGCCATAAGATAGTCTTATTTAATTCTGGGGACTTTCTTTTAAGTGTGTTTAGGACGTTGAAAACCTGAGCTTGATTTAATACGTATATACCGTCCTCTAGTGTACCTGACCCAATAAAACCATGATTAAGATGGATGTGGACCACATTGCTTACAAATGTAAAATCATATCCTTCGTTAGAAAGTAAAGATACAGATATGATATTACAAGCTAGACTAGGTACACACAAACAGTTACGTAAAATCAATATCTTCCCACTTGTCAATTCTAGGTGATATTCCCCTACGGATACAGCGTCCACGCTCATTCCGTTAGCAACTCTGAGAGTCATATTACCTGCCCTGATAACTCTACAGTTTCTCAAAGCCTGTAATGAATTATAGATATGAGATCCTGATCCGGTATCTAGTACCTAGGAATTAGAGTTAATTGACATACAGTTTTCAATCACAAACACACCCGAAGCCGAAACCACAACATGCTTCGGATCCTAGATTCCGGCTTTCCAAGCCCTGCATTCCGGCTTTCCAAGCCCTGCATTCCTTTTGCCAATACCCTTTCCCGTGACAATAGGAACATCCCTCCTTCCATACTATTAGCTCTGAAACTTTTGCCCTTCCCTTTCCTTCTACCTTACTGACACCGTCTATCGGTTTGGTGGAGGCCTTCTTCTTCTCTCCCTTGGCTTTCTCCTTGGATCTAAAAGAGGAAGATTGCCCAATAAGAAGAGCGGGTGTCTCCCTGGTTTCCTTCAGGGCGTAAGTAGAAGGGAGGGACTGTAGAATCAAGTTAGTATATAACTCGTTCTCCAACGTGGTCCTCAGGTCCGTGAGCTCTTTAATATAGCTGATCATTGTAGGGATGTGGTCCCCTACAGATGACCCGACAGCCAACCTCGCTTGAAACAATTCCTTCGAGGTCTCATATTTTGCGATACGAGATTGCTCTCCATATAAATTTTTGTTATGGAGGAAGATAGAAGCTAAGTTCATCTTCTCGTGCTTCCTCTGGTGTTCACTATCCATTGAGGCCAACACGAGGCACTTGGCATCCGCACTGTCTTTTTCCCTTATCTTACGGATATCAACATCCGCGACGGTGGAAACTGGACCTGGGACGGAGGGGGCTTTAGTAGTAAGGAGGTGGCCCAGCTTGTCATAGGTAATGGACATCTGGAAAAATTTTTGCCAATCAATATAGTCTGGCGTAGTCAATTTATTATCTAGCTGTAAGCTAAGTCTGGTCACCTGGTCGCTGCAATTAGGAGAGAGAGAGAACACTTGGCATGATGCTCTTGCAAATTTAGATTGGTTTTTAGTTTATCTAAACAGGATGGCTCCCACTGTATCTCAAATCCTTCCTCAAACCATAAAAGAAGAATTAGTCAGGATTAATCTCACTCTTACAATACTTGCTTAACTTTTCGGCCAGGCTGGTGTTGGTACTTCGAGGGAGGTTTTCCAACGCTTTCGCGAAGTTCCTTAATTACATAACCTCTTTTTCCTGGAGGCGTAGCCCCGCTAACACCGTTCTAGACACTTACTTGGTTTATAGCATTGATTGTTTAGTGAAAAAATCTTCCGAGGAGTAGCGGATACTCATAGTAGGATCGAGATCCAAATATCATTGTGTGATAATCTTGAAGGAATCCTATCAAAATTATCACACTCCAAATGGTATGCAACACTAGCAAGTTTCAGTTTCTTTAGAAACCCCAGATATAGGGTTTTTTCCCCAAGCTCTTATGACCTTGACGAAGGCCAACATATCATAAGTCGCAAGTCAAGTTCTACCCGTCATTGTCCAGGTTAATTTGAACCCACCCGTACATACTCTTGACGAAGGCCAAAATAGTAGTACGACTGTCCCAAACCAACGCATCTATCTATGCTATAGATGAATATTTAGCAGCTACCAATCACTATGCCTTGGCGAATGTCAAAATATATAGCTTGAATACTACTGAATACCCAACTGAAATGACAGAGGGCTACGAATAGTTTTGGCGAAACCGTGAACGTAATGAACTTGATTTAATCGAAGGAACCATGATAGCTTTTAAATAAGTGGTTTAAGCTCCACATTTAAAAGTTTTCTTTTTAAAAAAAACCGAGTGGTTTTGAAATTGTTCCAACGATTCAGCTTTGGTTTGTTTGCTTTGCATTAATCATATAATGCAGACCATCATTTATACCTACCATTGCAGAAAGAAACGAAAATATATGCTTATGCCATTCGCATTCTCTACGGGCCCCGTCTAACATCGTTAGGTTACTTAACTAATGCCAGAGCGGGGGTTGGACTAGCGCGGGTGCAAAACATAAGCAACGTCTACTATATAGCATATATGTAATATCCATTCGTCTCACGCAATAATAGGCATTCCAGATCACAGATGAACATATTAAATATACTATGAATTCCGCGTTTCGTTTAATCTTGTAACGAAAGATGGATTCCACGGTCAAGATGAATAGCCAAAACCCCACCCTATACCTTTACTGGTGCGGCATACTACCCGCCAAATTCCCGAAGTGAAGCAGCCTCTCTCAGTAAAATGAGTAGGTCACTCGGCATTTCAAGAACCCGGTAGTTTGTGCACCCCACCTTGGGTCTATCTTAGGAGCAAAAAACAGTAAAAGAAATAATACAACGGTGGCTACAACCTCAACCCGGATGTGCCCCACAAAATAATATTATATCACTTTACAATTACATCGAATGAAAGAAAGAAAACTCTCTTCTCATATCCCCTGGCTATTTATCCACGATGATCCAATATTCCATATACACAAACCAACATCACAGATATGTGCAACCCCCAACTAATCGACATATAGCAATTAGCGAAAGTTTATGAACACATATAACAACCGAAACATGTTAAACGACGTTAAAACTACGATTTCGAAATACTCCGTATTGCCATAACAGAAAGATAACAATATATGAAAACTTGGCAAATTCAAATATCACCTGAAACCCTAAATCCAAGTGACAAGAACACAGAACAAAACCAAACCCAATTCCCCACTACAAAATTGGTGAGGCCGGTCATTTTGAGAGTTTGGCCGGCCAAGTTGAGGTGGAATTGACTCGTTTTTGTTCTGTGTTCATCTCAAAAGCAAAGGAGCACTCTACAATTGTTTAAAAAAATTTAGAGCCTCCAAAAAATTTGACAGAAGCTTGAATTTTGATTTTGATGTTTCGGAGTTATTTTGGTTTCATAGTTTTACACATTGTTTAAAATGTTAGTTAAGGTTTAATAGGCTCTGATACCACTGTAAGTCGATATCGCGCACCCTGCGGGTTCTCGGGGAGACAGAATACGCAAAAAAAACGATTTTTACGGGCTTCACAACACCGACTTAAACTCCAGGATCGATACTAAACCCTAACTAGCTAAACTTGTCACGACCCAAAATTGGCCCGTGACGGTCCTAATACTACGCAACGCCCTAAGACGTAACGTAGCAAAAGAAAGCCAAAACCCAGAAGTCTAAACCATAAAAATACGGAAAAGATAATATAAGTTTTGAAACATTTGAAATCGCAACCCAAATTCCTTAAAAGTCTTACTTTCTTTCTTTAAAATTTTAGCAACACCCCTTTTTGTAAAAACCAGCCAAGATGAATACAATACAAATATACGACGCCGTAGCGAAGAAATAAGGACAATAGAGAGAAGTTGTATATAAAAGACAACAAATCCACAATAATATATAAATATGTCCTCACCAAGTCTCTAAGTCCACAATACAATAGTAGATGGAGAGTACAAAATACAACGAATGTACAATATGAAATACAGATAATCATCTAACCCACCTAAGCAAAAAGGTACTGTGAGCTGATGCGGTATCTGTAGCAAAAGATAATAGCTGGATAGCGGAATAGAGAAATAGCCTGCCTCGACTATTATGGGGAACAACCTGAAACACCTGTGGCACAACGGGGGTGAGTTGCCAACTCGTGAATAGTATAAAACATATGCAGGTAATCGCAGGAATGCACGTACAGCATGAATCTAAGATATGCGATTACAGTGATAACATGTTATGCAAATGCTGAATAAAGGAGAGTACACTAGCAGGTAAAATCAATATGTGAAGCAATAATAACATGACAATAATATGCAATAACCATGCAGTAGGGATATGAGAATGTAAATATGCAACTAACATAAGGGTACACTAACAGGTACTACCTATATATGAAACTGTGCATAAAATAGATAAGGGTGAGGCATAGGGTGGAATATGTCATTTCCACGGAAACCTGACATCGTGGCAGGATCACAATCCATCAAGACACTCCAATCCCAAATCCTTAAATCAGCCCCCACATTGGGCACTCACATCATATAAGTCTCACATCTCCTCAATGTACAATATCGAGTAATCTCCTATATCCCGAATGTACAAATCAGCAATCACATAGGTATGACCAATATCTAATCCCAATGAATCACCTAATATCCCAAGTCAAATCTCAAGTAAGAATCTAACATCCTAAAGGTAAATACACAGAAATAAGTATGATGGGGGCAATACACATATATTAGCGTCCCATTCCACTAATATTGGTGTAAGGGTATATATAACAACGGCTAAATCCCCTGTTATATATACAAAGGTATTAAAAGAACTATCATGAAAACAATGTGCCAAGCATCGACACAGAAATCCTCGTATATCGGTCTCCGTCAGTCCGGATCGGCCCACGGGGTCCGTCTGCGGTGTCGGCCCTCGGCCCCGACAGTACAGATCATCCCGCATCCATCTCTCGACTCTGGCCAGTATCCTCCGGACAACTGCCAGGTCCAACCAATCACCGGTAGGTACTCGCCCGCCTCCAGGCTCAATCGGCAAACCCATCGATCTTCTTGCCGAGGGGAACCATACCGGGCCCCACCATGTACTCTCATACGGCAACCACACCTCGTATGGAGTATATAATCAGCACCGATAAAACTCATGGTGGACGCGCAAATATCATATCAAGAAAACCGGGTTGTTCAATGTATGCATAATTTCATGAACTCCCGCGGTTCCTAAATCCCGAAAACATCATATAAAATCTAAATAACAATGCGGTATATCTGAATGCGAGCAGGTAAGCAAAAGTATATAGCTGAACCAGATGTATGCAAAATCAATAAGGTATATCTAAGTATAGGTATCTACCCATAAGAACTGATGTCGTATACCCCCCTGGGTATAAGAAGAATATGAGTAAGATATCCCCCCCCCCGGTATAACTAAAATATGTGCAAGGTATACCTGTAGATGTATCGCAAGGTGTAAATGTACCTATCACTAAAGGTATGATACACTATAGGTATACCGGTAAGCTAGATGTCATGTGTGATAAGCAATAGTAGCTATAAGGGGTAGTGTGTGACATGGCAATTATTGACGGTGTGTGTGTAGCATACAATCCGTGCTCGTGCAACATGAACCGTCAATAATGTGTGCAGTGTCCTACGGCTGCTAGTCACAGTATAACTATATCAAGGCAATAAAGTAAAGACGCAATTCTACAATGACGTAGAATGTGCGACAGGTATTGAATCCTAGCCCAGACGCATAACGCCATGCGGGCGATTCCCCTGTAGATGTTAAATCTACTCACCTACACTCTACGCTAGGTGAATCCTACCATCTGCTCCCCCCTATAGCCGTGTCCGTAGTTCCTGCTTGCAAACCTGCAAATACGACATGAAAATCATATATAAGCCAAAATATTCCGCGAAACGCGATATCGAACCGAGACGAGAAACTCGCGTCGCGAACTAATCACGCGTGTGCACGATACGCTGAATCGTGTGTGTACGTGTCTAAAACCATCGCGACACGCCGCGATACGCTGGATCACAGAACCCACTCACGTATCGCGCGTATCGCGCAAACACAACGGACACCAAAAACGATATATGACCCCAGATTTTCCTACTGGTAAGATATCACAAAACTAGACATGCCAAAGACCTAGACAACACAGAAGAGAGCCCTACACAAAACCCCAGCATCCCTACCCCCTACTTGGCCGCAAATTGCGGCCAAAAGCATGAAATTGGCGGCCACTGTTGGGAGTTAGGGGGTCGTGCTCTGGGGGTGGTGTCTAGACCTAGGTATCATGTCCCAGTCTTCTCAATTTCACTCTGTAAGGTCCGGGTCCATAGCAGATTCCAGATGTCACAATTATCACTTTAAAACACCAATTTTGCACAATTAAGAAATCTTATGGTATTTTAGTGAAATCTGGGGATTTCTCAGTTGAAGTGGCCCTATTAACACTTAAATAAATTAGAGTAGCTAACACAATCAACAATTTCCCAAAATTCCACATAAACACCATAATCTAGCACTAAATTAACTAATTTAACACTAACCGACACCAATAAGCATACAAGCTAGGAAAAGGAGATAAGGGTTCAGAAAATATACCCTATTGGACCTTAAAGAGCCCTAGAAGGCAGGTGAAGAAGTGGAGAAGGGCTTCTGCGAGAGCTGGGGTTCCTGTTGCTGCTGTTGCTGATGCCTGATGGTGCTGCTTGCTGCTGCTTCTGCTACTTGCTGCTGCTGCTGAAGCTTGCTGCTGCTGCTGAAGCTTCAGGTGAGTGTGTGTGTGTGTGTGTGTGTTGATGAAGCTGCTGCTGTTGCTGTCTTCTTGATGCTCTTTGTGCTGCTTCAGCTCTTGTAGTTGTTGCTGATGGTGTTGATGCTGCTGCTTCTGAACATGAGTGTGAGGGTGTGTGTGTGTGTGAGAGAGTGAGAGAATGAGAGATGGAAAATGAGGTGGAGAAATGAGCACACACAAAGACCCCCTTCTCACTCTCTCTCTCCTCATTAAATGAGGCATGGCAAAGGCCATGATGCCCCATGCTCTCTCTCTCTCTCTCTCTCTCTCTCTCCCCCTCTCAAAGTCAACCATGAACCAAAACAAAATTTCAAAATAAAACCCTTTTTAAATTCATTTTCACCTTTAAAACTATCATGACTAATTACAACCATGACAATTAAACAATATTAAAACTAGATTAGGGAGAAATGGTTAGTTAACCATGGTTGTTAATCATGTTTAACCCCAAAAACAACCCTAGCTATCATGCACAAGTATGTGCAAGCCTAACAAAATTCTAATAAAATACACATTAAATAGGATAAAATATTTAAAACTTAATTTGGTAAACTTTTTATTAAAAACCACACACTAAAATATAATTAGCTACAAAACACATTCTAAGATGTTACAATCTCCCCCCTTAAAAGAAATTCGTCCCCGAATTTAAAACTTATACTGTTACGCGTACCTTCAAAGAGAAGATTAAAATCCTCAATTCTCGCTCGCAGCCTCCCAAGTGACTAACTCACTATACGGCTACGTCCAAGGAAACCCTTCACAGATGGCAAGACCCTTAACCGATGTTCCTCCACCTGCCGAGCCATTAACACAACGGGCTGCTGGTGAACGAAAGATCGCGTCACGCTAAATAGTCTGGTGCCAAATCATGTGAGAAAGGTCGAGAAGGTAATTGTAGAGTATCATCACACGGAATACGGGGTGAAAATCCAATGATCTGGGCGTAAGTGCCAATTTAAAGGCAACGAAACTAACTCGCTTATAGGATCTCAGAAGGACCTAAATCCTGGGATAAGCTTCCCAAAATCCAACACGTCATTCATCGGAAAGTCCATAGGAATACATGATATGTCCCTGCGAACTCGAGTCTATGGCTAACACGATCGGCATAATACCTCAGTTCGCAATGGACAATTCCCACCCTGACCTAACACAGCTGGACTATCTCCGAAGTCTCTAGACTAGCTGGGGTCCAAGGTCCCACTTACGCAGAGTCAGAAGAACAACAGACTGGTGATCGACACGACCTAACCCTTAAGCCTAAGGGTGGCCAATTGGAGTGTCTCCTGATAACAGCTATCGAAGGAGAACCCTAACGATGGCGAGTGACGATCCCAACTGCTGACGACAAACAAAACAAACACACAACTTAACAAAAACAACTGAGCACATTGAGTATAACCGGACGATAAGAATCCGAATGGAGTCACACCCTGACCAAACTTGGGTGGAAACCATAACGAAATTCGTGGAGATCTGCTTCCACTCCTACTTCGGAACGGTTAAAGATTGCAACTCTCCAGCCGGCCTCAGATGCTCGACTCAAGCACAGAACAAGACAGACACCTTGAAACGAAACCTGAAACTTCTCTTTACATCCCTGTCCACTCGTAACTATCTCACAAGTCACGCCAAAGCTGGTGGAACTTGAATGAATACTGAGAGTTGACTGATGTGTTTACTCTAGGATTGCACGTCCCTACCTGATAATGTCAGGTACACAAACATGTCCCTAACTTAGCACACCATTGTCATAATTCAAGGCCTCCGAATCATTACCCAGCCGGATATGCTCAAGTATCTCTGATGTACGAGCATCGACGGGCAGTGTCTCGCGAAAACGATTTAAGGGAAGTGGTCGGGCGCGGACATGAGCAAGCTGTCCCCTCCGTAGAGACGAACTTAAGCTGTACTCAACGATCACACAAGGACTGTAAATCTGCAGAAGACTATCACAACAATCAAGTCCGCTGCAGGAAGATGTACATTAAGCTCTAGTGGTCCGTGGAAAATCTGACACGACTCTCAAACAAGAAGTGTCTCCAAATTTCCAACGCAAAACCACCGCGGCCATCTCCAGATCATGAGTAGAATATCCTTCTCGCACTTCCTCCAAATGTAGGGAAGCAAAAGCGATGACTCTGTAGGGTCACATCAGTACACCCTCGAGCCCACTCAAGAAACATTACAGTTAAACAACAAAGTCGTCCGAATCAAAAGCAAGAAAGACTGATGCGGTTGTTAACAGAATCTTCAACTGCCGAAAACTCCGTACACATGCCTCAGTCCAAAGAAAAGAAACTTCCCTTCCAGTCAATTTAGTCGACGGTGCAGCACTACTCTAGCAATCCTGCATGAAACGGCGGTAAAAACCTGCTAAGCCCAACAATCTGCGGATCTCCGTCCTGCACACAAGTCTGGGCCTAAGCTGTACGGCCACGATCTCCCTCGGGACCATACAAAACCGTCTCCCGTGACTACAAGACTTAGGAGTCAACACAAACAAGCCTGAAGAAATACTCCGAGAATTTAGCAACTGCTGGTGCTCTCCCAGTATCTGCATAACAAATCCTCAGTGCTACTACTGTCCCTCAAGACACAAATTAAGTAGACCAGAGTGTCGTAAATAACACAACAAAAACTGGTCGAGGAACGGCCTGCAGAAATCTGGTTCATCATATCTACGAATGCTGCTAGGGCATCAGGGAATCCAACGACTCACTGATACACACAAAGCCCGTAGCACGCATAAAGCAGTCTTCGGAATGCCATCATCCCGAATCCGCAATAATGATGACCTGATCCCAAGAAAACTTAGAAAATGTCTCGCATTCTGGAGCTGATCGAGGAAATCGTTACGGCGAGATGAAGGATACCTATCCGCACCATAAGCCGGTTCAATTGACGATCCGTCGATACTCAACCCTAAACTGCCGTCTTCCTCCTCGACGAACAGAAATAGGAGTTCCCAAAAGCGAAACACTCAGACGCACAAACTCCCCAAACCACAACTCTGCAGCTGATCCTTTAGCTCCCAAGCTTCGCCGGCTCATCCGGAACAACGTCGGAAAAACTCTCGCACGAAAGGAACCCGGTCCAACGATCCCACTGTGGCTCCGGTATCACGAATGAATGCCAAGAATCCACGACATCTCCTCAGTAGCCGACTAGCGAAAAAGGCTGAATTCAAGCTGTAAGAGGCGGCACAACTATCCACCTGTACAACAAGAACTGACTTGCCGGGGAAAACAAAACCTAACTTGCTTCCCCACGGTAGTCCACAGACGCCTAGCACGCAATTAACCAATCCGTGCCCAGGAGAACGTCAAATCCAACATCTCTAGAAGGATCAAAACGACGGACGAATCTCTATCTCCCATCCGATTGGCACAAAACTGAAATACGTGTCGCGCAACAAAAGAATCGCTGACAGAAGTTAACACCACTACGACTAATCTACCCAACCACGGTATAAGCAAGAAAACAAACGAATACATGGAAAGAACATATAAATCAAGGGTACCTGAAAACTCCACATTGGACGTCTGCGCGTCCCGATGAGTAGAAGCAAACTCCTGGGTCTGCCCTCTACTCGCAGCTGGATGAACTCCTCTGGTAGACTGAGCCCTCTGAGCGAATCTTCCACGTCCACGGCCTCTCTGAAAACAATCCTGACGAGGTGCCAAGGAACAATCCCTGACGAAGTGCTGAAGGCTCCCGCATCGAAAACATCCACGTGCTGACTGCTGACCATCCTGGGGATGAGAGCTGAACGACTGTCCTCGTCCTAAGCCTCTGCTACTCCCGCGACGGCCACGAAATCTGTCTCGACGACCAAACCTCTGTCTCTGGGCTGGTACGCTAGTACGAGTCCTCCACTGTCCTGGAATATGTGCCTCGTCAACTGGAGCTGCAACCACTGGTGCTATGTAGGTGACGGACTGCTGCATACTGATCGTAAGGGACAGCTGAGTAACAGGGGTGACAACCTCCTGTCGTAGCTCCCGAACGACGTCAACTAAAGAACTCATCGTCTGGCGGAAGTCCTGCATCTCTACCAAAAGTCTATCCATAGTATAGGTCGTAGGCTGATCCATCTGCACCTGTGCAACTAGAGTACCATCCTGGTCAGTACTCGTCTCACCCGAGCCAACTCTGACCTCGGCCCTCGCTGCATCACTCTGAGTCCCTATAGTCATCGACGGCAAGGCTATAAATAGATATAAGATGAGATTCGATAAGAATAAGGAAATCGAATCTCAAGGATACGAATCATCAAGGAAAGAATGTCAAGCAAATTGTACTTAAGTCACTTTAGGCGAAGTATCGCATCGTGGGTATGCTGCAGACATACACACACTACGTTACTTTGCTTAAGCTACCTACTCCATCATACTAAGGTCATCCTACACTCTGAAAGGTAAAACCTAGCGCTCTGATACCAACTTTGTCACGACCCAAAATTGGCCCGTGACGGCCCTAATACTACGCAACGCCCTAAGACGTAACGTAGCAAAAGAAAGCCAAAACCCAGAAGTCTAAACCATAAAAATACGGAAAAGATAATATAAGTTTTGAAACATTTGAAATCGCAACCCAAATTCCTTAAAAGTCTTACTTTCTTTCTTTAAAATTTTAGCAACACCCCTTTTTGTAAAAACCAGCCAAGATGAATACAATACAAATATACGACGCCGTAACGAAGAAATAAGGACAATAGAGAGAAGCTGTATATAAAAGACAACAAATCCACAATAATATATAAATACGTCCTCACCAAGTCTCTAAGTCCGCAATACAATAGTAGATGGAGAGTACAAAATACAATGAATGTACAATATGAAATACAGATAATCATCTAACCCACCTAAGCAAAAAGGTACTGTGAGCTGATTCGGTATCTGTAGCAAAAGATGATAGCTGGATAGCGGAATAGAGAAATAGCCTGCCTCGACTATTCTGGGGAACAACCTGAAACACCTGTGGCACAACGGGGGTGAGTTGCCAACTCGTGAATAGTATAAAATATATGCAGGTAATCACAGGAATGCACGTACAACATGAATCTAAGATATGCGATTACAGTGATAACATGTCATGCAAATGTTGAATAAAGGAGAGTACACTAGCAGGTACAATCAATATGTGAAGCAATAATAACATGACAATAATATGCAATAACCATGCAGTAGGGATATGAGAATGTAAATATGCAACTAACATAAGGGTACACTAACAGGTACTACCTATATATGAAACTGTGTATAAAATAGATAAGGGTGAGGCATAGGGTGGAATATGTCATTTCCACGGAAACCTGACATCGTGGCAGGATCACAATCCATCAAGACACTCCAATCCCAAATCCTTAAATCAGCCCCCACATTGGGCACTCACATCATATAAGTCTCACATCTCCTCAATGTACAATATCGAGTAATCTCCTATATCCCGAATGTACAAATCAGCAATCACATAGGTATGACCAATATCCAATCCCAATGAATCACCTAATATCCTAAGTCAAATCTCAAGTAAGAATCTAACATCCTAAAGGTAAATACACAGAAATAAGTATGATGGGGGCAATACACATATATTAGCGTCTCATTCCACTAATATTGGTGTAAGGGTATATATAACAACGGCTAAATCCCCTGTTATATATACAAAGGTATTAAAAGAACTATCATGAAAACAATGTGCCAAGCATCGACACAGAAATCCTCGTATATCGGGCTCCGTCAGTCCGGATCGGCCCACGGGGTCCGTCTGCGGTGTCGGCCCTCGGCCCCGACAGTACAGATCATCCCGCATCCATCTCTCGACTCTGGCCAGTATCCTCCGGACAACTGCCAGGTCCAACCAATCACCGGTAGGTACTCGCCCGCCTCCAGGCTCAATCGGCAAACCCATCGATCTTCTTGCCGAGGGGAACCATACCGGGCCCCACCATGTACTCTCATACGGCAACCACACCTCGTATGGAGTATATAATCAGCACCGATAAAACTCATGGTGGACGCGCAAATATCATATCAAGAAAACCGGGTTGTTCAATGTATGCATAATTTCATGAACTCCCGCGGTTCCTAAATCCCGAAAACATCATATAAAATCTAAATAACAATGCGGTATATCTGAATGAGAGCAGGTAAACAAAAGTATATAGCTGAACCAGATGTATGCAAAATCAATAAGGTATATCCAAGTATAGGTATCTACCCATAAGAACTGATGTCGTATACCCCCCTGGGTATAAGAAGAATATGAGTAAGATATCCCCCCCGATATAACTAAAATATGTGCAAGGTATACCTGTAGCTGTATCGCAAGGTGTAAATGTACCTATCACTAAAAGTATGATACACTATAGGTATACCGGTAAGCTAGATGTCATGTGTGATAAGCAATAGTAGCTATAAGGGGTAGTGTGTGACTTGGCAACTATTGACGGTATGTGTGTAGCATACAATCCGTGCTCGTGCAACATGAACCGTCAATAATGTGTGCAGTGTCCTACGGCTGCTAGTCACGGTATAACTATATCAAGGAAATAAAGTAAAGACGCAATTCTACAATGACGTAGAATGTGCGACAGGTATTGAATCCTAGCCCAGACGCATAACGCCATGCGGGCGATTCCCCTGTAGATGTTAAATCTACTCACCTACACTCCACGCTAGGTGAATCCTACCATCTGCTCCCCCCTGTAGCCGTGTCCGTAGTTCCTGCCTGCAAACCTGCAAATACGACATGAAAATCATATATAAGCCAAAATATTCCGCGAAACGCGATATCGAACCGAGACGAGAAACTCGCGTCGCGAACTAATCGCGCGTGTGCACGATACGCTGAATCGTGTGTGTACGCGTCTAAAACCATCGCGACACGCCACGATACGCTGGATCACAAAACCCACTCACGTATCGCGCGTATCGCGCAAACACAACGGACACCAAAAACGATATATGACCCCAGATTTTCCTACAGGTAAGATATCACAAAACTAGACATGCCAAAGACCTAGACAACACAGAAGAGAGCCCTACACAAAACCCCAGCATCCCTACCCCCTACTTGGCCGCAAATTGCGGCCAAAAGCATGAAATTGGCGGCCACTGTTGGGAGTTAGGGGGTCGTGCTCTGGGGGTGGTGTCTAGACCTAGGTATCATGCATGTCCCAGTCTTCTCAATTTCACTCTGTAAGGTCCGGGTCCATAGCAGATTCCAGATGTCACAATTATCACTTTAAAACACCAATTTTGCACAATTAAGAAACCTTATGGTATTTTAGTGAAATCTGGGGATTTCTCAGTTGAAGTGGCCCTATTAACACTTAAATAAATTAGGGTAGCTAACACAATCAACAATTTCCCAAAATTCCACATAAACACCATAATCTAGCACTAAATTAACTAATTTAACACTAACCGACACCAATAAGCATACAAGCTAGGAAAAGGAGATAATGGTTAAGAAAATATACCCTATTGGACCTTAAAGAGCCCTAGAAGGCAGGTGAAGAAGTGGAGAAGGGCTTCTGCGAGAGCTGGGGTTCCTGTTGCTGCTATTGCTGATGCCTGATGGTGCTGCTTGCTGCTGCTTCTGCTACTTGCTGCTGCTGCTGAAGCTTCAGGTGAGTGTGTGTGTGTGTGTTGATGAAGCTGCTGCTGTTGCTGTCTTCTTGATGCTCTTTGTGCTGCTTCAGCTCTTGTAGTTGTTGCTGATGGTGTTGATGCTGCTGCTTCTGAACATGAGTGTGAGGGTGTGTGTGTGTGTGAGAGTAGAGAATGAGAGATGGAAAATGAGGTGGAGAAATGAGCACACACAAAGACCCCCTTCTCACTCTCTCTCTCCTCATTAAATGAGGCATGGCAAAGGCCATGATGCCCCATGCTCTCTCTCTCTCTCTCCCCCTCTCAAAGTCAACCATGAACCAAAACAAAAATTCAAAATAAAACCCTTTTTAAATTCATTTTCACCTTTAAAACTATCATGACTAATTACAACCATGACAATTAAACAATATTAAAACTAGATTAGGGAGAAATGGTTAGTTAACCATGGTTGTTAATCATGTTTAACCCCAAAAACAACCCTAGCTATCATGCACAAGTATGTGCAAGCCTAACAAAATTCTAATAAAATACACATTAAATAGGATAAAATATTTAAAACTTAATCTGGTAAACTTTTTATTAAAAACCACACACTAAAATATAATTAGCTACAAAACACATTCTAAGGTGTTACAAAACTGTATGAGGTTAACTAATCGGATAGAAATTTATACCTCACAGAACCATATCCTTCGGGCCTTCTTGTTGTCCTCCTCCTCGTCATAGGCTCCTCGAATCGTACACGGATCGGGCCTCCTCGTCGGTCTTCTCAAGTCAAAGACGATCCACCCGAGAGTCTATAGTCCGAGATCCAACCTCAAATCCGAGATAACAAAGCCACCTAGTTCGCTAAACTAGATGCCCTAGATAACGTAGAGAGTGAAGATGGATTAATTTGTCTCTAAATATCCTAGGTTTCTCAACACATGAGACATTTAGGGTTAGAGGAAGAAGAAGGAGCTTTAGAGGAAAGAGAGTATTCAAGAGATGAATGAGTGAAGATGGCTAAGCCTTGTGATGACTATGAGGCAAATAATTCACCACAAAATATCTCACAAAAATATCTCACAAAATATCTAAGTGCCACATTGCCTCAATAGTCATCCATGAGTCACCTAGTGAGTCACCAAGTAACCATGCTTGATCCTTTGTCAAATAACACCTCATCCTCCACCTCATTAAGTATTTAACCTAAATGGTTATAATAAAAATAAGGTGTCTTCTTCTAGAAGTATACTTGAGCAAATTACAAGAATACCTCTCATCTGTATATATATACCCATATCTGTATTCCGAAAAATACGAATACAAAGAGACGAAAATAATCCATCAATATAATACTATGATCCGGCTTAAACCAAAGCCCACTAGTATTATCCGCCCGAACATCATACGTGCATAAGTACACGTATGTGATCGAAGCCCTGCCGAAAACCATACGGCCTCTACATCTTTTGCCCGATGCAGGGAAAGCCTCTGTGTGAGACTCTAAAGACTCGACACTATGCTGGCAGTGGGTTTAACCCTAAGTACGTCAGCGGTACTAGCTGCACGTAACGGCTACCCAGGTATCTGTCGATAAGAAGGCCGATGAGCAAACTCATCTGAACTCTTACTGAGCCTATCTGTGACAATCTCCGTACAGTCCGGTCTGTTCGTTTATTTTTTAGAAAATAGAAAATGAAAAGAAAAATGGGGAGATTTTTGAGGGCATGGGTGAAGCATGGCTTTACTCATTTTTATATTCATTTGCCATCACTATTGAAGCATGGTTGGATTTTTTAATCCATGCTTCAATAAGTGAGGAGGGATGAATGAGCTATTCTAACACTTAGCCATTTTTTAGACCTCATTCTTACTTTGCTCTCTACATTTTTCTTCTTCTTCTTCCTCATGCATCAAAGCTCGAACACTCACATGTAATGTAAACCATAGAGCTTTGAACAAATTCTAGTGAGAAAACAAAACCCCACTTCACCATCGTACACTTGATTGGCAATCAAGTGTAGTATGTTTCCTTCACTAAAAATAGTTTAGTGAAGATGTAGCTTGAGATAGAGGGACTTCGGGTGGATTGTTGTTGGCACGAAGATCATGAAGGGAGCTTGTACCATTTTCAAGTGGAGCTACGGGGAGTCGTAGGGACTACAACCCAGAGCTTGAGAAGAGAAGAACACGATCTACAAAGGTTGTAGTTTCATTCTCTTAGCTAGTTTTTATGATATCATAGTTAAACCCTAATCATCTAGTTTAAGATCTTGGTTAGTGTAGTTTAGCACCCCTAATTTTTAAAAAACGACATGCTTGATGCTAGTAAAACCCAGTGGTGGTGCTAACATACACTTTCAGAGAAATCTAAGAACGAAATGGTTATTGATAAAGAAGAGAATGGGAAAGACAAGTTTATCGTTGATTTCAATTTTTGATTTCGCTTAGGTGTAGGGTTGTTATTATGTATATTTTTCTGTATGTGTGTACTGTGTTTGCGTGTTGTATGTGTGTGTTTCGGCTGTCGGGGGTAAGACTTATATCTCATTAAGAATGTATAGAGCAGACACACATTCGCTTGTGCTTTCATCCGTTTCGATAAACTTTTGGCAGCACCTCTCTGCTGTTCTCCGAGTACACTTTAATAGAAAAGATAATCGTTTCAATGTTGTCAAACAATATTGAAACGGAAATCCAATCTATCGTTGTTGTAACAACCGAGTTCAGTTATACCAATTTTTGTTTCCGTATTTGTTTGTCTGTGGTATTTTTATTGATTTATCGTATTTGGGTGCGAATGGTATTTTACATTTTACATTGCATTCGACCCGACCCGCTTGCTTGAACTGGTTGATTCATAGTTATAGATTACCCTGGCTTGATACATAGACACGTGCATTTAGTATAAACTGCATATTGGCATTTCATCTAACATCGCATATTTTACATATAACATTTTAGATCACGTAAAATAAATTAAAATTGCATTTCATAGCCCGCATGATACCCCTAACCCCGTGGTGGCGTCCGCGCATCTTGTTCTCGTCCCGTTCAGTGAAACAGACGTGTTTGGATAGCTACGCGCATGTACGTGCATCCGTTCTTGGGGGTATGCTTTTTCGTTACCAGAGCATTCATTGTGGATTTTGAAAGTCGCATATATTTTTCATATTTTAAAATCGGATTTTTAGACCCGACCCGGGCTTGTTTTGGAGTAAATTTGTATTTGCCAAAATTTCAAAACGGATTAATATTATAATATTATATTCTTATTTCATTCAAAAGTTTCCTAACTAAAGAAATATTTTGTCACCAATTGTATCAGCAGATCTCTCCCTCTCTCTTACTTTTTATATAATATTAATCTTATAAATTTTTTAAAAGATAATTGCACGTCTCTCTCTCTCTCTCTTCTTTCTCTCTCTGCTCGCTGTCTCTCTCTCTCTCTTCTTTCTCTCTCCTCTCGCACCCTCTCTCTCTCCTCTTACGACACTGTGCACTCCTCGATTCCCGTCACCCTCCTTCTCTCGCTACCGTCACCTCCCTTCTTCCTCGTGTCTTCTTCTTTTTAAAACCCCGCTTCGCCCACGAGATCCCCACGCAACCCTAACCCTAAAACTCTGCCGCCTCCTCTCATTTTTTTCCTCGATCCCATCACCTCGTCGACCATTCCCACACCCTCATCACCTCCATCTTCTCTTCTTCCTCCTCTCTCTCTCTTCCTTCCCGAGCACTCAAGAAACCCTGCACACCCGACCTCGCCCTCAACCTCGAGACCTCGTCGACGACCGTACCCCGTCGTCATCATCACCACACCACTTATTCTCTCCCTATCTCCTCTTTTCTCCTTCCCTGCACCAACCTTGCACCAAGAAACACTAGCCGAAACCCTAACCTAACCCTAGCTCCTCAAAATCCCTTCACCGGCGCACTTCACCGCCGCTGATCTCACCGACACCGCCAGCTCGTCTCTCTGACCCAGTGCACAATTCCAGTTAGCCTCACTCCTTATCTCTTCTTCTTCCTCCTCTTCTTTATTTTTCTTCATTTCTTGAATTCTTGTTTTCTGTAGTTTGTCGGAAACCGGCCGTGCCGTCGACGATCCCGACGACCCAGCGAGCATACCTGACCCGTGTGATCCCCTTGTACGTTGTTTGGATTCGTTCTGTGTGCCGTGTGCGCGTCGCGACTTTTCCACCGACGTGTGACGTTCCGTATACCCGTTTCTGGATCCGTCGAGTCAAGTAAAACTTGCTACATGCTACTTATATTATTTTTATACATATTTAATTGCATGTTAAGCCTGTAAGTTAAATCTAAGGCCATTTGTTTCATTTTAACACTTCGATGTCCATTTTATCATTTTAGATTTATAACTTGAAAACATACCATGTTGCATTTTGATTTACTATACATAGTACCCACATCCGTATTTAAATCACATAATAATTATTTGCATAGCCCATAGTACCTTTTTAATAGTTTCTACCCTATCGGACACCCGTTTGCATCCATTTAACCTATCTTATATATAATTGCATCCCTAGATCATTTAACCCATAATAACGAGATTTTAACATTCCATATTTGTTTAAGTGTATTTTACTTAATGTTGGAACCATAACCCTAACTCTAATCGATAACCGTGCATCCATATATTTTAATCTGTACCTATTTGTATACCACATTACAATGTTCCATTTTATTGTTCCATTAGTACCCTATACTTGTTTTGTATACCCCTGCTTATTTTTACTTTAATTATGAGCACCCACATGACATTTTGTGCACCCCTGACATGACTTGTTACACCTACTACTTGACACGACATGGCACCGTGCACCTCTTGACATGACTTGATACCTATATACTACCTGACTTGACTTGAAGTACCATGGCTTTCTCTGTTACCTGATCCTGTTACTAATGCCAACAAACCTGACATGTTGTCCCTACGGACATTTTCGGTTGTCTAGCCAGACAAACCTGTACCTGCTTGATCCTGTATTGGCATTAACTCCAGATTTATTAATACCTGACTTGACAAATATAACTTGGGGGTATGGGAAAATCAGGAATGTAACCGAACGTAACTCAAAGGGCCATCCTATTGTTTGCCGTTTTTCCGGGCGTTACGGAATACCTATTGTTTGCCGTTTTTCCAGGCGTTACGGAATACCTATTGTTTGCCATTTTTCCGGGCGTTACGGAATACCCATTGTTTGCCGTTTTTCTGGGCGTTACGGAATAATCACCGATGGGTTACGATGAGGATTACATTATTGGGTTTCGAAGACTTTAGAATAGATAACCCCGTAGCACAGTTTAGATATCACTGCACGTCACTTATACTGACATACTCACTGTTATATATTCTTGGTATATTCTTGCTTATACTCATACCTGCATGTAATGCTACCCCTGTTTATAGTAATGCTTGATATTATGACGCACTGACCTCTGGGTTTTGCATGGCCCAGATTCTTTACCTTTGCTGCAGGCCGAGCAGGAGTATTTCAGTCAGCAGGCTAAGCAGTGAGGACTTAGTAGTAGTTAGTTCTTTTACTTTCGGTATTTTCATTCCTGATGTGAGCCCGCATTATGAGACATACATTCCAGTTATTCTTGTATTGGATCTTTTGATTCCGCATTATTTTATTCTTGACTCGTTTTATTCTGGCTTATGGACATGTGTTAGATAGTTTATTATTGTTCTTGATATCTCTACAGCCGTAATATGACTGTGGAAGGATATTTCCTATCCACAGGTAGCATGGTTGGCTATGTCACGTGCCTATCTTAGCGTACTCTGGGAAGTGGGGCGTGACAGTTGTACATGAAGAACCAGTGGAAAGGTACTGACGAAATATCTCGAAACGAATGGAAAAACACAAGTGAATGCAGGTGTTTATCCAACTTGTCCATACGGGATAAATCTATCAGTTATCATATGATTGAATATTTTCGTCATATAGACTACACGACGGTTATTAGAAACCGAAAGATACCTTCCGATATTTAACAACTTTCGTGTAGTTTTATATTACGACGAGCATCGAACGTATGTTAACCGATAGACGGGAACTAAGTCGCGTTTTGATTTTCACATATGATTATCGATGATAATATGAAAAATTCATATTATCATCGAGTATCATATATACACTTAGTATAAAATTTAACTTGAATTGGTTTTACCGTTTACATTTCAATTACACGGTTTTGAAGTTTTAGTTTAGGGTAAAGTTTTACGTTTACGTTATTATCGAGTATCATACACTTAGCTATTGTTATTTCCCACTAAACTACCTTAAAATTTTTCCTAAGCAACATATTTCTTCAATTTTACTAAATTACACTAAAATACCTTTAACTATTGTTGGTTTTTCACTAAACTATCTTAACAAATTAAACTAAATGATTCATCTTCTTAAATTAACTAAATAATTATAAATTTCACTAAAATACCTTAACTATTGTTGTTATTCACAAAACTATCATTAAAATTTTTCAGTAAAAAACTATTTGCTGAATTTTATTTTTTTACCCTAAAATACACTTAACAATTGTAGGTTTTTCACTAAAATACCCTAAACTATGGTTTCTTTTCACTAAACTACCTACAAAAATTCACTAAAAAGTTACCATAACCCTGGCATTTAAACTTAATTGATAATAAGTTTAGCCCTAAACCCAATCATAACAATAGCCCTAACCATTAACCCCTAATTAACTCTAACTCTACCCCTAGTCCTAACCCTAACCCTATCCCTAACCCCAACCATAACCATAACCCTAACCCTCTAATTAACAATAACCCTAATCATAATCACCCTAATTAACACTTAACCCAGACCCTAACCGACCACATACCCTATACCATAACCCTAAATTCAACAACATTAACAACAAAACAACCAAATAATAAATTAATTCCTACAATTAAATAAATCGAAATCAAAATTAATTAGGAAAATTAAAATTCAAAATGGAATAAATTAACTAACCTGTGGAGGAATCGACGGCTAGGAGGCGGCGGTGGAGTAATCGACGGGAAGTAGAGGCTTGCGACAAGACGGCGAGGCGGTGGAGGAATCGACAACTCCTGCTCGATGAAGACACGTCAGGAAGGAGAGGAGGAGGGCTTCGACGGCGGAGGATCGTAGGAGAGGGCTCGGCTACTAGAGGAAGGGGATCGGCCACTAGAGGATCGGAGGAGAGGACTTTGGAGGAGAAGGGGACCTGGAGGTGATGAAGACGGTGCTGGAGGTCGTAGGAGGTCAGAGGAGATGGCGAGGGAGGAGGAGACGAGGGAGCAGGAGGCGATGAGGGTGCTGGAGGTCGTAGGAGGTCGGAGGAGACGGCGAGGGAGGAGGCGACGAGGGAGCAGGAGGCGATGATAGTGCTGGAGGTTGGAGAAGGCGACGAGGGAGGAAGAGGCGATGAGGGCGGGGAAATTCTGTGGGGAAATAATTTTGGGGAATATTAGGGTACTGTAGGAACGGGGAAGGGAAAAATTTGGTTTTTATTTTTTTTTAAATGCCCGACTTTTCCCTTTCGATGACAACTGTAAGGCCTTCTCTTGCGGCACCGTAAGGGCAACTGCATACGTTAATTTTTTATAATTTTTATGTATAGATGCTCCTACGGTCTAGACCGTAGAGGCGTGATTTTTCCCTACGGTGAGAACCTTAGGGGCAAGCTAAAATTGCCCCTACGGATTTTCCCATCCGTAGGGGCAAGCCATCTTTTTACTAGTGAAGGCTGATGGTATGAAGCGGTATAAGGCTCGCTTGGATATGCACAAAAGTAAGGAATTGACTATCAAGTGATTTTTTTCCCTGTAGGGAAGATGATATCAATTCGAGTGATTCTCAATATTGTGGCGATGGAGAATTTGCACTTAGAGCAGCTGAATATGAAGATTGCATTTCTTTATGGAGATTTGAATGAGAAGATCTATATGATGCAGCCATCGGGATACGAAATGAAAGGGAAAGAGAATATGGTTTGTAGACTGCAAAAAAACTTGTATAGCCTCAAGCAAACTCTAAGGCAATGGTATCTCAAATTCGACTAGTTCATGTTAGAGACAGGATTTGTGAGATGTGAATCAGATCACTGCAATTATGTTCAAACTTTTAAGGATGGCGACTGCATTATTTTGTCACTTTACGTTGATAACATGTTGTTCGTGGGTCCGAATTTCGAGAAAATTCAAAATCTGGAGAAAATGATGGCTAAAAAATTCTCTATGAAGGATTTGGGAGCGGCCAAACAAATTCTGGGTTTGAAAATCGTAAGAAATAAGAAGCAGCAAAAGCTGTGGTTATCGCAAAGGGATTATATTGAAAAGGTTTTGAAGCAATTCAACATGGAAAAGTCAAAACCGTTGAGTACGCCTTTAACGAAGCACTTCAAACTCAGTAAAGAGTTGTGTCCGACTACTCAAGAGCAGAAAGACGAGATGACAAAAATGCCTTGTGCATTTGCGGTGGGGAGTTTGAAGTATGAAATAGTGAGTACGAGACCAGATATTGCACATGCAATGGGAGTTGTAAGCAGGTATATGAAAAACCCACGGAAGGAACATTGGAATGCGGTGAAGTGGATATTGAGATATCTCAGAGAAACGTCTAGTCATTGCTTATGTTTCGGAATGTCTCTCTTAATGTGCAAGGTTGCGCTGATGTGGACTATTAGAATGATCGAGACAGTGGGAAGAGCACAACGAGGTACGTATTCACGGTTGGGGAACAGCGGTGAGTTAGGTCTCTCAACTGCAAAAGTGGTGGCATTGTCAACTACGGAGGCAGGCTGAATATATGGCCATCACGGAAGCAAGTAAGGAGGTGATATGGTTACAAGAATTACTCGAAAAGTTGGGTAAGAAGTAAGAGTTCAACACCTTGTTGAGTGACAACCAAAATACGATACATTTGGTGCAAAATGCTGCATATCATTTTCGGACGAAGCAGATTAAGGTGCGGTACTACTTTATACGCATAACGTTAGAAGATGGTGAGTTGACACTGCAAAAGATTGCCGCAGAAAAGAATCCGACGGATATGTTCACCAAGATCGTAGACAGAGATAAGCTGAATATATGTTGCAGCTTGGTGAAGCTCTCCATGAAAATTTGATGAGAAGAGAACAGCAATGAAATCGTGTGAAGTCTACTAGTTTGGAAATTAAGGTGGAAGTATCTCCAAGCGGGAGAATGTGATGAATTTGCTTTAAGGTGAAGATTGTTATTTTTTGATGCAAAATTCGTGGCCCATGAGGTTCATGAGCAATTACGTGCTGCCCACACAGTGAGATGCATGTGCAGGATAAAAAGGCGATGCATCCATATCTCTCATATTAAGGTTTATCGCTTATCTCTAAGGAATAAGTCTCTCCTGCATATAGGCTAAACAATTAATCCCTAGATGGTGGCCAATTAATGTGAAGAGATGGACTTTAGGCGGCTGCATGTGGTATAGGCTTTGTTTGTTATTTGTGAAGATTTAAATAAATCTACAAGTAACCCTTTACCTATATATATACATGATTAATTAGGAAATCAAAACAACAAATCCTCTCTAATCAAAGGTGCTGCGGCCAAAAAAATTCCAGAGGTTTGGAGCAGAGAGAGGCCGAGAGAGAAAGAGAGGGAATTGTAGAGAGGGATTTGTATAGAACAAAGAGATTTGAGAGAAATCTTCTAGAGTTGCTTGTAAAATTGATTCAAGGATACTAGACATTTGTAGATTCCGCTCTGCCGGAGACTAGTCATACGGTGGATGAACCCGGTTAACAAATTCCTTGTACCTCTCCTTTTTTTATTATTTTTTTATTCTCGCACTTTTATTTATTTGTGATCTTTCGTCGGAATTTGCGCTGTTGTTGTCTGAATTGTTTGCACTTTTATTTATTCCTTGTAGTATTGTTCCGTGTATAAACTATCTCCCAACAAATAGTATTAGCAGGTGAGTTCAGATATATTGTTAATTGAATATACAAGCTCTTGAGGCAAAAACAATAATTATTATATGGTGCAGAAAATAGAATTCATGCGTGCATGTGATGATATTTGCAATATATGTACATGTACACACCTATCTCAGTGAAATAAATGCATATTGACTGTTTGTAATGGAAGCACAAACATGTATGTATAAATGCTCATGAAATATGACACGTATGCATATAAGCAAATGAGTAAGCTTAATCAATGATTAAAAGAGGGAAATCAAAGTAAAATCAATTTTCTGAGACTTCAATATCCTTAAGCAGCAAATTCCAGGTAGCAAAATTTATGTCATGACAGCAACTAATTCTATCTAACGAAGAATTAATTGAGAGCTTAATTCATCTAAGACATCAACATGAACTTAAATCATTTACTATGATACTTTCTACTATTGGAGAAGTTTTTTGAGGATTCATGTGACACCAAGAAAACAAAAGAGAAAGTAACAGAGAGGCTTAGCTGACTTTTATAAAAGAAGAGTAGCAAATGAGTCATAGAGTTAGATGATAGGTGAAAGAAAAAGTAGGAGGGGGAAAAAAGCTCTCCTTTTCTCAAGTCCTCATTATATATATATACTCACATGTCATGAGACACTTGTAGGCGACAAAGATAAAGAAAACCAAAGAAGAAGAAGAAGAAGATTTGAGATGGTGAGATTGTAGCTTAGATCAAGAGATAGAGAAAAAATGGGAAGGCCTCCTTGTTGTGATAAGATTGGAATCAAAAAGGGTCCTTGGACACCTGAAGAAGATACCATTTTAGTGTCCTACATTCAACAACATGGCCCTGGAAATTGGAAATCAGTGCCAATTAACAGTAAAGGTATGATTTAAATTCAACCTCCTTTGTTTTGTTGCGAGAGTTAGAAAATTTGTTAACGAAGTTTAGTATTGGTTTAACTTTGCTTTGGTTTTCACAGGATTGATGAGATGCAGCAAGAGTTGCAGGTTGAGATGGACAAACTATCTGCGGCCGGGGATTAAGAGGGGAAACTTCACTCCTCATGAAGAAGGGATGATCATTCATCTCCAATCTTTGCTTGGTAACAGGTGATTCATTTAATCTACATGTATATATTAAAAAAAAATCTTGAAAGGAATTATGGATAATATTGAGATAGAAGAGTCTCCAAAAAGCGAGGAGAAAACAAAGAAAAAGACGATTGTGTTAGACACCACCAACCATCAATCCTTGTTCTGGATTTTGTCTTTTAGCATCCATGAGTTTGTTTCTTGCTTAATAATGTATGTTTCAACTTATTCTTTAATTTTGTCTCCATTCTTTATAGGTGGGCAGCGATAGCATCTTACCTTCCTCAAAGAACAGACAACGACATCAAGAACTACTGGAACACTCATCTCAAGAAAAAGATCATGAAGTATCATACGGCGGTCGATAGTTACATGAGCACTTCGTCCGATTCGTCCACTAGCTATCGTCCTGAATTTGAATCAAGAATTCCACCAGCAAGCACGATTATGCACCCTACACTCCCAAGGTTCACACAAAGCTCAACACCCTATGCATCGAGCACCGAGAACATATCAAGACTCCTAAAAGGTTGGATGAGATCCTCCTCGAAAGCAACTACCTCTAATACCACTACCACTGCTATAATGCCAGAACAAAACCAACAAGAAAATATCGGATTCAAATATTGCAACAATCTACTAATGGGTAACGAAGATCTTTATTCGATGCTCAGGTTCGAGAATATGGGATCGTCTGCCAATTCAACATGCCATGATCAATTACCGCCTATGTCCCAACTGGAGAAATGGCTTCTCGAAGAGGCCAATACTGGGCAAATGGACGGCATTATGGAGATTTCAGATGCTTTCTTCTAATGGAAATTAATGGCTTATAAGTGTAATGTTTTTATTATCAGTTCTACTGTGTAGTAGGTACTTGTAAAATTTATGAAGCCATTTCACCAAATATAAGATATGGTGACAAGTGTTTCTACAAATATTCTGAAATAAAAATCGAAATGAGTTGTAAGATCCAAATGTCTAGCGATCATGGGATGGGGATGGTGAGTAGTTTGCATCCATTTCTTCACACGTGTGGGGCAAATCTTGGCCTCTACAAAAGAATCCAACGATATATATAAATATGTGATAGAAGCAAGGAGAGAAGAATCCGTCGATATATAAATATGTGATAAAAGCAAGGAGTAAAGGCGACATTGAATAGTTGTCACCTTTGAAGGGCCAACCCAATTAAGTACAAAATAACAAGCTTATAGCTTTTGTTATAAGCGCTTAAATTTTTGGTGGTTATGCAATTGAAGATTGAAAAGGACATGGATGGATGTTAACTGAGCTATGATAGCTGCAGCCCACATTTGAAAGAGAGCTTGCATGTGGTTGTGAGATATGTTTTGTGAAAGATATAAGGAATGAAACTTTGTATGCAAAATGTAGGAACTTATAGCACTTGAGAGTAATAAAAAACCATGCATGCGACTATATTATCTTCTTGCTAAAATAAGCATGCAAGTGGAAATGAGAGAAGAAAATGGTGTATAACATGTATATATATCAAGAGCATGAAACTAAGGGGAAATAGTAAGAGATTAGAATAATTAATGGTAGAAAAAAATGGGGGAGGAGTGAATGCGGCATCTTTTCACTGGTTTATTGTTTTGTTGTTGAGTGGATCCTACTCTATAAACGTGGAAAGTATTGGTTTCTAACGAGGGTAGGGTACCTAAGAGACCTTGTATTGCGTGTGGGTGGGTGGGGTTGCGAAAGTGTTCTTTATGCATTCTTATTAAATGTCTCGTTCACTGCACCAAAACTCCAAGGAGTTTTTGGGTCGAAACCTGGACTTTTGCACAACGGTATTTTTAATTTTAATAAAACTGCATTTAATACGCACTCGATAGGAATCGAACCTGGATTACTCTGATACCATGAGAAATGTCCCTTCTAGTGCATCAAAACCCCGAAGTTATGATAAGTGTTGAGAGAATATATTTTATTTTCTAATAGTTCTCACAATCCCTCCAGTTTTGTTGAAATGTAATAAGAATTAAAGGTCTGGCTGGAATTTTTTTTTTATTTTTATATATAGGTCAATCCCAAACATAATCTTAACATTAATCATAGGAATATAAACCTAAAACAAGTGTAAACAAAAACAAAAAAAGAAAGAAAAAGAGAACTGCCCAAAATCTATCCCAATGACGGGCACACGTATATACTGTTCCCAATCTCGACTCTATGAAAGACAATAATTATAGTCTAAATCAAAAGTTAAAGATTCTGGAAGCGACCGCACATCAACCCATTTGTTGGTCGTCGGGATACATTTCCTTCCAAACATTCCCGCAATTCGTCTGCGATCGTGCTCTAGCAATGCACCAAAGACCTACCAGTTATTCATCAAATGGCAAATATTGAACCCATATATATTTCTCTTTCCAAAGAAATGGGACTACCCCACTCTTCCTGTGACATACACAAACATACAAAAATATTGATTCACTTATGGCTTACAAAGAGGGTCCCTTGGAGCTAAACAGCTTGATCATATAATAAGCCAATAAGGTCAAAAAAGATATCAACTTGTACTTCTTTTAGAAACAATTCTCATCAAAAAATTTAAATGAGTTAAGCATGGCCATGTTAATTTAATTGTTTTAGGCGAGATATAATAAATGCTAGGACCACAAACAAAGGGATCGGAAAAAATTAGTTAATGGAGCTGATTTTGGATTAGACCCTATAAATGGTTTTCTTTCATAGTAAAGCAATCAATTCAAAATGGCATGACTTGGAACAAAGCAATACCACCACCTTACATTGATTAGTTCTACATTCATCTAAAATTTGCACTTGCCCCTTATAAGGATCAATATTTTGAACCATAGGAAATTCAATAAATTCATTCTGAACTCAAATATGTGGATTTGATGGTGTGGTTATTGAACTTTTCAGTCTTTATATCGATAGAGATCCTGAGCTGTGCCTAAGACGCATCATCCCCTCAGTCCTCTCAAGCCACAACCATCAATTAATAAGGAAAAAGAAAAGAGGAAAGAAAATGCGACACCTTACTGTCCTAACCATTAGAATCATGGGTCGCGCTACATAAAAATTAAATGCCTGAGTACAAATCCATACATACATACATAAATGAGGCTATAAAGATGCCACATTACCTATCATAACGAAATCCACGTCGCTGATTGGCTGGTTAATCATGGCTCAGAGATTCTGAATAGGCCCTAAGAAGTTATACAGTGCATAAGTATAGTTGTGCTAATATTCAATATTAACAGATTGAGTCCCATCAATTAATGTGGCAATATAAAAAATTAAAATTAAAAAAGAGGAAGAAGATTATATATGACAATCTGTTACCTGTTTATTACAGATACACAATGAAGATTTCCCTCCAAAAAAGGACACCTGAAAAGATTATTTCCAACTATATATGTAACGTCAACGTTTTAATGAAATATGACTTGAATTCAGAAACTTTGCCAGATAAATGATGGAGATAAAAGCTCGGTCAGTGTAGCAGACTAAAAATAAAGGAAAGCTTGCAGGGTTCTGCACAAATTATTACTCCATATATTATGTACAACCTTATATATATATATATGTGTGTGTGTGTGTGTGTGTGTGTGTGTGTTATAGTGCCAAATAATTAACTAAGCACTGTAAATCTGGCGCTATAGTTACTGCTGCTATATACATTGCTAAAATAAAGGAAGGCATGCAGGGTGTCTGCACAAATTATTACTCCAATATATATTGTCTTCAACATTAATTAAAAAAAAACACGCACACACTTGAATGAATGATTGAATAAACTTCATGCTGAGTAGTGTCAAAGAATACTAATTACCAGAGTAAAGCAGGTCCTCTAGTTTCAGCTACTTTGTATTGCAGAGAGGCTAAAATAAAAAAAGGGCATGCATGCAGGCTATCTGGAAAAATTATTATTCCTGTATGTGTTATTGTCAGAAAAGAAAATTAGAAATTCATAAATGCTTTAAAACTCATCACATTTAGTAGTGACAAAGAAATATATATTAAGCTGAGTAAAGCAGGTGCTATAGTTACAGCTACAAAATATGGCAGGGCTAAAAGGCTAATATAAAGGAGTTCATCCACACATTTTTTAAAAACCAAAATGTGAAAAAGAACAGTTTTGCTACATGTTTGAAAACACTACATATTTAGAAGTGACAAATTAAGAAAGATATATATATATATATATATATATATATATATATATATATATATATATATATATATATATATATATATATATATATATATATGAGATTAATGGAGGAAAGATGCCATAGGAGATTCCACAACTTTTTCACCCTTGATTTAGTGGGTTCAAAATTAACGGTTTACCGATAATAGAACTTCTTACATTGCTAAATCAACGGTGAAAAAGTTGTAGAATCACATGAATTTTGGTGTACCCTCATCTTAGATGATAACGATGAAGATGATGGGGGACGATCGTCGAAAAAATTGGTGGAGGTTGTATTTTTTCCACGCCATAGGAGGAAATCCCCTCCTATGACCTCTTTTCTCCATTATTCTCTCTCTCTCTCTCTATACATACATACATACATACATACATATACATACATACATACATATATATATATATACATACATACATACATATATATATACATACATATACATATATATATAGATACATATACATATATATACATATATAATGATGATGATGATGATGATGTGTGGATGAACTCCTTTATATTAGGAATCTTATATCTTTTTAGGTTGGAGCCAGCAGGTTGCCCTATGCTCTACACATAGGTTGCCCTATGCTCTACACATAGGAATCTTATATCTTTTTAGGTATTGGTTAGCCTTGTCGATTAAGTTTGTCCTTGACATGAGTGTTGTATCACAACATTACTAGATTGGCATGAGAGTTTCTAATAATTGTGTAATCACAATATTTGTTTTGGGAAGTAATTAATTAAATTGTTTTGCAGCTTTTTAGAATTAAGGAAGAAACAAGGATAAATAAAGGGTGTTAGAAATAAGCCTAATACAACAAAGCACTGAAGCCGATCCACATTTACTTAAACATAAATTGGTTCGTGCATCTTATTTTTTATTTTTTTTCAAAAAATAATAACATAACATAAATAGAAAGAAGAAAACATATCCTTTGACACAATGGCCAACATCCACTCATGGCAATAGGTAAATAAATCTGCTAAAATGAGATTGAGAAGTACTGCAACTCATATATAATTTTTTAGCCCCAACTCTGAATCCATGATTTAGAATATGAATACAGCTCCCAGAAATTTGAAGGCTTTTTATATATGTAGAGCATGATTTACCTGCACTTTCTAAAATACCTGCAATTCAGTAAACTACAGTGTAGGAATTTAATATAACACTAAATATATACGAAATTAATTTTGGATGAGGATAGTTAGGGACTCCCAGGTAGAACCTTATGTAATTAGATTCAAGGTACACAAAATGATGGAGGTCCTTTTCGGGTCTCCGTCAGATGTTGTCTTCCGTCGATCTTCCGGTGGATTTTGAAGGTGATCTCCTGTTGCGTGTGGGTCTCAATGGGTTTGAGGAGATTGGTGATTTGAGGTTGTATGAAGAGTTTGACGCCGAGTACTTGCAAAGAAGTCCCGGGATGGTTTGGTACCACCGAGGACCCTCCGACGATCAAGTTAGTAATGATATCCGAGTAGAGTAGCGGCTTAGTAGAGTAAAGAATGGCTTCCCCGACCCCTTTGTGATGGGGGGTTTTTATAGTGGCGGCAGCACGCAGTAGAAGGCCCGAGAATCTCGCCGGCGGTTACGCTCCCGACGTCATGCCCGCGTAAAGGGCGGATCGCCCATTAATGGGGATCGTGATGGCGTGGAACGTGGGATATTGCTGGTGGAGAATCTGCGCATGGCGAGATTTGCGGAGCGGCGGTTACGCCTGTGAGTAGTGGAGTTGGTCGGTCGGAGGGACCGAGGAAGATGGCCTCGGCGGGAGAGCTCGGGAACGAGCGAGAGGGCCGAGGTATCTTGGTCCTGCGGTAGCTCGGAGGCGAGCTGAGAGGCCGAGGAGGCCAATTTGCAGGGGGCTCTGAGGTGATCCAGCATTGTGCTTGTAGGTCGGGTACAAGGGTGGCCTGATCGGCCCCTGTGGGCCCTTTCTTCTGAGTTCTGGGACACGTCATCTGCCACGTGTCCTGATCTGGAAGGTCGCCAATATAGAGCATCATCATTAGCCCCCCACTCTTGTCCCGACCAGCTGGCGGGTCGGGCCAAGAGTGGACTGCCGGGCCGCCCGGGGAGAGCTCCCTCCTAAGATTTCGTCAGGACGCGTCCCCGGGCTGTCAGCTGTCTTTCCTGCCAGCAAATCAGGGGCGAAATCTCTGCATTTAAGGAAGGTGCGCCGGTTTGTGCATCCTGTCACTGAAGCGACTGTCTGCGTGTCAAGCATCGGTTGACCGACGCGACGTGTGCAGACCTGTGGCGTCTGATGGGGCGCGGTCCAGTGCGGGAACGACAAGTGGAGAAATCGATCGTCGAGTTGACTTCGATCACCTGATGTATTTTGTCGGGGCTTCGGGTCCGCTGCATGTGATGGGCTCAGTAGCCTCATTATGAGGGCTACAAACCTGCAGCGTCTGTTGGGCAGGAGGATGCCTGCTGGGGATGACCGAGCAGGGAAGCTGCTCGGTTGATCTTGGCGAGGACCTAGATCCCTGGCGTTGTGAGTATGGAAGCTACCGGTTAGGGATAGTCGAGCAGGGAAACCGCTCGGCTGCCTATGGGAGTACTTTGATCCTTAGCGTTGGAAGGGCTGTAAGAAGCCCACTAAGGATGACCGGGCAGTGAAGTTGGGCGGTTGCCTCTTGGCGAGGGTTTTAATCTCTGGCGTCGTGGGTAGGCAATCGCCAGCCTGGGACGACCGAGCAGGGAAGCCGCTTGGCTGCCTCTAAGGAGGACTTTGATCCTTGTCTTTGTTGGGTAGGAAGCTACCCGCCGGGATGCGCCGAGTAGGAAGGGGCTCGGCGGCCTCGCGAAGAGTGCTTCAGATCCTCAGCGTCTGATGGGTAGGAGGACGCCCACTGGGGATGCGCCGAGCAGGAAGGAACTCGGCGGCCTCGCGATGAGGGCTTCAAACCATCAGCGTCTGATGGGCAGGAGGATGCCCGCTGGGGATGCGTTGAGCAGGAAGGAACCCGGCGGCCTCACGATGAGGGTTTGAGATCCTCAGCATCGGATGGGCAGGAGGATGCCCGCTGGGGATGCGCCGAGCAGGAGGGAACTCGGCGGCCTCGCGATGAGGGCTTCAGACCATCAGCGTCTGATGGGAAGGAGGATGCCCGCTGGGAATGCACCGAGCAGGAAGGAACTCGGCGGACTCACAATGAGGGCTTGAGATCCTCATCATTTGATAGGCAGGAGGATGCCCGCTGGGGATGCGCCGAGCAGGAAGAAACTCGGCGGCCTCACGATGAGGGCTTAGGACCATCAGCATCTGATGGCCAGGAGGATGCCCGCTGGGATGCGCCGAGCAGGAAGGAACTCGGCGGCCTCGCGATGAGGGCTTCAGACCAACAGCGTCTGATGGGCAGGAGGATGCCCGCTGGGAATGCACCGAGCAGGAAGGAACTCGACGGCCTCACGATGAGGGCTTGAGATCCTCAGCATCTGATGGGCAGGAGGATGCCCGCTGGGGATGCGCCGAGCAGGAAGAAACTCGGCGGCCTCATGATGAGGGCTTCGGACCATCAGCGTCTGATGGGCAGGAGGATGTCAGCTGGGATGCGCCGAGCAGGAAGGAACCCGGCGGCCTCACGATGAGGGCTTAAGATCTTCAGCATCTGATGGGCAGGAGGATGCCCGTTGGAGATGCGCCGAGCAGGAAGAAACTCGGCGGCCTCACGATGATGGATTCAGACCATCAGCGTCTGATGGGCAGGAGGATGCCCGCTGGGATGCGCCGAGCAGGAAGGAACTCGGCGGCCTCGCGATGAGGGCTTCAGACCATCAGCGTCTGATGGGCAGGAGGATGCGCGCTGGGAATGCACTGACCATGATGAGGGCTTGAGATCCTCAGTATCTGATGGGCAGGAGGATGCCCGCTGGGGATGCACCGAGCAGGGTAGCTGCTCGGTGCCTCCTGGCGAGGGCTTTGATCCTTGACGCTGGAGGGGCCGTGAGAAGCCTGCGAAGGATGGCTGAGCAGCACTGGAGGGGTCGTTTGAGGTCCGCGAATGGTGGCCGAGCAGGGTAGTTGCTCGGTGCCTCTTGGCGAGGGCTTTGATCCTTGACGTTGGAGGGGCCGTGAGTGGCCTGCGAAGGATGGCCGAGCTGGGTAGCTGCTCGGCGCCTCCTGACGAGGGCTTTGATCCTTGACGCTGGAGGGGCCGTGAGAGGCCTGCGAAGGATAGCCGAGCAGGGTAGCTGCTCGGTGCCTCCTGGCGAGGGCTTTGATCCTTGACGCTGGAGGGGCCGTGAGAGGCCTGCGAAGGATGGCCAAGCAGCACTGGAAGGGCCGTTTGAGGTCCGCGAAGGGTGGCCAAGCAGGGTAGCTGCTCGTTGCCTCTTGGCGAGGGCTTTCTGATCCCTGGCGTTGCGGTTGGGATGCTACCCGCCAGGGATAGCCGAGCGAGGGATCCTCGGGCTCGACTGCCTCTGGGAGGACTTTCTGATCCCTGGCGTTGCGGTAGGGAGGCTACCCGCCAGGGATAACCGAGCGAGGGATCCTCGGGCTCGACTGCCTCTGGGAGGACTTTCTAATCCCCGGCGTTGCTGTAGGGAAGCTACCTGCCAGGGATAGCCGAGCGAGGGATCCTCGGGCTCGACTACCTCTGGGAGGGCTTTCTGATCCTTCAGGACATGGACCAAGCAGGGTTACTGCCCAGTGCCTCTTGGCGAGGTCTTTGATCTCTGTCGGTTGTGGTAGGAAGCTACCAGCCGGGGATAGCCGAGCAAGGACCCGTCTGCCTCTGGGAGGACTTTGGTTCTTGGCGCGGGAAGAGCTATAGGGCTGTAAGAAGCCTACCAAGGACCCTTGGCCGGGCAGGGTTACTGTCCGGTGCCTCTTGGCGAGGGCTTTTGTCCTGAAGGATAGCCGAGCGAGAGATTCTCGGGCTCGACTGCCTCTGGGAGGGCTTTCTGATCCCTGGAGTTGCGATAGGGAAGCTACCCGCCAGGGATAGCCGAGCGAGGGATCCCCGGGCTCGACTGCCTCTGGGAAGGCTTTCTGATCCCTGGCGTTGAGGTAAGGAAGCTACCCGTCAGGGATAGCCGAGCGAGAGATCCTCGGGCTCGACTTCCTCTGGGAGGACTTTCTGATCCCTGGCGTTGAGGTAGGGAAGCTACCCGTCAGGGATAGCCGAGCGAGGGATCATCGGGTTCGACTGCCTCTGGGAGGACTTTCTGATCCCTGGCGTTGCGGTAGGGAAGCTACCCGCCAGGGATAGCCGAGCGAGAGATCCTCGGGCTCGAATGCCTCTGGGAGGACTTTCTGATCCCTGGCGTTGCGGTAGGGAAGCTACCCGCCAGGGATAGCCGAGCAGGATAGCTGCTGGGCTGCCTTTTAATGAGGGCCTAGATCCTTGGGCGAGGTGGTCCTCGAGCCGCCGTGGTAAGCCCCTTCTGTGCGACCCCGTCAAGGGAGGAGGTGTCGGTCGTGAGGAGGCTCGAGGCGAGGCGCCCTGGAGGAGGATCTTGGCATGGAGTTGTGGGGCGCCCAGCGGGACTCAGAGAGTATCGGCCCGTGAGACCCGTGGCCATGGGATGCATCCTGCCGGTGTCAGCCGCGCCGATGAGGGCAGAATATCCTGGAGGCGGAGGAGCGGCGATCTGGGGCCATAGCCCGGCCATTTGGACGAGCACCTCCGCGATGGACTGTTGTCGGTCTATTCGGCCAGCGAGGGCGGTGATGACGGTCGCCGGAGGAGGTTATCCGCGCCTTCGATGAGGGGGAGGCGGCGGCTGGTACCTGGATCTTCAGGGTGATCGCACGCCATGTGGATGGAGGTCGGAAGGCCAACTTTTTTTTTGTGGAGTTTTGTGTTCCCACAGACGGCGCCAACTGATGGAGGTCCTTTTCGGGTCTCCGTCAGATGTTGTCTTCCGTCGATCTCCCGGTGGATTTTGAAGGTGATCTCCTGTTACGTGTGGGTCTCAATGGGTTTGAGGAGATTGGTGATTTGAGGTTGTACAAGGAGTTTGACGCCGAGTACCTGCAAAGAAGCCCCGAGGTGGTTTGGTACCACCGAGGACCCTCCGACGATCAAGTTAGTAATGATATCCGAGCAGAGTAGCGGCTTAGTAGAGTAAAGAATGGCTTCCCTGACCCCTTTGTGATGGGGTTTTTTATAGTGGCGGTAGCACGCAGTAGAAGGCACGAGAATCTCGCCGGCGGTTACGCTCCCGATGTCACGCCCGCGTAAAGGGCGGATCGCCCATTAATGGGGATCGTGATGGTGTGGAACGTGGGATGTTGCTGGCGGAGAATCTGCGCATGGCGAGATTTGTGGAGCGGCGGTTACGCCTGTGAGTGGTGGAGTTGGTCGGTCGGAGGGACCGAGGAAGATGGCCTCGGCGGGAGAGCTCGGGAACAAGCGAGAGGGTCGAGGTATCTTGGTCCTGCGGTAGCTCAGAGGCGAGCTGAGAGGCCGAAGAGGCCAATTTGCAGGGGGCTCTGAGGTGAGCCAGCATTGTGCTTGTAGGTCGGGTACAGGGTGGCCTGATCGGCCCATGTGGGCCCTCTCTTCTGAGTTCTGAGACACGTCATCTGCCACGTGTCTTGATCTGGAAGGTCGCCAATATAGAGCATCATCACAAAACAAAGGGTATGAATCGATTACTTGTAGAATTGAAGTTGGTATACATGAAAAAGGGTACCAGCAGTAAACTACTCGCTATACTAATCATTCAGAAGATCAAATTTAGTTGAAAAGTAACTAGCTAGTCGTTATAGATAATACATGTGAGCATGTATACATAATAGAATTCAAGGCATACATGACAAAAGTTACCCCAATAGACCTACTGAAACAATGTTATATATGTATAATAAATTCGAGGTGTACACAAGACAGGGTGCCAATACTACTTGCAGCGAATCCCTTCTGATCCAATTTAGCTACAAATAATAATGATACACTGCGAGGACGTAACTTGAGGAATTTTTTTTTTGACGAAAAGAGCAGGGCTTCAAAAGCCCGTCCCATAGAGATATTAAAACTAACATATAAAACGTTATGCAAAGTTCAAGAAGTATATATCAAAAACAACAAAGCAAAAACTAACAAAACTAACTATCTCTCCACACCCGGAGAAAAGAAGAAAAAAAGAAGAAGAGAGCAGCAGAAGACACAGAGCAGAATCACACTCGAGAAGCCTCCAAGCACAAGAAAACACCATCCAGTTTTTTGCCAAACCTCCCCGATGTCAATCATCTCCATCATTGTACCTGGAACATCCAAACATAGTATCAAGTATCCCAACTTCAAAAATAAAAATAAGGGCCAAAAGGGAAAGAGAAAGGAAATAATGGAATGAGATGTCCTCAAAATCAAACATAGGAGAAACACACTGCCAACCCCTTTTCAACAAGCTTGAAATTGATCAATACAGGAATAGCCACATGAAGCCTCAAAAGAAAACAGAAGTCATATAAAAAGCCATTGTTCATCCTATTCACCATTTTCATCAATTAGACAGGAGCAAATATCTATAACCCTCCATGCATGCACCAATGAAAAATATAAAACAGGGAGTATACTAGGGGGCAGAAACAAAGAGCACTCAAGGATAACAATATACCAATGATGTCATATTTTTAGAATATTTAAAAAAGGACCCAACATTTTTCCGACTTAATTATAGGCCGATGGAATTTATATATCTACCATTTTTCCAGCATATAAATAGATGGTGTCAAAATGGACCCAACATTTTGCCAATTTATAAGCTGACGGAATTTAGTAACTTGAGAAGGAAAGCTAGTTTTGCTGTCAAAAACTTTTCTACATCTATCAGGTCTCGCTCATCCAGGCACCCTCCAAAGGATTTATGTGAATCCATATGACATTAGTGTACGTATTCTGCTTCAAAGTATTTAAGCCATGATTCCAATTTCAAGGTTTCACAAGCTACACGATAATACTCCCTCTCTAATTTGGATCAAGGGACAACTAATACGTTAGAAACTGGATCTTGTATCAATTAAGCAAACAACTGTTTGAATCCTTCTATATGAGTTGAAAGCCAAGCCGTAATAATTACAAGAGTCAAACTTAAGTATTTTAGTTGAGAATTTGATAAATCTGTCAAATTCTTGTCATACAATAATTTACAAAGATCTTATTCAGAAGATTTGGAGGACTAATCATCAATGATGTGAAATAGACCGCACATATATTTATAATAAGAAGCTACAAATATAATGCTTAAATGCCAAAAGGATGCTGAACTGCAACCAGGGTAGCATTCATAACAAAGCCACTGTACCTCTCCTTCTCATTGTCGGCAATTCACAAGGTTAGATACACGTCTTAAAGCGACAATCAAAAGCAGCAAATCATAGAGCCCACGACATTTAAGTGAAATATCAAATCGAAGAATGACATCTAGCTACTAGGAAGCATGGACACTTCTTTGCTCACCGTGTCCGTATCCAACAAGTATTAGACACTTGACAATTCACAAGGTTAGATAAACGTCTTAAAGCGACCATCAAAAGCAGCAAATAATAGATAAACATCTCATCGTTGGCAATTCACAAGGTTACACTACTAGAAATGTGTGTATTAGAGACGTGGTATTAGCGACAATAAATTTTAAACGGTCGCTAATACACGGTCGCCAATACGTCTCGTATTGGCGACCGTTCTATAAGTATTAGCCTAATACATTCACTAATTTTTAGTCGCGAACGGCCTTCTCTCAACCCATTCTTCCCCAAATTTTTTTTAACATGCTTGCTGCTACTGATACGTACTCGAGCTCGTCATCGCCTTCTATAAGTATCAAACCCCTTAATTTTATTTGTTTGTTCGCTTATTTGAAAATAATTTTTGTTCATTATAAGACATAGATAATTCTGTAAATACATATAGGTTCCTTTAGGTTCAACCGTTCAAAACATTGTATGACATAATACTACTAAAAGCTAGATGGAGCCAACTGGGACAAACAACTAATTTGAAGGACATTAATTACATGGAAAGGGATTTTGATTTCATATAATTTTGTCATTGTTAGATGTGAACTATGTTGAGAGCTTGAATTGCAAGAAAGTAAGAAAGTTAAAGTTTGTCATTAACCAGAGCTATTAGCAAAACAGAAGCATGCATTAGTTTGTTAAATTTGCTGTAATGACTACATTTGTTATCTTTATTAGCAAATGTATGGAAACATCATTAACAAATGTGATCTAGTTACTACACCCTTCAAACCAATTATGATGTTTGCATAGCATTAAACATGGTAAAATTCAAGAAATATTAAATTATCCACTTTAAAACTTATTAATCTATAAAACCTAAATAAAACCTAATTACAAATTAAAAAATCTTAATTACAAATTATTAAAACCGTAATTAGAGACCGAAAAAATCCAATTATAAAAAAATCCAATGTTAACACTAATAATTTATGCATATTATATATTTTATATCGTTATCTTGCATGAAACACATGGGACGAGCATCTAGAAAATGTATATTCGCAAAATTTACTGCAGCATTCTCTTCAAAGAAAAGAAATCGAGATGCTTCTTCTTCGGCACAACCTGAGATTAGAGATATATATTAGAAATTTTAAATAAACGTGTTCAAATTATTTTGTTCATATAATCATTGCATTGATTATAATAAATTAAAATGTGTGGGTACATCTGATCTGAATGATGCAAGTACATCTATGTCAGATGATCTATATGCACACTTAGACGAGAAGTGCATGGATCTAAGTAGAGAACCTGGCGCATTCTCAGATGCTATCTTAAATGAGTATATAACTACATTGCATCTTTCTCGCGCATTAATAGATGAAAAAGTTTACTGAGAAAAGGACTATGTGAAGTCCAAGGCGACGTATGCTGCTTTTTATCCTCAAATCGAGAGGATTATAGATGTAGTGGACGCGCTATTGCTGAGGCACGGGCTACGGGGGATAATTTGTCCTAATTTGAAAAGCACTGAAGAGATTTTGCCTCCGAATATATATACCAAGTATGATATGGGTGGAAAAAGAGCAATCCTGGAATGGGTAGGTAGGAAGCCTGTAGGTCCGGAAAAGTGGGCTATTCATTTCAATTCTTATATTTGTATTCTTGTCTACAACACGGACTACTGGAACGTGGGAGTTACATTTACAAAACACTCATGGAAAGCCTATGTATAGGCTTGGCGCACCCTTTTAATAATATATAACTCAATTAACCATATTTCACCATTACATACTGTAGAGTGTTTTTCATCACCCTATTGAGATAAGAACACGCGCGCTTGTCAGGCGTATATAGATCCCCCTTGTCTTGGGTAGACTGGGGTTTATTGATTGTGGGGATCCGAATTTCCGGCAGTCGCAGACTAAACTGCCGTTAATTACCCCTTGTCTTTGGAGGGAAGCTCCGATTGACGGGTCAGACTGGTCATGTAAACTCAATGTGCAGTGTGTGCATATTGTGTTTGAAGATGTTTTGGACGTATCGGGGGCCTCACAGAGTTTACAGGGATCTTGCTATCCGGATAGCGGACTGGGGGTCAAGAGAGCTAGCAGCCCCTTGCGGGGTGCGGAACAGTACCCCGTTAGAAAAAATTTCAAACGGAAAAGTATTTTTAGTGTGGAACGTTTGAAAAAAGGAGGGGGAAAAAGCATCCTAAGGACACATGGGCGCCAGCTGGTCGTGCGCCAGCTGGTCACGTGTGTGACACATAAGCTCTGAGCGCCAGTGGGTCACGCGGTCGGCATTTGGAGCGCTGGGAGCCAGCTGGTCACGCACCCGGCACGCGGCCACTGGGCGCCAGAGGGTCACGCACGTGGCCACTGGACGCCAGTGGAAAAATGGGCTTAGCCTCTGGACTGGGAGTTAAATTCCTGAGAGACTTTGGAGTTAAATTCCTAAGAAAAGAAGGAATTTTATTTGGAGTTAAACTCCTAAAAGATCTGGATTTGAGGTTAAACTTCTTTGAGAATTTGGACCTTGGACTTAGAGTTAAGCTCCTCAAAGATTGATTTGGAGTTAAACTCCCAAAGGATTTAGATCTTGGATGATGAAAGGAGGTCCATTTTTTTACTCTTCAAGCCTTAGACTTCCTTAAAATGGGTATTTTTTTTGCGATGGGTTCCTTCTTCCTCTTCTCTTTTTATTGGATCTTGGAGAAAAGGAGCGGTGAGATTAAAAAATCCCCCATTTAAGGATTTGATAGGAGATCTGAGCCCCCTTCGAGGGTTTTATGGTGAAAAACTATTTCTTTTTGGAAAAAGAAAAGTTAAAATTTTGATTTAATTCAAAAAAGAGAAGAAGATTTAAAATCTTGAAGAAGGAGAAGGGGACACAGAACCCTAGAAATTATGAGAGAATGAAAGTTGTTATTGATTTTCTCATCATGCTTGCCTTTTATAGGCTATACACTTTACAAATAGCCCATTGGGCATTTCCAAATGACACTTGTGCCTCTACATGCCTCATGTGCTTATTTCTTTTTGCACATAAGGTATGTGGTTTACAAAATTTTGGTTTTTTTGCCCATATTCTACATATTTATTTCTAAAAAATTACATTAAACTAATTTATGACTTCATTCTTTTTGTCATAGAGCCAGTTCCTTCCATGCTCGGTCTTGACTTTGGATTGGGCCCACTTTACTTGGGCTTGGACCCGCTTACTTAGGATCGGACCCTCTTGGATTGGGGTTGACTTTGACTTTGACTTGGTGAACCAGGGTGTGATTTTTTACCCCAACAAAGTGCCCCCATCAATAAATGCACACCGCATGTATGGATTGTGTGTATGAAATTGATGGATCTTATTCTATATGGAGATTGACTTGGTTTGGTTCCCTTTGAAGGGTCGATGCTGCCCTTTTAGCAACGTGGATGGTCGGTGCTGCCATTTTTGCGATGTGGATGGTCGGTGCTACAATTTTTGTTACTTGGACAGTCGGTGTTGCCATTTTTTGCGACTCGGACGGTCGGTGCTGCCATTTTTGCGACTTGGATGGTTAGTGCTGCCATTTTGTAACTTGGACGGTCGGTACTTGATTTGACTTTCTCCGCTTCTTGCGGTGTCGGATTTGAAGTTGACTTGCTCCGCTTCGTGCGGTGTCAGGATTTGATTTGATTTGCTCCGCTTTCTGCGGTGTCGGGGTTGAAGCTGACTTGCTCCGCTTTTTGCGGTGTTAGGGTTGAAGCTGACTTGCTCCGCTTTTTGCGGTGTCAGGATTAATTTGTTTCCGAGGTGAAGCTTGATTCCATCGTGGAGGTAATTGCTTCCAAAGTGGAGCTCGACTCCGCCGAGGAGGCCATTGGTGTTGAATCGGTTGATTTGATTGGTTTTGAAGTTCTTGTCCATTCCGTGGGATATTTTGAGCTTGGAACCACTACCGGTGGGACTTTGATTTGATTTATTTTATTTTTGTCTTGTCTGACGGGACTTTTGAATTTGAGTGGGACATGGAATTTGGATTTTGTTTGGTATCAACACGGATGCACTGGAACAATGCCAGGAGCGATTCATCATTTTCCTTGGGAAGACTTAGGATTTGGGTCGACATCAGCACCGCTAACACTGAAACGTAATGCCAGGAGCGACTCATGCATCATTCGCCATTGTCCGTTGACGAGCGATGGCTTAGAAGACAGGTTTAGATCCCTATCATCTAAGACTTTTCAATTTTATGTGCCATAAGGGTCTCATTAAAATATTTTCTCCCTACGGGTCGAGAGGATCTCGTAGGTGTGTTTTCTCCTTAGGAATTGTGAGGATTCCTAAGTATGTTGCTCCTTTGTGAGTCGTAAGTATCTCACGCGAGGATATTCTCCTCAAAAGGTCGAGAGGACCTTGCGAGTGTATTTTTGTCTTCTTTTCACAAGTTTATGCCCTTTCGGGCTTTCACAAACTCGTCGGCAGTCCTGCTGTTTTTACTTACAGGACCCTTTCGGGTTTTCGTCCATACCCATTTTTCTTGTAGACAAACCACCTTTTTATTTACATTGGTGGAGTTTCATTACCGGTAGGACTTCAGATATAGTCTCGCCGGTAAGACTTCAGATATAGTCTCGCCGGTAGGACTTGGGAGTGATAGGTGTTGTTTACGTCCATGGATTATATAAAGTTTATAGGATGTATGATCCAGACCGTAGGGCCGGTGTGCTTAATTCGTCTATGACTTGGAGCATTCACGCGTAGTATTTCTTGAGATATCAGCCATTGATGGGTGGCATGGGCCTTTCTCTCTCGGCATTTATCGGCTGGTAGGATCCTCCGTCAAACACTTTCTCGATGACGTATGGCCATTCCCAATTTGGCTCGAATTTTCCCTTGGCATGTCGATCGGGGATGATCAATCTTTTGAGGACCAATACCAATTCGCCTTTCTTGAAATCAAGGAAACGGGTCATCTTGGCACAAGCCCGTGATATTTAGGCTCGGTACAGCTCCAAATTTTGCTGTACTGTGAGCCTATTTTTTTCGAGGGAGTCAAGCTCTTCGAGTCATGGATGACGTCTTCCTCCTCCGTCAAACCATTCTGGACAACCATCCATAGGCTTGGAATTTTGACTTCGAGGGGGAGGATCGCCTCCACTCCAAAAAGTAGTGAGTATTGAGTGGACTGAGTTGGAGTGCGGTACATGGTACGATATGCCCACAACATCTCATGGTGCTTGAGATTCCAGTCTCTCTTGTTAGCTGAAGCATTTTTCCTCAGGAGCTTGCATAAAGTTTTATTGAAGGCTTCAGCTAGTCCATTAGCTCTTGGATTATAAATGAAAGAATATCTCCAGTCTATCTTGTGCTGAGTAGCGAACCTTGAGACTTTGAAGCTCTTGAAAGAAGGTCCGTTATCAGAAATGATTCTTCTAGGTGTATCGAAGTGGTGTAGAATATTATACCAGAATAATGTCAGAATATCTTCGGTCTTGACTTCTTTTAGCAGGAAACTTCAGCCCATCTGGAGAAATAGTCAGTTGCAGTCAATACGAACCAGTGGCCTTTTGATGACGGAGGATCAATCGGGCCAACTATGCCGGCGCCCCAAACTTTGAAGGTCCATGACGCCGCCGTAGGATGCAATGGATTGGGATGCTTGTGAATGAAGTCACCATGAATTTGGTAAAGGTGACACTTCTTTAAATGCTCTTCACAATCCCTTATCAAGGTAGGCCTGTAATATCCAAGTCGTTTGATTTGAAGCCGCGTTTTAGGGCCAGACTGGTGAGCTCCATAGACACCTGAATGAACTTCTCTCATAACCTTTTGGGCTTCGGCCGAGGACACACACCTGAGCCAGAGCTGGTCGTATGATCTGCGATATAGCGTATTATTTACAAACACATATCAAAGGGCTCTCTTCTTCAACTGAACCCTCGCAGATTTTTCTTCGGACAGCTTGTCGTAGCGGAGGTACTCTATGAAGGGCTCTCTCCAATCGGGCTCGTCTTGAATGATCAAAACTTCTTCGGCAAGATTATTCTCTTATTCTGCGCTTTCTTCCTCCCGTAAAGAGACCGAAGGCAAAATTTAGCAACTTCTGACTATGATCAGAATTTCATCTATATCGGGATCAGCCAGCTCTTTGGCTAGGCGAGCGAGCACGTCGGCTTTTCAGTTCAACGCCCTAGGAAATCTCATCAGTTCAATATGGGTGAAACGCTTCATGAGCTCCACCAATCGGCCTATGTGCCGAGCTAATTCGGACTTATAAATCATTTTTAACAGAGAACTGAAGTCTTATTTTTCACTCCTACCTTTCGCCTGTTGTTGTTCATACACCCTTCGTTATCGTGCAAAACTTCTTTATAAATATAAACCTTCATATCTCCTCGAAAAAACTGTTTTAATAGAAAACTTGTCTCCGCCAAGATTATTCTCCCACAAAAAACCGTGAGGATTTTTAACTTGGAGAGAACACTTGCTTAGCTTATTTTATTTGGCGATTGGAAACTTAGTGAGCTTTGGGTCAATGACTCCCAAACCAGATGGTTTCAGGGTATTAGGTGTGGAGACACCCCAAGGAATTAATTACCCAAGTTACTAAGGCCACAAAACAAAAGACTTATTTTCTTTAAAATATTCCGAACTCAGTGAAAACGGAGATATAGCTAGATTTTATTTTAAATCTGAAGACGTTACATATGGATAAGGTGTGTAATTACTCCAACAAGATTCCAGATGGGTTATTTTTCAGACTTGTAGCTTCATATTAAAACCTCAATAATACCCTTCATATTCACCTTACTTTATGAACTATTCTTGATATTACTTAACTCAGAAGAAACCTGTTTGATCCTCAAGATATTTATCAATTTTAAAAGTTTTACAGACATGTCAGACTTTCATCAAATTCTCAAAAACATACGACACATGTAAAGTGTTATAAAAGACGTATATCAGCTATGGTTAAACACAAAGGAGGGTTATCTTTCGGATCGTTAGTCTCACGAAAAGGATTTAGTTATTTCTAACTTATCAACCGAACCGTCAGACTTCGAATCTAAGTTCCCCCGCTAATTAACATGACAAAAAAGTTTTTATATTTTTGGAAAAAATTTCAATTTTTATAGGTTTTTCAATACAATGCAATACAAAAGCAGCTATGACAAGCAACTACATGCAAAAATAAAAAAAATATACAAGATATACGGTGCTGAAATGCAGGAAATTTGCAAATGCAAAGTTATATGCTGATACAATGATAATCCAAAATAGATCACCCCAAACTGAAGATGACGATGTCCTCATCGTCGCTTAGTATTGCCCTTCTCCTTTTTCTTGCTGCTCCCACTTGCTTCATCCTGGTTTGCTAAGATCTGGCTCAGTTGTTCTTTTATCTCTTTATTTTACCGGATCAAGGTCTTGATGCCACGGACCTCCATCCTGTGTAGCTCATATGGATCAGTCGGCCCACGTAAATCTTAGAGGAAGTCTGTGGTGCCGCATGCTCGCTGGGGTCAGTGGGTGACCAGATCTGCTGCTCACTCCCGCTGTCAGTATAACCCTGTGAGATCCTCTCAATCTTGACCGGGACGGTGTCGTACATAGTGATGCAGGCCGTGAAATCCTCCTCCTCCATGTAATAGCGACAAATCTGTGTGATGAGGACAGAAAGTAACGATTTGTGCGCCGCGACACCCTCTTTGATTGTGGTAAATAGCATACTTGCCATGCAAAACTGATAGTCTTTGGTCATCAAACAGTAGACAATATACCCCACAATCGCCGAAAACGAGAAAACTCGAATGATCCCCCTGACATTACGGTAAGCCTAGCGGCAAGCCGTATAGACATTTCGGTAAATTTGCTGGGCATTTATCCCAGCATCTTGTAGCTCACATCGAAACCCCATGATCGTCTTATACTGGGCAAGTTCTAACGGTCTCTTGAAACCAGGTCGGGTAGGGATGTTGATGACAATTGAAATCGTATTCGCAGATAATACCCTCTTTCTATCCTGAAAGTGAAATCGAATGCGTTCCTGAAGTATTTCACCTATTCTTAGAGCGTCGTAGAACTCAACTACCAAATGCTCACAAGCACACAACCCCTCATCCACATACAGCAAAAACTCTCAACCCAACTGTCGGATAGCGTCATGAAAATAGCTCCCAAACACCTCATGGGTGAACACATCGACAAAATTTCTCTCTAATTCAAAGGGGGTCATGATCTGTTGGTTGGTGAAGTTTTCTGAAAATTTAAACAACGCAGGAGAGGGGGAGAAAAAATCTACCGACGAAGGCAAACGACGATCGGAGATGGCGAGACCAGTGGCGCCGGAATTTGCAGTGATGTCGCCAGTCGGAATCCGAGCAAAGGGGCTAGGGTTTTGGAGGAAAGTTTGGGGAAAGTAAAGGAAACTGCGAGATCTGTTTGAGTGGTGAGAATAAGGGGTCGGGTCAGGGATCTGGTGTTACTTATAGTGAACTTTTTACAAAAAAAAACCCATCAAAAAAGAAACCCCACTCTTTACATATTTACTCAAACTAGAAGTTAAATCAAAATGTTATCCCCAAAAATTAACATTCACCCCCAAACGGGTGGGATCTTATTTTCAAAAAAAACTAAAAAAAAAAGACTAAGATTAATTACAGTATTAACAAATTAAAAGACGACGTTAGTTCAGAAATTAATACCAACCATTCAAAATTTTTATCCAAATAATGCAAGGGCTGGTAAAAGAATACGTATATAAAAAAGAAAAAGAATGTGTTAGTTGTTAGTGAAGCGCATAGGTTGTGTATGTAGGGATCGGAAGACGTTGAAGGTGAGGATGAAGTTTTGAAGAGGTAAAAAATTGTTGCCCGAATGAATTGAATTTTCAAGAAGCACGTGTTGAGTTTCGGAGTCAAGTTCGTTTAAAAAATGGAGTTCATCCGCAAAAAAATTGGAAAAGGAAAGGTTCATAGGATATTCCCTAATTGATCTTCACTCAAACTCACCTAGGATATCAAGTTCATCCGCAAATAATTCCTCAAAACTTTGCATGAAAGAATATTTATCAAAACTGCCTTCCTCCCTATAATCCCGCACAATCTTATTCTCATCGTTACAACCCCCTAACTCTCCCAATACTATTTCTCCCTCTTCACATTCACAAATGGGTAGGTACACGTCATCTAAAAAGGTAGGTTTCCACACTAATGTTTCTTCCAAAACAATATCAACTGGTGATACAAAAATTGTGGGTTCCTGATCATTAATTTCCTCTAATAATTTATCCCAACCATACTCGTCAAATTCACAAGCTCCCTCCTTTAAAATCGGATCGCAAAAATCATTCGGTTCATGAATTTCTTCTTCAAGTAATATTTCAGTTAAATCAACCTCAAAATCACAAGTGACAGGAGGTTCAGTGGGTACCTGAAGATTAGTGGTGGACTGACTTAGAGAGTTTTCCTGTGTGTCCTGATAACACTTAATCAATTCATTCGCATCATTATCTATGAAATCATCAAAATTCAATTGATCGTTTATCTTACTCGGGTAACTTCCTAGATGACGGATATTGACACTACGTGGTTCTAATTGACTGTGTTCACTCTCTAGAATCCTCACAGCTACATGCACTTCAATTCTAGCCAATGATTGAGCTTGAGCGTGAAACAATTGCTCAGACTGCTGTATAAACAGAACTAGTGCCGCAGCTGTTTGATTCGCAGCCGCAATCATCACTTCAATACCCTTCTCTAAAACAGTCAACCTAGCATCCATCCCACTATCATTCCTTAATGATGGCTTAATTGTTTCAGGAAGGGAAGGTTGTGATGGTATTGATGCTAAAGCTGTTACCCTGTCGACCCCTTTCTCTAAATTTTCAATCATTTGATCTAGGGTTGAAGTAGGAATGGGTTCAAGAGTGTTAGGTAGGTGACCATTATCAAAACTCTGGGATGGTTGGTCACCCCCTAGAAAAGGACAGTCTTCATGAATGTGGGAAGAATCGTGGCAATTTGAACAAAAGAATTTGGACTGAGTATAAACAAAGGAATAAGAATCGTGAAAAATTGAATTGAATCGTGTATCACCCATATCAACAAGAACTCACAAAAATAAAGAATATCACACCCCTAGCAGTCTATGTTATGCCAAGTCAACTAGACATGCTCAAGAACCTGATTGTCGAAGTAAAACTATGTCGAGAAACGGGCTCAAGATATACGGATCACGAAGCCTGGTAAGTGCAGAGATAAGGGGAGGTTTCCAACGCTTTCGCGAATTTGGTTAATTAGAATAACTCTTTCTCATGAACACTTGCCTAGATACCCCGTGAACGATATACCGTTAAGCAGTGTTCTAAACATAGTTAATTTCTCCTAATGAGCGCGAAGTCCTTAAATTCAAAGTTCTAGTTGATTTTAAATTATTGTGGATATGCAAGAATGCAGTTTTGTGATTTATTGGCTACGAAGAAAGATGATAAAATCCTTTACCGTATTTTGTTTGATTTCGTGCCTTTATTATCCGTATTAAGATGCAAATACGCAATCAATAAAAGAATTCAAGAATCAAGCAATTTACGCAATTCTTTTTCATTTAGGCTTAAGCGCTGCAAAAAATACGGGTATGTTCTCTGTGCACTTGGTGGCAAATTTATACGAAGAATCCTGCAGAAGATAGAATATTGGAATGCGTCGGATTGAGCGAAGGTGTTAGAAAATACGTACCGATGTGAATTTGGTTTAAGAAAACCACTTGAAGTGATTACGAGTGTTTGAATGTTCGCTTGCGCGGGTCAAACTACCCGGATCTTTGGCACTGCACTTTACTAACGTTTTGGAATTGAATTTGATCCTTGCTTTGCACGATTGCTGGTCGTAATTCCTTAAAAATCTGAAATGTCGGAAAATACGATACTTAGTGTCAAAAAGCGATATATATGCCCCAATTCCTGCACACTTAGAATTATAAAAATCAAACAATACCTCTAGAATACCAACACTTCACTAGAGATCACACAAAAAGAAAAAAACCAAAAAACCCACCTTAGACCCGGCGGCGCCGGAATTTTAAGCCATGTCGCCGGTCAAATTAAGTCCAATGGTGCTCGAATTTTATGTATCATCTCTAGGCTATATTGGTGTTCTACTAGTGTACTTTGATTTTTTAATTTGATTACAGAGTGATAGCAGGTCTGAAGGACAGAGAACAAAGTTAGAAGTGTGTTTTTTGTTAGTTTTGAAAAAAATTGAGTTAATAATTAGTGAGTTAGTACGAAACAGAAATAATAATTCCTAATAATTACCAAATCCCCGGCAACGGTGCCAAAATCTTGTTGGGACTTTACCCACGCGCACAAATGCGTATGTTTTGAAAATGGAATCGTTTTAAGGAAATGGATGCGCACGCAAGCTCGGTCTCGTTTTAAAATTTATAAACCGCAAGTGCACGGCGTGTTGTAGCAAGATGGAAAGTACAAGTCGATCCGCAGGGAATTGTGTATTAGGTTTTGTTGTTTAAGGTTCAATAAATAATGAATTGGTTGGTTTGTCACAAAAAATATAAAAGACGAAAACAAAGAAAACAAGTTTAAGAAAGAAATAGCCGTGGCTTTGGCTCGGATGGTCGAATCGCGACGATTACTTCGATGCTCCCTTGATCATGAGTTGTCCGTCCTTGTGTCGATCCCAGCGTGAAGCATGACTTGTCAATGCGGTTGCGTAGCGTAAGTCATAAAAATACCGATATTTGACGCAAAACACAAAACAAGTCCGTATTGTTCACTTACTGTTTGCATGTCCAAGGTTGAGGTATCAACAATAAGCACAAAGGTTAGTAAGCATACAACAACATCAAAAACACAAATTGGCGAGTGAGAGCAATTAGTTTTAGTGTTAACTTTGCTAAGTGTTTGTGATAGTATAGGGTATATGAAAATCGAGGGTTTGTCAAGCACTTAGTCACAAAATACCGTATCTAAACTTAGCAAACTTAACACTAAATTGATCTTAACTTAAACATTGTGAAAATAGGGAAAGAGAGCGAGTATGGTAAATGAAGAGGTTACAAGTAACCATGGTTTCAAAATACCATATCACATCAATACATAAACAATCTTTAAGTTAGGATCATATTAAGAACATTAAACATAAACAGGAGGAGGAGGAAGGCAAAGCCTTTCATCTTATTTCCTCACCATCACCACAACCAAAGAAAGATTAGTTACACATAGTAATAGCAAAAGAAAGCAAGTAAGAAAAAGAATAAAAGAAACAAAGCAAAAGCAATATTATTAACACTTGATAAAGTTGAGGTACAAGATATTGGTAAGTTGTTCAACCTCCATAATGAAGCTCCTAAAAGAAAGTTTCAAGAAGGAAGAAGAAGAGGAAACCAAGTTAAAGCCCACACAATCTCTCAAGCTAAACCCAAAAACTAAAATAAAACAAAAATAAAAAAGAATCTCATATGGCATCCCTTAGCTGTAACCTGTTTTGGTATTTATAGGCATCAAAATATAATAAACAAACAATATAGATGGGATGATGTGATGTCTATAAAGTGCCAGCAGAAAAATGAGGATGTTTGGAGCTAGGGGACCCGGTGACACCGGTCTTTATTGGGGGGCTCGCCGGTCCAAATCCGAGCAACGAGGCTCGTCTTGGCATGGTAGACATGTGTGCTCTCCAAAATCACTCTGATGCTGTTTGATTTATCTGTTTAAGCCTGGTTTGCATTCAGAGATTTGGAGGGAAACTTGATGCCTAATCACTTTTTGCATTTATTACCCATCACACCCACATGTGCCCACTTGCGCAAGTCATGAGTGTGCCAAGGCAGCCCCCACTATGGTCCATATCCCAAAAGAGCTATATGCACACATGTATTGTGTTGGGCCAAAATTGTGTACACATGTTTATTTGCAAAGAGCTCTTTGAATATCGGTCGATTTTCTGTTCTGATTGCAGTGTCGGCTCCCAAACGTTATATCCGTGAATTTTAGTGTGTTTCCAGTATTATGTCACGAATACCTGTAATCTGAAATTACTGAGCAGACACTGATTAATAGTACCGATATATCACAAAATAGATAATGAATGAGCGGTATTAAATTGCAGTTTTCTGAGATGAACAAGGGCATACATACAACTAACAAGTCTCATATCGAAAACACATTTCAATAAATTAGTCGAGTAATTCAACAAGATTCCCAACTACCAGATCGAATACTTGTTGGGAACTTTAGTAGATGGCCGCACCCCCGATGTCGTCGACCAAGTGCACTTAAGCGGAACACCGTGGCCGCGAGCACCTGAGTGGATGCTTTTGGCAACAGGGTTCTCCTAAAGTCACTTGGTCGGGGATATGGGGCGTGGCTACCTAATAAAGTTATCTGGCGAGTATTCGTGTACGATACGCGATTGCGACGGAGTTTCGATCCAAATCGAAACTTCGTAGCAATCGAGCAATAGAGACTAAGAAGCTAGATTTACAAACAAACTAGTTTTCACAAAACTAATTTAATGTGGATTCCAACTATTGTATCACATATCAAACTTAAACCCGAAACAATATAAAAATTACGACTACGAAACACTCCGAATAGCCCCAATATGAAAGTTAACATCACATGCAAACTGGGCTAATCAAACATAACCATAAAACCTTAAACCCAACACCACAGAATACCAAATAAAAACGAACCCATTCTTTCACTAAAGAATCGGCGACGCGGCCATTTTCGCATTCTCGCCAGCCAAAAAACCATTTTATGTGTTCGTTTTTCTCTGGTGTTCTAGTTACATCACATGTAACATTTTGCACATGTTTAAAAAAATTTCAGAGACCATTTAAAATTCGACAGAAACTTGGTTTTTTCGGGTTACAGTTTCGGAGTTGTTTCGGTTTCTTGATTTATATACATCGTTTAATCTTCTAGCTTTGGCTCTGATACCTGAAAGTGTTTGTTAGCACTACCACTGGGTTTTACTAGTATCAAGAATGCCATTTAAAAATTTTTAGGGTGCTAATTAAAACTAAACAATAATCGAAACTAGATGATTAGGGTTTATGCCATGATATCATAAACTTTACACTAAGAGATGGAGGCTACAACCTTTGTAGACCGTGTCCTTCTCTTCTTAAGCTCCGTGTAGTAGTCCATGCGACTCCACTAGGCTCCACTTGAAGTTGAATCGAGCTTCATTTGCAATCTTCGTGCCGAAGATGATCCACCCGAAGTCCGCTAATCCAAGCTAGCTCTTCACTAAACTCTTTAGTGAAGGAAACCCACTACACTTAATTGCTAATCAAGTGTAGGATTGTGAAATAGGGGTTTTGTTTGCTCACTAGGGTTCTCACAAGCTCAAGGGTTCACAACTCATGTGAGAGATTGAGCTTGGAGGTGGAGGTGAAGAAGATGAGAGAGCTAGAGAGCAAATGTCACGCCCCGCTTCCCAGTGTACGGGCAGAGGACGCGATGAGGCCGCTGCGTATTTACTCTGAAGTAAATACGCTAAGCGTATTTAAGCAATATAAAAGAAATATACACAAGAGAAAATAGGTATAACTGAACAGAAACTTTATTTATTCACATTCTTTTTACAATACATGGAAAAATAAATACATGGGATAAAGCGATGCCTAAACAGTGGCATAACAGAAATGAAAAGTACTGAAATGAAATGTGTACAATGAATCTAAAGCTCTGGGTCATAGGCTAGCTGGCCCATGTTCTCGCTGGTGGGTTCGATCTCCTGAGTGTCCAGATCACCTGACAACATTCCAAAGAAGAAAGAGAAGGAATGTCGTCAGCGAACAATCGCTCGGTAAGTCCCAAAGATAAGGGAGAAATAGAATAGACAGAGAGTATGAGAGAGAGTGTGTAGCTTTTACAGTTGTATTATATTGTTGTATTGTTGTATTTAGTGTTAACGCTGTTGTTTGTAGCTTGGTACAGAAGAATGCTAGTAAATACGAGAGAGGTCTTTATATGCCAGAGATTAAAGGCAACTGGAAGTACAAGGCTCCGTTAGAAAGCCCGGAACAACGGCGATTGTATTCAGGTTAGGTGTCTTAAATCTTGCAGTCTCGTGCCACTTCTAACACCTTCCGTACCAATCTACCCCTTAAACCCCGCAAAGTATTGTTTGTATTGTATTGCAACTTATATTGTCTTGTAATATAGATTGTATAATTGGATGACTTGCCGAAACCAGGATATCAGTAAATGGATGTAACTGGAGAATCATGTAAATGGATGTAACTGGAGAATCATGTAAATGGATGTAACTGGAGAATCATGTAAATGGAAGTATATCCATGGTTCGGTTCGGTCAATATAGATTGAATAGTTTGTACAGATTGAATATATGGATTCATGGATTCATATCGAATTATAGTTTGGATACTTGAATCATATTCAAGTCAGATTATTATAATGAGACTCAGCCTGAGTCAGAACAACTAGAAAATAAATTGAAGTCCTGAATTAGGTTTTGATGTTATCGGTAACTGCAGCACATGGGCGGCAGGATTTGTGTCTTTTTCAAAAACGATTACCGTGTTAATAACACCATTATTAAGTTGTCTATCTTAAATAGGCAAGCACTCATATCTCCGGCTGCCTGAGGCTCAAAAGACTGGTCCCGCTTAAACCAACATTTACTAGGGTCCTTAGGGTAATTTATAGAACTTGAGGGGGTTTTATGTAAAAATAATTTGTATAATTTTCAAAATACACCTCAAGTATTTTATTATCGTCTTTTAAGTTTTCATTGATGTATATTTTATCATTGTGACATTTCTAGTGAATAAACATATTTTTCATAATACATGGTATTTAATTGTAAAGTGTTGAAATTGTATGGAATTGCATGGTATTTTCATGTAAAGTGATTCTTTTGATTTGGAAAAATTGGATGTTTATAATATATCAAAATAGATATTTTAATGATACATATATATATATATATATTTATATAAAATAATTTTAATTTATTATTTTCTAGAAATTTCATTTTCTTAAGATATTTGTATTTTAAATCCTTCGAGACCGAATGCTCCTTGCGGAGGTCTGCATCTCGCAATAATAAGCCCGATGATGAGAAATAATCCACACCATCCCGAATGGGTTCCCCAAATAGATTGCAGCGGCGCTTTGCAAAGATTTGTAAAAATACGTAATCTTGTAGAAAACGATTTTAATAGTTAAAGGTAGTTTTGTGTAAAACGGTATTTCCCGAATCTATTTTTCCCAAAAGGTATTGTGCAATGTTACATATGAGTGTTGTGAGGAGGTAGGTCATTATCTCGTGATCTACTTAAAGGTATAGCAAGATTAATGATGTTTTAAAGTCGAAACTATACTACATGGTATTTTACTGAAAAAGAGCAGTAAAAGTTACAAAATGAAATATTTTGCTATGAAACTTGTTCAACATATTTTTTTAATGATTAATATTCAAGATATAAGAGTTTAATATGGCTGTGTTAAGAAAAATTGAACTTTATAAAGAAAACCGAATCGGAAGACGGATTTAACTCCGGTTCCGTCGGGTTTTAGTTTTACAAATTTTTAGAATAGAATAGAGTAATGGGAGGTGTGAATTATGGGTTTAGACTCAAGAGAAGAGGGAGAGGAATACGTAGGAGTTGCCGGTGCGTCGTTTCATCGCCGGAAGCTCCTAGAGTCGTCGTCGGAAAATTGGCGGAGTTTCTCCCTTTGCTAACTTCACTTACAAAATTCTATAGAGTTTTCTTGAGAGTTTTGAACAGAATTGTGAGTGAGGGGGTGTGTTTAGGGGTGGTATTTATAGGGTAAAACTAGGGTTTAGGGTAGATGAAAGGGTATGAAAGAAAAATGTATTAAATTGTATTAAAAATGGTTTAATGGGGTTTTAAAGAGTTCTGTTCATGTGCAGAAAATTTAAAGTATACAGGGGTACTGGGAAGACAGAGAGGCAAAACTTTCATAAAGGGAAAAAACCGATTCACCCGGTCTCGGCCGGCGGCGGCGGCCGATTCGGCCGATCCGCTGGCCGAGTCTGGCAGGGGTCGGTTGCCATGTGTCCCTCAACTGATGGTCTATCCCCTGGGCTATTTTGTTTTATATGTGAAGTGGGTTTTTATGAGTTATGCTCGTGTAGACCCTTGGACTTCTAATAATTTAAAAGAAAACAATATTAAAAATAATGTTGGGGATGGGATTTGAACTCTGGTGCTTTGGTTCAGCAGTGCAAGGTCTTACCAATGAGCTACAAGCTCTTTCTTGCTATTAAAATGCAAAACAAACTTATATCTTGTGCTCAGGCAAAAGTACCCATTTCTGTATTTTTTTGAATTTTTTTTACAAAAAGTTGTAAAGAAAGTTTAGGGTTGTTACATTCTACCCTCCTTATAAAAATTTCGTCCTCGAAATTTATAAAAGGAAAGTGTAACAGATTTAAGAAAGGCTTGGTGACTGAAGTACTGAGAAATAACAAAGTGATATAAGGGTTTGAGAATGTGAAAGAGAATTACCAGTGTTACCTTGACCAACAGGCTCGGCTTCTGCGGCTGCTAATGTGAATGTCTGTCGCTGTGGTACATTCCTCCTAGCTGGAGGTACATTCTGTCCTTGGGGCATATTTCTCTGCCCTCGAGGCATGTCCTTCATTGCTTGTTGGAATTGGTGAGTAGGCTGTGGATGTGGTCGAGCTGGGAGTGCTAGACGAGGTGCAGAAGTCTGGATAGCTGGCCGCTGCGGGTAGTTGGTGGGTGTGTGAGCTGGGTTACGTCTATAAGGACAGTTTCCAATTCCGTGATTGGACGCGCCACAAACTATATATAGGCCCTTTGCGCGCCTACAGTCCTTCCATAAGTGGCCCTTTCTCCTGCATTAGTAGCAGAAGTCTGGACTCGACTGGTTATTGATTTCTTCATTTCTCCTGGATTCAAACGATGGCCTGGAAGAGGCTCCTCTTGCCATTTGAGTGGAAGGGCGTTTCAAACCGGCAGATTGAGGTATGCCTTTTCCTCTTTACTACTGCCTCATATCTTCGGGCAGCTTTCAAAGCCAAATTATGGGTTGGGAAATCCCCTGTAGCTAAGGCAGTTTGATTTCCGGGTCCAACCCTTGCTGAAATCTTCTAGCTCTGATCTCACCAGTCGGTATGAGATGGGCCGTAAACCTGTTACGGTCTTGTGTCAGCTGTGTATTATGTGATATTTTGAAAATCGAATTTATTGAGACATATCTTACCGACTGAGCATGGTGAATTTAACGTCATATTCATCTACTGACTTAGTCCACATTGAACCTTATTGCAGATGGATGAACTGCTGTTCCATGTCGAATCTGGCAGTCTTAGGGAAGTACTTTGCGTCGAACATGTCGCGGAAAGTCTTCCATTCGATAGGCTGATGAAGACGACTTTTTTCCGCTTTCTACCAAATCCGTGCATTGTCCATAAGCTGCAGTTTCGCAACACGGACCCAAGCTATCTCTGGCACTTGTGCTGCTGCCAGATCATCTTCAATACTCTGAGCCCATTCCACAGCTTCTAGAGGGCTCTCCTTTCCTGAGAATTATTTGGGATCCAAAGCTCTGAATTGCTTCACCCTAGGTGCTTCTGCCTCTGAACGGTTCATTAAAAGTGCAGTCTGTTGCTGTTGTCCTTCTAGGAGGCTGTGAATCGCCTCAAGCAGAACCGTCTGCTCGTTGATGGGAGCAGCTACGACAAGAATGAGTGATAGTGGTGGTGAAGGTGTGTTGTTGATATTGGTGCTGGTGTTGTTCGGGGAATTCATAATCTTGAATGAAAAATTTAGGTTAGGACATATTTAAAGTATATGATTCAAAGAATATGAAATGATAAGATTCAAGGAGTATGGATTGTAAAGAATTTTTTTAGTTGCTGGTTCTTGTGTTTTATATTGCTTAGGTTTTTCACACAGAACATAACTGCATGGTAGTGTTCCATACAGCTCTGACCTGCATGGGCCACCAACAAAATCTGTCATGTCCCGCTTCCTAGTGTACGGGCAGAGGATGCGACGAGACCGCTACGTATTTACTCTGAAATAAATACGCTGTTTACCGCCGGAAGCCGGGAAGACTGGACGTCTTGCCGTGAATCTGGGGGCAGATGCTAATTGGTGCTGTCCGTCCACCTCTCCGAAGATGCCAAATTGATTTATAGCACCGTGTATCGAAGGTTAAACGGATGCGACCGATGTAGCAGACTTCGTCAGATTCCCCCTCGTCTGAGGGGGTTTTGATTGTGGGGACGCTCTTCCCTGCAGACGCAAGCCCCTGCAGTTAATTACGCTACCGCATCACGGTAGCAACTTTCTCCTTCTCCAGATGGTCACTTCGTGTTGTGGGTGTTTGTTTTGTGTTTGGTTGCCCGTGGATTGTATACAGAGACTAAGTTATGCCGTCGCCCGTAGGACGTGGATTAGTCCAAATCCGTATCTTTCTTAGATTTGGGTTTGGGTTGGGTTTAAGAAACGTTAATCTCATTGAGATTAAGATCAACTTAAACGTTCGTTAAGAACACGTTAGTCTAATTTGAGACTAAGATCGACTTAATGGGATCGTTTAGATCCGACAAGAGAGCATTTGGACTCTATTGTTTAGTTTAGAGACATTGCGGTCGATTATCAGTTTAAGGACATGGTGGTCCATGGAATGTATGGCCGTCGGGACCCTTCACCTCTATGAAGACGTTGAAGGATTACGACAAATATCAGAGGAGTAAAGAGATGTACCCTCGAACCGGGTGTAAATTGATTAAAAGAGCATTCGTGCTCAATTCAATTTATATTGAGGACTTATGGCCAGAATTGGGCTAAGTCCAGTTGAAAATGTTCAACATTTTATTTATATTTGGCCTGTTAGGCCTTTGCTTGGGCTATGCCCTTTTTAACAATGCATAGCATTAGGCTCTGTAATGCATAGCATTTATTTTGGTCTGTTAGGCTTTTAATTGGGCTCTGCTCTTTTTTAATAATGCATAGCATTTATAGTTGGTCTGTTAGGCCTTTACTTGGGCTCTGCCCTTTTAAATAATGCATAGCATTTTAGTGGTCTGACGGTGCGCCACGTGGCATGTCAGGCGCTTTGCGCCAATTAAAGAGCGCAAGGCGCTAGCACATGTGGAGGTGACACGTGTCACGCTCTGCGCCAAGCGCAAGTTAGTTAGCGCAGTGTGCTGCGCCAGTGCGCTGCGCTAGTGCGCTGCTGACACATGGCGCACTCTGGTGCAGTGCTCCACGCCAAGAGCGCAGTGCTATGTTTTTAGGAGCGCAAAACACATATTGTTCTGTGATTGACATGCGGCGCTCTCTGGCGCAGTGCGCCAATCCAAAGAGCGCAAATGCGCATTTCAAAAGTGCAAGGCACTGTCCAATAGCGCAGAGCGCATCTTGATCAAATTCAGATCAAAGAAACAAGTTTTTCTTGTTCTAAAGAGGTTCTACCTCAAGATTCAAGAAACAATGGTTCATCAAAAGGCTGTGCCTTTATATAGATCAGAAGATTTAAGAATGAAGTAAATTACTTCTTTAATCTTTTATGATTGGATCTTTTTTGATCTTTTTCTTTTTTTATATTGAAGATCTTGATCTTGTTCTTAGATCTTTGATCTTTTTAGAAGAAATTCTTTTTTTTTTAATGAGGTATTTTCATCTCCGTTCTTCAAGAATCAAATTCTTTTACCTTCAAAGCTGAAGAAGATAATCTTCTTTCTTCAAAGGCTTGCCTTTCAAATTTTTCAGAGGGTTCTCTCTTTTCTGTATGTATCTATATCTCTCTATGAGACTTGTAGTCTAGGGGCCTTTATATAGGGCCAATTGGTTTGTTAAGTTAGTTACAGAGATCTTTCTCTGATTGATCTGGGGATATTTCCCCACCATTGGATGTTTGATCCTAAGGCCTCTGTTTTACAGAAGACAATCTTCTTATTTTAATAAAATTGGAAAGATCTTTCTAAAATTTTAATTCTGATTAATTAATAATTTATTATTTAAATTCTAGTGCTGGCGCCATTGGCGCTAGCGCACCTGCGCTTGACACGTGTCGCGCAGCGCAGAGCGCTAGCGCGTCTGCACTTGACACGTGTCGCGCAGAGCGCAACGCAACTGCGCTAGCGCGCCTGTGTTTGACACATGGTGCGCAGCACAGAGCGCAGCGCAACTGCGCTAGCGCACCACTGTTTGACACATGGCGCGCAGCGCAGAGCGCAAGTTATCTGAAGCGTTGCTTCCTTTATTTTAAAATTTGAATTTTAAAACAGAGCCTTGCTCTGATTGGGGGTGCACTGCCTTGGGCGCAGCGCTCCTTGCGCTGGCGTGTCTGTTTTCGACACGTGGCGCACAACGCGCAGTGCAAGGAATCTGAAGCGTTGCTTTAATTTTTTGAATTTTGAAATTTAAACAGAGCTTTGCTCTGATTGGGGAAAACAAATGCCCCCCACCATTGCGCTCACGTGGCGCAGACGTGAGTGCAGCGGTGGCAACATCTGAACCGTTGGATCGATTCAGGAGTTGAAGAGGCGCTTGAGCGCCTATAAATAGGACCCTTGGTCCTCCTCAGATGATTATCATCTCCTTCAAGAACTTTATTTTCAGAGCCTTGCTCTCGTTTCCAAGAACTTTAAGAGTTAAAACTCTAGAAAAATTTTAGGTAAAAATTAACTTATATTAAATTAATTTTATTTAACAGAGCCTTTCTCTCATAGATCTTTTGATCTAAAGAAAACCTCTTTTGGGTTTCATAAACAGAGCTTTTCTCTCAAGAATTTGTTTCAGGGTTTCTTAACCCATGAACAGAGCTTTGCTCATTGACAGAATATAGATATTTTGATCTTTTGATGATGAACTCTTAAGAGTTTTTTTCTCATGGATCTTTAAGATCCCAGAACTTTAATTCTTAGGAATTAATTTTTATTTGATGGATTTTTCCATCATTATTACAGAGTTAGGCTCGTTAAGGAATTTTATTCCCTTGTGACCAGAGTTTGACAAGTGTCACTCTGTGACAGAGCTTTACTCTGAAAGGGAAATTTTCTCTTTGTCTCAAGGGATTTCTCATTTAATGAGAATATTCTTTGAGGATTTCCTCATTAATTGACAGTCTCATCCAATGATGAGGCTGTCCCATTAACTGATGCATTGTCATCTGGATTTTGTGGGTCCCCCTTTGGTCCCCTCTCCACTGCATTGCAGTGTGGTATAAATTTTAAAGTACCAAACGTGGGGATTTTAAAATTAAATTATGATACTGATAACTGAATTTTTCTTTTTCTTGCAGGCACCATGTCTTCTGACCTTTCGTTCTTATTTTTCCGCTCAGAGGGAGGATTCCCTGAGGCGCCAGTGGACCGGGAGGTTCTTACTCTCATTAAGGATTACGACCCGGAGTATAAGAACCTTCACCTGTGGGGTAGATGGTACAGCGAGATTATCAAGGGTCGCCAAAGCTTCTCTTGCGCGACGCCGTCAGAGCCGATCTCATCGATCCCATATGCAGATGTACCCCCGGTGAAGTATGCCGTGGAGGTCGTAAATTGGAATTCGGAGGATCTTCTTCAACCTTCGATTGCTGCCATACCCGTGCAGCCACCGGCAGCCGTGGATATTTTGTGGCGGCGCATATGCCAGGGTGAGTCATGCCCTTGGGGACAACCTTATAACATTGGATTGACCCCTCGACAATCGGCTGGATATTTGCAGTGGGCCAGGTACATCTTGTCAGCGAAGAAGACGCATTTGCTGAAGATTAGTCTGTACCCCGCAGTCTTCGCCTCATTGTTCAAGTACCCTGCTCTTCCGACGTGGTGGGTTAAGGCATTCATGGAACAATGGAACATCCCCACCCATACCTTTCTTCTGACGGACAGGGAAGTCTCCATCCCCCTAGAAGAATTTGCTGAGATTTCCGGTTTGCCGGTGAGGGGGGAGCATTATGAAGAGCTACTTCCTCCTGATGAATATATCTTTGCCACCAAGCCGCTGGTAATGGGCCTAACGCCGGAGAATGCTATTCAGCACCAGTTTCCGAGCCCGGTAAAGGTGCTGAATGTGTATGAAAGTCTCTACTTGGAATCGGGAGGCCGGGGAGTTAGTTTTGCAGATTTCATCGTCCGCTTTCTTCGACCGGAGATTCTATCACAACGGGGCAAAAAATTCGCCAAGCTCGACGACCCCTTCGGCTTTGGCTTAGATCGTCGATCAGCACTGAAGGACGACCAAAAGGGTTTTTACCTTCTCGATGCTGCAATCATGCCCTTATCGGAAATCACCGCTCCGGGCATCGACGAGGAGACCTTCTTTCTCGGGTTTCTGGGGTTATGGCTGTGCTGGTTCACGCTCCCCATGCACCCGCGCTACATGAGGCCGTCTGTCTTCTACCCAACACATCGGATGGTGGCTGGTATATAATTGTCCATTGGAATCGCCGGGTTAACCCACCTGTACCATGGACTCAGCGTGGCGGCGGACGCAAATGAACCGGGGGTACAACCCGCCAATCTCCCGATGCACTACTTTACTTCATGGATGTAAATGCATGTGCTCGGGGTTTTTGGTATTCACAAGTGGCCCTCGTTCTATGAGAAGTGCAGACTCCCAAGAGTCATGCGGTTGATTGGCGCTTCTATTGTGAATCCGCCTCCGCGGGAGGCTAGGGGGTTGCTTCTTCGTCCGCGCATGGTTAGAGCAGGCATTTCTTTCATGGACAAGGTCATGACCATCGGCCCGGAGACCTCCAAGGCGGTGTTGGCGTTCCGTGATAGTTTCAAGGACGGGGCCTCTGTATTGAAAGCCCGGGAGATTCTTCACTTATACTCCATCCGGCCGGGCTTCCTGGTGTGTTCCCCTCCGAAAGATGGCGGCGACGCGGGGCGTCTCGCCAGAGATTCGGGGCAGATCCTAATTGGTGCTATCCGTCAACCTCTCCGAAGATGCCAAATTGATTTATGGCACCGTATATCGAAGGTTTAGACGGATGCGTCCGATGTAGCAGACTTCGTCAGATTCCCCCTCGCTTGAGGGGTTTTTGATTGTGGGGACGCTCTTCCCTGCAGGCGCAAGCCCCTGCAGTTAATTACGCTACCGCACTGCGGTAACCACTTTCTCCTTCTCCAGATGGTCACTTTGTGTCGTGTGTGTTTGTTTTGTGTTTGGTTGCCCATGGATTGTATACGGAGACTGAGTTATGTCGTCGCCCGTAGGGCGTGGACTAGCCCAAATCCGTATTATCTTAGATTTGGGTTTGGGGGTTTGGGTTTAAGGATACGTTAGCCTCATTGGAGACTAAGATCGACTTAAACGTTTGTTAAGGATACGTCAGTCTAGTTTTTAGACTAAGATCAACTTAACGGGATCGTTTAGATCCAACAAGAGAGTAAGTAAGGGAGGCCTGTTATTTAGTTTAATGACGTTGCGGTCGATAGGTAGTTTAAGGACATTGCGGTCCATAGGTAGTTTAAGGACATTGCGGTCCAATATTAGTTTAAGACGTTGCGGTCAAGGTTAAGGACGTCGTAGTCCGTGGATTTAAGGACTCCACAGTCCGAAATTAGTTTTAAGACATCACGGTCAAGGTTAGGGACGTCATAGTCCATTGTTAGTTTTAAGACATTCCGGTCAAGGTTAAGGACGTCATAGTCCATGGGTTTAAGGATCCCACAGTCCAATGTTAGTTTTAAGACATCCCGGTCAAGGTTAAGGACGCCATAGTCTATGGGTTTAAGGACCCCATAGTCCAATGTTAGTTTAAGACATCCCGGTCAAGGTTAAGGACCTCATAGTCCATGAGTTTAAGGACCCCACAGTTCGTATCAATGTGTGGTCATCGGGACCCGTCACCTCTTTGAAGACGTTGAGGAATTACAACGCCAAGTATCAAAGGAATGAAGAGATGTACCCTTAAACCGAGGTGGATTAAATAATCTTTGGCCCAATTTGGAACCAAGACCCATTAATCATATTATGAGCCCATTGGCTCAGTTAAGTCTGAATTGAGGACTTATGGCCAGCTTGGGCTAAGTCTAATCATGCTTAGGATATGGGCCCTCTATTGGTCTATTGAAGGAGAGGCTTTGCCTCTGGAAACTTAGCCAATTGGGCTAAAGCTAGTGTTGAACACTAGAGATCAACAGTGTTGAACACTGGGAATAAGATTGACAAGTTAGTGTTAAACACTAAAAGATAATCAGTGTTGAACACTGGGAACAGAGTTTTCAAATTAGTGTTAAACACTAAGACAAATCAGTGTTAAACACTGGGAACAAAGATTTCAAATCAGTGTTAAACATTGAGAGCAGAATTTTCCAAATTAGTGTTTGAACACTAAGAAAATCAGTGTTAAACACTGGAAATAGAGTTTTCAAACTAGTGTTAAACACTATCGAAATCAGCGTTAAACACTGGGAACAGATCATCAGTTTAATGCTAAATATGGTAAGAGAAGAGATCACGTGGGGGCACGTGATGGCATCCAAATGGTGGGGCCAGATCCCCTTCATTTTGTTCTACAGATAAGTGTTTAACACTTTTAATTCTGAAGGCCATCACGTGTGGGCACGTGATGGGGGCTCACGCTTTGATCTGTTAGGATGTTCATTAGGGGTCACGTGGTGATACGTGAGGGCGCCCCAGAGCTTCTTTTCTATGGATCTTTACAGGGGTCACGTGGTAACACGTGACCCTGTTCCTTTGCTGTTTGCAGATTTGTTTATCTTTTTAAGAATTAAATTCTTCATAGGGTTAAACCCTAGCAACAAACTTTAAAGGAATTAAATTCCTGTTTTCTTCTGAAGAATTATATTCTTAGATAGAGTTGAAATCTAAATTCTTTTCTGTAGGAATTAAATTCCTCATATATGTGAAGAACTGGATTCTATCATAGGGTTCAACCTTAATAATAATTTTAGAGAAATTAAATTCCCACTTTCTCTTAGAGAATTACTCTTAGATAGAGTTAAACCCTTAATTTATATTCTGAGGAATTGAATTCCCATATATGTAAGGAATTAGGTTCTGTCATAGGGTGAAACCATAATTTCTTCTTTCTTAAAGGAATTAAATTCCTGTTATTTTGACAGAATTAAGTTCTTAACTGGTTCTGTTCATTTCAAAGGAATTAAATTCCTATAACATAGGGTTAAACCCTAATTTTATTTCAAAGGAATTAAATTCCTATAGTTCTGTGAGAATTAAATTCTCAAACTTCCATTTCCTCTCTATGCTTTGGATCTGCATGGCAGGATCTCAACCCAATGGGAATTTGAATTCTCAATTCATGGGGAGATGTGCACTTTGCAGATCCTCTACTAAAGAGAGAACTAAGTTCTTCTTTTTAATATAAGAGTTAAACTCTTTTAAGAATTAAATTCTCTTTTTTAAAGGCCTTCCCTTTCTTACCCAAGGTTTTCTTCTGTAGCAGATCAAATTCTTCCAAAGTCTCGAGACTCTCTTTCTTTTTCTCTCTATGTCTCTGTGTCTCTCTTCTCTTTTTTTTGTGTATCTCTTGGCTCCTATTTATAGGAGAAGGAGCAGAATCAATTAGTTTTAGTGAATCATTAATTGAGGGATCTGATTTGTATTCATTAGAGATTTGATTTGCATTCATCATTCATTTGGACCTTTGGGTTGTTAGGTGAATTTTATTCACCATTGGATTTTAAATCCAAAGATATCCCTTTGTTATTTCGGTTAGATTTTAAGGGGAAATTTTTCCAAGTTCAAGATTTTTCCATAGATAGGTGATATTTAATCACCTTTAAATCTTTAATCCAATCAGTTCCAAATAATCATTCTCCTTTGGAAAGATTTGAATGCTGTTCAGAATTTAATTCTGTTAAATAGATAGGCTTTGAAAGCCGGTCACGTATGGCCACATGACCACTGGTCACGTGTGGACACGTGCCCCCTGGTCACGTGTAGGCACGTGGCCTCTTGGAACGAGCTTTCTTCTGCTTTCTGCGCTCTGTTTTCTAGCTGCTGTTCAACCGTCACGTGCCAACACGTGACCCCTGGTCACGTGTGAGCACGTGACCCCTGGTCACGTGTGAGCACGTGACCCTTTCTGGAGCCTTTTCTTTGATTTAATCAAGGAGCTGAACCTGCCTTTGCCGCTGCTTTTAATTGTCACGTGCCAACACGTGACTTCTGGTCACGTGCTAGCACGTGATGCCTCCTCCGTAAACTTTCCTGATTTTAAATCAGGAAACAAATGCCCCCACAGCGTTGTTCTCACGTGTCTGCACGTGAGTGCAACGCTGTCACTTTTGTGACCGTTGGATTCCTCTAGGGATTTGGGGAGATGAAGCGTCTCCATCACATCCTATAAATACCCATGTCCTTTCAGAAGAGCCTCCACTTTGCTCATCTCCTTCCTTGCAAACTTTTCTGAGAATTTAATTCTCTTCTTCCAGAGCTTAGTTCTCTGCCTTGAAACCATTTCAGAGTTTAACTCTGTTCAAAAAGATTCTTTTCATCAGGTAATGTTCTTGAACAAACGATGAACTTTCACATTCCTCTGGATTTTAAATCCAAAACAAGGGTTTTCACCCCTTTTTAACAAAGAATCCATTTTTCTTCAAGCTTTTTAACCAAAGTATGAAACCATTTTAACCTTCAACAGTAGATCTCTTAGGGTTTAGATGATGATCCATAGAGTTTAACTCCATTCACAGGAAAAGTGTTTATGTGAATTTTAATTCCCTTTTCTTAATCAGGAATTTAATTCCTATGAAGAACTCGGTTTCTTCACATGGAGGCTTCTTAGGGTCTCTTTGCCCGAGGTTGTCCTTCTGCAATTAATGGAACAGAAGCTTTGCAATGATATCTTCTGTGGGAATTTAATTCCCTTGATCCTGTTTGATTTGTTGTAGAATCCAAGGTAGATTTGTCTTCTAGGGGATGTGTAGGGCCACCTGAAATCCACTTTTTATTTAATGAGGATATCCTCTTTGTCTTATTACAACTGCTTGGTCTCATTATTAACGAGCCGTCATCCTGATTCTGTGGGGCCCATGTGTTTTGTAGCCAATGGTCCCATAAAAAGAGTCTGCTGTTGCTTTCTTCAACTAGTCTTCATGTTCATGCATGGATATATATTGCTGACTTTGCTTTTGACGGTCTTCTTTCATTCGATTTCAGGTGCGATGGTTTCTGCTCCGTGTTTTCCCTTTACTCGTTCGGAGGCCGCTTTTCCTCAATCACCATCCGATGAGGAAGCGATGGCGATGATCCGGGCTCATGACCCGAACTGCACCAACTTGCTTCTATGGGGAACTTGGTACAGTCATATTATTCGGGGTCGCCGGAGTTTCCTTTGCGCAATACCAACAGAGCCTACTTTCCCGTTTTTGCCGATGGACCCTCCGAGGACGGCTTTTGCTGTGGAGATGCCAAATTGGACTCCAACGGGGAGGCTCGAGCCTTCGACGACCGGTATCCCGAACCATCCGATCCTGGCTATAGATATCTTGGGGCGGCGTATTTGCCAGGGTGAGGCCCAACCATGGGGACAAATCTACAAGATAGGGCTCACCCCTCGACACCCTACAGGGTACCTTCTCTGGGCTCGTTACATCCTGTCCGCCCATCGTGCGCGGCTACAGAAAGTAGGGCTTTACCAGGCGATATACGCGTCGCTCTTTCATTACCAATCCCCGCATGTCTGGTGGGTTAAGGCGTTCTTGAACCAGTGGAACCTCCCTACCAACACTTTCCTTTTAGGGGACCGCGAGGTCTCGATCTCTCTGGCAGAATTCTATGACATCTCGGGGTTGCCAATCAGGGGTAGTCTGTATGAGGAGTTGATGCCCTCTGATGAGTACATCTTTGAGCCCGAGCCTGCTCCGGTTGACTGCCTGTCTGCTGAGAATGCCGTCCGCCACAAGCGTCCCAGTTTGATCAAGGCGCTAGGTATCTTCGACCGATTGTTCACCGAATCCGAAGAGCAGTGTTACTTTCAAGAGCTTCATTGCTTGTTTCCTTCGCGAGGACGTCTTGTCGAAGACAGCTCCGAAGTTCGCCAACATTAGAGACCCCTTTGGGTTTGGTCCGAAGAAGCTGCCGACCACTGAATCGGATCTACCACAGTATTACATCCCTATTATTTCACCGATGTCTTTTGAATCCATTGCTGCTCCCAGCATAGATGAGGAGACGTTCTTCGTGGGGTTTGTTAGTATCTGGCTCAGTTGGTTTGTCATCCCCATGCATCGTCGCTTTATGAGAGCTTCGGTTATCTATCCGGCTTATTGCATCGCTGAGGGGACACGGTTGGCCATCGGCATCCCGGCTTTGGCGCACCTTTATCATCGGTTGGGCACCGCGGCTAATACCTCTACTCCCGGCGTGGATGTAGTAAACTTTTCGCTTCATTATTTCACGTCCTGGGTCGAAATGCATGTGCTGGGGGCTTTCGCTATGCATCAGAGGCCCGCATTTTACGACGCCTACCCCTTCCCGCGACTTATGCGATTGGTGGATGCTTCTGCCGCCGACCCGACTCAATTCGGGGCTATTCGGGTGCTGATTTCTCCTCACGCTGCCGCTGGCGGGCTGGTTTTTAATGATTGGGTCCTGTCTTCTCCTTCAGGTCCAGTTCAGCAACTCTGGGACCGGTCAAAAGACAATGCACCCTCTCTGAGGGAGGCCGTGTACTTGTATACCATCAGACCAGGCTATTTGGTATTTCGCCAGGACAGTGCAGCTCTTTTCATGCGGTACAATCCGCATCGCTTCGCTCGACAGCTTGGATACGACCAGGGCGTTCCCTTTGAGGCTTTCATAGTTGCGCCGGTCCCTTCACTTGATGCCGTTCGCGATGCCGCTCATCATTTCGTGAGGTTGAACACTGGCTCCAACTTCATGATCCCTGAAGCTGAGCATATGCCCCGGTGCATGGGATCGTTCACGGGTTGGTATCTACATCGAGTCAGCTCGATTATTCTTGAAGAGAGAAGGGTGCTTCTTGGTCATGATGCCCCTCCTCAGGTTCCGGCCATGGGAGCTATGCTGCGGCCGCGAGCTCCGGTCCGCTTCCCTCTGAGGGAGATTGGCACCGCGCTCATTCCGGGGGAATCGGGGGTGGACCTTACTCCAACGGTTGGTATGCCCCTAGGCATCCGGTCACGGGGTAGACGGGCCCCAGTAGCAACACCACCGCCTGCGGCAGCATTGCCTCCCGTGGCATCGACAATGGCGGTGTCATCCTCGGTTGTGGCACCAAGCGAGGGTAATAGGGACGATGTTGTTGAAGGCGACGTGGGTCGCCGCCGCACCAAAGCTCCGCGAGGAAAGAAACGGTCGTCTTCAGCGGCCGGTTCTGGATCTAAGAGGTGGAAGAGGGTGGCCACCAACCTACTTGATTCTTTAACAGAGTCGGAGCCCATACTTCCAGATGAGTCGGTAGCCGTGCAAGCGTCGGACGCTGGTCTTCTTTTCCCGGGTTCGGCTGCCGAGGAGGCCGCACAATTGGCTGAGGCTATAAGACGTTCCGAAGATGAGTCCCAGAACGTCAGGGTTCCGAAGAAGCCCTATCCTGCCGTAATCTTTTATGAAGACCCTTCATGGATTCGGCGGCGGTTCATTGGCCCTTTGGAGGAATGGGAAGAAAGGGCCCTGAAGCAGGCCGCTTCGGAGGATGCTACGGACGCGCTTTCCTTGTGGACCGACGGCCATGAGTCTACCCTCGAACCCCGGCGAGCACGCCTCCTTGAGAAGGAGCATCAGCTTGAAGAAGCCATACTGAAGGCTTCCCTGCGCATTGGTATGTTTTTATATTTCTTTGCATTTCTTCAGATTGCTTATACTTGTATATATGTATCCTTATTTTGTGCGACTTGTGCAGAGTCTTCGGCGATGGGAGAGATCTCTACTGGCTTGCTGCAGCTAGAGCCCGTTGACATTCCCGATGCAGCCTTACTTGATGCGGATGGGGCCGACAATGCCATTCCTCTCGCAATAGAACCTCCGGTGGCGGCTTTTGATTCCAGGGTACTCGCTCCTTTGGGAGAGGTTCGCTCGGTGGTCGCTATCCTAACGACTCTACCCGAAGGCGGCCCAGAGGTTGAGATGGAGGTAGTCGGGACTACCCTCCCTTTGTCGGAGCCTGAGGTCACGACAGAGGCCGTTGAAGCTGCTATCCCCCCGGCTCAGAATGGGAGGAGTGTCGAAGGTAACCTTCCACGTTTTGAGCTAGTAATCTTTCTGTTACCTGAACTCTTTTGTCTTTTTAGAATTGCGTGGACTGGCGGCCTCCATCGTCGATCTGTCTCCTCGGCAATCCTTCCAGCGTCTTTTGGAAATGGCCGCTCCGCAGGCGATATCTCCTCAACGCATCGTCCTCTCATCTGGACAAGGTGAGTGTTTCATCATTTCTCATAGCATTGTTGTTATTTTGCGTATTGACATTGATGTTCTCTATAGCTTTGGAGGCCGATGATGAGGTCGAGGTTCTCGAAGGGCCAGGGGAACCCTCAGCTCCTACTTGCATGACCGTAGGTAAGTGACATTTCGGTATAGCCTCACTTGTTCCTTTGCTTAAGAGTCTTACTAATATTTTTCAACTCTGAACAGCCTTGCCAGCTCCAACAGCGTTGGAATCGCGTGTCGTCATGCCGCCCGGCCCTTATGCTTTGCGAGCTTCAGAACGCTTGGCCCAATTGAGCCTTGTCTCCTTGTCGTCTTTGATCGAGGATCTTCGTGCTGGCAGTGCAACCACAGCTGAAGAATTTGTTGCCGAGGCTAACGGTTCTCTTCCTTTTCTTGCCACCTACCATAGCGAAGAGGTGGTGCGAGTCTGGGTGGAGTTCTGTCGGCAGGTGGAGGCTTGCTTGCACGCACTTGAATGTTCCCGTCTTTCCTCGGAGGTCATGGCTGCAAAGGCGGACTTGCGGGGGCTAATAGCGCGGTGCGTGGAAAATATGACATCGTGCGAGAAGAGGCTCGGCCGTAAATTCTCGGAGAGGGAGCTGGCTTCTAAAGCGCTGAGCGAGCTTCAAGCGAGTCTTACTGCCAAGGCCAACAAAGCGTATGAACTCTGGCGGGTGCTTCAAGAGTCTATCAGGGAGGTGGTGACTCTTGATAAAGCTGCCACGTTCACTCGTGAGAGGGTCGAGGCTCATAAGGCCACCGAGAAAGAGCTTGAAGGCGCGCTTGCTTCGTATCAGGCCCAGCAGGCTCAGGCGGAGGCCCGTCTTCTGGCGATCCTGAATCATGAAGCCGTGGCCCAGCAAAAGCAGGATGAGCTGACCAAGCTGCTAAATCGTCCACCGGCTTAAAGACTTGTATCTTTTTCTTTCTTTTTGTACATACTCATGGATGAGAGTATTTTCTTTTTGTTCTTTCATGGATTGTAGTTTGTATCCATTTTGGTTTATGAATAAAAGATACAATTTTCTTCCCAATGGTGTGTCTCTTTTCATTGAATGTGTTTTGCGGACAATTTATCTTGATCTCTTTGCAGGGCAGCGATGGCTTAGGATTCAGGGTTAAGATCTGATTCCTAAGACTTTTGCACTTTATGAGCCACGAGGGTCTCATAAAGAGTTTTTCTCCCCGTGGGTCGAGAGGATCCCATAGGTGTAAGTTCTTCTTAAGAATCGTGAGGATTCTTAAGCGGGTTTTCCCTTGAAAGTCGTAAGGATCTCACAAGAGAGTTTTTCTTCCTTACATGTCGTGAGGACCTGCAAGTGCTGGATGTGGTCGCCCTTATCCGTGTTCCACGGGGTCAGGGGTTGCTCAAGGCGTCGTAGTTTAAAGACGTCGCGGTCAAGGTTAAGGACATCATAGTCCGTGGATTTAAGGACTCCATAGTCCGATGTTAGTTTTAAGACATCACGGTCAAAGTTAAGGACCTCATAGTCCGTGGATTTAAGGACTCCACAGTCCGATGTTAGTTTTAAGACATCACGGTCAAGGTTAAGGACCTCATAGTCCGTGGATTTAAGGACTCCACAGTCCGATGTTAGTTTTAAGACATCACGGTGGAGATTAAGGACCTCATAGTCCATGGATTTAAGGACTCCACGGTCCGATGTTTGGTTGCAGGGACCCGTCACCTCTTTGAAGACGTTGAGGAATTACAACGCCAGGTATCAAAGAAGCGAAGAGATGTACCCTTAAACCAAGGTAGAATCAGTACAGAATCAGGCTGGTTGATTGTTAGTTTTAAGACATTACGGTCGAGGTTAAGGACATCATAGTCCGTGGATTTTAAGGACTCCACAGTCCGGTGTTTGCTCTAGATGCTTCACACGGGTTCACTGCCGCGCTTGGCGAGGACCAGGCTCCGCTCTGGGCGTTTTTTGCGGGGTCAAAGAGTGACGTTATCCACGTTCCACGTAACCAGGAATTTTGCACTAGATGCTTCACACGGGTTCACTGCCGTGCTCAGCGAGGACTAGGCTCCGCTCTGGATGCTTCACACGGGTTCATTGCTGTGCTCTGTGAGGACCAGGATCCGCTCTGGACGTTTTCCACGGGGTCAAAGAGTGACGTTATCCGTGTTCCACGTAACCAGGAATTTTGCACTAGATGCTTCACACGGGTTCACTGCCGTGCTTGGCGAGGACTAGGCTCCGCTCTGGATGCTTCACACGGGTTCACTGCCGTGCTCTGCGAGGACCAGGATCCGCTCTGGACGTTTTCCGCGGGGTCAAAGAGTGACGTTATCCGCGTTCTACGTAACCAGGAATTTTGCACTAGATGCTTCACACGGGTTCACTACCGTGCTCGGCGAGGACTAGGCTCCGCTTTGGATGCTTCACACGGGTTCACTGCCGTGCTCTGCGAGGACCAGGATCCGCTCTGGACGTTTTCCACGGGGTCAAAGAGTGACGTTATCCGCGTTCCACGTAACCAGGAATTTTGCACTAGATGCTTTACACGGGTTCACTGCCGTGCTTGGCGAGGACTAGGCTCCGCTCTGGATGCTTCACACGGGTTCACTGCTGTGCTCTGCGAGGACCAGGATCCGCTCTGGACGTTTTCCACGAGGTCAAAGAGTGACGTTATCCGCGTTCCACGTAACCAGGAATTTTGCGCTAGATGCTTCACATGGGTTCACTGCCGTGCTCGGTGAGGACTAGGCTCCGCTCTGGATGCTTCATACGGGTTCACTGCCGTGCTCTGCGAGGACCAGGATCCGCTCTGGACGTTTTCCACAGGGTCAAAGAGTGACGTTATCTGCGTTCCACGTAACCAGGAATTTTGCACTAGATGCTTCACACGAGTTCACTGCCGTGCTCGGCGAGGACTAGGCTCCGCTCTTGACGTTTTCCACGAGGTCAAAGAGTGGCGTTATCCGCGTTCCACGTAACCAGGAATTTTGCTGATTGTATCCGCATTTCACGGAATGGAGGTTTGACTGTTGGTGATGTGAATATCGCCGAGCCATGGAACTAGGGGTTGCCGCTGCTCCGCTTTGTTTGAAGTTGTGTCCGTCGTTACGAGACGAGTGTTGGGATGATCTCTAGGTCGCTTGCGGCCCGTCGAGATTTAGCTTCTTTCTTTGATGAAACCTGGGGGGAAGTATGAGCACTTCTTTGTTTACGCCCTTGGATTGTATACAGGGTGTGATGGAACATCGCCTGTAGGGCATAATTTTTTTTAATTTTATTTCATTTCTTTTTCCGCGATGCTCCATCATTTCAGCTTTTATATCGCGAAGGTCGCGATTGCCCAATCATTTCGGCTATTTTCGCGGTGCCCAATCATTTCGGCTATTTTTTTTATTTTTACTCGCTGCTTTTTATTGCGAGTCGCCCCATCATTTCGGCTATTTTGCGTGCATGCATTTTTACTTGCTGCTTTTTATTGCAAGTTGCCCCATCATTTCGGCTATTTCGTATGCACGTGCGACCTACTGGTTTTTCGCCATAAACCGGAAATTAGACACCGATTTCGGCATCAGCACCGCTACAACTGGGATATGGCCAGGAGCGAATCATCATCTGCCTCTGTCGATGTTGAACAAGGGTGGCTTAGCAAACAGGGTTAGGGTCCTATCGACTAAGGCTTTTGACTTCATGAGCCCTAAGGGTCTCACAAAGGTATTTCCCCCTACAAGTCGTGAGGATCTTGTAGGTGTATTTTCTCCCTAGGAATCGTGAGGATTCCTAAGTGTATGTTCCTCTGTAAGTCGTAAGGATCCTACAAGAGGGCTTTCTCCTTATAAGTCGAGAGGACTTATAAGGGTTGTTCACCATAGGGACATACCCCTAGTCACGGGTGGGACTTTGCTGAGGAAATGTTTATTCGCGCCCGTGGATTGTATACAAGGGTCAGTATGAGCCGCTTGTAGGGCAATATCGAAGGTTGTGGGGGGTTGCTTAAGCACAGGTTCAGGTCTCTGTAACTTAAGGCTTTCAAATCTTATGAGCCGTGAGGGTCCCATAAGAGAGTTCTCCTTACGAGTCGTGATTGAATGAGATTCTTGATGTGTAGTATGAAATTGTAAAGAAATCACAACCAAAAATTATTTGACCGCAATCAACTACGGTGTCGGATTGTAGATTGTAAGTGAGTGCGGATCGTCCTCAGGGAAAGTGTAATCGTTCGTATTTTGAATTAGATGAATTGAAACTTTAATGAAAAGAAAACAAAATAATTCATGATTTGAAATTAAAGTTCAAGAATTAGAAAAGAACTAGATCTAAGAAAGTATTAAAAGATAGAATCAAGAATTGATCGTTTGATGATTTTTCCAAACCAAATATCAAGAATCGAAATGAGGCTCGTAGGAATCGATCGGATCTATAGATGTGATGTAATCTTACAATTACGTATTCTTTTCCTTCGATGAATTGATACTAGATCGATGATGATCGACAAGAATTAGGGATTTCTTGTGAAACTAGGGTTTCATCTCATCCCTTGTTCTTTCATCGATATCATTCATATTCTAGCCTCTAGTAAATTCAAGAAACGATCGTAGATCCCTAATTTCGAGCGATCACAATCAAGAAAGCATCGCTACGAAACTAGGTCATCGATTCTTGAACTTGCTAGGGTTTACAAAACTCGTAGGACTTAAAAATCATATTAAGATTTGTTACATCATCATTCTACAATCGTCTCGACTCCTTTACGAGCGGAGTTTCACTCACACATCACAACAAGAGCAACAATTACAAATTGAGATCTAATCATGATGCAAGAATTAAAAGAAAGCAAGATTAAAGAATTTCACCTTTTATTTATATCAACAATTTAGTTACATTCGCTCAAGAACTACAAGAGGAAGAACTTGATCGTCGATTTGGCTTCGCTCGTCTCCGTGGATCGCGGATCGGCTTGGATCACTTGCCCGATTGAAGATCGGCTCGGCTCCTAAAAGGTTGAAGGCTTCTCACTTGATTTGGTACTCAAGATCTTGGATTTGGAGTGGAATTAGGATTAGGGTTTCGCACAAGCCTTGTCACTAGACTTGTGGAAGAAGATGATGAAAGAGGGAAAGATTAACTAAAATTGATTACCTAAAGATTGAACCACTAAAGAATGATTCCTTTAACCCTAGGTCTAGGTTCCTATTTATAGATAACTAAACCCTAGATCTAGGATTTCAAATTCTAAGTTTCCCTCCTAAAGTTTGTTGAAGAAATTCAAATTTCCCTCCAAAAGTTAGTTAGGGGAGAAGCTTCTAGCTGTGATTAGTTAGGAGGGAGGTTCTAGAAGAGGATTAATTAGGAGCTTAATTAGGATTAGCCTTGCTTAATCTTCTTTGCTGATCTGGAAGAAGAATCTGGAGAATTCTTGAAGTTGTCATGCTTTTCTGAACTGTAGCCACTGAGCTAGGAGTTGTGCACTGAAATTGGGGAACTAATTCCCTGGGCCCACCGCGGATCCGCGGCGCAAGCAAGACATTGCCGCGGATCCGCGTCCATGTTAGAGGCTTGGGCCTTGTACTTTCTTCTGTGGGCTTGTACTGTTGTTTAGGGCTTCCTTTTATATGTTGATTTGCAATTTCTCCTTTGTAATGATACCAGATCTGAAATTAGGGAGTTGACGTAATTTTGATCAGCTTCTTTTGATTTTGCTCCGGATTTTCCTGCACAGACTCAAGATAAGTGTTGCGCAAATACAGAAATGATGCGATGCCATGAAATGCGGTTAATTTCCCTTAAAGTGTCGGTTTAAAAGTCTAATACATGAAATCTGGTATTTTACGACTGATTTGCTAATATGTGAAATATGAATACCGAACACTTCTAAATGTATGCAAAAGATGGGGAAATTGCCGGCTAAAATATATAATATTTTCGACTGATCAAATACCCCCAAACTTAATTTCGATCGTCTCGAGCGAATGTTTTATTAAAAAGAGAAGGAGAAAATAAAGAAAGAGAAAAACTAACTAGCACACTTTCGTAGGCAACACGATTGCACTGAGCACGTGCAACAAGCCTTTAAACCTCTAGGTGTCCCTAGTAGGAGGAGTGTTGTCTCCTGAGGGTTTTCAGCGGATTTCACCCACAAAATCCAATAATAAAAGCAAGATCATGAATATTACATTTAAAGAAAAGAATTGTAAAAGAAAAGCCTTGAAAATTAGGGTTTCCAACTAAGCTAGCTTTTCGGTTGTCATGAGCCCTATCTTAATGGTCATGAAAAGATGTCAGAAATCACGTCCCCCCTCAATAAAACATCGTCTTATTTTTCATTCCTATCTGTTTTCCAAACATCGATCATATAACCCTGCGTGTGTGTAAAGATATCCCTACACCTGGAGAATTCAATTCAAGCTATCATACTCTTGCCCATCAACCTCAGTACTTTTTAATCAATGAATATCTAGATGAGATTGCTCACACACTTTCATGCGACCGTTAATACTTCTTGAGGTACTAACCGACCGATTACTAATGTGCTTGCTTACTTGGTGTATTTTCCTCGTCTTGCACCACCTTAGGCATAGCAGTGACTCCCAGACCAGTTGGCCTTAGGGCACTAGGTGAAGAAGCATCCTCGCTATATATTTTTATTGCCCTTGGTGATAACAAAACCAGTGTTCATTTTTCTCACCACTTTATATTTTTCTTCATTTTTTTGGCTTTAAGACAAGAGCATTTCAAGGTATCCTCTACTATCCCAGGCTTCAAGACGTGTGTAAGTGCGAATAGCAGGGTAGCAACGTTCAAAATGTTTGGCTTCCAGAATAGAAACTATTTTTCAGACTTATTTTTATCCTCAGATTAGTGACGTCCTTCATCATACTAACCCTTGGGACAACGGCTCATAACTACTTATTACTAGTTCGTATAAGAAAACTTCTAATTTTCTTAGTTTTCTTAAATTTTTCTAATCTCATGGATGTAATTTTTCACTATCTAATCTTTCATTGTCTTATTTATGTATAAAAATATTTTTATAATTTTGATTTTTTTTTAAATTTTTATGGTTTTCAAAAAAAAATGTTTTGTGCTTATGCAAATGATATGCAAATGATGCGAAAATAAGCACAAACCTCCCCCAAACTTGTTTTCAACAGTGTCCTCACTGTTGCCATCCGCTAAATCTCGAAAAAACCTGTAAGCTTGGGAGGAATTTATTAGCGGGGGCAAAACATTTAAGTGAAGATCCTCCCCCAAACTTATTTTTGGCTCAAAATTTTGTAAAACTTTTCTTTTCAAGAGCCCGATAATGTACCCCCCCAAACTTAAGCAATGTTAATCTTTGAAAATCACTTGAGGGGGTCAAAAATCAGTGGTCGATGCCAAGCTTTGCAAAGACCGAACGTCAACACCAACCATTCAAAAATTTTATCAATGCAGTGCTCGGGTTGGTGGAAGAAGAAGTGGGGAAAGGTTAAGTGGTGGAATAAAATGTGTGTGCGTCTCATTTTGGAGAGACGATGCAGTGAATATGATGGATTACTCACATTCTTTTTAGAGTCCAAAAGAAGGGGTGGAGGTTCAATTTCATTGATTGGGAGATGATTCATCTCAACACCCGTGTCATTCAAAAATGCGAGTTCATCAGCGAAGATTTCCTCAAAAGTTCCATTTATACCCCGATGAATAATGTCATCACAAAGTGCGGGGTGATCTTCAGACTCTAAAAACAGTTCATAATCAGTGTTATTTGTTGACCCGAACATCTCGGTGGAAGAGTCCGTGTGTGTATGATACATAGTTGGGTCAAACAATAACGTATGAAAAGAGTCAAGATCGATAACAGGAGGATCATCAAATTCGCTGCTGTCGACATCCATTAAGTCGACAGAACAGACCTGAGTAGTAGGTTCGGAGGGTACACTTCCCAACTTGTAAATGTTCAGCTCAATTGACCTATTCCCGAAGGATAGGGTCATAGAACCGTTATGACAGTTGATAATAGCATTGGAAGTGGCCAAAAAGGGGCGACCTAAAATCACCAGAATTTGATTCCGTGGGTTCGCTACAGGTTGTGTATCAATTACAATAAAGTCCACAGGGAAGATAAATTCCCCGATTTTTATTAACCCATCCTCCAGTTCACCCCTAGATTTGGTGATTGATCGGTCAGCCATCTGGAGAGTGCAATTGGTTGGCTTCAACTCTCCGATCCCTAGTTGCTCATAAACTGAGTATGGAAGCAAATTAACACTAGCGCCAAGGTCTAGTAGAGCACGGTTAATATGTTTTTCCCCAATAGAAACGGAAATAGTAGGATATCCTGGATCCTTACGTTTCCTCGGTAATTGTTGGGGGAAAGCCGTGTCTATTGTTTTTTCCATAAAAATCTTCTTGGGCACTGGATTCTTCCTCTTCCTAGTGCACAAGTTCTTAAGAGTTTTCGCATAGGAAGGAACTTGTTGGATGTCATCTAGGAGAGGGATGTTGGTGTTTACTTGCTTAAAAATGTTCATAATCTTCTCCATATGTGGACTCGGTGTGTTAGCCCTTAATCGATTAGGATAAGGTGCTTTAGCAATAAGCGCTGGGTCCATCATAGGAGAAGAAAGTGTGTGTGGAACCGATCCCGGAATAGAAGTGGGGATCGTCCGTGGAGGAGTAAAAGAGGTGGGCTGTAATGGCGAGCCTTTTGGGAAATGAAGAATAGGCTCGGAAGAAGGTGGTGGGGTGGAAGAACTGGGGTCAGAAGTGTGTATGTGAGGAAAGGTCTCAGCCGGGGTGTTATTGATTGATTTATCAGTATCATCAAACTCTTCCCCAAGGTGATGGTCAAGCACTCTTCCAGATCTCAACGTGATTGCATCCACAGGATGTGAATAGCTAGGATTGGGTAAAGGTTGAGCTGGAAGTTTCCCTTTCTCTCGTACACTCATTTCGGCTTTTAGTTGTGCAATTTGTTCTTCCATCGATTTAATGTTCTCATTTTGAGAGATAATGATCTTCATTACATTCTCGACGGAAGATTGCAAACTTGCCGTCTCTTGGATGGATTGTTTCATGAAAGTATCCAAGGTTTGTGCTAGTGCAGAGATATTATCTGTACCGGTCAATTGCAAAGGACTAGACGGTGCAAAACTGTTGGCCGGATTTTGAACGTTTTGTGAATGGAAGGGGTGCTGACTCAATTGAAGTTGTGGGTGCTGTTGTGGTGGAGGGGCCCCTTGGAAATTGTTTTGGGTTGGAACCGTGTTTTGAAATTGGAATTAGTTCCAAGCAAAGTTAGGGTTATTCCTCCAACCTTGATCATATGTGGAGGAAGATGGATCGTTTCTAGGTCTTTGAAATGGGGCATTTGTATGCTCAGGACCTTGAAACGGACATTCTTCCGTCAAGTGAGACGGATCAGAACAACAACCACATACAGTTTTGGAGAGTGATATTTGACTTAGGGCGGCGGCTAAAAATTTATTTTCCATATTCTCGAGTTTCTTATTGATAGCTGCAATGTCAGCTTTAACTTCTATGGAAATGTCATTGCCATCCCTAGACGATTGACTCACACTCTCCCACTGTAAAGATTTTTCAGCGAAATTTTCTAGGAATTCCCAGGCTTCCCTATCATCTTTGGTAATGAAATTGCCTTGACACATGGATTCAAGGGTCTTTCTTGTGTAAGGAGTAATGCCCTCATAAATGATTCGGCACAATTCCCATATCGGGATGCCGTGATGTGGACATTGGACTAACAGATCCTTGAAACGTTCAAGACATTTTGAAAATGTTTCATTTGGAAGCTGGGTGAATTGATAGATTTCGCTACGGACTCGAGCTGTTTTGTGATGTGGGTAGAATTTCTTAAGTAATGCTTTGACGAATTCATCCCAATTTGAAATAGAATGTGCGGTAGTGTTATATAGCCACTTCTCGGCTAAATCGCACAAAGTGAATGGGAGAAGACGAAGACGGAAAGCATCCACAGAAAGCTGTGAGGTACCCATCATTGCGCATACATTTTCAAATTTCGTGATAAACACGTATGCGTCTTCAGACTCGAGACCGTGAAATTTTGGTAGAAGGTTGATGTATTGGGGTTTTATTTGAAAAATTTTCCCCGTTGGCTGGTGGAATGGAAAGACATATGGAAAGTGGGCCTCGTGTAGGATAGCATCTCTCTTGGAGAGAGATGCGAGGTGGATTCTGCGCACCAACGGACGGTGGCAGAGTAGTGGAAAAGAAGTTCGATGAAGGTAGATCCATCGATGTGGGTGTGGTGGTGGGTAAAGAAAAGGTAAATGTAGAAATACCGTCTTTTGGGTCGATTAGGGGACGCGGACTAAACAGGCACTAGGAACCCGTTGTCCAGCCTATCTTGCACTAAAAAGGGTTAGTACAAGTGGCAGCGTGAATTTATAATTAGGGGAAATGATATATGCGGTGTTTGTTTTAAAAATTGATACAGACTTTTAAAAAAAATGATGCAACACAACAAATGCAACACACAAAACCCTAAAATCTAGTAGTCACCTAGGTTAAACTCTAGACCGCTCCTAACTGCCAAAAGACAAGTCGCAGGATAAATCCTCCACTGCCACTTTGTTCCCCTGTGGCCGGATAAGTGCCAGGTAAGTGGAAAGGTACTCCACTACGTAAGTAGTGGGCCTAATTAAAAACCACTAGCCTTAGACACACTCGCCTTAGGCACCACAAGAAAACGCGGATAAGCAATGAATTACCCACGGCCTTCTCTTGTCCTAATTGAGCACGACGGTCCTTAGAGTCATCTCTAGATTTCTTTTAATTAATGAGGGTAAATGCGGATGCAAGTTTTGCGATTTTCGGGGCCTAGGAAGGGTAATGAAATCCCCACCTAATTTGAATTTGGTCGTGCCCCTTAAATTTCCGTATTAATATGCAAACAACTAAAAATCAAAAACACGCACAAATTTTATTTTGCTTTTGCGGCGCTGCGATTATTTGCAAAGAAACCTGCAAGAAATTGTTATTTGGAGCAGATGAGGTAAGAGATAAGAAAGATAGAGACTTACAGAAAAAAAATAGTACAGTGAACCCTCTACCCAGGCACGGAACCGCCGTAAATAGAGCTCTAATGCCGCGGAAGGGCGGCCGTATGTGCTGATCTCTGCACAAAAATTTCTGTCACTGTTCCACTTGAACTGCTTAGCTCTCTGGAACTTTCAGAAAAATTTTATCCAAGCTCCAATGATTCCAGAATTTCTCGCAACAAATCACAACACACGTATTAGAGTTTGTACGAGTTTAGATCTAAAAAATTATGATGGAATAAATTGTTCAACTCAAATTTCAAAATACGAACTATTAGCGCACTATCCCCGGCAACGGCGCCATTTGATTGAATGAGTTTTTCTTGATTGGATGTAAAAGTATCGAATCAAATAGTCCCCGGCAACGGCGCCATTTGATTGAAAAGAATTCTTGAATGTGTGTATATCGAATCAAATAGTCCCCGGCAACGGCGCCATTTGATTGATAAGAATTCTTTGTGTGTCGGTAATTAGAAAATGTAAAGAATCACAATCAAAGAATTATTTGACCGCAATCAACTACGGTGTCGGATTGTAGATTGTAAGTGAGTGCGGATCGTCCTCAGGGAAAGTGTAATCGTTCCTATTTTGAATTAGATGAATTGAAACTTTAATGAAAAGAAAACAAAACAATTCATGATTTGAAATTAAAGTTCAAGAATTAGAAAAGAACTAGATCTAAGAAAGCATTAAAAGATAGAATCAAGAATTGATCGTTTGATGATTTTTCCAAACCAAATATCAAGAATCGAAATGAGGCTCGTAGGAATCGATCGGATCTATAGATGTGATGTAATCTTACAATTACGTATTCTTATCCTTCGATGAATTGATACTAGATCGATGATGATCGACAAGAATTAGGGATTTCTTGTGAAACTAGGGTTTCATCTCATCCCTTGTTCTTTCATCGATATCATTCATATTCTAGCCTCTAGTAAATTCAAGAAACGATCGTAGATCCCTAATTTCGAGCGATCACAATCAAGAAAGCATCGCTACGAAACTAGGTCATCGATTCTTGAACTTGCTAGGGTTTACAAAACTCGTAGGACTTAAAAATCGTATTAAGATTTGTTACATCATCATTCTACAATCGTCTCGACTCCTTTACGAGCGGAGTTTCACTCACACATCACAACAAGAGCAACAATTATAAATTGAGATCTAATCATGATGCAAGAATTAAAAGAAAGCAAGATTAAAGAATTTCACCTTTTATTTATATCAACAATTTAGTTACATTCGCTCAAGAACTACAAGAGGAAGAACTTGATCGTCGATTTGGCTTCGCTCGTCTCCGTGGATCGCGGATCGACTTGGATCACTTGCCCGATTGAAGATCGGCTCGGCTCCTAAAAGGTTGAAGGCTTCTCACTTGATTTGGTACTCAAGATCTTGGATTTGGAGTGGAATTAGGATTAGGGTTTCGCACAAGCCTTGTCACTAGACTTGTGGAAGAAGATGATGAAAGAGGGAAAGATTAACTAAAATTGATTACCTAAAGATTGAACCACTAAAGAATGATTCCTTTAACCCTAGGTCTAGGTTCCTATTTATAGATAACTAAACCCTAGATCTAGGATTTCAAATTCTAAGTTTCCCTCCTAAAGTTTGTTGAAGAAATTCAAATTTCCCTCCAAAAGTTAGTTAGGGGAGAAGCTTCTAGCTGTGATTAGTTAGGAGGGAGCTTCTAGAAGAGGATTAATTAGGAGCTTAATTAGGATTAGCCTTGCTTAATCTTCTTTGCTGATCTGGAAGAAGAATCTGGAGAATTCTTGAAGTTGTCATGCTTTTCTGAACTGTAGCCACTGAGCTAGGAGTTGTGCACTGAAATTGGGGAACTAATTCCCTGGGCCCACCGCGGATCCGCGGCGCAAGCAAGACATTGCCGCGGATCCGCGTCCATGTTAGAGGCTTGGGCCTTGTACTTTCTTCTGTGGGCTTGTACTGTTGTTTAGGGCTTTCTTTTATATGTTGATTTGCAATTTCTCCTTTGTAATGATACCAGATCTGAAATTAGGGAGTTGACGTAATTTTGATCAGCTTCTTTTGATTTTGCTCCGGATTTTCCTGCACAGACTCAAGACAAGTGTTGCGCAAATACAGAAATGATGCGATGCCATGAAATGCGGTTAATTTCCCTTAAAGTGTCGGTTTAAAAGTCTAATACATGAAATCTGGTATTTTACGACTGATTTGCTAATATGTGAAATATGAATACCGAACACTTCTAAATGTATGCAAAAGATGGGGAAATTGCCGGCTAAAATATACAATATTTTCGACTGATCAAATACCCCCAAACTTAATTTCGATCGTCTCGAGCGAATGTTTTATTAAAAAGAGAAGGAGAAAATAAAGAAAGAGAAAAACTAACTAGCACACTTTCGTAGGCAACACGATTACACTGAGCACGTGCAACAAGCCTTTAAACCTCTAGGTGTCCCTAGTAGGAGGAGTGTTGTCTCCTGAGGGTTTTCAGCGGATTTTACCCACAAAATCCAATAATAAAAGCAAGATCATGAATATTACATTTAAAGAAAAGAATTGTAAAAGAAAAGCCTTGAAAATTAGGGTTTCCAACTAAGCTAGCTTTTCGGTTGTCATGAGCCCTATCTTAATGGTCATGAAAAGATGTCAGAAATCACGTCCTCCCTTAATAAAACATCGTCTTATTTTTCATTCCTGTCTTTTTTCCAAACATCGATCATATAACCCTGCGTGTGTGTAAAGACATCCCTACACCTGGAGAATTCAATTCAAGCTATCATACTCTTGCCCATCAACCTCAGTACTTTTTAATCAATGAATATGTAGATGAGATTGCTCACACACTTTCATGCGACCGTTAATACTTCTTGAGGTACTAACCGACCGATTACTAATGTGCTTGCTTACTTGGTGTATTTTCCTCGTCTTGCACCACCTTAGGCATAGCAGTGACTCCCAGACCAGTTGGCCTTAGGGCACTAGGTGAAGAAGCACCCTCACTATATATTTTTATTGCCCTTGGTGATAACAAAACCAGTGTTCATTTTTCTCACCACTTTATATTTTTCTTCATTTTTTTGGCTTTAAGACAAGAGCATTTCAAGGTATCCTCTACTATCCCAGGCTTCAAGACGTGTGTAAGTGCGAATAGCAGGGTAGCAACGTTCAAAATGTTTGGCTTCCAGAATAGAAACTATTTTTCAGCCTTATTTTTATCCTCAGATTAGTGACGTCCTTCATCATACTAACCCTTGGGACAACGGCTCATAACTACTTATTACTAGTTCGTATAAGAAAACTTCTAATTTTCTTAGTTTTCTTAAATTTTTCTAATCTCATGGATGTAATTTTTCACTATCTAATCTTTCATTATCTTATTTATGTACAAAAAATATTTTTATAATTTTGAAATTTTTTTAAATTTTTATGGTTTTCAAAAAAAATATGTTTTGTGCTTATGCAAATGATATGCAAATGATGCGAAAATAAGCACAAACCTCCCCCAAACTTGTTTTCAACAGTGTCCTCACTGTTGTCATCCGCTAAATCTCGAAAAAACCTGTAAGCTTGGGAGGAATTTATTAGCGGGGGCAAAACATTTAAGTGAAGATCCTCCCCCAAACTTATTTTTGGCTCAAAATTTTGTAAAACTTTTCTTTTCAAGAGCCCGATAATGTACCCCCCCAAACTTAAGCAATGTTAATCTTTGAAAATCACTTGAGGGGGTCAAAAACAGTGGTCGATGCCAAGCTTTGCAAAGACCGAACGTCAACACCAACCATTCAAAATTTTTATCAATGCAGTGCTCGGGTTGGTGGAAGAAGAAGTGGGGAAAGGTTAAGTGGTGGAATAGATTGTGTGTGCGTCTCATTTTGGAGAGACGATGCAGTGAATATGATGGATTACTCGCATTCTTTTTAGAGTCCAAAAGAAGGGGTGGAGGTTCAATTTCATTGATTGGGAGATGATTCATCTCAACACCCGTGTCATTCAAAAATGCGAGTTCATCAGCGAAGATTTCCTCAAAAGTTCCATTTATACCCTGATGAATAATGTCATCACAAAGTGTGGGGTGATCTTCAGACTCTAAAAACAGTTCATAATCAGTGTTATTTGTTGACCCGGACATCTCGGTGGAAGAGTCCGTGTGTGTATGATACATAGTTGGGTCAAACAATAACGTATGAAAAGAGTCAAGATCGATAACAGGAGGATCATCAAATTCGCTGCTGTCGACATCCATTAAGTCGACAGAACAGACCTGAGCAGTAGGTTCGGAGGGTACACTTCCCAACTTGTAAATGTTCAGCTCAATTGACCTATTCCCGAAGGATAGGGTCATAGAACCGTTACGACAGTTGATAATAGCATTGGAAGTGGCCAAAAAGGGGCGACCTAAAATCACCGGAATTTGATTCCGTGGGTTCGCTACAGGCTGTGTAACAATTACAATAAAGTCCACAGGGAAGATAAATTCCCCGATTTTTATTAACACATCCTCCAGTTCACCCCTAGGTTTGGTGATTGATCGGTCAGCCATCTGGAGAGTGCAATTGGTTGGCTTCAACTCTCCGATCCCTAGTTGCTCATAAACTGAGTATGGAAGCAAATTAACACTAGCGCCAAGGTCTAGTAGAGCACGGTTAATATGTTTTTCCCCAATAGAAACGGAAATAGTAGGATATCCTGGATCCTTACGTTTCCTCGGTAATTGTTGGGGGAAAGCCGTGTCTATTGTTTTTTCCATAAAAATCTTCTTGGGCACTGGATTCTTCCTCTTCCTAGTGCACAAGTTCTTAAGAGTTTTCGCATAGGAAGGAACTTGTTGGATGGCATCTAGGAGAGGGATGTTGGTGTTTACTTGCTTAAAAATGTTCATAATCTTCTCCATATGTGGAATCGGTGAGTTAGCCCTTAACCGATTAGGATAAGGTGCTTTAGCAATAAGCGCTGGGTCCATCATAGGAGAAGAAAGTATGTGTGGAACCGATCCCGGAATAGAAGTGGGGATCGTCTGTGGAGGAGTAAAAGAGGTGGGCTGTAATGGCGAGCCTTTTGGGAAATGAAGAATAGGCTCGGAAGAAGGTGGTGGGGTAGAAGAACTGGGGTCAGAAGTGTGTGTGTGAGGAAAGGTCTCAGCCGGGGTGTTATTGATTGATTTATCAGTATCATCAAACTCTTCCCCAAGGTGATGGTCAAGCACTCTTCCAGATCTCAACGTGATTGCATCCACAGGATGTGAATTGCTAGGATTGGGTAAAGGTTGAGCTGGAAGTTTCCCTTTCTCTCGTGCACTCATTTCGGCTTTTAGTTGTGCAATTTGTTCTTCCATCGATTTGATGTTCTCAATTTGTTCTTCCACCCTGGTAGACTTTGTCTATGATATACGGGCCTTCATAGTTTGGCTCGAATTTTCCCCACTTGGAGCGATTGGGGATCATAGGCCTTTTGATCACTAGCACGAGTTCGCCTTGGCGGAATGTCCTCGGCCTGGTCAATCTTTCATATGAGCGCGTCATTTTCGCTTTGTAAGCCTCCAGATTTTGTTGCGCTATGAGCCGGGTTTCATCGAGGGCATCAAGCTCCTCAAGCCGGAGGTGAGAATTTTCTTCGTCTGTCAACTCGTGGTGGACTACCACTCGTAGAGAAGGTAGCTCTATCTCGAGGGGGAGTACTGCTTCCATACCGAATACCAATGCGTATGGCGTCGTGTTCGTGGCCGTCTTGAACGTAGTCCGATAAGCCCAGAGAGCTTCTTGCAGTCTCTCGTGCCAGTCCTTCTTATTTCGTGACACCGTCTTCTTCATGATCTTTGTCAAGGTCTTGTTGAAGGCCTCAGCTAGACCGTTAGCTCATGGATTATCAACTGAGGAGTATCTCCAGTCTATATTATGCTGTTGCGCGAAGCAGCTGATCTTATGGCTTCTGTAGGCCGGCCCGTTATCGGAGATAATCCGCCGCGGAGTTCCAAACCGATAAATAACGCGCGTCTTGAAAAAGTGGAGGATATTCTCCGTCTTCACCTCCCTCAGCGGTACTGCTTCTGCCCATTTGGAGAAGTAATCAGTCGTCGCCAGGATGAAACGATGTCCCTTAGACGATGCCGGTTCGATCGGGCCGACTATGTCAGTTCCCCACATTTCGAATGGCCAGCTAGCCTCCGTTGGATGTAGCGGATTTGGATGCTGGTGGATGAAATCCCTATGGATTTGGCATGAGTGGCACTGCTTCGCATATTCGAGGCAGTCCTGGATCATCGTGGGCCAGTAGTAACCCATCCGTTTAATTTAACTTCATCTTCGGGCCTGCTTGATGAGAACCAAAGATTTCGTCATGAATTTCTTGAACGACTCTTTCTGCTTCGTTAGGTCCTAAACATCTCAGCCACAGAGAATCAAACGACCTCTTGTACAGAGTATTGTTGACGAAGGCGAAAGACAGAGCTTGTTTCATGAGCTGATGTCTTGAGGACGCTTTTTCGGGCATTCGGTGGGACTTAAAGTAGTCTATGAAGACCTCCCTCCAGTCCTCAGCCTTCTCACGGTCTTTTATTTGTAGGGTCGTCTACTCAGTCACTCCCTTCTCTTCGGATGATTCCGAGATATTTCTGCTGGGGCAAGCACCCGACGGCTTTGCACCACGATTTTAACGTCATCAAGGTTCTCGTCAGCCAGTTCTTTAGCGAGCTTGGCCAAAGAGTCTGCTTTGCTGTTTTCCGCGCGTGGTATGCTTTCCAGAGTATAGGAGGGAATTTGGGTCAACAGTTGTCGCACCTTTTCACTGTACTTCACCAACTCCTGTTTGCACGTTTGGTAGTCGCCGTTTACCTGGTTGACGACCAGTTGAGAATCCCCGTATATGAGGAGGTTTTCAATTCCCATGTCGATGGCGATCTCGAGACCTACTATCAAGGCTTCATATTCGGCTTCGTTATTCGTCCTCGGCTCTGTCAAGGAGAAAGCAAAGCGCATTATCCCTCCTTGTGGAGTTACGAAGATGAGGCCTACCCCCGATTTGATCATTGGGGTACTTTGTTTGCGCTTCTTTATGGAGGAAGCTCCATCGAAATAAAGCTCCCATCGGGTATCACCACCGTCGATCGCGTCAAAAGCATGTTCTTCTGGCAAATCGCAATTCAGAGGAGAACCGGCAGGTACTGGATGCTCAGCAAGGAAGTCGGCGATGGCTTGACCTTTCACTGCCTTAAGAGGCTGATAGGTTATTGAAAACTCCATCAGGAGCAGGGCCCATTTAGCGATTCCCCCTGTCAATATGGCCTTTGACATTAGATATTTTAGGAGGTCCACCTTTGATATAAGACGGACTTCATGTGCCAATGCATAGTGCCGGAGTTTTGTTATCGCAAAGATTAATGCCAGGCAGTGTTTTTCGATAGGGGAGTAATTGCTTTCTGCCCCCAGAAGAACTCGGCTTAAATAGTAGAGCGCTCTCTCCTTCTCTTGGTCGTTTTCTTGCGCCCATAATGCGCCTAAGGAACCTTCGAGGGCTGTTGTATATAAGATAAGAGGCTTTCCCTTGACCGGAGCAGCCAGCACTGGCGGGTTCTGCAGGTATTGCTTGATTTCATCTAGCTCGCTTTGGCATTTTTAGTTCCAGACGAACGGGGTTCCCTTCTTCATCAGGTGGCTGTAAGGACAGCACTTTCCTGAAAGGTTGGCTATAAATCGCCGTATATATGAGAGCTTCCCTTGGAGAGACCGCAGCTGTTTGAGGGTCCTTGGCGGAGGCATCTCTATGATCGCCTTGATCTTTGACAGATCTATCTCGATACCTCGGTGTCGGACGATGAATCCTAGGAATTTGCCTGAGGAAACTCCGAATGCACACTTCAGAGGGTTCATCTTCAAGTTGTATTGTCGAAGGCGTTGAAATACGGTCTTCAAATGCTCGAGATGTTCCTCGTATGATTTGCTTTTAACCACGAGATCATCGATATAGCATTCGACGATTTCGTGTATAAGGTTATCGAAGATCTTCGTCATGGCCCTCTGGTAGGTGGCGTCGGCGTTCTTCAAACCGAAGGGCATCACCTTGTAGCAGAATATACCCAAAGGAGTCCGGAAAGCGGTGTGCTTCTGGTCGTCGGGATGCAACTTTATCTGATTGTACCCTGATGAACCGTCCATGAAGGAGAAAACCTCATGAGTGGACGTATTGTCTATCATCAGTTGGTGACCGGCACTGGAAAATCGTCCTTCGGGCAGGCTTTATTGAGATCTCGGAAGTCCACGCATATTCGCACTGTCCCATTTTTCTTCATCACAGGGACGATGTTGGCGATCCATTCCGGATATTGAACTTCCTGGATGAAGCCAGAGTCAATCAGTTTCTTGACCTCGGCATTGATACTCATCTCAAGCTCGAGCCGCATCCTTCTCGGCGCCTGTTTGACTGGCTTGATATCCGGGGATATTGCTAATTTATGCACAGCAATCTCTGGATCTAATCCCGGCATCTCGGAATAGTTCCACGCGAAGCAATCTCTATGCTGTAGAAGCACGTCCTTTAACGCAGCCACCCTTTCTTCAGATAGCAGCTCGCTGACGAATGTCGGTCGCGGATCGTCTTCCGATCCCAACTCAATCTTCTTGAGGTTATCTGCAGTAGTATGTATGCCATATTCCAGTTCTTTCGGAGCCGGTGGAAATTCTGAGATTACCTCATTGTCATTGTTTTCGAAGCACCAAGGGAGGTCATCCATATTCTCGGGCTCTCCTTTCGATATCGTTACCATATGAAAGGTACGAGCTCGCTTCCAAGGCCGATGTGGATCTGGTTCTGCTCTTATGGCTTTGGGTTCGTGCTTTTGTGGCGGCGTTATCCTCCAGCTGCTGGATAAAGCAAACCTGCCTTGCCGGTACTGGTCTTCGACCCAGTTCTTGAAGGTAAAGCAGTCTTCGATAGGGTGTCCTATGGCTCGGTGATAAGAGCAATAGCCCGGATGAGAAACTTTGTTAGCTTGCTCAGGGTGCTTAGACTCCGGAAGTGCGATCATTTGATATTTTATAGCGAGCTCGAGTAACTTCTTCGTCTTGTCTCGGGGGAAGGAATACGCTCGACTCATCTTCTTTATGAGGGACAAATCCGGACCACGGAATGCCCGATCACTTGACTCTTTAATCCTGCGTCGTTGTTGTCGGCTCCTTTTTCCGCTTCTTGACTTACTTCTGCCTCTGCGTCGGGCCTTTTGTACAACGGGTTGACAGGGAGGAGCATCTTCATCTTTTGCAGCCTGTTGAAACAGACGTTGCGTCCTGGCCTTCTCGTAGATGGCCATCTCGCGATTATGGTCTTCCCGAGCTTTTTGACCCGCTTTCCTGATAAGCTTGTCTATTTGTTCTTCAAACGACGGACTCGGCATTTCGATTGCGGGATCTAGTTTTGATGAGGGGTTGGCATTGCTAGACAGGGCATTTTCCTCCTCATCGAAGTTATATACGGCGTAGCTACCGTGGACTCGCTCCCGTTTCTCAGATCTCACATATCCAAGCCCAAGTGTTTCTATTCTCCCGTTGGGCAATTTGCGCTGAGTCCCAGGGACCTCCCAAATCCTGTTGTAGAATCGAGCTTGTCGAACAGTCTGTTTTAAGGGTACTCCTTGGCACTTCAATAGCCTCTTTAGTCCATTTGTGTAGTATCTGGGCAAACGGATGGGTTGAAGCTTGTCAAGTGTAGAATCCACGCTATGCCAGATCTCTTTCTCCACTCTTGTTTCCGAGGATCGATAGAACAGGATCGCCTTTTCACCCTTTCGCCTGGGAGGGACGTAAAACGTCTGCAGGTCCTGCACATTGTAAGCTTGAAGTGCGTCGAGATCCTTGTAGTATTTCCGCGGTACCATGGTGATTTGCAAACTCTGATCATCGCTAGGGGATGCTCGTATTGACGGCCGACTGGAGAACACGGCATTAACCTCATCTTTCGAGTCACTTTCGAAGATCAACATGGGGGCGGACGGTCCCGGGTTGTTGCGTCGAGACGACCCGGCGTAAACTATCTCTTCTTCTTCTTCGGTATCGCTCCCGAAAACAGGGATGGTGGCGGCGACCTTGTTCTCCGGCTTGCGACACTTTTCTGTATCCTCGAAGTCTGGCAAAAAGTACTTTGCATCTTCGTACTTGCGGACTTCATTCACGGAGAATGGGTTCAGCTCACCTGTTACGGTATACTCGAAACCATCCTTAAATTACTTCATACACTGATGCCGTGTAGAAGGGATGATGTTGTACTTGTGTAACCAAGGACGACCGAGCAAGGCGTTGTAGCAGTTCTTGGCATCAATGACGTGAAACTTGATGTCCGTGATGAGCAGTCCGAAGCGTAATGTTAGTATTACAGATCCGAGAGTCCGTGATGACTGGGAGTCGAAACCGGAGATGGTAATTTTGTCACGAGCGAGGTGTTGTACGCTCATGCAGATTTCCTTCAACACCCGGACATTAAGGAGATTGACGGAGGATCCATTATCTACCAGGATTTTGCCTATCTTGATATCATGGCAGTATCCAGAGACATATAGGGGACGGTTGTGGTCGCACGTCCCGAGGAGAAGGTCTTCGTTACCGAAAGTGATGTCGGCCGTGTGCACTTCTTCCAGTTCATCCTTCATCCTTTCTGCGGCGAGGAAGGCTTGGAATTGCTCGGGTTCTTATAACGCCTTGATTAATGAATCTCGCGCTTCTTTTGATAATAGGAGGGTATCGAGAATGCTGAGCTGAGAAGGTAGCTTCCTTAGGTGCGCTAGGATGTTGTAGTCCACCTTACCCTTCCTGGGAGGGTCCTTGGCAGTCAGCTCTTTCATGACTTGGTCATCTAAGGCGATATCCCCAGTAACCTTTTCCTTTCCCTTATCTTTTCTATTCGCGGGCCCGAGATTCTTTTTCGGGAGCGTGCGATTGCGCATCTGAATGTTCTCGCAGGCCTCCGGTTCTTCCTCTTTCCCTAAGACGGACTCTTTCAAGAGGGGGCTAAGAGCCAGCTCCTCGTCAGAATCGCTCCCAAAGGTGAGAACTTATGATCCTCCGACGTCGACCATATAACAGCTGCCGGTTGTTCTTTTGTGCCTGTCGGTTGTACTTCTCTGCTCCCGACGAGTTCTGCGTTTCATGCGCTTAAAATGTTGCCGGTGAGCAACATATCCCTGCCACCATATCCTAAAAGCGTCGCACTCCTCCGTAGGGTGTGAAATTTTCCGATGATATGAGCAATAATTAGGGTGCCTCTCTACCCCATAGAATGCGTTCTCTTCCGAGGGTGGTAGCTTCATCCCCATTGACATGGCTTTGGCAAACCTTTTCCTCGTCTTGAACACGTTTTTATTTGCATCGGGTGTCTTTTGATCTGGCGGGAGTGCTTCGACTCTTTCGTTTAGTCGCCTGCGCTTGGCTCCTTCCGATGCAGCCATCTCACGCTCCTGATCGGCTTTACTCTTCAAACGAATCTCGTCTAGAAAGGCGTCGATCCTTTCATCTGTTGGCCATACAAGTTTTGGCTCAGGCTGTGCCCCCAGTTTCTCAGTGCCAGGAGTTTTCTCATCTTTCGAGTGGGAAATCACATGACAACTCGCCACATATCCCTCGGATTCATCCGATGAGCTCTCTCCGTCATCTTCCTTCTGAAAGACGTGGTTGAGGAACTCTTGCAGCGTGACGGGAGTCCGTGCCTTTTGATTGTACTCCTCCAGCGCGTCAATCTGTTTCTGTAAATCCGTGCGCTTGTCTCCAGGCTTCACGGGCTTTTTGGATTTCTTCTTCTTTTTCTTCAAAGATTTTGACGGTTGGGTGTGAGTATTCGGGCCATCACCACGAATCTTTGTAGTTGGGTGCGGCTTCAACATCCCTTCGATGATTTGAGGTTCAAGCGGGTCCTTCCATTCGACCGCCGGGCACGCATGAATGTCCCTCAGCATTCTTTTGGTTTTAGTTGACAGCACGACCTCCCATGGAGCTTCTTCAATAAAGGAACAAGTTGCCCCCGGTGCATCTGCTTTCTTAGAAGTATGCGGCTGTGGTGGGTTCACCTTCCACTTTTCGGATAGTGCAAACTTTCCCTGGAGGTATTGATCTTCAATCCATCCTTTGAAAACGAAGCAATCCTCAATCGGATGGCTTACCGTTTAATGGTAAGGGCAATAGTTGGGGTTATGCACCTCAGTGGGTTGTGGCGGCCGTCTTGGATTTGGCAAGTTTATAAGTTTGTTGCGTACTGCCAGCTCGAATAACCGTTTCGTCTTGTCCCGTGGGAACGAGTAGGGACGCTTCATCTTCTTATTATAATACCGCCATCTTTCTTCCAACTGATCCGCCAGCTTTGAGGCGCTGGGTTGCTGCTGAGCGTTCACGACGAAGGTTGCCTTTCCTTTACCCTTGTCACTCCGAGGCTCCGGCTTCGGGGGAGACGGTCTGTGACCCATCTGGTCCATCTGGGCCAACTTGTCGATCAAAGCCTGAAACGTGGTCGGCTTAAAGAACATCATAAACTGGGAGATAGTTGCATGAGGGTCTAGGGTTCCCACGAACATGCCCACCGCGGGCGCTTCCTCAACGCGTTGCTCGCATTTCGACCACAAATTTCGCCAGCGTATAGCATACTGGACCCATGTTTCGCCTGGTTTCACCCTGGCTTTAATCAATGCTGTTATTGGAGTGCGTTCGCTAGCGCTTGCGAATCGCTGAGTGAATAAAAACTCCATTTCAGCGAATGTCTCGATAGAATCGTTCGGGAGTTCCGAATACCATTCGAACGCTGTTTCTGATAAGCTGCCCACGAACTGGCGAAGCAACAGTTTATCGTCACCGCCGGTGTTACCGCAAAGGGCCCTGAACTGGGCAACATGTTGGTGGGGATTGCCGGTCCCCTTATACACGCGGAATTTTGGTATTGTATAACCCGGCGGATATTTGATTTGGTCGTACCAGCTCGGATATGGTCGCCCCGTTTTTACGACTTGACCAGCTGCCTCAGTCGCATGATGAACCCTGATTTGCTGGGCTATATAGTCGTCCAAGTCAGCCTTAGAGATTGTCTCCTCCTTGGCCGTTGAGAGAGCCGGTGGTGGATTTGACGTTCCTCCCCTGTCGTCTTCAAGGACGATCGGAGGATCCTCAGCAGGTGGGTCTTGTTGGACCATCATTCCCACCATGTCCTGGAATAAGTGGGCTATTTGCTTTATACTGGCTGCTTGTTCTGCAGCCTCTCTATCTTTCTTTTCCAGTATCCTCCGGAGGAACTCGGCATCGGTTTCCTGTTCTTGTTGCTGATCCGAGGATGCCTCGGGGCTTTCTTTCGGTCCAGTAAGCGCGGCCATTGCGATCATCATTTCCTGGAGCTTTTGCTATTGCTCTTGAGCTTTGGTCACCGACCATGTAAGCGGTCTATGACCTGTGGACGCACGGCTGTCTTCTTTCCCCGCCGCCATGTATACAGTGTGGACCATCCTGCACCCAGCCTTAGGGCGTCTGGGCTCAGCGCTTTTACCTTTCGTTGCAGGCCCGGGGGTCCTCTCTGGCCTCTTCTTTTTATGAGCAGTGGAAGTTGAGGGGGCCGTTGAAGTGGGCACCCAGACAGCTTTTCGTGGCTTAGCCTGGTGACTGACTTCCTGTTGGATTTTCAGCTTCTTGTGCTGGCGGGAGAAATTTGGATCGATCACCGAGTCTCGGGTCTGCCGCCAGATTTTATAGATTTGGGAGGACATCCGTTGAGGAGATTGGGGCTGTTTTGGCTTTACTTCTACAGCCTTTTTCAGCAGAGGGGGAGACCTCTTTAGCACCGCGGTAGGGGAATTCCTACGCGCCTTATTTAGCATCTCAAAGCTGTTCCCAGTTGGAACAGCAGCATTAACTTCTTCCATCGGGGCTGGAGGAGTTAGCCCAGGAGGAGAGTTGCTTCCGGCCTTCTTCACTCGGCGCCAGTAACGATGTCGAGCGCGTCGTGCTGATGGAACCGGTTTGGTGAGGGCGATAGTCTCGTCTTGCCTCCTGTGTAGATGGGGGGTCGCTGCTGGTGTTAGCCTGTCAAAGACCGATGTCCTTTGGGTAGCAGGAGCGCGAGCTGGAGCCGTCAATCTTGTAAAGACCGACTTTTTGGCAGGGGAAGCCGCCTTGACGATTTCAGGTGGAGGACTGGTTACTTTCTTAGGAGCAGCCTTCTCTGGGATTGTAGGCCCCATCGCGGGTCCACAAGATTTCTGGCCCAATCTGGAAAAGACCGAGGCGCTGGTGTTGGGCGACTCGTTGAGAGGAGCCGCGGTAGGTGTAAGCCGATCAAAGACCGACTTCTTGGGAGCTTCCGTTGTCAGCGTAGGAGCGGTGAAGCTCGTTGGCGGGAGCATGGTCCCAAAAAACAACCCTGTGGTGGCTCGAGTGACCTGTTCCACGGGTATTGTGAATAGCGAAGCAGCTTGGGGTCCGTAGGCTACACCTCCTGGCGAGGCAGAGCGCCGGTTGCAATTGCAGTTGGAGCATTTCGCACAAGTGGAAGCCATTGATTCTTTGCTTTCTGCAATAAGCAAGACGCCAAGTCTTAGTACCTTGAAACCCAAGGGCAACCATTAGCGAACCGTGTTTGGTTCGCGAACATGACATATGAAGTGTGGAGTGGAAAGAGGAAAAGGTCCCACCGGGCGTGCCAGAATCTGTTCCCCTCCGAAAGACAGCGGCGACGCGGGGCGTCTCGCCAGAGATTCGGGGCAGATGCTAATTGGTGCTATCCGTCTACCTCTCCGAAGATGCCAAATTGATTTATGGCACCGTATATTGAAGGTTTAGACGGATGCGTCCGATGTAGCAGACTTCGTCAGATTCCCCCTCGCTTGAGGGGTTTTTGATTGTGGGGACGCTCTTCCCTGCAGGCGCAAGCCCCTGCAGTTAATTACGCTACCGCACTGCGGTAACCACTTTCTCCTTCTCCAGATGGTCACTTTGTGTCGTGTTTGTTTGTTTTGTGTTTGGTTTCCCGTGGATTGTATACGGAGACTGAGTTATGTCGTCGCCCGTAGGGCGTGGACTAGCCCAAATCCGTATTATCTTATATTTGGGTTTGGGGTTTGGGGGTTTGGGTTTAAGGATACGTTAGCCTCATTGGAGACTAAGATCGACTTAAACGTTTGTTAAGGATACGCCAGTCTAGTTTTTAGACTAAGATCAACTTAACGGGATCGTTTAGATCCAACAAGAGAGTAATTAAGGGAGCCCTGTTGTTTAGTTTAATGACATTGCGGTCGATAGGTAGTTTAAGGACATTGCGGTCCAATGTTAGTTTTAAGACGTTGCGGTCAAGGTTAAGGACGTCGTAGTCCGTGGATTTAAGGACTCCACAGTCCGACATTAGTTTTAAGACATCACGGTCAAGGTTAAGGACGTCATAGTCCGTTGTTAGTTTTAAGACATTCCGGTCAAGGTTAAGGACGTCATAGTCCATGGGTTTAAGGACCCCACAGTCCAATGTTAGTTTTAAGACATCCCGGTCAAGGTTAAGGACGTCATAGTCCATGGGTTTAAGGACCCCATAGTCCAATGTTAGTTTTAAGACATCCCGGTCAAGGTTAAGGACCTCATAGTCCATGAGTTTAAGGACCCCACAGTCCATATCAATGTGTGGTCATCGGGACCCGTCACCTCTTTGAAGACGTTGAGGAATTACAATGCCAAGTATCAAAGGAGTGAAGAGATGTACCCTTAAACCGAGGTGGATTAAATAATCTTTGGCCCAATTTGGAACCAAGACCCATTAATCATATTATGAGCCCATTGGCTCAGTTAAGTCTGAATTGACGACTTATGGCCAGCTTGGGCTAAGTCCAATCATGCTTAGGATATGGGCCCTCTGTTGGTCCATTGAAGGAGAGGCTTTGCCTCTGGAAACTTAGCCAATTGGGCTAAAGCTAGTGTTGAACACTAGAGACCAACAGTGTTGAACACTGGGAATAAGATTGACAAGTTAGTGTTAAACACTAAAAGATAATCAGTGTTGAACACTGGGAACAGAGTTTTCAAATTATTGTTAAACACTAAGACAAATCAGTGTTAAACACTGGGAACAAAGATTTCAAATCAGCGTTAAAAATTGGGAGCAGAATTTTCCAAAATAGTGTTTGAACACTAAGAAAATCAGTGTTAAACACTGGAAATGGAGTTTTCAAACTAGTGTTAAAAACTATCGAAATCAGCGTTAAACACTGGGAACAGATCATCAGTTTAATGCTAAATATGGTAAGAGAAGAGATCACGTGGGGGTACGTGATGGCATCCAAAAGGTGGGGCCAGATCCCCTTCATTTTGTTCTACAGATAAGTGTTTAACACTTTTAATTCTGAAGGTCATCACGTGTGGGCACGTGATGGGGGCTCACACTTTGATCTGTTAGGATGTTCATTAGGGGTCACGTGGTGACACGTGAGGGCGCCCCAGAGCTTCTTTTCTATGGATCTTTATAGGGGTCACGTGGTAACACGTGACCCTGTTCCTTTGCTGTTTGCAGATTTGTTTATCTTTTTAAGAATTAAATTCTTCATAGGGTTAAACCCTAGCAACAAACTTTAGAGGAATTAAATTCCTGTTTTCTTCTGAAGAATTATATTCTTAGATAGAGTTGAACTCTAAATTCTTTTCTGTAGGAATTAAATTCCTCATATATGTGAAGAACTGGATTCTATCATAGGGTTCAACCCTAATAATAATTTTAGAGAAATTAAATTCCCACTTTCTCTTAGAGAATTACTCTTAGATAGAGTTAAATCCTTAATTTATATTCTGAGGAATTGAATTCCCATATATGTAAGGAATTAGGTTCTGTCATAGGGTGAAACCCTAATTTCTTCTTTTTTAAAGGAATTAAATTCCTGTTATTTTGACAGAATTAAGTTCTTAACTGGTTCTGTTCATTTCAAAGGAATTAAATTCCTATAACATAGGGTTAAACCCTAATTTTATTTCAAAGGAATTAAATTCCTATAGTTCTGTGAGAATTAAATTCTCAAACTTCCATTCCCTCTCTATGCTTTGGATCTGCATGGCAGGATCTCAACCCAATGAGAATTAAATTCTCAATTCATGGGGAGATGTGCACTTTGCAGATCCTCTACTAAAGAGAGAACTAAGTTCTTCTTTTTAATATAAGAGTTAAACTCTTTTGAGAATTAAATTCTCTTTTTTAAAGGCCTTCCCTTTCATACCCATGGTTTTCTTCTGTAGCAGATCAAATTCTTCCAAAGTCTCGAGGCTCTCTTTCTTTTTCTCTCTATGTCTCTGTGTCTCTCTTCTCTTTTTTTTGTGTATCTCTTGGCTCCTATTTATAGGAGAAGGAGCAGAATCAATTAGTTTTAGTGAATCATTCATTGAGGGATCTGATTTGTATTCATTAGAGATTTGATTTGCATTCATCATTCATTTGGACCTTTGGATTATTAGGTGAATTTTATTCACCATTGGATTTTAAATCCAAATATATCCCTTTGTTATTTCGGTTAGATTTTAAGGGTAAATCTTTCCAAGTTCAAGATTTTTCCATAGATAGGTGATATTTAATCACCTTTAAATCTTTAATCCAATCAGTTCCAAATAATCATTCTCCTTTGGAAAGATTTGAATGCTGTTCAGAATTTAATTCTGTTAAATAGATAGGCTTTGAAAGCCGGTCACGTATGGCCACGTGACCCCTGGTCACGTGTAGGCACGTGACCCCTTGGAACGAGCTTTCTTCTGCTTTCTGCGCTCTGTTTTCTAGTTGCTGTTCAACCGTCACGTGCCAACACGTGACCCCTGGTCACGTGTGAGCACGTGACCCCTAGTCACGTGTGAGCACGTGACCTTTTCTGGAGACTTTTCTTTGATTTAATCAAGGAGCTGAACCTGCCTTGCCGCTGCTTTTAATTGTCACGTGCCAACACGTGACTGCTGGTCACGTGCTAGCACGTGATGCCTCCTCCATAAACTTTCCTGATTTTAAATCAGGAAACATGGTGTTCAGGAAGAATGATATGGCGCATTTTATGAGGTACAACCCCCATCGGTTCGCCCAACAACTAAGCTATAACCAAGGGGTCGCACTGGAGGCGTTTTCGGAAGAGCCTGCGGCCACCAGGGAGGGGATCCGGAGCGCCCTGCATCACTTTATGCGGTTGAACACGGGCTCCTACTTCTTCATTAGCGAGCCAAGTTGCATTCCAAGGGACCTCAATGTGTATGGGGCTTAGTATCAGCACGCAATGGGTGCTGTTATCCGAGAAAAGAAGCGGCTGCTGCTTGACCGCAAGGGTGCGCCCCCCGCCAGCGACCGCAAAGTCCCCCTAAGGAAAAGGACCCCTGTCGTTCCTCCACTGAGAGGAGATGATGGAGATGAGCCTCCGCATGTGCTAAGCCCCCCGCATGGATTGCCCCGTGATCCTGTGGACGTGCCATCAGTGCCCCGTGCTCCCGTGGAGACGGTGAACGTGGTTTCACCTGAATCCAGCGTGGGCTCGGATATCGGGACCCGCCGTCCCAAGGTGCCCACGAAGCGTAAGCTGATTTTGGGTGCGGCTGGAGTTCGCGCGCAGAAGAGGAAGAAGAAGTCGATCCTCTCTGCTGACATTGCATTTGGTCAGGAACCTCATGCTCCTTATAGCAAGGGCTTGGGTGAGTACGGGACCAACGAGGGCTTATTTATACCGCCAGACGACACTGATATGGCTGCCGCCATCGCAGCTTCTGAGCGATTGGCAACGCGCGATGCGTGGTTATCTAAACTTGCGCAATCGGGTAATCACTAGTTGTATTTTTCGTTATTGTATTGTACCTCTATCATTGTTTTTTGACTAACGCTTTTCCTTCTTTTAACAGGCATTTCTACCGAAGAAGCTATCGCTGCTTCCCTCAAAACTTTCCAAGAGGAGGAACGACTCAGAGCATCCTTAGGCCTTGGTACATTTCGGTTTACTATGTCTTTCCTTCCATTTCTTATGAGTAATCTGACCCCCTCTTTGTCTTATCGCAGGGACCACAAGACCTATCTCGCAAACCGATGCAGGAATTCTCTCCGGGCCAGCTACCGATGTTCCGGCCTCTTCGGGATTGCCGCAAGAGACCCAACTCAAAAGGCCGATGATGGAAGCTTTGAAGGCTCTAGAGGCAACCCTGAATGCGGTCAACGACGCCTTGCTGAAGGAGGCTTCCAAAAGGTCTGTCGTGACGGCCCGGGAGGAGAGGAAGCGCCTGAGGCGCGCAGCGAGGGAGCGTAGCACTGCTTTGGCCGTGGGAGCGGGCTCAAGCGCCGTTACTCCCGTTGCTACTCCTTCAGAGGAGCCCCCGGTCGCCTTGTCTACTGCTCATAGACGGGCGGCGCATGCAGATCGGGAAGCTAACGGTCGATCCACCTCAGGTAATGTGTTTTTCGAGGCTTTGTTGTAAAAGTTGTAAAACTATCGGTTCTTATATATCTTGTCCTGTAGGGCCGAGCCCTACTGAAAGAGCGGCGGCAACCGTTGAGCCTGAGGGGACAGTGGAGAAGGTAGCAGCTGAACCCGAGGCGACGGTAGGCGGTGCAGCCGTGGTTGCCGGGCCCGAGCTAGTGGCTGACGAGACAGTCACGACTACTATGACCGAGACGGCTACCACTGCCGAGCGCGAGGTGGCGGCAGATGAGACGGCTGCTACAACCGAGCCTGAGGCAGCAGCGGATGGAGCAGCTGCGACCGATGAACCTATGGCAGCGGTGGATGAGACGGCTGCGACCGCTGAGCCGGAGGTGGTAGCGGGTGAGACGGGCATGATCGTTGAGGACGAGACGGCTGCTCTTTCTCAAGAGTCGGGCACCGCTCCGATCATCGCTCTCCCTGCTTACGGTCCTTTGCCGTCTCCTGGCCTCGAGAGCATGACGACGGCTCCTGTAGAGTCTGACGATGAGGCAACGGGAGGTGAAACCATGCCAATGGAGGAGGGAGACGCCACCATTTCGGCTGGCGACTCATCAGGTAAATTTTGGGTTACCGTCCTTCTTTTTATTCTGCAATCCTTCCTGACAGGGCTTATCTTGTTTCTAACGCAGGTGCGGCTACCGCTGATGCCCCTTTACCCGAGGGAGCGCCGTCAGTTACCACCCTGACGGTGGCCACCTCTCTACCCTCCTTCGTACCGTCGCAGATGCTGGAAGGTATGGATTTGTGACTCATTAGTTTCATCTTTAGGCTGCATAATTTATGTACTGACGTTGTACTATTGCGTCTTTGCAGGAGTCCTTTTTGACCACCTGTATCAGGTGCTGCATCCCCACTTCTCCTTCCCGTCGGAGCTTGCTTCATCCAGTGGTGCTGGTGAGTATAGTTTTCAATTAATGCTCTTTCTTTTTCCAATAATGAAATTATTTCTGATTCTTCCTTGTTCTGATTGCAGTGCTACAGATTGAAGGAGGGGATAAGAGATCAGTTGCGCCACCAGTCCTCCCGGCTTTGCCACCTGCTGCAGCTGGTATAGTAAATTCTATTGTTCATAAATCTCTTATATTTCTAGATCTGTTATCTGATTATGATTTGTTTTGCAGCTATCGCTTCGACTCCGGCCCCTTTCGAGTCTCGCATTATGATGCCGGCAGGCCCATTCTCCAGACGTCCATCCTCAAAGGGTGCTGCGATGAGTTTGAGTATGCTGAGCGGATGCGTCGAGGAGCTTGACGCTGAAGCTCCTACATCTGCCGCAGATTTCACTGCTGAGGTTAATTCGATGCTGGCGACGCTTGTAAATTTTCATAATGAAGGCATCGTCGAGTCTTGGGTTAATCACTGCAGGGAGATCGAGTCCTGCCTGCATGAGCTCGAGGTTGGACGTTCTGCTCCAGAGGTCCTAGCTATGAACGCTCAGTGGGTTGCTTGGGTTGAGCAGAGCACTCCCTACTTCCTTCATCTTGAACAAGAGGTGGCTTTAAAACGTAAGGAGTGCGGAGAGATTTTGAGCAAATCTGCCTGCATGCTCTGGTTGATGCAAATGCTGCACAGTTGAAGGTTATTTTTGAAGGCCTTCTGCGATGCATCTCCGACGGGTTAACACTGAGGCAGCAGCTTGACGTCGTCGAGCGGGATGCAAAAAATCGCGGGGCAGCTTAGCAGGTAGTCGAGGAGCAGCTTTCATCTTATTTGCAGCAACGAGATCAGGTTGAAGCAGAGTTGGCTACGGCAACTGACCATGACGAGAGGCTGGGGGGAGTGCATGAGCAATTGATTGGCCTACTTAAGACGCTTCCCTCACAATAGTTGCTTTTGCGTCATTTGTAAATTTTGAATAAAATATATTCATTCTTTTATTCTTTCATATGATGTATTTTGTACCTAACTGCATACATGAATAAAAGATACATTTCTTTCGCAATGTCTTGTGTCATCTCTCTGCTTTCTTCTTTCTTGCTGTATTGTTTGTCATGTGATTTTAGCAAGTGTGATCCGTAGATGGTATATTATTGTCAATCTTATGCTTTTTGTGGAGTGGCGATGGCTTAGAAAAATAGGGTTAAGATCTGTCACCTAAGACTTTTCAACTTTATGAGCCGTGAGGCTCTCATAAAGTATTTTCTCCCTATGGGTCGAGAGGGTCCCGTAGGTGCGTTTTGTCCTTAGGAATCGTGAGGATTCCTAAGTGTGTTTTCCCTTATAATTCGTAAGGATCTTATAAGAGAATTATCCCTCTTACGAGTCGAGAGGACCCGTAAGCGGTTGTTTCCCTCCTTGTCGAGATTCGACTTTGGAGAGTGTGACCCGTGAATAGTATGCAAGAGTCCATTTCGGACCGACTTGCAGGGCCCTAGTACTTAGGAAACAGGTTTTTTAATCCCCACTGCCTGAGGCTTTGCCTTACGAGTCGAGACGAATCGATCTTTTCTCGCAAGAATATCCTAACGTCACAGTTAACCTCTGCTCTTTACAACAGAGGTCCGTTAGGGTTTGTGGTACTACGGTTTTGTCCGTGGTACCGTTGCGTTGGCTGATGTATTCCTCGATAGGCAACCTTGCTGTTCGAGTAGCCTTGCGACTGTCATGTCTCTGATCCCTTCGGGGACTGGACAAGACATCTTTAAGCAATCTTCTTAGGCAGTTTGACCGTCAGAAGAGCAAGTGTTAGGAATTTTGCCATGTCGCTTTTTACTTGAGGTTAGGCTCATCTTGGAGAGCCTTGATGAGTCATACCAACTCCGCGCTGGTGTGGGATGATCTCCAATGGTCTTTCAGGTTTTATATGAGTTACCGTCGAGACCCTGAAGATAGGAATTTGGCCTTCGCTTCGTTTGATGGCATTGCGTCAGCTGTATCGAGACGGATGTCGCGGTTGTCTCTAGGTTGCTGGTGAACCGTCGAGCTTTGGAACTAGGGATTTTGCCGTGGCTCCGTTGGGTGATTGTCGCGTCCGAATCCTGCTGGAGGAAGAACGCTGTATCGATATCTCGTCTGCTGTATCGAGACGAATGTCAAGGTGGTGACCACTCCGCGCAGGTGTGAGATGATCTCCGATTGTCTTTCAGGATTTTTATGAGTTGCCGTCAAGACCCTGAAGCTAGGAATTTGGCCTTTGCTTCATTTGCTTTGGCGTGTCCGAATCCTGTTGGAGGAAGGACGCTGTAGTGATATCTCGTCTGCTGTATCGAGACGAACGTCGAGGTGGTGACCACTCCATGTGGGAAGATCTCCGGTAGTCTTTCAGGTTTTATATGGGTTACCGTCAAGACCCTGAAGCTAGGAATTTGGCCTTCGCTTCGTTTTGTTTTGACCGTGAGGTCTTTTGTTGACGTTGGATCTGTATCCTTCCGGACTGCGAAAGAACGCCGTTGTTGACATTGTGTCTGCTGTAACGAGACGAATGCTGAGGTGGAGGTGGGATTTTGCCGTTACTCCGCTTTGTTTCGTTGTGTCGCTTCTATGCCTTGCTGGCATAAGGAGGAACGTTGTTGTTGGCTTTCTGGGATGCAGATGTGACCGTCGAGACTTGGCTCTCTTTCTGATGGAGCCTGGTGGGATTACATGGTTCCCTCTTTTTTTGTGCCCCTGGATTGTATACAGGGATCGATGTGATCTCACATGTAGGGCATAAATTTCACTTTTATTTTATTTTATTTCTTTTCGCGATGCTCTATCATTTCAGCTTTTATATCGCGAAGGTCGCGATTGCCCCATCATTTCGGCTATTTTTCGCGGTGCCCAATCATTTCGGCTATTTGTTTTATTTTTACTCGCTGTTTTTTATTGCGAGTTGCCTAACCATTTCGTCTATTTCGCATGCATACATTTTTTTTACTTGCTGATTTTGTTGCAAGTTGCCCCATCATTTCGGCTATTTCGTATGCATGTGTGGCTTGCTGGCTTTTTGCTGCAAGCTTTGAATTTAGACACCGATTTCGGCATCAGCATCGCTACAACTGGGATATTGCCAGGAGAGAATCATCATTTGCCTCTGTCGATATCGAACAAAGGTGGCTTAGCGAACAGGGTTAGGATCCTATCGACTAAGACTTTTGACTTCATAAGCCGTAAGGGTCTCATAAAGGTATTTCTCCCAACAAGTCGTGAGGATCTCGTTGGTGCATTTTCTCGTTAGGAATCGTGAGGATTCCTAAGTGTATGGCTCCTTGTAAGTCGTAAGGATCTTACAATAGAGTTTTCTCCTTATAAGTCGAGAGGACTCACAAGGGTTGTTCATCGTGCGAATCGTATCTCTAGTCACGGATGGGACTCGGTTAGGGAAATGTTTATTCGCGCCCATGGATTGTATACAAGGGTCAGTATTGAGCCGCTTATAGGGCAATATCGAAGGTTGTGGGGGTTGCTTAAGAAGAGGTTCAGGTCTCTGTAACTTAAGACTTTCAAATCTTATGAGCTGTGAGGGTCCCATAAGAGAGTTCTCCTTACGAGTCGTGAGGATCTCGCAAGTGTAATTTCTGTTAGTTATATGTATGCCCTAGAGGCCATTACTGTACATACGATGTATATTGTAGTGGATGCTAGGACATATATAGGGAGGATTTTCTTGCTCGACATGATAGTATGCTATCTGGTTGTACTTTATCTTAACATGTACTCTGATTGTCTCTATGTTACATGTTGATAAAGCCCTTAGGATATGTACTCGACTACTGGGACTATGATGAGATCATACTAGTGGGGCCACGGTAGTCGACGAGTACATCCTATAACTGTTCCTAGTCGAGGGTGTATCGAGACAGGGCATCAATACACCAGAGTAGACTAGCGTATACGCATCTTGACCCATATGATGGGCGATGGATGATCCCATATCCATCGGTGTTTGACATCAAGGATGGTGTACGGGTGCTCAGTAGAGACTGGGTACACTGAACGGACTCGCCGAGAACTCCCAGATGGTATTATACCATACGTCAGATGGCAGTTCTCCGGTGACACTGGTACAGAGTAGTCAGTCGACCCGAGATCGTCATAGAGTCTTGTGTGATTCCCACTGTGCTTTGATTTCCATCATACTACGTCCAAGAGGGCGTGCAAAAAGGTGGCTTTTGGGTACAGTCCCGAATCACATGGAGGCAATGAGCGATAGGAGGGGATTCGTCTCTCCCGGTATAGGGAGTTGATGTTGTGTTGTGTTCGATTGGCTATAACCGGAAATCCCTGGCCAGGGTTGCTGATATTTACTGGTAAGTGTTATCAGTAGTTTCTCGAAATGTTATAGACCTCATATCGACACGACTTATCGAGCTACTGGGGTCTGACGTTTACCACCCCTAGGCGAGATATGCAACATATCAGACGACGAGACCGGACTGTACGGGAGTGTTACTGTTTGGATTCACAGGAGAATGTACAGGCTTGCTTGTTGATCTTCTGAGCGCTCAATACCTGGGTAGCTGTTACGTTTAGCTGACCGCTTGCAGCTTGTGGGTGTTTGATATGATCATCACCTACTGCCGGCGTATTGACGATTCTTTAGAGTCCTACACAGAGGTTTCTTGACTCAGGCAAAACAGAGTAGGAGCACATATGTGATATGTGCGGGACCGAGGATAATGCGATATGTGATACCGTATTATATTCTCGTGATATTTGATATCACCCGGGTCATCGGATCAAGTGTTGATTCGATGAATCGGTACAGATAAATATTAGTCGGTTATATGCGATATAGCCGGATTGTCGGATTAAGTGTTGATTCGATAATTTAATGTATAATAATATATATGATATATTAAATTACATTAACTAATATTTGCTCACTAAAAGATTCTTTTTCTCACTCGGGTAATACATTGATATATATGCGATATATGTTAAATGTATTATTTTATTTTGTTACGATAAATATTATATATGTGATATATAATATTGTAACATGATATGATAACTAATGCAACTTATTTAGTGGAGTTTAAACATGATTAGGGTTTGGATTAGGGTTAAGCTTTCTAGATGTTTCTAGAAGGTTTTGGTTTTGTTTTGTGAAAGATATTTGTAAGTGACTCATGCTTTAACCCAACCCAAACCCAAACCCTAGTCAATTCTCTACAATGGTTAAGTCAACCATGGTTGCATTATTCTTCATATTAATTCTTTTCCTATTCATCACAAAAGGATTCTCATCATGTTCATCTTCTTCTTCCTTCATTCTTTCATGAAAAAGCTTGCTAGATTTTTCCAAAGTGATGAATAAATATGAGAAAAAGATAAATAAAGAGAGCAAAAATCCTACTTCATCATCCTCATCTTTTCTTGCCATTTAGATGAGGGTGTTCACATCATTTCATGAGTGTTAGCTTGTGTTAACGAGACTTCAAGGTAGATCATCTTAGTATCGAAGATCGGAAGCAAATGTTGCATCTTTCTCTTCGTGGAACCTCTCGAGAGTCCGGATCCCGATGATCGCAGCGAAGGGACCACAACACGGAGCATATGAAGTGAAGGACCGGATCTACAAAGGTTGTAATCCCTCTCACTTAGTGTTAAAGTTGTTAACATGTTAGTTTTCGCCTAATCTCTAGTTTAAAGATCTTGTATCGGGTTGTTCGGCACGGCTAAATATTTAATCGGGCATGGTTGATGCCTCGTAGACCCTTGTGCGCGTGCATAGCAACCCTACAGTGGTATCAGAGCCAAGCTAGAGCTTTAGGCGAAGTCTAGACGAAGTTTGAAACCCGATCGAACCCGAAACCCCAATTTTACGAGCTCTCTGGACTTTTTCTAAAAACTGGGTTTTTTCCACATTAAAAATGCTTAAAAAATTCAGCAGAGAATTATAAGAATTACGGTGCAAAATTTTTTCGATGAACGGTACAAAGTGCGGCGGAACCGCGGCAGAAGCATGACTTCTGCGGCGGTTCCGCGGCTAAATGATGACATCATCATCCCCTGTTTGCACAGTAACTCCTATTTTATTATGCTGGATTTTCTGGGAATTTTTAATATTTATTCAAGAGTTGAATTTTCTGGGGTTGTTTTGGGGATTCGATGTTTCGATCGGGAAGTCTAATTTTGTCTATGGGTTTTCCGGATAACTTTTAGAAACTGTTAAAAAGTTCGGGCGGATATCAATAACTCACTTTTTCCCCTGTCCAAAATTTTTTCAAAAGTTGGATTTTTTCTCGTGTTTAAGAACATTCTAAGTCGTGCAAGTAACTCGGTGGACCCTCTAGAAGACAACAAACCTTAACTCGATTATGTGACCGTCTTGAACTGCCTTTTGAACCTTAGGGTTTGGGGCAGTACGGCGTGCCACATGTGAGGCGTTGGCTTGACCCTTCTACGGCTGGACCATTGGTACTGTGGCATGTGATGGATGTTTTTAAACTGATTTCAAGTGTTGAGATATATTGGGGAATTCTTGGGTGTTTGATGATTCGATTGGAAAGTTTAACTTTGTCTATTTATCTGGAATGCGATACAATATTTGGAATCCACAGGTAGTTATGAGATAACTAATTTGAATATTATAGACATAGCAGTTTAGACTCAGATGATCGGTTGCCACGGAATTTTGATGTGATCAAAAGTCCGTCGCAATCACGTAGCGTACGCGGATACTCGCCGGGTAAACTTAATAGACAGCTACGCCCTATAGCCCCGACCAAGTGACTGTAGGAGAACCCCGTCGCCGAAAGCATCCGTTCGGGTGCTCGCGGCAGCGGTGTTCCGCCTTAGCGCACTTCGTCGACGGCATCTGGGGGTGCGGCCGTCTACTAAAGTTTGCGACGAGCATTCGATCAGGACGTCGGGAATCTTGTTGAATTGCCCGACTTGATATTGAAAAGAGGTTTCGATAATGAGACTAAAATGCGGGGTTTATAATTGTTAGGCATGTGATGTCTAAGGAATTCATTTGGTTAGGCATGCGATGTCTAAAGAGGTTGCGGATTCCAACTGTTGTAGTTTTACACTTTCTTTTCTGTGACCGTAAGCGTAGTATGTGGTGTATCGCCGGCTTCGTTGCTATACATCAACGACAATCGGGATACGCATACTTGCTTACGTTGATGATATGAGATATTATGTGTTGCTGTGATATGTTGTATTGGATCGTCGCGTTTGAATAGCCGGGGGTTTTATGTGAGATGAGAGTTTTTTCTTTATCATTCATGTAAAATTCATTTGTATGTAATATTCTTTTATTGGGGCACTTCCAGGTTGCGGAAGATGTCACCGTTGTATATTATTTACTTTTCCGCATTAGGTAGACCCAAGGCGGGGAGCACAAGTAACCGGGTTCTAGGGTCCAGTGGGAGACCATCTCGAGGAGTCGAGACCGGGTCTCCTAACCGTAGAATTGGCAGTGTTACTTGCCGCTCTCGTAGGGGTCTAGGGATGTGGGTTTGGCTATTCATCGCGACCGTGGAATCCGTGTTTTATACAGGCTCGTATTGAAAACACGGACGGCCTAGTATATCCAATATTTCATATATGTTCTTCTGCTGCAATGTTCTGTGATGAGATCATATTACTGCCTGTGACGAATGTTTATATTATATATATGAGATATATGTTATATTGCAGATTTCGTTTCAAATGTGATGCTTGCGAAGCATAATAAAATGGGACTTCATTAATAAGATTAATGAAATAAAAGAAACCTAAGATGTTGTAGAAACTTGTTTAAAAACTGGTAGCTCTAGTTCTTGCTTTGCATAGAGGTGTTCCTTGTAGAACATCCAGCACCTTATTCGATAAGGAAAGGACCGAGATCCCTTCACCGGGAGTGACTCCTTTAGTAATAACTGGCAGATGCTACAAACTCGGTTTGTCTTTTGATTGCTTCTATAGTTCTTGCTTTGCACAGTGATATATATGATATATCCCGAACCTTATTCGATGGGGAAAGGGCCGACGATTCCTTCACCGGGAGTGACCCCTTTAGCAAAACTAGAAAAGCCTAAAAAACACTCCATTTAAAAATCACTCGATTCTACAACGATATCAAGTTCATTACGCAAAGGGTTTTCCTAAAAACCTGTCGTAGCCCTCCGTCATTTCAGATAAGTACTAGTTAGTATTCGTGCTACGTTTGTTGACCATGTTAAGGCGTAGTGTGCGGTAGCTGATTAGTGCTTATCTGTATAAGCATATGATGCGATTGGATTAGGGTAGTCGTGCGACTTTGTTGACCATGTTAAGGGTCGTGCGGGTGGGTTTAATTCAATCGGGAATGACGGGTTGAACTTGACTAGCACTTATGATTTGTTGACCATATTAAGGTCATATAGCTGCTAGGGGCAAAATATTATTGGGAATTTCAAGAGTTGAAATTTGCAATGAGATTGCATACCTTCTATGAGATAGTTGGATCCCGATACCCGCTGCGAGTAAGAGTTACTCCTGGGAGAGTTTTACACATTACAATTAGCCGATCAAGTAGGTGTCTAGAAAGGTGTTAACGGGGTTACACCTCTGGGAAAACGAGGTTTACTTTAATTAGGTTCGTGCGAAAGCACGGGGGACCTCCCTCAAAGTACCGACACTGGCCTGGCTGAAAGATTGGCGAACTTGTAGCGTGTAATTAATCCCGGCTAGTCTTTCCTTTTGGGGTTTGAAGGAAGATTTGATTAAAACAGTGGGACACATCCTGATTAGATATATTAGATAACCAATCTAATCTTGCAAGAGCATACGCTGAGTGTTTTCTTCTCTCTCTCTCCAGGTAGCGACCTTTTCATGCCTTAATCAAGATAATAAAATGGATATATTGACCGAACCCGCTTGTTATACTGAGCTGGGGAACGTTAGTCCCGCTCCAACTTATAATTGTTATAAGACAGAGCAGGAAATTAGGGAATACCAGATTTCCCGTGCCGCCTAAACGAAGAAAGTGCATGTTGATGCATCGTCTTCGGGTGTGTTCATTAATAGAGAACTGTTTCTCAGTATCCTTTACGTCCTGGGTATGTGATACCGGATCAGGATCCCGTATATGTAATTTGTTACATGGGCTACAGATAGGTAGAGAACTGAGAACGGGTGATAAGTTTCATGAGACAGAAAACGGTGCAAGTGTTGCAGCCAAGTCTGTTGGTCACTATCGCCCTGTATTACCAGAATACATTGATTCTGAACAAATGTTATTAGATACCGAACCTGATATACAAAATCATGTCAGTCTCTTTATTAGTAAAGAAATGATAAAATTTTGTATTGTTGGATAATGTTTTGAACATTTCCTATATCAAGAGTTGATCGGTTCAGACACGTTATCTAAAAGCATTGACGTTCTAAATCAAACCACAGTTCTTAGTATATAGAACACACACAAGAGGAAGAGTTCAGAAATGAACGAATCCTTCTTGAGGCATTGTAGACTAGGTCATATCAATGCGACCCGGCTAGCTAAGTTACATTTAGATGCATATTTAAATTAATTTGAATTTACATCTTATGAAACTTGCCGGTCATGTCACAAAGATAAGATGACCATAGCTCCGTTTATTGGAAACAGAGAAAGAGTTAGTGAACTCTTGGGATTGATACATGTTGATGTATGTAAGGTCCCCTGTCTACACATGCCAAGATCGGTTCTTTCTACTTCATTACATTCTCTGATAATCTCTCAAGATTCAGACATATGTTTCTGTTGAAACACAGGTCCGAACCTTTTGAGATATTCACAGAATATAAATTAGAAGTAGAGAACCAAAATACGGGTATAAGTATTATGTCCTTTGATGAGATCAAGGAGGAGAATACTTGAGCACGGAATTCCTGGACTATTCTAAAGGAGAATGAGATTCTCTCTCAGCATTACTCCTCCATATACACCATAGCACGATGGTATATTGGGGTGGAGCAATAGCACCCTATTTGATATGGTGTGCTCTATGATGAGTACTACTGAGTTTCCTATTTCCTTTAGGGAGTTATGCACTTGTGAAGTTGCATACCTATTGAATAGGGTTCAAATCAAATCAGTTGCCTACCACTTCATATGTGATATGGAAAGGGAAGAGCCCATATCTTAAGTTTGTTAAGATTTGGGGTTATCCAGCCTATGTCTAAAAGCAAAATCCGGACAAGCTCGAGGCAAGGTCTGTTATGTAGAACTGGAAATGTTCCAGCTATACAAACTACAGCTGATAATTTGGTAGAACCAAAGGATTCAATAGTTTCCAACGAACCTCAGCCTCTCCACCGATCTAGTAGGGTTCCTCACCCACCTGAGAGATACTTCGGTTTTTCTATGACAGTGGGAGCGAGGATTGCATCATGAGATGATGACCCAACTAGTTTCGAGCAGGCTATCAGGAGTAGGACTCTGTAAGAATGGCTGGATGCTTATCGATCTGAGATGGAATCCTTATACACCAACAAAGTATGGACTTTGGTTGCTTTATCTGAAGGGTTAAATCCCCATCAGGAGCGAGTATATCTTGAGAAGATTACTTGGTGTACATGGAAAAGTTGAGACTTTCAAAGCTATGCTTAAGTCTATCCAGATCCTACTTGCCACGGCTACATACCATGACTACGATATCTGGTGGTTGGGTGTCATGACTACTTTTCTAAATGATGTTTTAGAAAAGAGCGTCTATAAGTACACAGCCAGAGGGCTTCGTAGACAGTGGGAGCAGCGGAAACGTGTGCAAGATGTTTTATATGATAAAACAGGCACCGCGGAGTTGGAACATCTGTTTTGATGTGGTAGTCAAAGAGTTTGACTTCATCAAAATGGTAGATGAACCTTGTATATACAAAAAGGTAGTAGGGAGTATGGTGGTGATCCTCGTAGAGTACGTGGATGACATACTCTTGATAGGGAAGGAGTTTCCTATGCTACGCTCAGTTAATTTCCGCTTATCACAAGGATTCTCCATATATGATCAAAGTGATACCTCCTAAATCCTGTGTTTTGGATCTATGAGATAGTTCTAATTGGATGTTAGGATACTCACTAGTTGTAGTGAGATGGTATCAATCGATCCTGGGGAGAATCACTGGAAAGGTCCCAGGGTGATAAGGGCGACTGAATGTCAGTCGCAGGCATTGTCTTTACCCTCAGTGGAGGGACGGTATGTTGGAAGAGTTCCAAGCTAGATACCGTGACATACTAGACGATTAAAGGCAAGATACATCGTTACCAAGGATGCTGCCAAAGAGGCAGTCTGGATATATATATAAGTTCATGAGATGAACTTCGTTCCTACCATTGTGTGACAATGGAGTTGTGGCTTTAGCCAAGGAACTACCGTCCCATCAGAAATCCAGATATAATTCTTAGGCAGTATCACCTGATCATGGAGATGGTTGATCTCCAGGGACATCGATGTTAGGAGAGTAGACACAGAGGACAACAGCGCGGATCCACTCACAAAGGCCTTTTTCCCAGTAGAGACTTTTATGGGATGGTTGAGTATGAGATACTTCAACCGCAGCTAATTGTTGGGTATGCGATACCATAACAGATGGCCCTAGTGCAAGTGGGAGATTGTTAGTTATATGTATGCCCTCGAGGCCATTACTATACATACGATGTATATTGTAGTGGATGCTAGGACATATATAGGGAGGACTTTCTTACTCGACATGATAGTATGCTATCTGGTTGTACTTTATCTTAACATGTACTCTGATTGTCTCTATGTTACATGTTGATAAAGCCCTTAGGATATGTACTCGACTACTGGGACTATGATGAGATCATACTAGTGGGGCCACGGTAGTCGACGAGTACATCATATAACTGTTCCTAGTCGAGGGTGTATCGAGACAGGGCATCAATACACCAGAGTAGACTAGCGTATACGCATCTTGACCCATATGATGGGCGATGGATGATCCCATATCCATCGGTGTTTGACATCAAGGATGGTGTACGGGTGCTCAGTAGAGACTGGGTACACTGGACGGACTCGCCGAGAACTCCCAGATGGTATTATACCATACGTCAGATGGCAGTTCTCCGGTGACACTGGTACAGAGTAGTCTGTCGACCCGAGATCGTCATAGAGTCTTGTGTGATTCCACTGTGCTTTGATTTCTATCATACCATGTCCAAGAGGGCATGCAAAAAGGTGGCTTTTGGGTACAGTCCCGAATCACATGGAGGCAATGAGCGATAGGAGGGGATTCGTCTCTCCCGGTATAGGGAGTTGATGTTGTGCTGTGTTCGATTGGCTATAACCGGAAATCCCTGGCCAGGGTTGCTGAGATTTACTGGTAAGTGTTATCAGTAGTTTCTCGAAATTTTATAGACCTCATATCGACACGACTTATCGAGCTACTGGGGTCTGACGTTTACCACCCCTAGGCGAGATATGCAACATATCAGACGACGAGACCGGACTGTACGGGAGTGTTACTGTTTGGATTCACAGGAGAATGTACAGGCTTGCTTGTTGATCTTATGAGCGCTCAATACCTGGGTAGCTGTTACGTTTAGCTGACCGCTTGCAGCATGTGGGTGTTTGATATGATCATCACCTACTGCCGGCGTATTGACGATTCTTTAGAGTCCTACACAGAGGTTTCTTGACTCAGGGAAAACGGAGTAGGAGCACATATGTGATATGTACGGGACCGAGGATAATACGATATGTGATACCGTATTATATTCTCGTGATATTTGATATCACCCGGGTCATCGGATCAAGTGTTGATTCGATGAATCGGTACGGATAAATATTAGTCGGTTATATGCGATATAGCCGGATTGTCGGATCAAGTGTTGATTCGATAATTTAATGTATAATAATATATATGATATATTAAATTACATTAACTAATATTTTCTCACTAAAAGATTCTTTTTCTCACTCGGGTAATATATTGATATATATGCGATATATGTTAAATGTATTATTTTATTTTGTTACGATAAATATTATATATGTGATATATAATATTGTAACATGATATGATAACTAATGCAACTTATTTAGTGGAGTTTAAACATGATTAGGGTTTGGATTAGGGTTAAGCTTTCTAGATGTTTCTAGAAGGTTTTGGGTTTTGTTTTGTGAAAGATATTTGTAAGTGACTCATGCTTTAACCCAACCCAAACCCTAACCCTAGTCAATTCTCTACAATGGTTAAGTCAACCATGGTTGAATTATTCTTCATATTAATCCTTTTCCTATTCATCACAAAAGGATTCTCGTCATGTTCATCTTCTTCTTCCTTCATTCTTTCATGAAAAAGCTTGCTAGATTTTTCCAAAGTGATGAATAAATATGAGAAAAAGATAAATAAAGAGAGCAAAAATCCTACTTCATTATCCTCATCTTCTCTTGCCATTTAGATGAGGGTGTTCACATCATTTCATGAGTGTTAGCTTGTGTTAACGAAACTTCAAGGTAGATCATCTTAGTATCGAAGATCGGAAGCAAAGGTTGCATCTTTCTCTTCGTGGAACCTCTCGAGAGTCCGGATCCCGATGATCGCAGCGAAGGGACCACAACACGGAGCATATGAAGTGAAGGACCGGATCTACAAAGGTTGTAATCCCTCTCACTTAGTATTAAAGTTGTTAACATGTTAGTTTTCGCCTAATCTCTAGTTTAAAGATCTTGTATCGGGTTGTTCGGTACGGCTAAATTTTTAATCGGGCATGGTTGATGCCTCGTAGACCCTTGTGCGCGTGCATAGCAACCCTACAATTTCTCCTTAGGAATCGTGGGGATCCCTAAGTGTGTTGCTCCCTTGTGAGTCGTAAGGATCTCTCGCAGGTGGTTTCTCCTCACAAGGTCGAGAGGAACCTGTAAGTGTCTTTTAACGAGATTGCGCCCTTTCGGGTTTTCATAAACACCCACTGGTAGCCCTGCTGTTTTTACTCACGGAGTCCTTTCGGGTTTTCATCCGTGCCCATTTTGCTTATGGACATACCGTTTTCTCTTCTTTTTTTCTATCTTTCTTCTTTTTTATATATATATATAACGATATTGCGCCCTTTCAGGTTTTCACAAACACTCGCCAGTAGCCCTGCTGTTTTTACTCACGGAGCCTTTTCGGGTTTTCATCTGTGCCCTTTTTTGCTTATAGACATACCGTTTTCTTTTTTCTCTTTTTTTTATTCTTCTTTTTTTTATCAGCTTTGGGATGCTGTAATCCACAGTAGTTTATCGACGTCTCGGTCAACAGCTAGTTTTAGGACATAGTGGTCCATCGTTAGTTTAAGGACGTTTCGGTCCGCTGTTAGTTTAAGGACGTTTCGGTCCGTCGTTGCCGTATTTGAGGTGCATTTTTAGTTTACGGACTTTTCGGGCCATGAGGCCTTCCTTATGAATGAGCATGATGCCTCCGGCATATCCATCTTTCTCGGAGCGTGTGGTTGTGGCGGGCTCACCTTCCAGTTTTCGGGCAGCACAAACTTGCCTTGTTGGTGTTGGTCTTCAACCCAGTTTTTGAAGACGTAGCAGTTTTCGATCGGATGGCCCAATACTTAGTGGTAAGGGCAGTAATTAGAATTGTTGACATCATTCAGTTGTAGCTGGTGTTTCGGCTCCGGTAGAATGATAAGCCTGTTGCGCACTGCTAGTTCGAACAGCCTCCTTGTTTCATCCCGAGAAAATGAGTAAGGACGTTTCAACTTTTCATAAAGGGGTCGCCGCCTGTTGCTTTGGCGAACAACCAGTCTAGGGTCACTATCTTGTTGTTGAGCGTTGGGGTCGAAGGCCGTTTTTCCCTTCCCTTTATCCTTCTTGTTCGATCCCTTATTTGCGGGTCCGAGATTCTTTCCGGGTAGCGTGCGATTGCACGACTGAATGTTCTCGCAACTTCTCAATTCTTTCGTTTCAGAGATGGATTCCTTGAAGAGAGGGCCGAGGGCTACTTTTTCGTCGGAGTCGGTCCCGAAGGTGAAAACCCGCGGCTCCTCAGGATCAACCCTATGACAATTGTCGGCAATTCTTATACGCTCATCTGTCGCACTTTTCTGCTGTTTACGAGCTTCACGCTTTGTCCTGTTGAAGTGTCGCCTGTGTGCGACATACCCTTTCCACCAACTTTTAAAGGCATTGCAGTCTTCAGTAGGGAGTGCGATCTTCTGATGATATGAGCAGAAGTTAGGATGTACGTTCGCTTCATCAAGATGTATACCACCAGGAGAATTTTCTCTGAAAGAGGGAAGCTTCATTCCCATTGATATGGCTTTGGCAAACCTTTTTCTTATCTTGAACCTGCTTTTATTTGCGGCGGATATACTTTGATCTGGTGGGAGTTTTTTAACCCTTTCGCCCAATCGCCGGCGTTTGGCTTTTTCAAATATGGCCATCTCGCACTCTCGATCAGCTTTGCTTTTTAGACGGGCTTCGTTCAGAAATGCGTCAATTGTTTCGTCTTATGGTCCTAGAAGTTCCGGCTCAGGATTTGCCCCCGGTTTCTCTGCGTCAGGAGCTTCTTCACTGTCTATCGACGAGTGTGAGATCATATGGCAGCTTGCCACATAATCCTCAGGTTCATCCGACGAGTCTTTATCATCATCCCCGTCCTCAAGGACGTGGCTGAGGAATTCTTGGAGTGTGACTGGGGTCCGCGCCTTCTGATTATATTCTTCCAGTGCGTCAATATGTTTTTGCAGATCCGTGCGCTTGTCATCAAACTGCGCGAGCTTTTTGGTCTTCTTCTTTTTCTTTGAAGACTTTGACGGCTGTGCCTGGGTTTTTGCCCACTGCTATCAATTCTCGATGTTGGGCGTGGTTTCAGCATCCCATCAATGACCTCGGGTTCTAGCGGACTTTTCCACCTGACGACTGGGCATGTGTGAAGATCCTTCAGCATTCTTTTCGTCTTGGCTGAAAGAGCGACCTCCCATGGAGCTTTTTTTATAAAAGAGCATGATGCCCCCGGCATGTCCACTTTTTTAGGAGTGTGAGACTGTGGCGGGTTCACCTTCCAGTTTTCGGATAACGCGAACTTTCCTTGTTGGTACGGATCCTCGATCCATCCCTTAAAGACTAAGCAATCTTCGATCGGATGGCTTACCGTTTGGTGGTAACGGCAGTAATTAAGATCGTTGACATCGCCTGGCTGTAACGGACGTTTCGGACTCGGCAGATTGATGAGTCTGTTGCGCACTTCCAGCTCGAACAGTCTCCTCGGTTTATCCTAAGGAAACGAGTAAGGACGTCCCAGTCTTTCCTCGAGGGATAGGCATGGACGCACGATGTTTTGGCGAACAATCGGCTTTGAGTTGTTCGGCTGTTGTTGAGTATTGGAGACAAAAGTTGCTTTTCCTTTCCCTTTTTCATTTCGGGAGTCCGTCTTTGGAGAAGATGGCTTATGTCCCATCTGGTCCATTTGGGCTAACTTGTCAATCAAGTCTTGGAAAGTAGTTGGCTTGAAGAACATCATGAACTGGGAGATGGCCGCTTGAGGGTCAAAAGTGCCCACGAACATGCCCACCGCCAACGCTTCTTCGATCCGCTGTTCGCATTTCGACCACAGATTCCGCCATCGGATAGCGTACTGGACCCACGTCTCGCCTGGCTTCACCCTAGCATTAATTAGTGCCGTTATCGGGGTGCGCTCACTAGCACTCGCAAATCTTTGTGTAAACAGTAGCTCTATCTCCGCAAATGTTTTGACAGAGTCGTTAGGTAGCTCCGAATACCATTCAAAGGCCGTTTCTGTTAAGCTGCCGACGAATTGGCGAAGCAACAGTTTGTCGTCGCCTCCAGTGTTGCCGCATAAGGCCCTGAATTGAGCGACATGCTGATGTGGATTCCCTGTCCCCTTGTACACATGGAATTTAGGGATCGTATATCCCGGCGGGTAACTGATTTGGTCATACCGGCCCGGATAGGGTCGTCCGGTTCTAACAATTTTCCCAGCCGCTTTATTCTCCTGGTGAACTCGTATCTGCTGAGCTATATAGTCGTCTAGTGCAGCTTTGGAAATGGCTTCCTCATTGACTGCTGAATGAGCCGGAGGAGGATTAGATGTCTCCCTTCTATTGTCTTCAATAATAATCGGAGGGTCTTCAGCTGGAGGGTCCGGCTGTAACATCATTCCTATCATGTCTTGAAAGAGAAGCGCCATTCGTTTTATGTTGGCAGCTTGTTCCGCTGCCTCTTTGTCCTTCTTCTCGAGGATCCTGCGGAGGAACTCAGCATCGGTTTCCTGTTCTTGACGCTGTTCAGACGACGCCTCCGGGCTTTCTTTTGGCTCAGTGAGTGTGGCCATCTATGTTAGCATCTCTTGGAGCTTCTGTTGCTGCTCCTGGGCCTTTGTTATTGATCTGGTGAGTGGTCGATGGCCCGTAGAGATATGGCTATCCCCTTTTCCGGATGCCATATAAACAGTGTGCACCACCATACCCCCAGACTTGGGGCGTTTAGATTCAGTGTCTTTGCGATTTGCCAAAGACACGGGGATCTTCTCCGACCTCCTTCTTTTATGAGCGGTCGAAGTTGAGAGGGCGGTTGTAGTGGGCACCCAAGTAGCTGTTGCTTTTTCTGGCTTGACAGAGTAGTCCTTCTCCTGCCGAACCTTCATCTTTTTCTATCGGCGGAGATACTCTTGATCCACTACGGAGTCTTGGACTTGATACCAGACCTTGTAAATTTTGGAGGATAGCCGTTGAGGGGGCTGCTCCAGCTCCACCTTTGGGGCATTATCCACAGGTGTAGGAGATCTTTTCAATACGGCAATTGGCGAGTTTTTGCGCACCCTTCTTAGCGGTTCAAAACTATTCCCGGTCGGAACGACATCATTGATTTCTACCATCGGAGCTGGAGGAGTTACCCCCCAGGGGGAGTTGCCCCCAGCCTTCCTTACCCGGCGCTAGTAACGACGGCGAGCATGTCGTGCGATTGGAGTTGGTTTAACCGTAGGGGTGACCTTCTCATGCCCCCTGTGTTGGTCAGAATTCGCTGTTATCATCCTTTTAAAGACCGACGTCCGTTGAATGGGGACGACCAATCTATCAAAAGCAGACTTCCGAGTAGGGGAAGCAACCTTGGTGATTTCTCCTGGAACGGGAGCAGAAATAGTCAGTCTTGTGAAGACCGACCCTTTGGCAGGAGAAACCGCCTTGATGATTTTGGGAGTAAGGATGGTTATCTGCTTCGGGATAACGCCTTCTGGTATTGCAGGCCTCTTCATGGTCATGTTGGAGCTCTGGCCCAGTCTGTTAAAAACTGAGGCAGTAGAGTTGGGCGACCCGTTGAGAGGGGCCGCAGTAGTAACAAGCCAATCGAATACCGGCTTCTTGGAAGCTTCTTGTGACGGTACAGGGGTGTTGAAGCTCATAGGTGGGAGCATGATCCCGAAGAATAGTCCAGTGGTGGCTTGAGTTACCTGCTCCACTGGTATCTTGAAAAGGGAGACCGCTTGGGGCCCGTAAGACACTCCTCCGGACGAAACGGAGCGAGAGTTGCAGTTGCAGTTAGTGCAGTTTGAAGCCATTGATCTTCTGCTTTCTGCACGGAGCAAGACACCAAATCTAAGTACCTCGAATCCACAGGCAACCATAGAAAACCGCGATTCGTTCGCGAACACGACACACAAAGTGTGGAGTGGAAAGAGGAAGAGGTCCCACCGGGCGTGCCAGAATCTGTTTACCACCGGAAGCCGGGAAGACTGGACGTCTTTCCGTGAATCTGGGGGCAGATGCTAATTGGTGCTATCCGTCCACCTCTCCGAAGATGCCAAATTGATTTATGGCACCGTGTATCGAAGGTTTAAACGGATGCGGACTATATAGCAGACTTCGTCAGATTCCCCCTCGTCTGAGGGGTTTTTGATTGTGGGGACGCTCTTCCCTGCAGGCGCAAGCCCCTGCAGTTAATTACGCTACCGCATCGCGGTAGCAACTTTCTCCTTCTCCAGATGTTCACTTCATGTCGTGGGTGTTTGTTTTGTGTTTGGTTGCCCGTGGATTGTATACGGAGACTAAGTTATGTCGTCGCCCGTAGGACGTGGATTAGTCCAAATCCGTATCTTTCTTAGATTTGGGTTTGGGTTGGGTTTAAGAATTGTTAATCTCATTGAGATTAAGATCAACTTAAACGTTCGTTAAGGACACGTTAGTCTAATTTGAGACTAAGATCGCCTTAACGGGATCGTTTGGATCCGACAAGAGAGCATTTGGACTCTATTGTTTAGTTTAAAGACATTGCGGTCGATTACCAGTTTAAGGACATGGTGGTCCATGGAATGTATGGCCGTCGGGACCCGTCACCTCTCTGAAGACGTTGAAGGATTACAACGACATATATCAGAGAAGTAAAGAGATGTACCCTCGAACTGGGTGTAAATTGATTAAAAGAGCAGTCGTGCTCAATTCAATTTATATTGAGGACTTATGGCCAGAATTTGGCTAAGTCCAGTTGAAAATGTTCAACATTTTATTTATATTTGGCCAGTTAGGCCTTTGCTTGGGCTCTGCCTTTTTTAACAATGCATAGCATTAGGCTCTGTAATGCATAGCATTTATTTTGGTCTGTTAGGCTTTTAATTGGGCTCTGCTCTTTTTTAATAATGCATAGCATTTATAGTTGGCCTGTTAGGCCTTTACTTGGGCTCTGCCCTTTTAAATAATGCATAGCATTTTAGTGGTCTGACAGTGCGCCACGTGGTTTGTCAGGCGCTTTGCGCCAATTAAAGAGTGCAAGGCGCTAGCGCATGTGGAGGTGACACGTGTCACGCTCTGCGCCAAGCGCAAGTCAGTTAGCGCAGTGCGTTGCGCCAGTGCGCTGCTGACACGTGGCACGCTCTGGTGCAGTGTGCCATGCCAAGAGCGCAGTGCTCTATTTTTAGGAGCGCAAAGCGCAGATTGTTCTGTGATTGACACGTGGCGCTCTCTGGCGCAGTGCGCCAATCCAAGGAGCGCAAATGCGCATTTCAAAAGTGCAAGGCACTGTCCAATAGCGCAGAGCGCATCTTGATCAATTCAAATCAAAGAAACAAGTTTTTCTTGTTCTAAAGAGGTTCTACCTCAAGATTCAAGAACCAATGGTTCATCAAAAGGCTGTGCCTTTATATAGATCAGAAGATCTAAGATTGAAGTAAATTACTTCTTTAATCTTTTATGATTGGATCTTTTTTGAGCTTTTTCTTTTTTATATTGAAGATCTTGATCTTGTTCTTAGATCTTTGATCTTTTTATAAGAAATACTTCTTTTTTAATGAGGCATTTTCATCTCTGTTCTTCAAGAATCAAATTCTTTTACCTTCAAAGATAAAGAAGATGATCTTCTTTCTTCAAAGGCTTGCCTTTCAAATTTTTCAGAGGGTTCTCTCTTTTCTGTATGTCTCTATATCTCTCCATGAGGCTTGGAGTCTAGGGGCCTTTATATAGGGCCAATTGATTTGTTAAGTTAGTTACAGAGATTTTTCTCTGATTGATCTGGGGATATTTCCCCACCGTTGGATCGTTGATCCTAAGGCCTCTATTTTATAGAAGACAATCTTCTTATTTTAATAAGATTGGAAAGATCTTTCTAGAATTTTAATTATGATTAATTAATAATTTATTATTTAAATTCTAGTGCTAGCACCATTGGCGCTAGCGCGCCTGCGCTTGACACGTGTCGCGCAGCGCAGAGCGCAGCGCAACTGCGCTAGCGCATCTGCGCTAGCGCGCCTGCGCTTGACACGTGTCGCGCAGCGCAGAGCGCAGCGCAACTGCGATAGCGTGCCTGTGTTTGACACGTGGCGCACAGCGCAGAGTGCAGCACAACTGCGCTAGCACACCATTGTTTGACACGTGGCGCGCAGCGCAGAGCGCAAGTTATCTGAAGCGTTGCTTCTTTTATTTTAAAATTTGAATTTTAAAACAGAGCCTTGCTCTGATTGCGGGTGCGCTGCCTTGGACGCAACGCTCCTTGCGCTGGCGTGTCTGCTTTCGACACGTGGCGCACAGCGCGCAGCGCAAGGAATCTGAAGCGTTGCTTCAATTTTTTGAATTTTGAAATTCAAACAGAGCTTTGCTCTGATTGGGGGAAACATACACTAAGCGTATCTAAGAAATATAAAAGAAATATATATAAGAGACAATAGGTATAACTGAACAACAACTTTATTTATTCACATTCTTTTTACAATACATGGAAAAGTAAATACATGGGATAAAGCAATGCCTAAACGGTGGCATAACAGAAATGAAAAGTACTAAAATGAAATGTGTACAATGAATCTAAAGCTCTGGGTCGTAGGCTAGCTGGTCCAAGTCCTCGCTGGTGGACTCGATCTCCTGAGTGTCCAGATCACCTGACAATATTCCAAAGAAAAAAGAGAAGGAATGTCGTCAGCGAACAATCGCTCGGTAAGTCCCAAAGATAAAGGAGAAATAGAATACACAGAGAGTAAGAGAGAGAGTGTAGCTTTTTCAGCTGTATTATATTGTTGTATTTAGTGTTAACGCTGTTGCTTGTAGCTTAGTACAGAAGAATGCCAGTATATATGAGAGGAGTCTTTATATGCCAGAGACTAAAGGCAACTGGAAGTACAAGGCTCCGTTAGAAAGCCCAGAACAACGGCGATCGTATTCAGGTTAGGTGTCTTAAATCCTGCAGTCTCATGCCACTTCTAACACTTTCCGTACCAATCTACCCCTTAAACCCCGCGAAGTATTGTTTGTATTGAATTGCAACTTGTATTGTCTTGTAATATAGATTGTATTGGATGACTTGCCGAAACCATGATATCAGTAAATGGATGTAACTGGAGAATCATGTAAATGGATGTAACTGGAGAATCATATAAATGGAAGTATATCCATGGTTCGGTTCAGTCAATATAGATTGAATAGTTTGAACAGATTGAATATATGGATTCATAATGAATTATAGTTTGGATATTTGAATCATATTCAAGTCAGATTATTATAATGAGACTCAGTCTGAGTTAGAACAACTAGAAAATAAATTGAAGTCCTGAATTATGTTTTGATGTTATCGGTAACTGCAGCACATGGGCGGCAGGATTTGTGTCTTTTTCAAAGACGATTACCGTGTTGATAACACCGTTGTTAAGTTGTCTACCTTAAATAGGCAAGCACTCATATCTCCGGCTGCCTGAGGCTCAAGAGACTGGTCCCGCTTAAACCAACATTTACTAGGGTCCTTAGGGTAATTTATAGAACTTGAGGGGGTTTTATATAAAAATAATTTGTATAAAACCCCCTCAAGTGGTGCGCACGTGCGTTGCACGTGGTGCGCATATGGCGGGAACAGGTGCGTTGCACGTAGCGCACATAGCGCTTGAGCATATGCGCATTATGGAGGGGACCAAGCTCCTATGGAGAACGTATCTCCTTTGAGAATTGAATCCTTTGAGGATTGAACTCCACATTTTCTAAGAGGTATCCCCTCTTATTTATATGGAAGTGGTAGAGAAGCGATCTCTCATTTTCCCAATATGGAACTAAAAATGCATTCCCCATTTAGTAGAGCATTACTTTAGATTACACGTGCATAGCACATTTGCTCATAACTTTTGATCCCGGATGAATTATGAGGCCCATAATATATCAAATCGAAGGATTTTTCGATACCATCAGAATTTAGCTATTTCTCATTCCGGAGTTTGTCAAAATACAGCTCGGAAAATACTGGTTCGCATCTTCTTCCTTAAATCACATGTGCATAGCATATTTGCTCATAACTTTTGATCCCGGATGAATTATGAAGCCCGTAATATATCAAATCGAAGGTTTTTTCGAGATACTTTTAATACCATCAGAATTTATCTGTTTCTCATTCGGGAGTTTGTCAAAATACAGCCCGGAAAATACTGGTTCACATTTTCTTAAGCGTATCGCTGCCATTTGATACCTTGGGTTCTTTTGCGCAGAAATTTTTGGCGGGAACAAGCCCGAGGATGTGCGATAATCCATACTATACCGAACGAGTTCCCCAAATGAGTTGTAGCAGCGCTTTACAAAGATTTGTAAAATTACGTAATCTTGTAGAAAATGGTTTTAATAGTTAAAGGTAGTTTTGTGTAAAATGGTATTTCCCGAATCTATTTTTCCCAAAAGGTATTGTTCTATGTTGAATATGAGTGTTTTGAGAAGGTAGGTCGTTACCTCGTGATCTACTTAAAGGTATAGCAAGATTAATAATGTTGTAAATTTGAAACTATACTACATGGTATTTTACTGAAAAAGAGCGGTAAAAGTTACAAAATGAAATATTTTGCTATGAAACTTATTCAACATATTTTGTTAATGATTAATAATTAAGATGTAAGAGTTTAATATGGTTGTGTTAAGGAAAATTGAACATTATAAAGAAAACCGAATCGGATGACGGATTTAACTCCACTTCCGTTGGGTTTTAGTTTTACAAATTTTTAGAATGGAATAGAGAAGAGCGAGGTGGGATTTACGGGTTTAGAATCAAGAGAAGAGGGAGAGGAAGACGTAGGAGGTGTCGGTGCATCGTTTCGTCACCAGAAGCTCTAGAGTCGTCGTCGGAAAATTGCCGGAGTTTCGCCCTTCGCTAACTTCACTTGTACATAAAATTCTATAGAGTTTTCTTGAGAGTTTTGGATAGAATTATGAGTGAGGGGTGTGTGTTTAGGGATGGTATTTATAGGGTAAAATTAGGGTTTAGGGTAGTGTTTCCCCCAATTAGAGCAAAACTCTATTTCTAAGACTGAAAAGTAAAGCAATGCTTCATAAAAAGAGGCTAAGCACCAAAGACACTTTATCCTTGCAAGAATCACCTGTACCTAATAATAGAAAATTAAATTATGCAATGCACAAGCATAACAGAGGGCTAAAATAAAAAGGAATCCTTAATGGATAATAAAATACTCGACTAAACACTTGTTCATTATTATTATTATTACATTGAAAAAAGATCACCAAATATGGGATCGAAAGGACAAGGGTTCGCAAAGTTAAGAAGAAGATTCTCTAGTTCCCTTTCCGTCTTCTCCACCACGTTAAAGCGGCGGTCCTCCCGAGAGGTAGACATCCAACGATCGTCACCGCATTCATTAGAAAAGGTAGCGATGACAACCCGACGAGCCCGTATCTGGCTCAGCAAGTGGAAAGAGAAGTCCCTCAGGGCTTTAGTGATCAAGTGCGCTTTGAAGAAGCACTCGATCTTATCCTCGGCGGCATCAAGCATTGCCGAGGACATCTCTACTGGAGGAGGGGGAAGATCGGCGAGCACCGATGCAAGGATCATCCGAAGCCAAATGGAGTGTGGAGGGAGAGGAGACCCCACACGAGTCAAAAGCTCGTACATTGTAGCATCGCATTGCTCATCTGTAAAGAGAAGAATCCACCAAGCGCGCAGCAAAACGGGGAACAATGTCCTGAATGGGCACTTCCCATGGTTGTCGACGGGCATGAGGGCGGTTGCAAGCCATGATTGAAAAGGTTCTTTGAAGATGAGAGAAGAAAAGGCTCGGCTTTGAGTTATATAGACCAAGCACAGAAAATTCTGTACACAGTGGAGTTATTTCCAAGACTCGGGAAATGAAAATTCTGGGAAATACAAGTCTGACTTGAAAAAAGGAAGGTGAAAAGACATCTCAGTTGAAGCAAAGCTTCAAATCCCGTACGCTGGGCGCAACGCGCCACGTGTCAGAAGTTGATACGTCAGCGCAGCGCCCAAGGCAACGAGCCCAATCAGAGCAAGGCTCTATTTAAAACAAAAATTAAAGGAAGCAACGCTTCAGTTACGCAAGCGCTGCGCTGCGCGACACGTGTCAGCGCAGTTGCGCAAGCGCTAAGCCGCGCGACACGTGTCAGCGCAAACGCAGTTGCGCTGCGCTGTGCGCTGCGCGATACGTGTCAGCGCAGCTGCGCAAGCGCAGTTGCGCTGCGCTGTGCGCTGCGTGACACGTGTCAAGCGCTGGGGCGTTTGCGCCAAACAGAATTAAAATTCTAGTAAGATCCTTCTGTTCTTGTTAAAACAAGAAGATTGCCTTCTGTAAAACAGAAGCCCTTGGATCAAAGATCCAACGGTGGGGAAAATTCCCCAAATCACTCAGAGAATGATCTCTTTAACAAACTTAACAAATCTATGGGCACTATATAAAGACCTCTAGACCCCAATTCAAAACATCATCAACATCGTGAGAGATCAAGAACTTCAAAACATAGAGAACTCTGAAGAAATTTGAAAAGAAACTCAAGAAAAAGGTAAAAACATTTATAAAATAGAAGAATTTCTTCTGAATAGATCATTGATCTAAGAACAAGATCAATGATCTTCAATAAAAAATAAATAATAACAGTGCCTTGCACTTTTTATGAACCATTGGTTCTGGAATTTCAGAATTTTTTTTTCTTGAATCCAAAATTGGATCAAGTTATTGAAACAGTGCCTTGCACTTGCAAAACTGCACTGTTGCGCTCCTGGGTTGGCGCAAGCCACCAGAGAGCGCCATGTGTCAGCGGCGCAATAGCGCAGCGCATTGACGCGGCGCACTGCGCTGTTGCGCTCGCGCTCACCAGAGCGTGACACGTGTCATCTCCACCTGCGCTTGCGCTGAATGATTGGCGCAAAGCGCCTGGCAAGCCAATATCAGACAGTTATTGCACTTCATTATTTACTGAAGGGCCAAGCCCAATTAAAAAAAGGCCTAACAGGCCAAATAAAATGCAATGCATTTAAAGAGCAGAGCCCAAACAAAGCAGATGCTCTGCATCATTTATAAAAGGGCAGAGCCCAAACAAAATAGATGCTCTGCAGGCCAAAACAAAATGCAGTGCATTATTTAAAAGGGGCAAAGCCCTAGCACAGGCCTAATAGGCCAAAGATAAATAAAAATGTTGAACATTCCCAACTGGACTTAGCCCAATCATGGCCGTAAGTCCTCAAATTAAATTGACTGAGCACGACTGCTCTCTTAAATCAATTTACATCCGGTTCGAGGGTACATCTCCGAAATCCTTTGACTTCTATCGTTGTAATCCTTCAACGAAGTCAGAGAGGTGACGGGTCCCGACAACCACCCATCAACACAGACTGTGGGTCCTTAAACTCATGGACTTATGCTTCCTTAAACCAAGAAATGGACTGTGGGGTCCTTAAACCCACGGACTTATGCGTCCTTAAACTAACGGACTAATGCGTCCTTAAACACACCCATACGGACTGTGGGGTCCTTAAACTCATGGACTTATGCGTCCTTAAACAACCAATGGACCACCATGTCCCTAAACTAGCAATGGACTGCAATGTCCTTAAACTACCTATGGACCACTATGTCCCTAAACTGGAACAATAGAGCCAATTGCTCTCTTGTCGGATCCAAACGATCCCGTTAAGTTGATCTTAGTCTCGAATCAGACTAACGTATCCTTAACGAATGTTTAAGTTGATCTTAGCCTCAATATGGCTAACGTATCCTTAAACTAAAACACCAAACCCAAATCTAAGTAAATACGGATTTGGACTAATCCACGTCCTACGGGCGACGGCATAACTCAGTCTCCGTATACAATCCACGGGAATCCACAAACAAAACAAACACACACGACACAAAGTGAAATTTTGGAGAAGGAGAAAGTGGTTACCGCGATGCGGTAGCTAATTAACTGCAGGGGCATACGCCTGCAGGGAAGAGCGTCCCCATAATCAAAAACCCCTCAAACAAGGGGGAATCTGACGAAGTCTGCTACATCGGCCGCATCCGTCTAAACCTCCGATACACGGTTCCATAAATCAACTTGGCATCTTCGGAGAGGTGGACGGATAAAACCAAATAGCATCTGCCCCGAATCTCAGGCAAAACGTCCTCACGTCGTCGCCGCCATTCGGAGGGGAACAGATTCTGGCACGTCCGGTGAGACCTTTTCCTCTTTCCACTCCACACTTCGTGTGTCGTCTTCGTGAACGAATCGCGGTTTGTTAATGGTTGCCTTTGGATTTCAAGTTACTAAGATTTGGTCTTTTGCCTGGCGCAGAAATCAAGCATCAATGGTCTCTAACTGCTCGAACTGCTCGAAGTGCCAAAGCAAACGACGCTCCACCTCACCTGGAGGTATAGCATATGGGCCTCAAGTGGCCTCCGTCCTTACTATGCCTGTGGAGAAAGTGACTCAGGCCACCACCGGCCTGTTTTTCGGGACCATGATCCCTCCTGCAAGCTTCACCCTGCCAATACCCGTACCGGAAGCTTCAAAGAAGTCGGTCTTCGATCGACTTGCTACTCCCACGGCCCCTCTCAACGGGTCGTCCAGCTCCTCGTTCTTCACCAGACTGAGCCTGAATTCCAAAGGGCCCGCCAAAAAGCCCATGATACCTGAGAAGGCCATCCCAAAGAAGACGGCTGCTCCCGAAGCCGCCAAGACGGCTTCTCCTGTCAAAGAGTCAGTCTTTTCAAGGCTGACTATTCCATCTCCTGCCCCTACTCGAGGATCTGTCTTTGACAGATTGAATACCGCTACTCAAAGGACAACGTCAGTCTTTAAGAGGCTGACACCGGCAACACCTCACTCAGACAGGGGGCAAGATGAAGCTGTCCCTATCGCCGAGCCAGTCCCAATGGCTCGACGTCGCCACTGGCGCCGAGTAAGGAAGGCTGGGGGCAACTCCCCCTCAGGGCTAACTCCACCCGCTCCAATGTTGGAAGTTGATGCTGCTGTTCCAACTGGGAACATCTTTGAATCGTTAATGAGGGTGCGTAAGAACTCTCCAACTGCTATGCTGAAAAGATCTCCTCCACCTACGGAGAGGGTTCTGGAAACGAAGCTGGAACAGCCCCCTCAATGGCTGTCTTCCAGGATTTATAAGGTCTGGCGGAGAGTTCAGGACTCGGTAATCGACCAAAATCACTTTCGCCAACAAAAAAGGGCAAAAGTGCAAGAAGAAAAGAACCGTCCGGACAAACAGCAAAGGACGACCACCACCAGGGTGCCTGCTACAACGGCCCTTCAACTTCTACGGCCCATAAGAGAAGGAGGCCAGAGAAAATTCCCACGCCCGCGGCCACTGCCAAGGGCGGCGAGCCCAAACGCCCTAAGTCTGGGGGCATGGTGGTTCATACCGTCTACATGGCGGCCGGAAAAGAGGACAGCTGTGCATTTACAGGTCATCGACCGCTTACACGGTCAGTGACCAAAGCTCAGGAGCAACAGCAAAAGCTCCAGGAGATGATGAACGCGATGGCCGCACTCACTGGGCCAAAAGAAAGCCCTGAAGCGTCCTCGGATGAACGCCAGGAGCAAGAAACTGACGCTGAATTCCTTCATCGGATATTGGAGAAGAAGGATAAAGAGGCTGCTGAACAAGCAGCCTGTAGGGTTACTAGGCACTCTAACAAGGGTTAAGGAAGCATCAAACATGCCCGTTTAAAATTTTAGCCGTGCCGAATAACTCTAAACAAGATCGTTGCTAGAAAATTAGGGTTTCATATGCTAGTAAACTACATTTACGACTAAGTGAATACGAAATACAACCTTTGTAGATCGGTCCTTCACTTCTTTAGCTCCTTGTTGAAGTCCCTTCGCTGCGATCGTGGTTCTCCCGGACCCTTGCATGGCTTCACGAGACGAAAGATGCGTCCTTTCTTGAAGTCTTCGAGGCCGAAGATGATCTACGTCGAGGGATGCCAACTCAAGCTTCTACTTCACTAACTTGAGAATTAGTGAAGCAAACACCCTAAACTAAAGTGCTAGTCTAGTAGAGGATGGAGAAATAGGAAGTGGGTTCTCTTTAGAATTTTATTTCTCACACTTTTTCTCACTTTGGATCAAACCCTAGCAAGTTTTTTCCTTTTCACAATGAAGAAGAAGAAGAAAAGAAAGAGATGAGGATAATGATCAAGTGAGAAGTCTAACCATGGTGAGTGAGTATCATATACTAATTCTTGTAGAGACATAACCATGGTGAATACTTATGGTTGGGTTAACAGATATCCATGGTAAAAACAAACTTAGTGGACTTAGTCAATGCATCTACAAGCTTCCATAAGCTTCATGCATTGTGCTAATTCTCCACTAATTTTGTAATTACTTAAAATATAAAAACCCAACATAATATATAGCATGGTGTAAGTCTCATACACCCAAGTCATGTGTATCATCAACCATGATACAATAAGTAAACACATTTTTAATATATATCATATATACATTAAAGTTGTGCTCATGTGAGAAAAACCCTAAAGTGAACAAGTGTTAGTTAATGTAAACTAGTATATCAAATATACAATTATACAATAAATTATTAAATCAACACTTGACTTAATAATCCGGTCATATCACATATAACCGACTAACATCCATTGTATCGACTTATCGAATCAACACTTGATTCGATAACCCGGTTATATCACATATAACCTCGCGATACAAAAAGTCGCGAGAATAGAATACGGTATCACATACACGCATCATTCTCGGTCTCGCACATATCACATATGCGCTCCTATTTCATTTTGCCTGAGCCAGTAAAACCTCTGTGTAGGACTCTAAAGACTCGTCAATACGCCGGCAGTAGGTGATGATCACATCAAACACCCACAAGCCGTCAGCGGTACTAGCTGGACGTAACGGCTACCCGGGTATTGAGCGATCAGAAGATCAGCAAGCAAGCCCGCTCCAACTCCTGTAAAAGCCTACCGGTAACACTTCCCGTACAGTCCGGTCTCCTCGTCTAATATGTCGCATATCAAGTCTAGGGGTGGTAAACGTCAGACCCCAATAACCGATAAATCGTGCCGATGTAAGGCTCATAACAGGTCGAGAAACTACTGGTAACACTTACCAGTAAATCTCTAAATCAGCCCTGGCCAGGGACTTCCCTGTTACGGCCAATCGAGCACTGCGCAACATCAACCCCCAATATCGGGAGAGACGAAACCCCTCCTATCGCTCATTGCCTCCATGTGACTCGAGACTGTACCCAAAAACCACCGTTTTGCACGCCCTCATGGACGTGGTAAGGTGGAAATCAAAGCATAGTGGGAATCACACAAGACTCTATGACGATCTCGGGTCTACAGACTAACCTGCACAAGTGTCACCAGAGAACTGCCATCTGACGTGAGGTATAATACCATATCGGAGTTCTCGACGAGTCCGTCCAGTGTACCCAGTCTCCACTGAGCACCCGTATACCATCTCTGATGTCAAACACCAATGGATATGGGATCATCCATCGTCCATCTCATGGGTCGAGAAGCGTATACGCTAGTCTACACTGGTATATCGATGCCCCGTCTCGATACACCCACGACTAGGGACCTTGAAGGATGTACTTATGGAATACCATGTCCCCACTAGTATGATCCGCATCATAGTCCAGGTAGTCAAGTACACATCCTAAGGGCTTTACCAACATGTAACTACAAAACAGTATAAAGAGACTAGTATACATGTTAAAGTAAAGTGCAACCAGATAGCATACTATCATATCGAGCAAAAAAGTCCTCTCTATATATGTCCAAGCATCCAATATAATATACATCATCTGTACAATACTGGCCTCTAGGGCATACATACAACTAACAATCTCCCACTTGCACTGGGGCCAGCTGCTGTAGTATCGCATACCAAGCATCCCGAAGAGTCTCTCAAACTGTATCTGGGGAATGGCCTTCGTGAGTGGATCTGATGTGTTGTTCTTCGTGTCAACCCTCCTGACCTCGATCTCCCGGCAATCAACTATCTCCCGGATTAGGTGATACCGCCTCAGAATATGCCTGGATCGCTGATGGGACCTGAGTTCCTTGGCCAAAGCCACCGCTCCATTGTTATCGCAATACAAAGGTATTGGATGCTCAATGGATGGAACCACTCCAAGTTCAGTAATGAACTTCTTGATCTAGACAGCCTCTTTAGCAGCATCGTTGGCAGCGATGTATTCAGCCTCCATTGTTGAGTCTGTCACGGTTTCCTGCTTGGAACTCTTCCAGTTGACCGCCCCTCCGTAAAGGGTAAAGACAAATCCCGACTGCGACTTAGAGTCATCCTTATCATTCTGGAAGCTCGAATCGGTAAAGGACTCCACTTGGAGTTCTCCGTTACCATACACCAAGAGCATCTCTTTAGTCCTTCATAAGTAATTGAGAATGCTCTTCACAGTTGTCCAGTGATTCTCTCCAGGATCAGCTTGATACCTACTCACTACACTTAATGAGTATGCTACATCGGGTCTGGTACATAGCATCGCGTACATGATAGAGCCTACAGCCGAAGCATAGGGTATCCCTTGCATGCGAGCTTTCTCCAAATCAGTCTTGGGAGACATCTCTTTAGAGAGAGTGAGCCTTGAGATCGTGGGTAAAAACCTACGTTTGGACTCTTCCATACTAAACCTCTTTAGTATGGTGTCAATGTACCTGGATTGGGACAATCCTAATATCCTTTTAGATCTATCTCTATAGATCATAATTCCCAATATGCAGGAGGCATCACCTAGATCTTTCATTGAGAATCTTTGTGATAAGAAGAGCTTGACCGATTGCAGCATAGGAATGTCATTTCCTATCAAGAGTATGTCGTCCATGTACAATACGAGAAAGACAATCTTACTCTCTGCCACCTTCTTATAGATACAAGGTTCATCTACGTTTTTGAAGAAATCAGACTCTTTGATAACGACGTCAAAGCAGATGTTCCATCTCCGCGATGCTTGCTTTAATCCATAAATGGATTTAAGCAGCTTGCACACCTTCCCGCTGCTCCCACTATCTACGAAGCCCTCTGGCTGAGTCATGTACACGCACTCTTCTAAATCACCGTTTAGAAAGGCGGTCTTAACATCCATTTGCCAGATTTCGTAGTCATGATATGCAGCGATGGCAAGCATGATCTGGATGGATTTAAGCATAACCACTGGAGAAAAGGTTTCGTCATAGTCCACACCTGGTCTTTGACGAAAACCTTTTGCAACAAGTCTCGCTTTGAAAGTCTCCACTTTCCCATCTACACCAAGTTTTTTCTTGAAGATCCACTTGCTCCCAATGGGTTTTACCCCTTCAGGAGCATCTTCCAAAGTCCATACTTTGTTGGTGTACATGGATTCCATCTCGGACCGCATTGTATCCAGCCATTTCACTGAGTCCCCACTCGTGATGGCCTGCTCGAAGCTAGTTGGGTTATCATCAACCATGATGCAATCCTCGCTCCCACCATCCATGAGAAAACCGTAGTATCTCTCAGGTGGGTGAAGAACCCTACTAGATCGGCGGAGAGGCTGAGGTTCGTTGGGAACTACCGAATCCTCCGGTTCAACCAAATCTTCTGTCGTAGTCTGTATTGCTGGAACCTCTTCCAGTTCTACCTCCATGCCACTAATCTATGTTTCAAGAAATTCCTTTTCTAAAAAGGTGGCATGTCCAGAAACAAACACCTTTTGTTCCTCGGTTTGGTAGAAGATATACCCGCGCGAATGTTTGGGATATCCAATAAACTTACACAGAATGGACCTTGCCACGAGTTTGTCCGGATTTTGCGTTTTTACATAGGCCGGACAACCCCATATCTTAACATAATTAAGACATGGTCTCTTTCCTTTCCATATCTCATATGGAGTGGTTGGCACAGATTTGGTAGGAACCATATTCAATAGGTCTGCAGTTGTTTCCAGTGCATACCCCCAGAAGGAAATAGGTAACTCAGCTGTGCTCATCATAGAGCGCACCATATCTAATAGGGTGCGGTTCCTCCGTTCCGATACACCGTTGTGCTGTGGTGTATATGGAGGAGTTAGTTGAGAGAGAATCCCATTCTCTTTTAGGAAGTCCAGGAATTCATTGCTCAAGTATTCACCTCCTCGATCAGATCGAAGGATTTTAATACTTTTCCTGGTTTGGTTCTCGACTTCTTGTTTATATTCTCTAAATTTCTCAAAAGCTTCTGATTTGTGTTTCATCAGGAACACATATCCGAACCTAGAGAGATCGTCAGTGAATGTAATAAAGTACATATAACCATTCCTGGCATGTGTAGACATGGGGCCGCATACATCACTATGTACCAGTCCCAAGAGTTCCGTAACTCTCCCTCCGTGTCCCGTAAACGGAGTTTTGGTCATCTTGCCTTTGAGACATGACTGGCAAGTGTCATAAGATGAAAATTCAAACGGGTTCAAATATCCATCTTTATGCAACTTAGCTAGTCGTGTCGCATTGATGTGACCCAGTCTACAATGCCATAAGAAGGATTCGTTCATTTCTGAATTCTTCCTCATGTGTGTGTTTATGCTTAGAACTGTTGATTGATTTAGAACATAAATGCTACTGCACATCGTGCCTGATCCAACCAACTTTTGGTTTAGAAAAATGTTCATAACATTGTCCTGTAATACAAAATTATATCCTTCTTTACTCAACAAAGAAACCGATATAATGTTGCATATCAGGTTCGGCATGTAATAGCATTCGTTCAGAATCAATGTATTACCAGTTGGCAATACAAGGTGATATTTCCCGACGGTTTTAGCTGCAACAATTGCACCATTTCCAACCCTTATGTCTTTATCACCTTCTCCAAGTTCTCTACCTTTCCTAAACCCATGTAACTGATTACATATATGGGATCCTGACCCGGTATCTAATACCCAGGACATAGAGGAAATGGAGAAACAGTTCTCTGTAACGAACACACCCGAAGAAAATGCATCAACATGTACTTTCTTCATTCGGGTGGCATGGGAATCCTGGTATTCCCCAATATCTTGTTCAGTCCTATAACCCTTATAAGAAAGAACGGAACCAACGTTCCCTAGCACAGTATAACATGCGGGTTCGGTCAATACATCTATATTATTATCTTGATTAAGGCATGATATGGTCGCTACCTGGAGAGAGAGAGAAGAAAACACTTTAGCGTATGCTCTTGCAAGATCAGATTGGTTATTATTTTATCTAATCAGGATGGCTCCCACTGTTTTTATCAAATCTTCCTTCAAACCCTAAAAGGAAAGACTAGCCGGGATTAATTACACCCTACAACTTCGCCAATCTTTCAGCCAGGCCAGTGTCGGTACTTTGAGGAAGGTTCCCCGTGCTTTCGCACGGACCTAATTAAAGTAAACCTCGTTTTCCCAGAGGCGTAACCCCGTTGACACCTTTCTAGACACCTACTTGATCGGCTAATTGTCCTGTGTAAAACTCTCCCAGGAGTAACAATTACTCGCAGTGGGTATCGGGATCCAACTATCTCATAGAAGGTATGCAATCTCATTGCAAATTTCAACACTTGAAATTCCCGATAATATTTTGCCCCTAGCGTCCCATGACCTTGACGCAGGCCAACAAACCATAATGCGCTAGTCAAGTTCAACCCGTCATTTCTTGATTGAATTAAACCCACCCGTACGACCCTTGACGCAGGCCAACAAAGTCGCACGACTACCCTAATCCAATCTGCATCATATGTATAAGCAGATAAATACTAGTTAGCTACCGCACACTACGCCTTGACGCAGGCCAACAAACGTAGCACGAATACTAAGTAGGACTTATCTGAAAAGACGGAGGGCTACGACAGGTTTTTCTGAAAACCTATTGCGTAATGAACTTGATATCGTTGTAAAATCATGTGAATTTTGAAATGGAGTGATTTTGAGGCTTTCATTAGTTTTGCTAAAGAGGTCACTCCCGGTGAAGGGATCTCGGCTCTTTCCGTATGGAATAAGGTGCAGGATATATCATATACATCACTATGCAAAGCAAAACTCCAAAAGCAATCAAAAATAAACCGAGTGTTGTAGCATCTGCCAGTTTTGCTAAAGAGGTCACTCCCGGTGAAGGGATCTCGGCTCTTTCCTCATCGAATAAGGTGCGGGATATATCATATATATCACTATGCAAAGCAAAACTGTAGCTACCCTTTTTGAAAAATTTGATTCTACAACATCTTTTAGGTTTCTTTTCTTTCATTAATCACATTAATGAAGTCCCATCATTTAAGTCACCTAAACATCACAGATAAATACGACGTACACTTATGCCATCCGCATTCGCCTCGATGTCCCCTCGTGCACCGTTAGGTTACGTAACTAACGACAGAGCGGGGCAGGGCTGGCGCGGGTGTAAAACATAAGTAACGCCTATATAATATATCATATATACTATATACAGTATTTATCACATCACATCACATGATCACATCACAGATATCGCAGCAGAAGAAACATATGAAACATTGGATATACTAGGACGTCCGTGTTTTATTTTGAGCCTTTATAAAACACGGATTCCACGGTCACGATGAATAGCCAAAACCCACAACCCTAGACCCCTACGAGAGCGGCAAGCAACCCTTCCAATTCTAGAGTTAGGAGACCCGGACTCGACTCCTCGAGTTGGTCTCCCACAGGACTCTAGAACCCGGTTACTTGTGCTCTTCTCGTTGGGTCTATCCTAGTATGGAAAAGTAAATAATATACAAAAGGTGACATCAACCTCATCCCGGAAGTGCCCTGATTGTTTCGAAAGAGTGTTTTTGTAAAATAACCGCAATCAATAACGGTGTCGCGTGTAGCTAGACCGAGATGAGTACGGGTCGTCCTCAGGGAAACGTGGAACCTTTTACTCTTACTTTAGATGTGTTGAGAAAGAGAGGAGGAATAAAGAATTTTGTGAAAAGTTCTAGATCTACGTTAAGCAAGAATGCAAAAATATAGATCTAGATTATTTTAGAGATTTAGATAATATAATAAGAGGGCTTGTAGGGTTCGTTAGGATTTAGTAGTCATGGACGATTAATTAAAAGTTACCCTTTTTATCCATTAATAGATTTAAAACTAGAACGACGGTGATGCGTGTAGATTAGGGTTTCTGGAGGGAAAAGGAATCCCACTCTTAACCCTTATCTCGACACGGAACTCCGTTCATATCTAGCCTTTACCAAAACAATCATTAATCTAATCTCTAATCGCGGTCGGAACTAACAAAGAATTGTTAGCGCGCCCGATTAGGATGTTAATGATTATTTTGATAAAGTTCATAAACTTTATAGGACTTAAAAAGGGTTTAGAGATATTCATCATCCATTAGCCTACCTTAATCCAACGAACCCTAACAAGCGGAGAATTACTCGCGCATGTTGGGAGAAAAAGAGATGGAAAGAAATTGCATCATTAAACTACAAAGAAATAGAATAAGAAAAAGAAAGCTACCTTTATTAATCAACAAAATTCATTACACTTGAATCCTTAGAAAATGATTACAAATCTAGTTGCTTCTCGATCTCTTCCAAGGAGGTAGATGAACAGTTGATGACCGGCCTGGATGCGTGAGCCGTCTTGGACTTCGTGATCTCGTCGGCTTGATGATTTTTCCAAGAGGCTCTCGGTCCTTATTTATAATCATAGAGCCAGAACCCTAGTTTCCTAATATGGAAACTAGTTGTTAGGATCCTAACCACCACAATCCCATATCTCAACTCTTCAAATCCACGGCGGAACCGCGACCATTGGATAGGTTTGGCCGCGGATCCACTCCCTTTTGGTGAGATCACGGCCTCTAATTTTTGTAGCTTCATATCTGTAACACTTGGTAATCTTTTGAGTATCTAGACTTTGAAAATCTTTTCTACATTTCTACCAGAATTAGTTTCTTGAATATCTTTGGTAGATTTGATTTGCCAACTTTGATTTTCTTGATTTTAGCCCTGCAAATTCTGCACAATATCTCAACAAATAATATTTAGTAGAGTTGTTATATTGAGATATTAACTTAACCATTAAGAATTGGTCAAAGGTATTTAATAAGGTAAGCATATTTAAATGGGCCAAATGTTACATGGATATTATATGCTTACTTTTTCCTACAAAATGTTATTTATAATATATAAACACATGAAAATAGTATTTTTACAGATAAACCCTCATATGTATCATATATTATAATAAACACCTTTTATTATATAATAATAGTAGGAAAAATGTCATATTAAATGTGCAGTTTTATCAACTGAACAAATACCCCCAAACTTATCTTTGATCGTCCCGAGCAAACTAGTTTATTCAAGAGAAGGAGAAAAAGAAAGGAGAAAGCTAAGCACACTTTCGTAGGCAACACGATTGCACTGAGCACGTGCATAGAGCCGTTAAACCTCTAGGTGTCCCTAGTAGGAGGAGTGTTGTCTCCTGAGGGTTTTCAGCGGATTACACCCATAAAATCCTATAACAAAAGAGAGATGGTGAAATTTACATATAAAGATAAGAACCATAAAAGAAAGGCCTTGAAAAGAAGAGTTTCCAACTATACTAGCTTTTCAGTTGTCATGAGCCCTATCTTAATAGTCATGAAAAAATGTTAGAAATCACATCATCCCTCAATAAAACATCGTCTTTATTCTTCATTCCTACCTTTCATCCAAACATTGATCATATAACCCCACGTGTGTGAAATGGACATCCCTACACTCGGAGAATTCAATTCAAGCTATCATACTCTTGTCTATCTACCTTAGTACTTTTTAATTTGATGAATATTAAGATTCGCTCACACCTTTTCATGCGACCGTTAATACTTCTTGAGGTACTAACCGACCGATTACTCATGTGCTTGCTAATTAGGTGATAATATTTTCCTCGTCTTGCACTACCTAAGGCTTAGCAGTGACTCCCAGACCAGTTGGCCTTAGGGCACTAGGTGAAGAGGCACCCTCGCTATATTTTTTTATTGCTGCCTTGGTGATACAAAACCAATGTTCATTTTTTTCTTTTCACCATTTTTATATTTTCTTCATTTTTTTTTCATTTCCTTCGTACTTTGGCTTTTAGACAAGAGCATTTCAAGGTATCCTCTACTATCCCGAGTTTCAAGACGTGTGTAAGTGCATATAGTAGGGTATCAACATTCAAATGTTTGGCTTCCAGAATAGAAACTATTTTTCAGACTTATTTTTATCCTCAGATTAGTGACTTCCTTCATCTTACTAACCCTTGGGACAACAGCTCATAACTACTTATTACTAGTTCGTTTAAGAAAACTTCTAATTTTCTTGGTTTTCTTAAACTATTCCTATCTTTTGGATGTAATTTTTCACTTTCTACTCCTTTGTTATAAAAGAATTTTTTTTAATCTTTAAAATTTTTGAAAATTTGTGCTTATGCAAAATATGATGCAACTTGATGTGTAAATAAGCACAAACCTCCCCCAAACCTGTTTACAGCAGTGTCCTCACTGATGTCATCCGTTAAGCTCAAAAACCTGTAGACTTGGGAGGAAATTATTAATGGGGGCAAGAATATATGCAAGTGAAATCCTTCCCCAAACCTATTTCTGGCCCACAATTTTGTAAAAATCATTTTCTTTCAAGAGCCAAAATATACCAAACCCCCACCCCCAAACTTGAGTTAAATAATGTTAAGCAATTAAAATCATTGGGGGTAAAGTTATTGGTCAATGCCAAGATTTGCAAAGACCGAAGGTCAACACCAACCATTCAAAAATTTTATCGATGAAGCACCAAGGTTGGTGGAAGAACATGTCACCTTTTGACAAGAAGAAGTGGGAAGGTGATAAGAGGTGTAATGGAAAAGGATTGCATCTCAATTTGGAGAGACGACACAGTGATAGTGATGATGGATTACTCGCATTATCATGATTGTCCAAAAGAAGGGATGGAGGTCCAATTTCTTCATCTTGGAGTTGATTCATCTCAACACCCGTGTCTTGTAAAAATGCGAGCTCATTAGCGAAAACTTCCTCAAAGCTTTCGTCGATGCCCCGAAGAATAATGTCATCAGAAAAAATGAGGTGATCGTCCGACTCTATAAAAAGTTCCTCATCAGTGTTAGATGTTGACCCGGACAACTCGGTGGAAGAGTCCGTGTCAAACAACGACATATGAAAAGAGTCAGAATTATGAGGTTGATCAAATTCGCTGCTGTCGACATCCATTAATTCGACAGAACACACATGAGCATAGGGTTCGGAGGGTTCACTTCCCAACTTGTAAATATTAAGCTCAATTGTCTTCTTTCCAAAGGATAGGGTCATAGAGCCGTTTCTACAATTGATTACTGCGTTGGAAGTGGCCAAAAAGGGTCGACCGAGTATCACCGGGATTTGATTGCGTGGGTTCGCTACAGGTTGTGTATCTATAACGATAAAGTCCACAGGGAATATGAATTCCCCGACTTTGATTAACATATCCTCTAGCTCACCCTTTGGTTGGGTGATAGATCGATCGGCCATCTGAAGAGTGCAATGCGCAGGTTTTAACTCTCCGATCCCTAATTGCTCATAAACAGAATACGGAAGCAAGTTAACACTAGCACCTAAATCGATTAGAGCACGGTTGATATTTTTACCCCCAATAGAAATTGAAATTGTAGGACTTCCGGGGTCCTTTCGTTTCTTGGGTAGTTGTTGTGTAAAAGCAGTGCTCATATTACTCGCAAGGAAAACTTTTTTAGGTACTTGAACTTTTCTCTTCCTAGTGCACAAGTCCTTTAGGATTTTTGCATATGACGGAACTTGTTGAATAGCATCTAGGAGAGGAATGTTTATATTAACTTGCTTAAAAATTTCCACAATCTTCTCCATTTGTGGACTTGGTCTGTTGCCCCTTAACCTGTTTGGATAAGGTGCTTTGTCAATAATGGTTTGGTCCAACATTGGAGAGGATTGTGGGGACGGATTCGATCCCAAAATTGGAGTGGGAATCGACTTAGATAGATTTGGCGAAATGGGCGAGGGGTTCGAGCCTTGGGGAAAACGGAGAATAGGCTCGGTTGAAGGTGGGAGACTAGACGAATTAGGGGAAGAAGAAGAAGAAGCTGGGGTATCAAATGTGTCACTAACATCAAACTGCTCACCCACTCGGTTATTCAGCTCTCTCCCCGATCTCAACGTAGTAACGACATTCACATTATGATTTTGTGAGTGGCCAGGATTAGGTATGGGTTGAGATGGGAGTTTCCCTTTCTCTCTCGCACTCATTGCGGCGTTTAACTATGCGATTTGGTTTTCTATTGATTTAATACTCTCACCATGGGAGGTGGAGTTTTTCGTTAGGGTATCAATAGAAGACCTCATTTCAGCCGAAATTTGCATGGATTGTTTCATGAACATATCCAAAGTTTGTGCAAGAGAGTTGTCAGTACCGGCCACTTGTGGTGTAGAAATGTTGGCCGGATTTTGGAAATTCTGTGACTGAAAGGGGGGTTGATTCTGTGGTTGTGGTTGCTGTGGAGGAGGTATTTGATAATTGCTTTTTTGGTTTTGGTTCCAAGCAAAGTTAGGATGATTCCTCCATCCTTGATTGTACGTAGAAGAATAAGGGTCATTTCTAGGTTGCTACTGAAAAGCAGCATTAGCTTGAAACGATGCATTCATAGGACATTCTTCCGTTAAGTGTGAAGGATCCGAACAGCAACCACAGACGGTCTTAGGAAGCGTGACCTGATTTAGGGAGAAAGATGAGAACTTGTTTTCAATAGCGTCGAGTTTCTTCTGTATCGCTGCCATTTCGGCTTTCACTGCGATAGAAATATCGAGCTAGTGAATACCTCCCTTAGTTGAAGGTGGTCTTACGCTTTCCCACTGCAACGTGTGTTCAGCAAGGTCTTCCAGATATTTCCATGCTTCACCGTCATCTTTAGACATGAAATTGCATTGACACATTGTTTCAAGCATCTGCATTGTCGCTGGATTAATGCCCTCATATATAATCCGACATAAATCCCATCTTTGTATTCCGTGATGGGGGCATTGGACAAGCAGATCTTTGAAACGTTCAAAGCACTTCCAAAATGGTTCATTGGGAAGGTGGGTGAACTGGTTGATCTCGCTCCTAATATGGGCAGTCTTATGGTTTGGGTAAAACTTCTTAAGAAATGCTATGACGAATTCATCCCAATTAGTGATAGAGTGTGCAGCAGTATTGTAAAGCCATTTTTCTGCCAAGTCGCACAGTGTGAATGGGAGAAGACGTAAGCGCATAGCATCTAAAGTCAATTGTGTAGTACCCATCATTGCGCATACGTTTTCGAATTTGGTGATGAAAACGTACGCGTCTTCCGACTCAAGCCCGTGAAATTTGGGCAGCAGATTTATATAGTGGGGTTTAATTTCGAAATTATCCCCGTTAGGTGGTGGAAGAGATAGACAAGTGGGAAGAGGACCACGAATAGGATATCATCTCTCTTGGAGAGAGATGCGCGGTGGATGTAGGGTTCCTAGGCACACACTAGAGGTCTCACAAGGCATCAACCATGCCAATTTCAAATTTAACGATGCCGAGAAAGCCTAGACTATGGATCGTTGGCTAGAATTCTAGGCGAAACAATAACTAGTAAACAACTTTAACTAAGAGTACGGAAATACAACCTTTGTAGATCCGGTCCTCCACCTCCATAGCTCCGCAATGAAGTCTCCTCGCTGTCCAAGTCGAACCCCGGGCTCTAGCGTCGGCTTCATCGGAGAATGGACGGGCTAGGTCATCGACGACGTGCCGAAGATGATCTACGTCGAAGCATCACTAGATCAAGCTCCACCTTCACCAAGCCATGAAAACTTGTGAAGGAAACACACTCTACTACTTGGCAAGAGGTAGAGGATGAAGAAATAGGAAGTGGGTAGACTTTAGAATTGGATTTCTCACTTGATTTCATCAATCACCATTGATGAAGTGAAGCTTTCTTCATGTGATGAAGAAGAAGAAGAAGATGAATATTATGATAAGTTGTTTTCTAAATAAAAAGTAAATCAATACTTATCATAATAATAACCATGGTCAAGTGTAGAGAATAAATCATGGTTAGTGGGAATGGTTAGGGTTAAGCATGGAGACAAAATGGTCACTTGGTCAAAGCTTCATGAAGCTTCAACATCCATCCAAAGAAAGCCACCATTTTGCATTATGCTTATCATTTTCCAAAATGAATAAATAAATAAATAAATAGATATGAAAATGAAAACCCTAACCATTACATAACCATGGTTTAAACTTTACACAAAACACAAGTTAGCATGCATCATCAAACATGATACATACAAGTGCACAAAAAATATATCACATATACAATGTGCACAAACCAAGTAAGAAAATCCATTTAAAGTAAACCAATACTAGTTAATGCAAAGTAATATATCAAATATATAATTATGCATTAAATCATTAAATCAACACTTGATTCAATGATCCGGTCATGTCGCACACAACCGACTAGTATACAATGTATCGGCTTATCGAATCAACGCTTGAATCGATAACTAGGTTATATCGCATACAACCATTCGACACATTGATCGCGAGAATGAAATACGGTATCACATACACGCATTATTCTCGGTCCCGCACATATCTCATATGCGCTCCTATTTCGTTTCGCTTGAGCCAGGAAACCTCTGTGTAGGACTCTAAAGACTCGTCAATACGCCGGCAGCAGATGATGATCATATCAAACACCCACAAGCCGCAAGCGGTCTGCTAAACGTAACGGCCACCCGGGTATTGAGCGATCAGAAGATCGACGAGCAAGCCCGCTCACACTCCAGTGAATCCAACCAGTAACACTACCGTACAGTCCGGTCTCGTCGTCTGATATGTTGCATATCTTGCCTAGGGGTGGTAAACGTTAGACCCCAATAGCTCGATAAGTCGTGTCGATATGAGGTCTATAACAGTTCGAGAAACTACTGTTAACACTTACCAGTAAATCTCAGCAACCCTGGCCAGGGATTTCCGGTTATAGCCAATCGAACACAGCGCAACATCAACCCCCCTATACCGGGAGAGACGAATCCCCTCCTATCGCTCATTGCCTCCATGTGACTCGGGACTGTACCCAAAAACCACCGTTTTGCACGCCCTCTTGGACGTGGTAAGATGGAAATCAAAGCACAGTGGGAACCACACAAGACTCTATGACGATCTCGGGTCAACAGACTACTCTGTACCAGTGTCACCAGAGAACTGCCATCTGACGTAAGGTATAATACCATCTGGGAGTTCTCGTCGAGTCCGTCCAGTGTACCCAGTCTCCACTGAGCACCCGTATATCATCTCCGATGTCAAACACCAATGGATATGGGATCATCTATCGCCCATCTGTATGGGTCAAGAAGGTATACGCTAGTCTACTCTGGTATATCGATGCCCCGTCTCGATACACCCACGACCAGGGATGATGAAGGATGTACTTAAAGACTACCATGTCCCCACTAGTATGATCCGCATCATAGTCCAGGTAGTCGAGTACACATCCTAAGGGCTTTACCAACATGTAACAGAGAGACAATCAGTATACACGTTAAGGTAAAGAGCAACCAGATAGCATACTATCATGTCGAGCAAGAAAGTCCTCCCTATATATATCCCAGCATCCACTACAATATACATCCAATGTACAGTAATGGCCTCTAGGGCATACATATAACTAACAATCTCCCACTTGCACTAGGGCCATCTGTAGCAGTGGTTGTAGTATCTCATACTCAACCATCCCATAAAAGTCTCTCTCTGGGAATAGGCCTTCGTGAGTGGATCCGCCGTGTTGTCCTCTGAGTCTACTCTCCTAACCTCGATCACTTAGAGATCAACCATCTCCATGATCAAGTGATACTGCCTTAGAATATGTCTGGATCACTGATGGGACCAGCGTTCCTTGGCATAAGCCACAACTCCATTGTCACACAATGGGAGGAACATAGTTCATCTCATGAACCAATATACACCCAAACAGCCTCTTTGGTAGCATCATAAGTAGCGATGTATCCTGCCTTTATCGTCTAGTATGCCACGGTATCTAGCTTGGAACTCTTCCAACATACCGTCCCTTTACTGAGGGTAAAGACAATGCCTATGACTGACATTCAGTCGTCTTTATCATCCTGGAACACTTCCAGTGATTCTCCCCAGGATCAATTGATACCATCTCACTACAACTAGTGAGTATCCTAACATCCAATTAGATCTATCTCATAGATCCAAAACTCAGGATTTAGGAGGTATCATTTTGATCCTACGTGGAGAATCATTGTGATAAGCGGAGATTGATCGAGCGTAGCATAGGAAACTCCTTCCCTATCAAGAGTATGTCATTCACGTACTCTACGAGGATTTTCACCATACTCCCTACTACCTTTTTGTTTATACAAGGTTCATCTACCATTTTGATGATGTCAAACTCTTTGACTAATCCATCAAAACAGATGTTCCAACTCCGCGATGCCTGCTTTAATCCTATAAAGCATCTTGCTCACGTTTCCGCTGCTCCCACTGTCTACGAGGCCCTCTGGCTGTGTACTTATAGACACACTCTTCTAAAACATCATTTAGAAAAGCTGTCATGACACCCAACCACCAGATATCGTAGTCATGGTACGTAGCCGTGGCAAGTAGGATCTGGATGGACTTAAGCATAGTTACTGGAAAAAGGTTTCATCATTATCCACGCCTGGTCGATGACGAAAACCTTTAACAAGTCTTGCTTTGAAAGTCTCAACTTTTCCATCTACACCAAGTAATCTTCTCAAGATATACTTGCTCCTGATGGGGATTTAACCCTTCAGATATAGCAACTAAAGTCCATACTTTGTTGGTGTATAAGGATTCCATCTCAGATCGCTAAGCATCCAGCCATTCTTACAGAGTCTCACTCTTGATGGCCAGCTCGAAACTAGTTGGGTCATCATCTCATGATGCATTCCTCGCTCCCACTGTCATAGAGCAACCGAAGTATCTCTCAGGTGGGTGAGGAAACCTACTAGATCGGCGGAGAGGCTGAAGTTCGTCGGTTGCTATTGAATCCTCTGGTTCTACCAAGTCATCTGCTGTCATTTGTATAGCTGGAACCTTTCCAGTTGTACATAACAGACCTTGCCTCGAGCTTGTCCGGATTTTTCTTTTAGACATAGGCCGGACAACCCCAAATCTTAACTAGCTTAAGACATGGGCTCTTCCCATACCATATCTTATATGGAATGGTAGGCACAGATTTGATTAGAACCCTATTCAATAGGTATGCAACTTCTCAAGCGCATAACTCCCAAAAGGAAATAGGTAACTCAGAAGTACTCATCATAGAGCACACCTTATCATATAGGGTGTGATTGCTCCGCCCCGATATACCAACGTACAATGGTGTATACGGAGGAGTAATGCTGAGAGAGAATCTTATTCTCCTTTAGAATAGTCCAGGAATTTCCGTGCTCTAGTATTCTCCTCCTCGATCACATCAAAGGACATAATACTTATACCCGTATTTTGGTTCTCTACTTTTAAATCATATTCTGTGAATATCTCAAAAGGTTCGGACTTATGTTTCAACAGGAACATATGTCTAAATCTAAAGAGATTATCAGAGAATGTAATGAAGTACAAAGAACCGGTCTTGGCATGTGTAGACTGGGGACCTACATACATCAACATGTATCATCCCAAGAGTTTACTAACTCTTTCTCTGCTTCCATTAAACAGAGCTATGGTCATCTTATCTCTGTGACATGACTAGCGAGTTCCACAAGATGTAAATTCAAACTAATTTAAATATGCATCTTTATGTAACTCTAGCTAGTCGGGTCGCATTGATATGACCTAGTCTACAATACCTCAAGAAGGAACCGTTCATTTCTGAACTCTTCCTCTTGTGTGTGTTCTGTATACTAGGAACTGTAGTTTGATTTAGAACATCAATGCTTTTAGATAACGTGCCTGAACCGATCAACTTTTGATATAGGAAATGTTCAAAACATTATCCATCTATACAAAATTTTATCATTTCTTTACTAATAAAGAGACTTATATCAGGTTCGGTATCTAATAACATTCGTTCAGAATCAATGTATTACTATACAGGGTGACAGTGACCAACAGACTTGGCTGCAACACTTGCCCCGTTTTCTGCCTCATGAAACTTATCACCCGTTCTCAGTTTTTCTACCCTTTTGTAGCCCTATGTAACATCTTACATATCTGGGATCCTGATCCGGTATCAAATACCCAGGATACAGAGGATACTGAGAAACAGTTCTGTGTAACGAACACACCCGAAGATGATGCATCATCATGCAATCTCTTCGTTTGGGCGGCACGGGAAATCTGGTATTCCCCAATTTCCTGCTCTGTCTTATAACAATTATAAGTTGGAGCGGGACCAACGTTCCCAAGCTCAGTATAACAAGCGGGTTCGGTCAATAATCCGTAATATTATCTTGATTAAGGCGTGATATGGTCGCTACCAGGAGAGAGAGAGAAGAAAACACTCAGCGTGCGCTCTTGCAAGAATAGATTGGTTTTACTTTATCTAATCAGGATGGCTCCCACTACTTTTTATCAAATCTTCCTTCAAACCCTAAAAGGAAAGACTAGCCGGGATTAATTACACACTACAAGTTCGTCAATCTTTCAGCCAGGCCAGTGTCGGTACTTTGAGGGAGGTCCCCGGTGCTTTCGCACGAACCTAATTAATGTAAACCTCGTTTTCCCAGAGGCGTAACCCCGTTGACACCTTTCTAGACACCTACTTGATCGGCTAATTGTAATGTGTAAAACTCTCCCAGGAGTAACACTTACTCGCAGCGGGTATCGGGATCCAACTATCTCATAGAAGGTATGCAATCTCATTGCAAATTTCAACACTTGAAATTCCCGATAATATTTTGCCCCGAACGATCTATGATCTTGACAAGGTCAACAAACCATAGACCGCAAGTCAAGTTCAACCCGTCATTTCTTGATTGAATCAAACCCACCCGTACGACCCTTGACAAGGTCAACAAGGTCGCACGACTACCCTAACTCAATCTGCATCATATGCATATGCAGATAAGCACTAATTAGCTACCGCACACTACGCCTTAACATAGTCAACAAACGTAGCACGAATGCTAACTAGTACTTATCTGAAATGACGGAGGGCTACGACAGGTTTTTCAGAAAACCTATTGCGTAATGAACTTGATATCGTTGTAGAATCAAATGATTTTTGAAATGGAGTGTTTTTGAGGCTTTTCTAGTTTTGCTAAAGGAGTCACTCCCGGTGAAGGGATCGTCGGTCCTTTCCTCGTCGAATGAGGTGCGGGATATATCATATATATCACTGTGCAAAGCAAAACACTTAAAAGCTATCAAAAGACAAACCGAGTATGTAGCATCTGCCAGTTATTGCTAAAGGAGTCACTCCCGGTGAAGGGATCTCGGTCCTTTCCTTATCGAATAAGGTGCAGGATATATCACATATACCGCTGTGCAAAGCAAGAACTGTAGCTACCTGTTTTATTTTGAAATTCGATTCTACAACATCTTAGGTTTCTTTTATTTCATTAATCATATTAATGAAGTCCCATCATTTAAGTACCTAAACATCACAGATAAATACGACGTACACTTATGCCATCCGCATTCGCCCCGATGTCCCCTCATGCACCGTTAGGTTAGGTAACTAACGGCAGAGCGGGGCAGGGCTAGCGCGGGTGTAAAACATAAGTAACGTCTATATAATATATCATATATACTATATACTGTATCTATCACAGAACATCACATGATCACATCACAGATATCGCAGCAGAAGAATCATATGAAATATTGGATATACTAGGACGTCCGTGTTTTCAATACGAGCCAGTATAAAACAAGGATTCCACGGTCGCGATGAATAGCCAAACCCACACCCCTAGACCCCTACGAGAGCGGCAAGCAACCCTACCAATTCTAGAGTTAGGAGACCCGGACTCGACTCCTCGAGTTGGTCTCCCACTGGACCCCAGAACCCGGTTACTTGTGCCCTCCTCCTTGGGTCTATCCTAGTGCAGAAAAGTAAATAATATACAAAAGGTGACTACTTCCGCAACCTGGAAGTGCCCCAATAAAAGAATATTACATACAAGTTTTTACATGAATGAAAATGAAAAACACTCATCTCACATAAAAACCCCCGGCTATTCGAACACGACGATCCAATATAACATATCCAGCAACACATAACATCACATGTCATCAACGTAAGTAAATATGTCCATCCCAATTGTCGTTGACATATAGCAACGAAACCGGCGATATCACATATTACACTTACGGTCACAGAAAAGAAAGTGTAAAACTACAACAGTTGGAATCCGCAACCACCTCAGACATCGCATGCCTGACCAAATGAATTACTTAGACATCGCATGCCTAACATTTATAAACCCCGCATTTTAGTCTCAAAATCGAAAACTCTTTTCAATATCAAGTCGGGCAATTCAACAAGATTCCCGACATCCTGATCGAATGCTCGTCGCAAACTTTAGTAGGCGGCCGCACCCACGATGCCGTCGACGAAGTGCACCAAGGCGGAACACCGCTACCGCGAGCACCCGGACGGATGCTTTCGGCGACGGGGTTCTCCTACAGTCACTTGGTCGGGACAATGGAGTGAGGCTGTCTATGAAGTTTGCCCGGCGAGTATCCACGTACGCTACGTGATTACGACGGACTTTTGATCACATCAAAATTCCGTGGCAACTGATCAAGTGAGACTAAACTGCTATGTTTATAATATTCATTCAGTTATCACATAACTTTTGTGAATTCCAATTGTTGTATCACATTCCGGAAAAACAGAAAATGTTAAACTTTCCGATCGAACAATCGAACACCCAAGTTTTCCCGATACAGATCAACATATGAAACAAGTCTAAAAACATTCAGTTCGTGCCTCAGTACCAACGGTCTAGCCGTAGAAGGGTCAAGCCAACGCCTCACATGTGGCACGCCGTACTGCCCCAAACCCGAAGGTTCAAAGGGCAGTTCAAGACGGTCACATAATCGAGTTAAGGTTTGTTGTTTTCTAGAGGGTCCATCGCGTTACTTGCACTACTTAGAACGTCTTTAAACCACGGAAAAAATCCAACACTTGGAAATTTCCCGACAGGGGAAAAATTGGGTATTTATATCCGGTCGAACTTTTTAACATATTCTAAAATTTATCCGGAAAAACACAGACAAGATTAGACAATCCGATCGAATCACCGAAGTCCCAACACAACCCCAGAAAACTCAACTGTTGAGTGCAGATTAAAACTTCCCAGAGAACATAGGAAACAGATACGGGCATTACTGTACTAAAACGACACCCCAATCATTACAGACGGCCGCGAAACCGCCGCAAAAGGAGTCTATTGCCGCGGTTCCGCGGCGCATTGGTGGAGTTAGGGTCTCGTTTTCTACAGTAACTCTTATAAATTCCTGCTATATTTTCTGCGAATTTTTAATTCTGAAAAATCTCTGTTTTTGAAAAAAGTCCAGAGAGCATGGAAAATTGGGGTTTCGGGTTCGTTCGGATTTCTAACGCCGTCTAGACTTCACCTAAGGCTCTAGCTAGGCTCTGATACCACTGTAGGGTTCCTAGGCACACACTAGAGGTCTCACAAGGCATCAACCATGCCAATTTCAAATTTAACGGTGCCGAGAAACCCTGGACTACGGATCGTTGGCTAGAATTCTAGGCGAAACAATAACTAGTAAACAACTTTAACTAAGAGTACGGAAATACAACCTTTGTAGATCCGGTCCTCCACCTCCATAGCTCCGCAATGAAGTCTCCTCGCTGTCCAAGTCGAACCCCGGGCTCTAGCGTCGGCTTCATCGGAGAATGGACGGGCTAGGTCATCGACGACGTGCCGAAGATGATCTACGTCGAAGCATCACTAGATCAAGCTCCACCTTCACCAAGCCATGAAAACTTGTGAAGGAAACACACTCTAATACTTGGCAAAAGGTAGAGGATGAAGAAATAGGAAGTGGGTAGACTTTAGAATTGGATTTCTCACTTGATTTCATCAATCACCATTGATGAAGTGAAGCTTTCTTCATGTGATGAAGAAGAAGAAGAAGATGAATATTATGATAAGTTGTTTTTTAAATAAAAAGTAAATCAATACTTATCATAATAATAACCATGGTCAAGTGTAGAGAATAAATCATGGTTAGTGGGAATGGTTAGGGTTAAGCATGGAGACAAAATGGTCACTTGGTCAAAGCTTCATGAAGCTTCAACATCCATCCAAAGAAAGCCACCATTTTGCATTATGCTTATCATTTTCCAAAATGAATAAATAAATAAATAAATAGATATGAAAATGAAAACCCTAACCATTACATAACCATGGTTTAAACTTTACACAAAACACAAGTTAGCATGCATCATCAAACATGATACATACAAGTGCACAAAAAATATATCACATATACAATGTGCACAAACCAAGTGAGAAAATCCATTTAAAGTAAACCAATACTAGTTAATGCAAAGTAATATATCAAATATATAATTATGCATTAAATCATTAAATCAACACTTGATTCAATGATCCGGTCATGTCGCACACAACCGACTAGTATACAATGTATCGGCTTATCGAATCAACGCTTGAATCGATAACTAGGTTATATCGCATACAACCATTCGACACATTGATCGCGAGAATGAAATACGGTATCACAAACACGCATTATTCTCGGTCCCGCACATATCTCATATGCGCTCCTATTTCGTTTCGCTTGAGCCAGGAAACCTCTGTGTAGGACTCTAAAGACTCGTCAATACGCCGGCAGCAGATGATGATCATATCAAACACCCACAAGCCGCAAGCGGTCTGCTAAACGTAACGGCCACCCGGGTATTGAGCGATCAGAAGATCGACGAGCATGCCCGCTCACACTCCAGTGAATCCAACCAGTAACACTACCGTACAGTCCGGTCTCGTCGTCTGATATGTCGCATATCTTGCCTAGGGGTGGTAAACGTCAGACCCCAATAGCTCGATAAGTCGTGTCGATATGAGGTCTATAACAGTTCGAGAAACTACTGGTAACACTTACCAGTAAATCTCAGCAACCCTGGCCAGGTATTTCCGGTTATAGCCAATCGAACACAGCGCAACATCAACCCCCCTATACCGGGAGAGACGAATCCCCTCCTATCGCTCATTGCCTCCATGTGACTCGGGACTGTACCCAAAAACCACCGTTTTGCACGCCCTCTTGGACGTGGTAAGATGGAAATCAAAGCACAGTGGGAACCACACAAGACTCTATGACGATCTCGGGTCAACAGACTACTCTGTACCAGTGTCACCAGAGAACTGCCATCTGACGTAAGGTATAATACCATCTGGGAGTTCTCGGCGAGTCCTTCCAGTGTACCCAGTCTCCACTGAGCACCCGTATATCATCTCCGATGTCAAACACCAATGGATATGGGATCATCCATCGCCCATCTGTATGGGTCGAGAAGGTATACGCTAGTCTACTCTGGTATATCGATGCCCCGTCTCGATACACCCACGACCAGGGACGATGAAGGATGTACTTATAGACTACCATGTCCCCACTAGTATGATCCGCATCATAGTCCAGGTAGTCGAGTACACATCCTAAGGGCTTTACCAACATGTAACAGAGAGACAATCAGTATACACGTTAAGGTAAAGAGCAACCAGATAGCATACTATCATGTCGAGCAAGAAAGTCCTCCCTATATATGTCCCAGCATCCACTACAATATACATCCAATGTACAGTAATGGCCTCTAGGGCATACATATAACTAACAGTGGATTCTGCTCACCTACGGGCGGTGGCAGCGTGGTGTTATAATTAGATGGAGTGCCATCCATCACGGTCGATGTGGTGTGTGGTGGGGGAAAAGAAGATGAAGAAGTACCGACTTCGGTGTCGATAGCAGGAACGCGGACAAGACGGGCACTAGGATCGCGTGTCCAGCCGAGCATGCACTAAGTGGGTTTAGTGCAAGTGGCAGCGTGTGTGTGATTTAAAATTGGCTTGTTTTGAAAAAGTGGGACTCAAGACAAATCTCCCTAAGATGCACAAGCAACCCTAGAGCTAAGGTCACCTTGGTCCAGTCTCTAGACCGCTCCTAGACTTCCAAAGGACAAGCCGCAGGATCAATCCTCTACCGCCTCCGTACTACCCTTGTAGCCAGAAAAGTGCCAGGTAAGTGGGAAGGAACCACGTCGTGGGCCTAATTAAAAACCACTAGCCTTCGACACACTTGCCTAGGCACTACAAAAATAATGCGGATAAACGATAGATTACCCACGACCTTCCTCTGTCCTTATTGAGCGCGGCAGTCCTTAGAGTCTGGTCTAAATATTTTTTAAATTAATGAAGGGTTGATCTATATGCTCAGTGTGTGATTTGTGGGGCTTAGGAAGGGAGATAAAATCCCCACCTAATCTTGATTTGGTCTTTGCCCCTTAAAGTCCGTATTAAATATGCAAAACAAAACCAATCACAAAACTATTGCAAAAAGATTTTTTTTTTTTTGCGACGCGATTTTGCAAAGAATCCTGCGGAAAATAGATTTTATTGGATTTAGAGGAGAGAGAAGGAGTTAAGAAATATACCAGAGAAGTTCGAAACCCTAGATCTCCTGCTTCCTCAAGTCCGCGACTCCAGATTCCCTCGCAAAATTCACACACAAATCGTTAAATATGCAATTTGCAGTTTTGTGTTAATAATGATATGACTCGTCTAAGAATCCAACACAAATAGTAAAAATAAAAAATTACGCACGTATCCCCGGTAACGGCGCCATTTGTTTGATACGAAAGAGTGTTTTTGTAGAATAACCGCAATCAATAACGGTGTCGCGTGTAGCTAGACCGAGATGAGTACGGGTCGTCCTCAGGGAAACGTGGAACCTTTTACTCTTACTTTAGATGTGTTGAGAAAGAGAGGAGGAATAAAGAATTTTGTGAAAAGTTCTAGATCTACGTTAAGCAAGAATGCAAAAATATAGATCTAGATTATTTTAGAGATTTAAATAATATAATAAGAGGGCTTGTAGGGTTCGTTAGGATTTAGTAGTCATGGACGATTAATTAAAAGTTACCCTTTTTATCCATTAATAGATTTAAAACTAGAACGACAGTGATGCGTGTAGATTAGGGTTTCTGGAGGGAAAAGGAATCTCACTCTTAACCCTTATCTCGACACGGAACTCCGTTCATATCTAGCCTTTACCAAAACAATCATTAATCTAATCTCTAATCGCGGTCGGAACTAACAAAGAATTGTTAGCGCGCCTGATTAGGATGTTAATGATTATTTTGATAAAGTTCATAAACTTTATAGGACTTAAAAAGGGTTTAGGGATGTTCATCATCCATTAGCATACCTTAATCCAACGAACCCTAACAAGCGGAGAATTACTCGCGCATGTTGGGAGAAAAAGAGATGGAAAGAAATTGCATCATTAAACTACGAAGAAATAGAATAAGAAAAAGAAAGCTACCTTTATTAATCAACAAAATTCATTACACTTGAATCCTTAGAAAATGATTACAAATCTAGTTGCTTCTCGATCTCTTCCAAGGAGGTAGATGAACAGTTGATGACCAGCCTGGATGCGTGAGCCGTCTTGGACTTCGTGATCTCGTCGGCTTGATGATTTTTCCAAGAGGCTCTCGGTCCTTATTTATAATCACAGAGCCAGAACCCTAGTTTCCTAATATGGAAACTAGTTGTTAGGATCCTAACCACCACAATCCCATATCTCAACTTTTCAAATCCACGGCGGAACCGCGACCATTGGATAGGTTTGGCCGCGGATCCACCCCCTTTTGGTGAGATCACGGCCTCTAATTTTTGTAGCTTCATATCTGTAACACTTGGTAATCTTTTGAGTATCTATACTTTGAAAATCTTTTCTACATTTCTACCAGAATTAGTTTCTTGAATATCTTTGGTAGATTTGATTTGCCAACTTTGATTTTCTTGATTTTAGTCCTGCAAATTCTGCACAATATCTCAACAAATAATATTTAGTAGAGTTGTTATATTGAGATATTAACTTAACCATTAAGAATTGGTCAAAAGTATTTAATAAGGTAAGCATATTTAAATGGGCCAAATGTTACATGGATATTATATGCTTACTTTTTCCTACAAAATGTTATTTATAATATATAAACACATGAAAATAGTATTTTTACAGATAAACTCTCATATGTATCATATATTATAATAAACACCTTTTATTATATAATAATAATAGGAAAAATGTCATATTAAATGTGCAGTTTTATCAACTGAACATGCCCCAATAAAAGAATATTACATACATTTAATTTTACATGAATGAAAATAAAAACTCTCATCTCACATAAAAAAAAACCCGGCTATTCAGAACGCGACGATCCAATATAACATATCCAGCAACACATAACATCACATGTCATCAACGTAAGTAAATATGCGCATCCCAATTGTCGTTGACATATAGCAACGAAACCGGCGATATCACATATTACACATACGGTCACAGAAAAGAAAGTGTAAAACTACAATATTTGGAATCCACAATCTCTTTAGATATCGTAAATCCGAAATATCACATACTTCGCATTTCATGTTTAACTGTATGAATTCCACATATTGTATCGCATTCCAGATAAATAGACAGTATTAAACTTTCCGATCGAATAATCAAATACCCAAGATTTCCTAAATAACTCAATACTTGAGCGGAGTTCAAAAATTCCAGAATACGTCACAGTAGCAACGGTCCAGCCGTAGAAGGGTCAAGCCAACGCCTCACATGTGGCACGCCGTACTGCCTCAAACCCTAAGGTTCAAAAGGCAGTTCAAGACGGTCACATAATCGAGTTAAGGTTTGTTGTCTTCTAGAGGGTCCATCGCGTCACATGCACGTTTTTCCGAAAGATTTAAACCCGAGAAAAATTCAACACTTGAATGTTTTTCGTGCCCGGAAAAATTAAGTTAATGATATCCGTTCGAACATTTTAATACTTTCTAGATTATCAGGAATAACAAAACAAAATTAAATTCTCCGATCGAATCGACGATTACAAAATAAACTCCAAAATACTCAACACTTGAGTCAGTTTTAAAAATACCCAGAAAATATCAATTACAGAAATAGAAATTACAGTATAAAAATGATGGCATATCTCCTCTGTACGGCCGCGGAACCGCGGCCCAAGCAGGGTACGGCCGCGGTTCCGCGGTGGCTTGTACGGAATATGCTGTCGTTTTTCACCACAATTCTTAGAAAACCCTGCTGAATTTTTTAGGTATTTTTAATACTGAAAATACACAGTTTTAAAAAAATGTACAGAGAGGAGGTTAACTTTGACGTATTCGGGTTCGTTCGTAGTTTTAACTTCGTTAACACATCGCCTAATGCTCTAGCTAGGCTCTGATACCACTGTAGGGTTACTAGGCACTCAAACAAGGGTTAAGAAAGCATCAAACATGCCCGTTTAAAATTTTATCCGTGCCGAATAATCCTAAACAAGATCGTTGCTAGAAAATTAGGGTTTCATATGCTAGTAAACTACGTTTACGACTAAGTGAATACGAAATACAACCTTTGTAGATCGGTCCTTCACTTTTTTAGCTCCTTGTTGATGTCCCTTCGCTGCGATCGTGGTTCTCCCGGACCTTTGCATGGCTTCACGAGACGAAAGACGCGTCATTGCTTGAAGTCTTCGAGGCCGAAGATGATCTACGTCGAGGGGATGCCAACTCAAGCTTCTACTTCACTAACTTGAGAATTAGTGAAGCAAATACCCTAAACTAAAGTGCTAGTCTAGTAGAGGATGGAGAAATAGGAAGTGGGTTCTCTTTAGAATTTTATTTCTCACACTCTTTCTCACTTTGGATCAAACCCTAGCAAGTTTTTTCCTTTTCACAATGAAGAAGAAGAAGAAAAGAAAGAGATGAGGATAATGATCAAGTGAGAAGTCTAACCATGGTGAATGAGTATCATATACTAACTCTTGTAGAGACATAACCATGGTGAATACTTATGGTTGGGTTAACAAATATCCATGGTAAAAACAAACTTAGTGGACTTAGTCAATGCGTCTACAAGCTTCCATATGCTTCATGCATTGTGCTAATTCTCCACTAATTTTGTAATTACTTAAAATATAAAATCCCAACATAATATATAGCATGTTGTAAGTCTCATACACCCAAGTCATATGTATCATCAACCATGATACAATAAGAAAACACATTTTTAATATATATCATATATACATTAAAGTTGTGCTCATGTGAGAAAAACCCTAAAGTGAACAAGTGTTAGTTAATGTAAACTAGTATATCAAATATACAATTATACAATAAATTATTAAATCAACACTTGACTTAATAATCCGGTCATATCACATATAACCGACTAACATCCATTGTATCGACTTATCGAATCAACACTTGATTCGATAACCCGGCTATATCACATATAACCTCGCGATACAAAAAGTCGCGAGAATAGAATACGGTATCACATACACGCATCATTCTCGGTCTCGCACATATCATATATGCGCTCCTATTTCGTTTTGCCTGAGCCAGTAAAATCTCTGTGTAGGACTCTAAAGACTCGTCAATACGCCGGCAGTAGGTGATGATCACATCAAGCACCCACAAGCCGTCAGCGGTACTAGCTGGACGTAACGGCTACCCGAGTATTGAGCGATCAGAAGATTAGCAAGCAAGCCCGCTCCAAATCCTGTAAAAGCCTGCCGGTAACACTTCCCGTACAGTACGGTCTCCTCGTCTGATATGTCGCATATCAAGTCTAGGGGTGGTAAACGTCAGACCCCAATAACCGATAAGTCGTGCCGATGTGAGGCTCATAACGGGTCGAGAAACTACTGGTAACACTTACCAGTAAATCTCTAAATCAGCCATGGCCAGGGCCTTCCCTGTTACGGCCAATCGAGCACTGCGCAACATCAACCCCCAATACCGGGAGAGACGAAACCCCTCCTATCGCTCATTGCCTCCATGTGACTCGGGACTGTACCCAAAAACCACCGTTTTGCATGCCCTCATGGACGTGGTAAGGTGGAAATCAAAGCACAGTGGGAATCACACAAGACTATATGACTATCTCGGGTCTACAGACTAACCTGCACAAGTGTCACCAGAGAACTGCCATCTGACGTGAGGTATAATACCATCTGGGAGTTCTCGGCGAGTCCGTCCAGTGTACCCAGTCTCCACTGAGCACCCGTATACTATCTCTGATGTCAAACACCAATGGATATGGGATCATCCATCGCCCATCTCATGGGTCGAGAAGCGTATACGCTAGTCTACACTGGTATATCGATACACCCACGACTAGGGACCTTGAAGGATGTACTTATGAACTACCATGTCCCCACTAGTATGATCCGCATCATAGTCCAGGTAGTCAAGTACATATCCTAAGGGCTTTACCAACATGTAACTACAAAACAGTATAAAGAGACTAGTATACATGTTAAAGTAAAGTGCAACCAAATAGCATACTATCATATCGAGCAAGAAAGTCCTCTCTATATATGTCCAAGCATCCAATATAATATACATCATCTGTACAATACTGGCCTCTAGGGCATACATACAACTAACACAGCCAACATAAAGCGAATGGCCCTCCTGTTCCAAGACATGGTGGGAATGATGATCCAACAAGACCCTCCAGTTGAAGATCCCTCGATCGTCCTTAAAGGCGGTAGGGGAGAAACGCCAAATCCTCCACCGGCTCTGTCAACAGTCAAGGAGGAGACAATATCCAAAGCTGACTTGGACGAGTATATAGCCCAACAAATACGGGTTCATCATGCGACTGAGGAAGCCGGTCAGGTCGTAAAAACATGACGACCATATCCGAGATGGTACGATCAGATAAAGTACCCGTCGGGCTATACAATACCCAAATTCCATGTCTATAAGGGGACGGGCAATCCCCACCAGCATGTTGCCCAGTTCAGGGCGCTCTGCGGCAACACCAGCGGTGATGATAAATTTTTGCTTCGCCAGTTCGTCGGCAGCTTGTCAGATACAGCGTTCGAGTGGTACTCTGAGCTCCCAAACGACTCTATCAAGACATTTGCGGAGATGGAACTGCTGTTTACTCAGCTTTCGTAAGCGCCAGCGAACGCACCCCGATGACGGCATTGATTAATGCCAGAGTGAAGCCAGGCGAGACATGGGTCCAATATGCTATACGGTGGCGAAACTTATGGTCAAAATGCGAGCAACGCATTGAAGAAGCTTCTACAGTGGGTATGTTTGTGGGAACCCTTGATCCGCAAGCAACCATCTCGCAATTTATGATGTTCTTCAAGCCGACTACCTTCCAGGCCCTGATCGACAAGTTAGCGCAAACGGATCAGATGGGCCATAGACCTCCTCTTCCGAAGCCGGACTCCCGAAATAAGAAGGGGAAGGGGAAAGTGGTCGTTGTCGCTAATGCTCAACAACAGCCGAGCAACTCGAAGCCGGTTGTCCGTCAAAATAATATGTGTCCGCACGTACCCCTTGAGGAGAGGCTAGGACGTCCTTACTCATTTCCCCGAGATAAAACGAGAAGATTATTCGAGCTGGCGTTGCGCAACCGACTCATAAATCTGCCGGATCCAAAACGTCCGTCGCAACCAAATGATGTCAATGAGCCCAACTACTGTCCCTATCACCGAGTACTGGATCATCCGATCGAAGATTGCTACATCTTTAAAAATTAGATTGAAGACCTGTACCAACAGGGCAAGTTCGCGTTGTCCGACAGATGGAAGGTGAATCCGCCGCAGCCTCACACCCCTAAAAGGATGAATACGCCGGGGGCAACGTGCTCTCTCGTTGAAGAAGCTCTATGGGAGGTCGTACTATCAGCTAAAACAAAGAGGATGCTGAACAATCTTCAAACATGCCCAGCGATCAGGTGGAAGAACCCGTTGGAACCTCAGATCATTGAAGGGATGTTGAAGCCGCGTATAACTCCAAAGACCGATGGTGGTGGCCCAAGCACTCACAACCAGCCGTCAAAATCTTCAAAGAAGAAGAAGAAGAAATCCAAGAAGCCCGTGAAGCCTAGCGACAAACGCACGGACTTACAAAAACAAATTGACGCGCTGGAGGAATACAACCAGAAAGCACGGACTCCCATTACACTCTAAGAGTTTCTCAACCACGTCTTTCAAGAGGAAGATGAGGGAGAAAGTTCGTCGGATGAATCTGAAGAATACGTAGCGAGCTGTCATGTGATTTCCTATTCGTTCACGGACGATGAGGAGACTCCTTGCACTGAAAAGCTGGGGGCAGATCCTGAACCAAAAATTCTGGGGCCATCAGATGAAGTAATTGACGCATTCTTCAACGAAGCTCTGTTGAAAAGTAAAGCTGATCGGGAACGCGAGACGACCATATTTGAAAGGGCCAAGCGCCAGCGACTTGACGAAAGAGTTGAGACACTCCTGCTGGAGCAAAATACATCCACCACGGATAAAAGCAAATTCAAGACGAGGAAAAGGTTTGCTAAGGCCATATCAATAGGCATGAAGCTACCATCCTCTGTGTCACGCCCTGCTTCCCAGTGTACGACGAAAGGGACGCGACGAGATCCGCTACGTATATACTTAGAAGTACATACGCTAAGCGTATCTAAGAAATATAAAAGTAAATCACAAGAGACAAGAGATATAGAAATAACATCAACTTTATTAATAACATTCTTTTGTATAATGCATGAAAAGTAAATACAACTGAAATGAAAAGCGATGCCTAAAAAATGGCATAACAGGAAATGCAAATACTGAATAGAACAAGGTATAAAGTCTAGAGCTCGGGGTTTTCGTGAAACTGATCCAAGTCTTCATCGGTGGGCTCGATCTCTGCTGGGTCCAAAGCACCTGACGACATTCAAAGAAGAAGGAAATAGAATGTCGTCAGCGAACAGGTCGCTCGGTAAGTCCCAAAGATAAAGAGGAATTAGAAAGATAGAATAAGAAGTATCTTTTAAAGTTGTATACTATTTATTGTAATGTAGTATTAACGCTGTTGTTTATATCTTGGTACAAAAGAATGCCAGTGTATACGAGAGGGGTCTCTATATGCTAGAGACCAGGGCAAACGGAATATAGAGTACAAGGCTCCATTATACAACCCGGAACAACGGCAATTGGATTCATTTTAGGTGTCTTAATCTTACTGCCTCGTGCCACCTTTAACACCTTCCGTACCAATCTACCCCTTAAACCCCGTAGTGTTTTGTTTGTATTGTAGTATTGTATTGTGTAAGTTGGATGACTGACCGAAACCATGATATCAGTAAACAGATTGTAACTGCATAATCAGGTAAATAGAATAACGGAATAATGGACGTATATCCATGGTTTGGTTCAGTCAAGTTGTATAGATTGTTAACTGGATTCTGGGATTCATGTGTTCATATTAAGTTGGAATATTAAAGAATGTAGATTGACTTGAATCATATTCAAGTCAGAAATAATCAGACTCAAATCCGAGTCAGACCAAAAGAAATGTAAGTCGTAGTTCTATAAGTGTTAGGGTCCTTATTGTAATTTATAAAACTTGAGGGATTTTTATGTAAAAATACTTTTGTATAGTTTTCAAGATACACCCCAAGTATTTATTATTCGTCTTTATAGTTATAATGAATGTGATTTATTTTGTGATATTTCTAATGAAAATATCCTAGTTTCATAATTAAAGGTATTAATTTGTAATATTGATTTATTCGAAATTCATGGTATTTTAATGTAACTTTTAATCTTGTAATTTTTTTAGGAAAAGATGGAACCTTTATCTTATAATAAAATAGGTGTTTGAATGATAAATATACATATGTTTATACAAGAAAAATTTTTAATAAATATTTTATTTTCCAAAAAATCTCATTTTTCTTAAATGTCGTATTTTAAACCTTTCGAGACCGAATGCTCCTTGCGGAGGTATGAATCTCGCACTACTAAGCCCGAGGGTGCACGATAAACCTATTATCCCTAACGAGTTCCCCAAAGGTGGGTTGTAGTGGCGCTTTGCAAAGATTTAATAAATACTAATCATTTAAAAAACGATTTTATAAAGATAAGGTATTTATTTGTAAAAGGTGTAAATTTCCGTATTTTAGATTCTAGGGTTTCCTAAGCCAACTAGCCTATTTCTAAATGGTCTAAATGATAAATCATAGAAGGCTCAAATCGCCTCTTCACCGCCAATTGCGGCCAGGTAAGTGCCAGGTGAGTGGGAGGCTCTCCACTACAAGTAGTGGTCCTAATTAAGTAACCACTCGCCTTAGACACAGTTGCCTACACCACAAAGCCAGGTTTAGATAAACGATCGATGTCCATGACATATCGTATTTTCCTATTAAAAGATTTTGTTTTAAAATTGTATACAACTTAGAACTTTCAGAAAAGGTTTATGAAGAAAATGGTATTTTAATGTAACGTCTTGTATTAACGTATTCTAATTTTTGATGATATCAATTAGGGTTGTATTTGCGTGTGTGTGGAGGTAGGTCATTACCTCGTGATCTACATTAAGGTATAGCAATTTTTAAGGGTTAAATGTGATAACTAAACATAGTGGTATTTAAGTGCGAAAATACGGTATTTTGCAAAAGTTATCATTTCATGTGAGAAACTTTATCCAAATTGATTTTTAAGTGATTAGTAGTCAACATGAATATGTTTAAGCATTATGGCATTAGTGACAAGTGAGTTTTGATAGAAAACCGAATCGGAAATCGGTTTTTTCCGATTTCCGTCGGGTTTGAAAAATCGTATTTTAATGGAAGAAAGAAAGGTAGAAAAGGGGGGACTTACGGGTTTGAACAATGCTAGAGAGTGATAGGAAGGTAGTGGGTTTGTCGGTGCGTCGAAACGTCGTGAAGAGGTCCTAGTACGATCGCCGGGATTTCGCCGTCGATTTCGGCAGCGCTTCGCCTTTCGCTCGTTTTCCGACGTACCAAGTTCTCTTGAAATTTTTAGAGAGTGGACTTAGGAATGTAGGGTGAGAGGGCAGAGGGTATGGGGGTTTATATAGGGTTAGGGTTTTTAATAAAAAAAATTATAAAAAATATACAAAATCATTAAAAATTCATTAAACATAGGAGTAAAAGGGATTTATTGGCCAAATGATAACCGATCCAAGCATTTAGAGTATGCAGGAGGGTGGACCAGGTCAAGAACCAACTTTTCTCTGTTGGTGTCTCGGCCGTCCGGCCAAGTCCGGCCGGCTGCGCCGGACCGAGTCGACCGAGTCGCCGGCCGGCGGCGCCGAGTCGGGCCGAGTCAGGGGTCCAATGGCCGGGGATTCTTCAGGGGTACAATTTGGTATATTTACTTTTTATTGTCCAGTACATATTTTGGGAGTTATGGCCTTTTTACCGTTGGCTTCCAAAAAAATTAAAACAAAATAAATACAAAAATAATGTGGGGCATGGGATTTGAACTCCGGTGGCTTGGTTCAGCAGTGCAAGGTATTACCAATTAGCTACAAGCTCCTTCTTGTAATTATGGAGTGAAATAAATACTTAAAGAGATATCAGCTGTAATAAATTCTCCAAGTATACATTGAATTTAAATCAATTCTTTGTACATTAAAAATGGAGTTGTTACAGTCTACCCTCCTTACAAAAATTTCGTCCTCGAAATTTACAACTTTTATTTGAGGACTAGTTTACAAAGAGGTGTGGATATCTAGTACGCATTTCATCCTCCCTTTCCCAAGTGGACTCTCCTGGAGTGTCTTTCCTCCACATCACTCGAACCAAGTTAACTTCCTTGTTCCGAAGTGTCTTCACTTTCCTGTCCAGGATCTCCATGGGCTGTTGCTCACAAGACAAGTCGGGCTGTATAGTGAGCTCGGAATGATCGAGAACATGGCTGGGGTCACTCACATACTTTCTGAGTTGGGATATGTAGAACACATTATGCACTCCTTCCAATGAGGGTGGAAGCGCTAAACGGTATGCCACTTCACCGACTCGTTCGAGTATGTCGAACGGTCCAATATATCTCAGACTTAGCTTACCCCGTCTTCCAAAACGGATCACTCCGCGGTTCGGAGATATCTTCAAGAATACGTGATCTCCTGGATGGAACTCCAAGTGTCGTCTCTATGCATCAGCCCAGTGCTTCTGTCGATCTTGGGCTATGCGCATCCTTTCCCTGATAGTACGAACCACATCAACAGTTGCTACTATCATCTCCGGTCCAAGAAGTTTTCTATCTCCGATGTCGTCCCAACTTAATGGCGATCGACACTTCCTTCCATACAATGCTGCAAAAGATGTCATTCCTATGCTTGCTTGGTGGCTGTTGTTGTACGAAAACTCCACAAGATGTAGGTGATCTTCCCACGATCCTTTGAAGTCTAACATACACGCTCTGAGCATATCCTCCAAGATCTGAATAGTTCGTTCCGACTGACCATCTGTTTGTGGATGATAAGCCGTGCTGAAGTTCAGACTTGTTCCCAAGATTTCTTGCAGACTCTGCCAAAATTGCGATCGGAATCTGGTGTCACGATCGGAGACAATGCAGACCGGTACTCCATGAAGTCTCACAATTTCCTGTATGAGTTCATGGGTATCAGAGATAGTACATTATGAAGAGTTTTAAATCTAAATTAGATTATTACCTCCATGTACTTCTTTACTAGTGTCTCAGTTGATTGACCAACTCGAAATGGGATGAAGTGAGCCGACTTTGTGAGTCGATCCACAATGACCCATATGGCATCGTTACCCTTTGTGCTGCGGGGAAGAGCAGTCACAAAGTCCATCGTGATGTGTTGCCACTTCCATTCTGGGATTGGTAACGGTTGAAGTAATCCAGCAGTCCTGTGATGTTCAGCCTTTACTTGCTGACACACCAAGCATTTTGCGACGCTTCTGGCTACTTCACGCTTCATTCCATACCACCAATAATTCTAACGTAGATCTTTGTACATTTTGGTACCTCCAGGATGTACTGAGTAGGGAGAGTTGTGGGCTTCTTTCATTAACTCTTCCTGAACAGGACCTTTTGGTACACACAATCTGCTGCCGTATCTCAAAGATCCGTCTTCATGGATGATGAAGTCTGTTCTGAGTCCATTCTCCACTTGTTCTCTGATCTTTTGCAACTTAGCATCGCTGGCTTGAGCTGCTTTGATCTGATTGACAATGGTTGATTGAACTTGTAAATTCATCAAACTTGAAGCATTACCTGGCATAACTACTTCAATCTCCATCTGATGCAAGTCTTGTTGAAGCTTCCACTGAGCAATGAGATTCATTGCTAATGGTTGGCGACTAAGAGAATCAGGTACTACATTCACCTTCCCTGGGTGATATTGCAAGTTGATGTCAAAGTCCGCCATGAGTTCTAACCATCTTCTCTGCCACATAGTCAACTCCTTCTGAGTAAACACGTACTTCAGGCTCTTATGATCTGTGTAGATGTTCACTCGTTCACTAAGTAGGTAATGACGCCAAATCTTGAGAGCAAAGATGACGGCTGCCAACTCCAAATCATGCGTCGGATAATTGCGCTCGTGAATCTTCAGCTGTCTTGAAGCATAAGCCACAACCTTACCGTGCTGATGTAGAACACAGCCTAATCCCTTACCGGATGCATCGCAATGCACTTCGAATCCTCCAGATTGATCCGGTATGACGAGAATAGGTGTCGATGTCAACCTTGACTTGAGTTCTACGAAAGCTTGTTCGCATGCTTCTGACCACATAAATTCTTCATCTTTACGTGTGAGCTTGGTCAGGGGCGTTGCTATCTTCGAAAAGCCTTCAATAAACCTCATGTAATATCCAGCTAAACCCAAGAAACTTCGAATATCCTTCACTGACTTTGGTGTAGGCCATCCACTAACTGTTGAAACTTTCGCTAGATCCACAGAGATTCCTTCTCCTGATACGATATGTCCAAGAAAACCAACTTGATTTAGCCAAAACTCGCACTTGCTGTACTTGGCATAAAGCTGATGTTGTCGAAGAGTTTCCAGGACAATTCTTAGATGTTCTGCATGTTCTTTCCGACTCTTCGAATACACCAGGATGTCGTCGATGAAGATGACAACAAACCTGTCTAAGTACTCCCGGAAAACTTGATTCATAAGGTTCATGAATATTGCGGGTGCGTTGGTCACTCCGAATGGCATCACCAGAAATTTGTAATGTCCATAGCGAGTTCTGAAAGCTGTTTTGTGAATATCAGCTTCCTTGACCTTCACTTGATGATAACTTGAACGAAGATCTAATTTAGAGAAAACACAAGATCCACTGAGCTGATCGAATAAATCATCGATGCGCGGGAGTGGATACTTGTTCTTTATAGTGACTTCGTTCAAGGCTCTGTAATCGATGCACATTCTGTATGAACCTTCCTTCTTCTTCACAAGTAATACAGGTGATCCCCAACTTGAAGTGCTGGGACGAATCCATCCTTTCGCTAGTAATTCGTCCAACTATGTTCGGACTTCCTTCAAACCTTCCGGACTTAAACGATAGGGTGCTTTGATCACCGGTTGTGCTCCTGGTACTAAATCAATACTGAATTCAAGAGCTCGATCGGGAGGCAAACCTGATATATCGTCAGGCAATACATCGTCGAACTCTCGAACCACATCTGGTCTTGATTCTTCCTCCGCTTGAGCTTCTGCAACTGTTGCTTCCCTTGGCTTCGCTTTGTAGGTACTTAGCCCCAGTGTACGGTCTCCGCTTTTGAAATAGAAGACCGGATGGTCTGGGATCTCGAATACTACCCTCCTTTGACGACAGTCAATGGTAGCATAAAAAGTTCCAAGCCAATCCATTCCTAGAACCACATCGAAGTTCGGTATGTCCAGCACTTTGAAGTCAGCATAAAACTCTCGACTGCAGACGACGACTGGACAAAAGCTGTATCCCATGGTTGCCTTTAGAACGCCATTTCCTGAACTGACATTCCAGCTGGATATAAGCGGTGAGACTGGAATCGCATGGGTTCGGACAAACCGTTGTGACATAAAACAGTGTGATGCTCCAGTATCAAACAGTGCAAGTGCAGGGATTGAGGATACTAAGATTGTACCTAAGGTATGTGGGATTTGTTTTAGGTATAGAAAATATGTAACTAAGTAGCAGAATAGAAAAGCAAAGTTTGAAAAGAAAAGTTTACCAGTGACTTGGCCAGTGGCCTCAACTTCTTCCACGGACATCGTGAAAGCCTGGCGCCTGGGTACATTCCTCCTGGCCTGAGGAGCATTCCTCGGAACATTCCTTTGAGTTTAATGGAACTGACGAGGAGGTGGTGCAGCTTGTGGTCCTCTGGGTGGAGCAGGTAGTGCAGGTCTGGGAGTAGGTGCCTGAAGAGCTGGTCGCTGCAGATAAGTAATTGCTGACCTGGGTGCAGTAACTGGTTTCTGTCTTTGGGGACAAGACCCAATATCGTGAGTACCTGAGCCGCAGACTAAGCAAAGGCGGTTGGCTCGACGGCAGTCCTTCATCATATGTCTAGTTCTCTTGCAGTAGGTGCAAAAGGCTGGGCTGGGACGATGGGTTGGTACTCCGGGTCGCCTTGGCACGAAAGGTGGCCTGGACGAGGCTCCACCTGCCATCTGATTGGCAGGGCGCTTGACTCCTGCAGACTGAGGTCTGCCCCTTGCTTTTATCACTGCCTCATAGCTGCGGGCAGCTTCTAGAGCATCCTCATGAGTCAAAAAATTTCCCGTGGCTAGAGCAGCCTGAATCTCCGTGTCCAGTCCTTGTTGAAAGCGACGGGCTCTGATCTCGTCCGTCGGTATCAAGTGTGCCGCGAATCTGTTTAAAGATTGTGTTAGCTGTGTAGTATGTGAAATTTAAAAATTGAACTATCGTGACATATCTTACCGGCTTAACATGGTGAATTCAGCGTCGTATTCATCTACTGATTTGTCCCATATTGAACCCTGTTGTAGATGAATGAACTGCTGCACCATTCCAAACCTGGCAGTCACAGGGAAATATTTCGCGTCGAACTTCTCGCAAAAAGTCTTCCATTCAATCGGCTGTACAAGACGGCTTTCTTCCGCCTTCCACCAGTTGCGAGCATTATCCGTGAGCTGTAGTTTTGCTACACGAACCCAAGCGATGTCTGGCACTTGAGCTGCTGCCAGATCGTCTTCGATGCTTTGTGCCCATTCTTCCGCTTCAAGAGGGCTTCCTTTTCCAGAGAACTGTTTGGGATGTAAAGCCCTGAATTGCTTTACTCCCAGTGCGTCGGTTTCAGGACGGTTCAGAAGTTGTTGTTGTCTCTCGAGAAGGCTGCGGATCGCTTCCAGTAGCACTGTTTGCTCGGTGGTTGGTGCAGGAACAGCTGGTACGAGAGGTAGTGTTGGAGGTGTGTTGTTGACGTTGGTGCTGGTGTTGTTCGGGGAATCCATAACCTTGAAGAAAAATTTGGGTTAGGACAGATTCAAATACATGAAATGATAAGATTCAAGGAATAGAAATTTGTAAGATTCAAGAAACATGAATTGTAAAGAATGTTTTAGTTGCTGGTTCTTGTGTTATATTGCTTAGGTTGTTCACGCAGACCAGAACTGCATGATAGGGATTCATACAGCTCTGACCTGCATTGTCCACCAACAAAACCTGTCACGCCCCGCTTCCCAGTGTACGGCGAAGGGGACGTGACGAGGTCCGCTACGTATATACTTAGAAGTACATACGCTAAGCGTATCTAAGCAATATAAAAGTAAATCACAAGAGACAAGAGATATAGAAATAACAACTTTATTAATAACATTCTTTTGTACAATGCATGAAAAGTAAATACAACTGAAATGAAAAGCGATGCCTAAACAATGGCATAACAGGAAATGCAAATACTGAAAAGAACAAGGTAAAAAGTCTAGAGCTCGGGGTTTTCGTGAAACTGATCCAAGTCTTCACCGGTGGGCTCGATCTCTGCTGGGTCCAAAGCACCTGACGACTGTTGGGGTAAAAATTTACACCCCGGTTGACCAAATCAAAATCAAAGTCAACCCCCAAGCCAGGTGGGCCCAAGCCCAGGTCAAGCGGGCCCATGCCCAAGTCGAGCCCGCAGCCAGCCTTCCGCCATGCCAACAAAAAAAATCATGTAATAAATAATTTTTATGTAATTTTTTATACATGAATGTATGCAAAATGAGCATAAAGCCGATATTTTGTAAGCCCATGGCTTATGTGCAAAAATGAAATGGCACATGAGCCATGGGATGGCTAAAATGCAATTTTTGTAAACCCCAAGGGGCTATATGTAAATATGTAAGCCTATAAAAGGCAACATGATGATGAATAAAAAAAGACTTTTCATTCTCACAAAAAAACCTAGGGTTTGTATCTCTTTCCTTTTTCTGAAGGTCTCAATCCTTCTTCTTTCTTTTAAATTAAATCAAGAGTTTTACTCTTTCTTTTCCAAAACTAAGTAGTTTTCCACCACAAAACCAACAAAGGGGAACTTGGATCTGTCATCAGATCTCAAAAAGGAGAGATTTTGAGATCTCACATCTCTTGATCTTCAAGATCCAGCAAACAACAGGAGGAAGAAGAAGAACCCCTTCCATTAACCCCAAAAACACACTCAGGAGTCCAATTCCTCTCTGATTTCTCTTTCGAGAAATCTTTTTTTTTTAGGCTAAAAGCCTCTTTTTCTCGCCGGCGCTCAAGCGCAGAGCGCCCGCGTGCCGACACGTGGCGCGCTTGCGCTCCAGCGCTCAGCGCTCGAGCGCAAAGCGCTCACGTGCCGACACGTGGCGCGCTTGCGCTCAAGCGCAAGCGCTCGAGCGCAAGTCGCCCCGGTGTCGACACGTGGCGCGCTTGCACTCCAGCGCTTGCGCTCGAGCGCAAGTCACCCCCGTGCCGACACGTGGCGCACTTGCGCTCAAGCGCAGAGCGCCCACATGCCGACACGTGGCACTCTAGCGCCTGAGCGCACAGCGCCCAAGGTGCTGCCCCACGCATCCTTTGGATGTCTTTTCCCCCTCTTTTTATGTACATACATATGTATATACATATGTATACATATTTACACACACACATACTCCGCGACACTGTCCCTGTTAGAAAAAATTTCTAACGGGGCGCTGCCCCGCACCCCGCAAGGGGGCTACTAGCCCTCTTGACCTCCAGCCCGCTATCCGGGTAGCGGGACCCCCGTAAAAACTCTGCGTGGCTCCCAATATATCCAAAACCCCCTTTTCAAAACACAGCACACGCACACCGTGCATTGAGTTCGCATGACCAGTTTAACCCGTTAATCGGAGGTTCCCTCGCCCCAAAGGCGAGGGGTAATTAACGGCAGCTTAGTCCGCGGCTGCCGGAGATTCGGATCCCCACAATCATTAAACCCCGGCCTATCCTAGGCAGGGGGAATCTGTAGTACGCCTGACAAGCGCGCGCGTATTCCCATCTCAATGGAATGACGAAAAACACCCTACAGATTCTGGCACGCCCGGTGGGACCAATCACTCCTCCCATATTTCGGGTTAAGCGTTCATGCGAACTCAATCAATATACATACCTGTATTTATGCTAAAAATAATGCTTTTTCATGCAGATTTTCAAGCAATCACCTTCCGACGATGTCTTCGATGATGAACTCAGCTCCCGTCTCCTACACGATGAGGATAAACTCTAGGACGGTCCTTCCGGCCAGTCTCGGGCGACAATGGGAGGAGCCGCTGCTACCATTCGACTATATTATGTTCATGCCAGTTGGCGCCATCCCAGCTCCTCAAGCTCCAGCAACAGACAAACCGGTCTCGAAAGGCAGGAGACCAAATGTGGTGATCTCGAGGGCGCCCCAACCCAAACGCAAGTCGGTATCTGAACGACTTTCCTGGGCCCCAGCTGGGGGCAAGGCCATCAACACCGACAAAGCAACAAGGCCTCTCGAGAAAGCTCCGGCGGTGCCCTTGACAACTGCTCGATCGGGTATCTTCTCAAGCATCCCCATCACTCGGCCAATGGCGGCTTCCCGAAGAGCAGAAGCCTACCAAGCGCTTAAGGCAGAGAAGCTGAGGCAGAAGCGGCTCAGATATAGAGCCAACAAAAGGGCTAGGGCTCTGGCCATGTTAAAATTTATGAATTTCCAAAGCCCGGACCGCTCCGCGAAACCAGTTGCCGGTGGTGAAAGAACGGCTGAATGTGTTATCCACACTGTCTACATGGCCGGATATAAAGAAACGAACCCTCTTCTTCTTCACAGCCATGGTGATGATACGGTTGACGCTACCCAGCATCGGCTCGATCTAAAGGATGAAGAGCCCGCTCAGGCCGATAAGCCAGAGGAGCCCGTGGTTCCTATGGAATGGAGCTCAGGCAATAAAGATTACCCGGTTGTCATAGCTGGAACTACAGAACAAGCATTATTCCAATGGCTTCAAAGGCAATTTCAGGAAAGGGATGAGAAGATGGCCGAGGTCTATTCCAAAGTCGACGAGCTGGCAAACGTCGTGGCAGATCTCGCGACCCAAGTCGCCCGATTGCAATTACAGCAGAATCAAATTTTGGCTCATGAGCCAGGGATTGGTACCCGGGAGCAGCCAATTGATATCCCTTTAAACCTAAAAGCGGAGCGCCTTCGCGAAAAACGGCTGCAATTAGCCTCCAGTCCCTCCGATACATACGCCAGGGGGGAATCGCCTCTGAAAGAGAAGCTGGAAAAGGTCTATTCCTTCAAGAGGGAAAAGGTCTACAAGATATTCAGGGACGCCCTAAGAAACGGTCTACAACTGCCAGAATCAAAGAGACCGCAAGAAGAGAATATGACCGACGACCCAAAATATTTCCCCTATCACAGGGTGATAGGTCATTCCATTGAGGACTGCTTCGTCTTCAAAGATTGGGTCGAAAGGCAATACAAGACGGGAGAGATTGAACTGTCTAAAGGCGTGTTAGCAAACTGTCAAGCTACGACCGCCAATTTCATGCAAATGGAGACCGAAACCTTTCGGGAACCTAACCCTCCCAGACATGTGCAGGGCGAACCAAAGATTGATCGGCCTCAGGGACCGGCGTCAGTGAGGGCACCTACTCTGATGGAGAGAAGGAAGAAGGTGTACTCCTTTAGGAGGGATGAGGTCCGCGATATATTCGAGGAAGCCCTGAACAATGGCCTGCAACTGCCTATTACGAAGAGGCCACATGAAATGAATATGACTGGCAATCCCATATACTGCCCATACCATAGAGTGCTGAGTCATACCATTGAAGACTGCTGTGTTTTCAAAGATTGGGCAGAGGACCAATATAAGCTTGGAAAAACCTCTCAATCCTTGGATGTATCGGCAAGCCACAGAGCTAGGTCATCAACACAGCTTCGCCAAGATCAATGTTCAAGGAGCTGGGATAAGTAAAGAGGACCACCACGTCGTTAAACTGGGAACAGTCAACCTCTAAGTCGTTAAACTGGGAATGTAAAAAAAAAAAAATTGTAAAAAATGTAAATTAAAAAAAATGTGCAAATAAATAAAAAATAAATAAAAAGCCGAAATGATGGGGCAACTCGCAATAAAAATCAGCGAGTAAAATAAAGATGAAAATAAAGCCGAAATGATTGGGCAACCGCGAATAAAAGCCGAAATGTTAGGGCAATCGCGACCTTCGCGATAAGAAAAGCTGAAATGATAGAGCAATCGCGGTAAAACAAAAAAAAACAACAACAAAAAAAAAACAACGGCGAATGATGAGTTGCTCCCGGTACCATATTTCAGTGTAGCGATGCAGACGCCAACCAAAATCCAATTTTTCAAAATTCTTTTGGCCCTACGGCCAGTCCCCAAATTGACTGCCGTATACAATCCACGGGCTCAAATAATTCTCATTATACCCATGCCCCACCGTAATCACCAATTACGTGGCTGGTCTCCGCCTTTGGAGTTATACTCCATTGAGAAGACCCACTCATATGTCCTCACGATACATGAGGAGAACAAACCTTTGTGGGATCCTTACGACTCACAAAGGAAAAACACACTTAGGAGTCCTCACGACTCCTAAGGAGAAAATACACCTGCGGGATCCTCACGACTCGCAGGGAGAAAATGCTTTTATGGGACCCTCACGGCCCATAAAATTGAAAAGCCTTAGGTGATAGGGACCTAAACCTGTCTCCTAAGCCATCGCTCCCTAATAGGAAAAGACAAATGATGAATTGCCTGGCACCTGTGCTTCGGTGTTAGCAACGCTGATGCCGGCCCCTACCCAAAATTCCAAGCTCGCCATCGATAGACCTCTAAGTCTTTAAACTGGAAACAGATAGACCTCTAAGTCTTTAAACTGGAAACAGATGACCTCTATGTCGTTAAACTAGATACAGATGACATCTATGTCGTTAAACTGGAAACAATCGACCTCCACGTCTTTAAAACTGGAAACAGAGGACCACCACGTCGTTAAACTGGAAACAGATGACCTCTAAGTCGTTAAACTGGAAACAGTCGACCTCTAAGTCATTAAATTGGGAACGAGGGAAATCCACTCATGTGTCCTCACGATACATGAGGAGAACAAACCTTTGTGGGATCCTTACGACTCACAAAGGAAAAACACCCTTAGGAATCCTCACGACTCCTAAGGAGAAAATACATCTGCAGGATCCTTACGACTCGAAGGGAGAAAATCCTTTTATGGGACCCTCACGACCCATAAAATTGAAAAGTCTTAGGTGACAGGGATCTAAACCTGTCTCCTAAGCCATCGCTCCCCCATTCCCCAATGGCGAATGATGAGTCGCTCCTGGTACCACATTCCAGTGCAGCGATGCAGACGCCAACAAAGTCCTGAATTTTTTTTGGCCCTACGGTCTGGATCATACATCCTTCAAAACCGTATACAATCCACGGGCGTAAAACGATCTCAATCTCTCCCAAGTCCTACCGGCGAGACCACATTCAAAGTCCCACCGGCAGGGAAGATTCAAAAAAAAAAAGAGAGAAGAAGAAAAAAAAGAAGAAGGTATGTCCACAAGCAAAATGGGCACGGATGAAAACCCGAAAGGGCTCCGTGAGTAAAAACAGCAGGACTGCCGGCGAGTTTGTGAAAACCCGAAAGGGCGCAAACTCGTAAAAAAGAGATGAAATGCACTCGCAAAGTCCTCTCGACTTTGTGAGGAGAAAATTCCCGCGTGAGATCCTTACGACTCACAAAGGAGCAATACACTTAGGAGTCCCCACGACTCCTAAAGAGAAAATACACTTACGGGATCCTTACGACCCGTAGGGAGAAAATGCTTTGTGAGACCCTTACGGCTCACAAAATGGAAAAGCCTTAGGTGACAGGGATCTAAACCTGCCTCGTAAGCCACCAATTCCCAAATCCTCCCGGGGCAAATGATGAGTTGCTCCTGGCATTATTCCAGTGCAGCAATACAGATGCCAAACAAACCAAATCCAAATCCTCCCGGGGCAAATGATGAGTTGCTCCTGGCATTATTCCAGTGCAGCAATGCAGATGCCAAACAAACCAAATCCAAATCCTCTCGGGACACATGAAGAGTTGCTCCTGGCATTATTCCAGTGCAGCAATGCAGATGCCAAACGAAAAAAACCAAATCCAAATCCTCCCGGGGCAAATGATGAGTTGCTCCTGGCATTATTCCAGTGCAGCAATGCAGATGCCGACAAAAATACCAATCCCAAAATTCTCTCATGACAAATGATGATTCGCTCCTGGTACCATATTCCAGTATAGCGATGCTGATGTCAACTCAAGTCAAACAAATCAAACCAACCAATTCCAACATCGACCTTTGCGTCAAACAGCGACACTCCGCCTCGGGGAAACGTCAAGCAGACACTCCGTGCCAGGGGCACATCGACAGCAAACACTCCGCCTCGGGGAAACGTCGACCAGCGACACTCCGTGCCGGGGGCACGTCTACCAAATCGCTCCGGATCAGAGCGTCGACCGTCTATGTCGCAAAAAGGGCAGTGCAGGCTCCCGCAAATTGGGAACCCAAATCGCTTCGTAACAGAGCGTCGACCGTCTATGTCGCAAAAAGGGCAGTGCAGGCTCCCGCAAATTGGGAACCCAAATCGCTTCATAACAGAGCGTCGACCGTCTATGTCGCAAAAAGGGCAGTGCAGGCTCCCGCAAATTGGGAACCCAAATCGCTTCATAACAGAGCGTCGACCGTCTATGTCGCAAAAAGGGCAGTGCGGGCTCCCGCAAATTGGGAACCCAAATCGCTTCGTAACAGAGCGTCGACCGTCTATGTCGCAAAAAGGGCAGTGCAGGCTCCCGCAAATTGGGAACCCAAATCGCTCCGGATCAGAGCGTCGACCGTCTATGTCGCAAAAAGGGCAGTGCAGGCTCCCGCAAATTGGGAACCCAAATCGCTTCGGATCAGAGCGTCGACCGTCTATGTCGCAAAAAGGGCAGTGCAGGCTCCCGCAAATTGGGAACCCAAATCGCTTCGTAACAGAGCGTCGACCGTCTATGTCGCAAAAAGGGCAGTGCAGGCTCCCGCAATTGGGAACCCAAATCGCTCCGGATCAGAGCGTCGACTGTCTATGTCGCAAAAAGGGCAGTGCAGGCTCTCGCAAACTGGGAACCCAAATCGCTTCGTAACAGAGCGTCGACCGTCTATGTCGCAAAAAGGGCAGTGCAGGCTCCCGCAAATTGGGAACCCAAATCGCTTCGTAACAGAGCGTCGACCGTCTATGTCGCAAAAAGGGCAGTGCAGGCTCCCGCAAATTGGGAACCTAAATCGCTCCGGATCAGAGCGTCGACCGTCCAGGTCGTAAAAAGGGCAGTGCAGGCTTCCTACAAAGCAGGAACCAGATCGCTCCGGGCCAGGAAAACGTCTACCACGGACACTCCGTCTCGGAGACGCGTCAAGCGTCGACCGTCCATGTCGTAAAAAGGGCAGTGCATCCCGAAAGGTGGGAACCAAAAGCAAGTCGCCTCCACGCAAAAGAAGATCCATCAATTTCATGCACACGACCCACATATGCTGTGCGCATTTATTGATGGGGGGAAATTTGTTGGGGTAAAAATTTACACCCCGGTTGACCAAATCAAAATCAAAGTCAACCCCCAAGCCAGGTGGGCCCAAGCCCAGGTCAAGCGGGCCCATGCCCAAGTCGAGCCCGCGGCCAGCCTTCCGCCATGCCAATAAAAAAAATCATGTAATAAATAATTTTTATGTAATTTTTTATACATGAATGTATGCAAAATGAGCATAAAGCCGATATTTTGTAAGCCCATGGCTTATGAGCAAAAATGAAATGGCACATGAACCATGGGATGGCTAAAATGCCATTTTTGTAAACCCCAAGGGGCTATATGTAAATATGTAAGCCTATAAAAGGCAACATGATGATGAATAAAAAAAGACTTTTCATTCTCACAAAAAAACCTAGGGTTTGTATCTCTTTCCCTTTTCTGAAGGTCTCAATCCTTCTTCTTTCTTTTAAATTAAATCAAGAGTTTTACTCTTTCTTTTCCAAAACTAAGTAGTTTTCCACCACAAAACCCACAAAGGGGGACTTGGATCTGTCATCAGATCTCAAAAAGGAGAGATTTTGAGATCTCACATCTCTTGATCTTCAAGATCCAGCAAACAACAGGAGGAAGAAGAAGAACCCTTTCCATTAACCCCAAAAACACACTCAGGAGTCCAACTCCTCTCTGATTTCTCTTTCGAGAAATCTTTTTTTTTAGGCTAAAAGCCTCTTTTTCTCGCCGGTGCTCAAGCGCAGAGCGCCCGCGTGCTGACACGTGGTGCGCTTGCGCTCCAGCGCTCGAGCGCAAAGCGCTCACGTGCCGACATGTGGCGCGCTTGCGCTCAAGCGCAAGCGCTCGAGCGCAAGTCGCCCCGGTGTCGACACGTGGCACGCTTGAACTCAAGCGCAAGCGCTCGAGCGCAAGTCGCCCCCGTGCCGACACGTGGCACGCTTGCGCTCCAGCGCAAGCGCTCGAGCGCAAGTCGCCCCGGTACCGACACGTGGCGCGCTTGCGCTCCAGCGCTTGCGCCCCAGCGCTTGCGCCCCAGCGCAAGTCGCCCCCGTGCCGACACGTGGCGCGCTTGCGCTCAAGCGCAGAGCGCCCACGTGCCGACACGTGGCACTCTAGCGCCTGAGCGCACAGCACCTAGGCGCACAGCGCCCAAGGTGCTGCCCCACGCATCCTTTGGATGTATTTTCCCCCTCTTTAAAAACTCTGTGTGGCTCCCAATATATCCAAAACCCCCTTTTCAAAACACAACACACGCACACCGCGAATTGAGTTCGCATGACCAGTTTAACCCGTTAATCGGAGGTTCCCTCGCCCCAAAGGCGAGGGGTAATTAACGGCAGCTTAGTCCGCGGCTGCCGGAGATTCGGATCCCCACAATCATTAAACCCCGACCTACCCTAGGCAGGGGGAATCTGTAGTACGCCTGACAAACGCGCGCGTATTCCCATCTCAATTGGGTGACGAAAAACACCCTACAACGACATTCAAAGAAGAAGGAAATAGAATGTCGTCAGCGAACAGGTCACTCGGTAAGTCCCAAAGATAAAGAGGAATTAGAAAGATAGAATAAGAAGTATCTTCTAAAGTTGTATACTATTTGTTGTAATGTAGTATTAATGCTGTTGTTTGTAGCTTGGTACAAAAGAATACCAGTGTATACGAGAGAGGTCTCTATATGCTAGAGACCAGGGCAAACGGAATATAGAGTACAAGGCTCCGTTATACAACCCGGAACAACGGCAATTGGATTCATGTTAGGTGTCTTAATCTTACCGCCTCGTGCCACCTTTAACACCTTCCGTACCAATCTACCCCTTAAACCCCGTAGTGTTTTGTTTGTATTGTAGTATTGTATTGTGTAAGTTGGATGACTGACCGAAACCATTATATCAGTAAACAGATTGTAACTGCATAATCAGGTAAATGGAATAACGGAATAATGGATGAATATCCATGGTTTGGTTCAGTCAAGTTGTATAGATTGTTAACTGGATTCTGGGATTCATGTGTTCATATTAAGTTGGAATATTAAAGAATGTAGATTGACTTGAATCATATTCAAGTCAGAAATAATCAGACTCAAATCCGAGTCAGACCAAAACAAATGTAAGTCGTAGTTCTATAAGTGTTAGGGTCCTTATTATAATTTATAAAACTTGAGGGGTTTTTATGTAAAAATATTTTTGTATAGTTTTCAAGATACACCCCAAGTATTTATTATTCGTCTTTATAGTTATAATGAGTGTGATTTATTTTGTGATATTTCTAATGAAAATATCCTAGTTTCATAATTAAAGGTATTAATTTGTAATATTGATTTATTTGAAATTCATGGTATTTTAATGTAACTTTTAATCTTGTAATTTTTTAAGGAAAAGGTGGACACTTTATCTTATAATAAAATAGGTGTTTGAATGATAAATATACATATTTTTATACAAGAATAATTTTTAATAAATATTTTATTTTCCAAAAAATCTCATTTTTCTTAAATGTCATATTTTAAACCTTTCGAGACCGGATGCTCCTTGCGGAGGTCTGAATCTCGCACTACTAAGCCCGATGGTGCACAATAAACCTATTATCCCTAACGAGTTCCCCAAAGGTGGGTTGTAGTGGCGCTTTGCAAAGATTTAATAAATACTAATCATTTAGAAAACGGTTTTATAAAGATAAGGTATTTATTTGTAAAAGGTGTAAATTTCCGTATTTTAGATTCTAGGGTTTTCTAAGCCAACTAGCTTATTTCTAAATGGTCTAAATGATAAATCATAGAAGCCTCAAATCGCCTCTTCACCGCCAATTGCGGCCAGATAAGTGCTAGGTGAGTGGGAGGCTCTCCATTACAAGTAGTGGTCCTAATTAAGTAACCACTCTCCTTAGACACACTTGCCTACACCACAAAGTCAGGTATAGATAAACGATCGATGTCCATGACATATCGTATTTTTCCTATTAAAAGATTTTGTTTTAAAATTGTATACAACTTAGAACTTTCAGAAAAGGTTTATAAAGAAAATGGTATTTTAATGTAACGTCTTGTATTATCGTATTCTAATTTTTGATGATATCAATTAGGGTTGTATTTGCGTGTGTGTGGAGGTAGGTCATTACCTCGTGATCTACGTTAAGGTATAGCAATTGTTAAGGGTTAAATGTGATAACTAAACATAGTGGTATTTAAGTGCGAAAATACGGTATTTTGCAAAAGTTATCATTTCATGTGAGAAACTTTATCCAAATTGATTTTTAAGTGATTAGTAGTCAACATGAATATGTTTAAGCATTATGGAATTAGTGACAAGTGAGTTTTGATAGAAAACCGAATCGAAAATCGATTTGTTCCGATTTCCGTCGGGTTTGAAAAATCGTATTTTAATGGAAGAAAGAAAGGTAGAAAAAGGGGGACTTACGGGTTTGGAAAATGCTAGAGAGTGATAGGAAGGTAGTGGGTTTGTCGGTGCGTCGAAACGTCGTGAAGAGGTCCTAGTACGATCGCCGGGATTTCGCCGTCGATTTCGGCAGCGCTTCGCCTTTCGCTCGTTTTCCGACGTAACAATTTCTCTTGAAATTTTTAGAGAGTGGACTTAAGAATGTAGGGTGAGAAGGTAGAGGGTATGGGGGTTTATATAGGGTTAGACTAGGGTTAGGGTTTTTAATAAAAAAAATTATAAAAAATATACAAAATCATTAAAAATTCATTAAACATAGGAGTAAAAGGGATTTATTGGCCAAATGATAACCGATCCAAGCATTTAGAGTATGCAGGAGGGTGGACCAGGTCAAGACCCAACTTTTCTCTGTTGGTAACTCGGCCGTCCGGCCAAGTCCGGCCGGCGGCGCCGGACCGAGTCGGCCGAGTCGCCGACCGGCGGCGACGAGTCGGGCCGAGTCAGGGGTCCAATGGCCGGGGATTCTTCGGGGTACAATTTGGTATATTTACTTTTTGTTGCCCAGTACATATTTTGGGAGTTATGGCCTTTTTACCGTTGACTTCCAAAAAAAAATTAAAACAAAATAAATACAAAAATAATGTGGGGCATGGGATTTGAACTCCGGTGGCTTAGTTCAGCAGTGCAAGGTATTACCAATGAGCTACAAGCTCCTTCTTGTAATTATGGAGTGAAATAAATACTTAAAGAGATATCAGCTGCAATAAATTCTCCAAGTATACATTGAATTTAAATCAATTCTTTGTACATTAAAAATGGAGTTGTTACACTCTGAAGGAAGCATTACTGGTGAAGTGGAAATGCACCCCTCCTACTGCTTGTATCACCGGAAGATTTCTCACCCCACCGAAGAGTGCAAAGCTTTCGATAGATGGTGGCAAGGATATGTTGCTCACCGGCAACATTTTAAGCGGGAGAAGCGCAAAACTCGTCGGGAGTGGAAAAATACGACCGAATGGCTTAACAGAACTACCGGCGATTGTCGCATGGTTAACGCCGGGGGATCACAAGTGCTTACATTCGGGAGCGATTCCAACGAGGAGCTGGCTCTTAGCCCCCTCTTTAAAGAGTCCACCTCGGGGAAAGAAGAAGAGCCAAAGGTCTGCGAAAATATCCGGCTGCGTAATCGGACGCTGCCAGAAAAGAATCTCGGACCCTCAAACAAAAAAGATAAAGGGAAAGAACAGGTCTCTGAGGATATCTCCCTAGATGACCAAGTCATGGAAGAGCTAACTGCTAAGGACCCGCCGAAGAGAAATAAGGTGGACTACAACGTGCTGGCACACTTAAGGAAGCTACCTTCGCAGCTCAGCAGTCTTGACGCCTTTCTACTATCAAAAGAAGAAAGAGAATCACTGATCAAAACCCGAGCAATTTCAAGCTTTTCTCGCCGAAGAAAGGATGAAGGATGAACTGGAAGAAGTGCACACAGCTGATGTCACTTTCGGTGATGAAGACCTTCTCCTAGGGACGTGCGAACACAATCGCCCCCTCTATGTCTCAGGATATTGCCATGATATAAAGATAGGCAAAATCCTGGTCGACAATGGATCTTCCGTTAATCTCCTTAATGTGCGGGTGTTTAAAGAAATCTTCATGAGCGTCCAGCACCTCGCTCGGGACAAGATCACCATCTCCGGGTTCGACTCCCAATCATCAAGAACTCTTGGGTCTGTGATACTGACGCTACGCTTTGGGCTACTCATCACGGACATTAAGTTCCACGTCATAGACGCCAAGACATGCTACAATGCTCTGCTCGGCCAACCATGGTTACACGAGTACAACATCATCCCTTCTACACAACATCAGTGTATGAAATATTTTAAGGATGGTCTCGAGTATACCGTGACGGGAGAACTAAACCTGTTCTCTGTGAACGAGTTCCGAAAATATGAAGATGCCAAATACTTTTTACCGGATTTCGAAGACACGGAGAGATGTCACAAGCCGGAGAACAAAGCTAACGCCACCATCCCTGTCTTCGGCAGTGATACCGAGGAGGAAGAGGAGATGATTTATTCGGGTCCACCCCAATACAACAAGCCGGGACCATCTGCTCCTACGTTGATATTTGGTAGCGACTCGGAAGATGAGGTCCATGCTGTATTCTCTGCTCGACCTTCAATACAAACGTCCGCTGACGAAGAGCAAAGTCTAAAAGTCGCCATGGTTCCACCTAAACACCATAAAGAACTGGATGCACTTGATATCTACAGTGTAGAGGAGTTACGGACGTTCTATGTCCCTCCCAGGCGAAGAGGTGAAAAGACAATTCTATTCTACCGCTCTGAGGAAACCAAAGTGAAGAAAGAAATCTGGCACGGCGCGAATCCTACGCTTGACAGGCTTCAGCCCATCCGTCTCCCCAGATATTATACAGAAGGCTTGAAAAGGCTATTGAAGCGCCAGGGGATATCCTTTAAACAGACCGCTCGAAAAGCCAAGTTCTATGACAAGGTCTGGAACGTTCCCGGGACTCAACACAAGTTGCCTAACGGGAGAATAGAAACAATCGGGCTTGGTTACATTCGGTCCAAGAAACGATAGCTACTCCACGGTTGCTACGTCGTACATGACTTCGATGAAGAAGCGGATGCTCAATGGGAGGACGCTGATCCTGAACCAGTAAAAGTTCCTGATGGAAAAGTGCCCAGTCCGTCGTTCGAAGAGCAAATGGACAAGCTTATAAGGGAAGCTGGTCAAAAAGTCCGGGACGATCATAATCGCGAAATGGCCATCTACGAGAAAGCCAAAACGCAACGCCTCCTCCAACAGGCTGTGAAAGATGAAAATGCCGCTCCCTGTCAACCGGTTATAAAAAAGGTTCGACGCAGAGGCAGAAATAAGTCGAGAGGCGAAAAAGGCGCTCAACAGCAACAAAGCGGGACTAAGAAGCCACGCAAGCAAGAATCAAGCGGTTCCGATCTATCCCTCATAAGGAAAATGGGTCGGGCGTACTCTTTTCCTCAAGACAAGACAAAGAAGATACTTGACCCAGCTATAAAGCACCAAATGCTTACACTTCCGGAGTCCAAGCACCCTGAACAAGCAGGCGAAGTCTCTCACCCGAACTATTGCTCTTATCACCGAGTAATAGGGCACCCTCTCGAAGACTGCTTCACCTTCAAGAATTGGGTCGAAGATCAGTATCAGCTCGGCAAGTTCGCTCTGTCTGACAACTGGAGGGTAACGCCGCCACAGAAGCACGAACCCAAAGCCACGATAGCAGAACCAGTTCCACATTGGGCTTGGAAGCGAATTTGTACTTGTCACATGATAACAATATCAAAAGAAGAGCCCGAGAACATGGATGACCTTCCATGGTGCTTCGAAAACAGCGACGACGAGGTGATCTCAGAATTTCCACCAGCACCGAAAGAGCTGGAGGATGGAATACATACCACTGCGGATAACCTCAAGAAAATTGAGTTGGGGACGGTGAATGACCCGCGACCGACATTCATTAGTGAGCTGCTGTCTGAAGAAAGGGTGGCTGCGTTAGAAGACGTGCCGGTACAGCATAGAGATTGCTTCGCATGGAACTATTCCGAAATGCCGGGATTAGATCCAGAAATTGTCGTGCACAACTTGGCGATATCCCCGGATGTCAAGCCAGTCAAACAGGCACCAAGAAGAATGCGGCTCGAGCTTGAGATGAGTATCAATGCTGAGGTCAAGAAGCTGATAGACTTTGGCTTCATCCAGGAGGTCCAGTATCCCGAGTGGATCGCCAGCATCATTCCCGTGATGAAGAAAAATGGGACAGTGCGCATATGCGTGGATTTCCGGGATCTCAATAAAGCTTGCCCGAAGGACGATTTCCCAGTGCCAGTCACCGAGCTGATGATAAATAATACGTCCACTCACGAGGTTTTCTCCTTCATGGACAGCTCATCAGGGTATAATCAGATAAAGATGCATCCCGAAGACCAAAAGCACACCGCCTTCAGGACTGCTTTAGGTATATTCTGCTACAAGGTGATGCCCTTCGGTCTAAAGAACACCGATGCCACCTATCAGAGGGCCATGACGAAGATCTTCGATGACCTTATACATGAAATCATCGAATGCTATATCGACGACCTCGTGGTTAAAAGCAAATCATATGAGGAGCATTTAGAACATCTGAAGACCGTATTTCAACGCCTTCGACAATACAACTTGAAGATGAACCCTCTCAAGTGTGCATTCGGAGTTTCCTCGGGTAAATTCCTGGGATTCATCGTCCGACACCGAGGTATTGAGATAGATCCGTCAAAGATCAAGGCGATCATGGAAATGCCTCCGCCAAGGACTCTCAAACAGTTGCGGTCTCTCCAAGGGAAGCTCGCGTATATACGGCGATTTATAGCCAACCTTTCAGGCAAGTGACGTCCTTACAACCACCTGATGAAGAAGGGAACCCCGTTCGTCTGGGACCAAAAATGCCAAAGCGCGCTAGACGAGATCAAGCAATACCGGCAGAACCCGCCAGTATTGGCTGCTCCGGTCAAGGGAAAGCCCCTCATTCTTTATACAACCGCCCTCGAAGGTGCCTTAGGTGCATTACGGGTACAAGAGAACGATCAAGGGAAAGAAAGAGCACTCTATTATTTGAGTCGAGTTCTACTGGGGCAGAAAGCAACTATTCCCTTATTGAAAAACACTGCCTGGCGTTGATCTTCGCGATAACAAAGCTCAGGCACTATGCGTTGGCGCATGAGGTCCGTCTCATTTCGAAGGTGGACCCCCTTAAATATTTAATGTCGAAGGCCATATTGATAGGGTGACTCGCTAAATGGGCCCTACTCTTGATGGAGTTCTCGATAACATATCAACCTCTCAAGGCAGTGAAAGGCCAGGCCATCGCCGACTTCCTCGCTGAACATCCGATACCTGCCGATTCTCCTCTGAATTGCGATCTTTCAGACGAACATGCGTTTGACGCGATCGTCGGTGGTGATACCCGATGGGAGCTTTATTTCGATGGAGCATCTTCCATGAAGAAGCGCAAACAAAGTACGCCCATAATCAAATCGTGGGTAGGCCTTATCTTCGTGACTCCACAAGGAGGGATAATGCGCTTTGCTTTCTCCTTAACAGAACCGAGGACGAACAATGAAGCCGAATACGAAGCTTTGATAGCAGGCCTCGAGATCGCCATCGACATGGGAATTGAAAACCTCCTCATATACGGAGATTCCCAACTGGTCGTTAGTCAAGTAAACGGCGACTACCAAACGTGCAAACCAGAGTTGGTAAAGTACGGCGAAAAGGTGCAGCAACTGTTGACCCAAATCCCTTCCTATACTTTGGAAAACATACCGCGCGCGGAAAACAGCAAAGCGAACACGTTGGCCAAGCTCGCTAAGGAACTGGCTGATGAGAACCTCGATGATATAAGAATCGTGTTACAAAGCCGTCGGGTACTTTCTCCAACGGAAATATCTCCGGAATCATCCGAAGAAAAGGGAGCGACTGAGAAAATGGCTCTGCAAATAAAAGATCGGGAAAATACCATGGATTGGAGAGAAGTCTTTATAGACTACTTCAAATACCGTCGAGCGCTCGAAGATGCGTCCTCAAGACATCAGCTTATGAAACGAGCTCTCTCTTTCGCCTTCGTCAATGATACTCTGTACAAGAGGTCATTTGATTCTCTGTGGTTGAGATGTCTGGGACGTGACGAAGCAAAAAGAGTCGTTCAGGAAGATCACGACGGACTCTGCGGTTCTCACCAAGCAGGCCCAAAGATGAAGTTGAAGATCAAACAGATGGGCTACTACTGGCCCACGATGATTCAAGACTGCCTTGAGTATGCGAAGCAGTGCCACTCATGCCAAATTCATGGGGACTTCATCCACCAGCATCCAAATCCACTCCATCCAACGGTGGCTAGCTGGCCATTCGAAATGTGGGGAACTGACATAGTCGGACCCATCGAACCAGCATCGTCCAGGGGACATCGTTTCATCCTGGCGACGACTGACTACTTCTCCAAATGGGCAGAAGCAGTACCGTTAAGAGAAGTGAAGACGGAGAATATCCTCCAATTCTTCAAGACGCACGTCATATATCGGTTTGGAACTCCACGACGGATCATCTCCGATAACGGGCCAGCTTACAGAAGCCACAAGATCAGTCGCTTCGCGCAACAACACAATATAGACTGGAGATATTCCTCGGTTTATAATCCGCGAGCTAACGGTTTAGCTGAGGTCTTCAACAAGACCTTGACAAAGATCATGAAGAAAACAGTGTACCGAAATAAGAAGGACTGGTATGAGAGGCTGCAAGAGGCTCTTTGGGCGTATCGAACTACGTTCAAGACGGCCACGAACGCAACGCCATATGCGTTGGTATTCGGTACAGAAGCAGTACTCCCCCTCAAGATAGAGTTACCCTCTCTACGAGTGGCAGTCCACTACGAGCTGACGGACGAAGAAAATGCTCACATTCGGCTTGAGGAGCTTGATGCCCTTGATGAAACCCGGCTCATAGCGCAACAAAATCTGGAGGCCTATAAAGCGATGGCACGCTCATATGAAAGATTGACCCGGCCGAGGACATTCCGCCAAGGCGAACTCGTGCTAGTGGTCAAAAGGCCTATGATCCCCAATTGCGCCAAGCAGGCAAATTCGAGCCAAACCATGAAGGCCCGTACATCATAGACAAGGTCTACCAGGGTGGAGCTTATCTACTCATGGATATGCACGGTGAAAGGCCTTACAGGCCAATAAATGGTCGATTCCTAAAAAAATACTACGCTTAGCGAGTTACTGCCTAGGTCAATGATAGATGACGACGACTATGTTCGCTCGCTATCTTCCTAAGCTTAAACTTTATAAGCAGTAGCCAGCCTTCTCCTGGATGGACTGAAACGTCCTTAAACTAATGGCAGACCTAAACGTCCTTAAACTAATGAAGGACCGAAACGTCTTTAAACTACTACCACAGCATCCTTAGGATGACGAGATGAATAAATATATATATATATATATAAAATATATATATATATATATATAAAATATATATATATATATAATATAATAAACGGTATGTCCATGAGCAAAATGGGCACGGATGAAAACCCGAAAGGGTTCCGTGAGTAAAAACAGCAGGGCTACCGGCGAGTGTTCGTGAAAACCCGAAAGGGCGCGACCTCGTAAAAAAAAGAAGAAGAGAATAAAAAGAATAAAAAAAATGGTATGTCCATAAGCAAAATGGGCACGGATGAAAACCCGAAAGGGCTCCGTGAGTAAAAACAGCAGGACTACTGGCGAGTGTTTATGAAAACCTGAAAGGGCGCAACCTCGTTAAAGAACGCTTACGAGGTCCTCTCGACCTTGTAAGGAGAAACCACCCGCGTGAGATCCTTACGACTCACAAGGGAGCAACACACTTAGGGATCCCCACGATTCCTAAGGAGAAAATACACTTGCGAGATCCTCACGACTCGTAAAGAGAACTCTCTTATGGGACCCTCACGGCTCATAAGATTTGAAAGTTTTAAGTTACAGAGACCTAAACCTGTGCTTAAGTAACCTCCACAACCTTCGATTTTGCCCTACAAGCGGCTCAGTGCTGACCCTTGTATACAATCCACGGGCGCGAATAAACATTTCCCTAACCAAGTCCCATCCATGATTGGGGATATGTACGCATGATGAACAACCCTTATAAGTCCTCTCGACTTACAAGGAGAAAACCCTCTTGTAGGATCCTTACGACTTACAGAGGAACATACACTTAGGAATCCTCACGATTCCTAAGGAGAAAATACACCTACAAGATCCTCACGACTAGTAGGGAGAAATACCTTTGTGAGACCCTTACGGCTCATGAAGTTAAAAGCCTTAGTCGACAGGACCTTAACCCTGTTCGCTAAGCCACCTTTGTTCGACATCGACAGAGGCAAATGATGATTCGCTCCTGGCAATATCCCAGTTGTAGCGGTTCTGATGCCGAAATCGGTATCTAATTTCATGTTTACGGTGAAAAGCCAGCAAGCCGCACATGCATACGAAATAGCCGAAATGATGGGGCAGCTTGCAATAAAAAGCAGCAAGTAAAGAAAATGTATGCATATAAAATAGCCGAAATGATTGGGCAACTCGCAATAAAAAGCAGCGAGTAAAAATAAAATAGATAGCCGAAATGATTGGGGACCGCGAAAAATAGCCGAAATGATTGGGCAATCGCGACCTTCGCGATATAAAAGATGAAATGATAGAGCATCACAGAAATAAAACAATAAAAATGAATGAACCTTTTGCCCTACAGTTGAGATCACATTGATCCCTGTATACAATCCAAGGGCACAAACAAAGAGGGAACCACATCTTCCCAACAGGCTCCGCCAGAAAGCAAAGCCAAATCTCGACAGTTCACCAACAGCCTAGAGACAACCGCGACATTCGTCTCAATACAACAGACACAGTGCCAGCAAACGAAGCAAAGATCAAATTCCTAGCTTCACGGTTTTGGCGGTAACTTATATAAAACCTGAAAGACCACCACAGATCAGTTCAACTTCCAGGGAAACCAGTGTCCCTGGCAAATACCTCAACTCAGGGAAACTAGCATCCTTGATGAGAGCCTCCTGATTCGTGTCGGCTCGCAGAGAAACTAGTGTCTCTTCGAGAAATTCCCGATTCGTTTCAACCCCGAAGAAACCGGTGTCTTCGGCAAAATCCTTCGACTCAGGGAAACCAGTGTCCTTGACGAGAAAATCCTGACTCGCGTCGACCCGCAGAGAAACTAGCGTCTCCGCAGGAATACATCGATTCGTTTCAACCCCAGGGAAACAAGTGTCCTTGGCAAAACTCCTCAACTCAGGAAAACTAGCGTCCTTGATGAGAGCCTCCTGATTCGCGTCGGCTCGTAGAGAAACCAGTGTCTCCGCGAGAAATCCCCGATTTGTTTCAACCCCGAAGAAACCAGCGTCTTCGGCAAAATCCTTCGACTCAGGGAAACCAGTGTCCTTGACGAGAAAATCCTGATTCGCGTCGACCCGCAGAGAAACTAGCGTCTCCGCAGGAATACATCGATTCGTTTCAACCCCAGGGAAACAAGTGTCCTTGGCAAATTCCTCAACTCAGGGAAACTAGCGTCCTTGATGAGAGCCTCCTGATTCGCGTCGGCTCGCAGAGAAACCAGTGTCTCCGCGAGAAATTCCCGATTCGTTTCAACCCCGAAGAAATCAGTGTCTTCGGCAAAATCCTTCGACTCAGGGAAACCAGTGTCCTTGACGAGAAAATCCTGATTTGCGTCGACCCGCAGAGAAACTAGCGTCTCCGCAGGAATACATCGATTCGTTTCAACCCTAGGGAAACAAGTGTCCTTGGCAAACTCCTCAACTCAGGGAAACTAGCGTCCTTGATGAGAGCCTCCTGATTCGCGTCAGCCCGCAGAGAAACCAGTGTCTCCGCGAGAAATTCCCGATTCGTCTCAACTTGCAAGATAAAGCCTTAGGCAACAGGGATTAAAAAAAAAACTTGTTTCCTGAGCACTGGGGCCCTGCAAGTCGGTCTAAAACGATCTCTTGCATACTATTCACGGGTCTCACTCTCCAAAGTCGAATCTCGACAAGGAGGGAAACAACCGCTTACGGGTCCTCTCGACTCATAAGAGGGAAAATTCTCTTATAGGATCCTTACGACTTATGAGAGAAAACGCACTTAGGAATCCTCACGATTCCTAAGGAGAAAATACACATACGAGATCCTCTCGATCCGTAGGGAGAAAAATCTCTATGAGACCCTCACGACTCATAGAGTTGAAAAGTCTTAGGCGGCAGATCTGAACCTGCGGCCTAAGCCATCACTGCTCCCCAGAGTAATCAAAATGGAAATCATCTAAAGGATCAAAGGTCCTATTTATAAGCATCCGGAGCCGTTTCAACATCCAAAAGGTTGATCCAACAACTAAGATGTTGCCACCGCCGCACTCACGTTTGGGGCCACATGAGTGCAACTGTGGGGGGCATTTGTTTCCCCCAATTAGAGCAAAACTCTATTTCTAAGACTGAAACGTAAAGCAATGCTTCATAAAAAGGGGATAAGCACCAAAGGCACTTTATCCTTGCAAGAATCACCTGTACCTAATAATAGCAAATTAAATTATGCAATACACAAGCATAACAGATGGCTAAAATAAAAAGGAATCCTTAACGGATAATAAAATACTCGATTAAAACACTTGTTCATTATTATTATTATTACATTGAAAAAAGATCACCAAATATGGGATCGAAAGGACAAGGGTTCGCAAAGTTAAGAAGAACATTCTCCAGTTCCCTTTCCGTCTTCTCCACCACGTTAAAGCGGCGGTCCTCCCGAGAGGTAGACATCCAACGATCGTCGCCGCATTCATCAGAAAAGGTGGCGATGAGAACCCGACGAGCCCGTATCTGGCTCAGCAAGTGGAAAGAGCAGTCCCTCAAGGCTTTAGTGATCAAGTGCGCTTCGAAGAAGCACTCGATCTTATCCTCGGCGGCATCAAGCATTGCCGAGGACATCTCTACTGGAGGAGGGGGAAGATCAGTGAGCACCGATGCAAGGATCATCCGAAGCCAAATGGAGTGTGGAGGGAGAGGAGACCCCACACGAGTCAAAAGCTCGTACATTGTAGCATCGCATTGCTCATCTGTAAAGAGAAGAATCCACCAAGTGCGCAGCAAAACGGGGAACAATGTCCTGAATGGGCACTTCCCATGGTTGTCGACGGGCATGAGGGCGGTTGCAAGCCATGATTGAAAAGGTTCTTTGAAGATGAGAGAAGAAAAGGCTCGGCTTTGAGTTATATAGACCAAGCACAGAAAATTCTGTACACAGTGGAGTTATTTCCAAGACTCGGGAAATGAAAATTCTAGGAAATACAAGTCTGACTTGAAAAAAGGAAGGTGAAAAGACATCTCAGTTGAAGCAACGCTTCAAATCCCGTGGGCTGCGCGCAACGCGCCACGTGTCAGAAGTTGATACGTCAGCGCAGCGCCCAAGGCAGCGCTCCCAATCAGAGCAAGGCTCTATTTAAAACAAAAATTAAAGGAAGCAATGCTTCAGTTGCGCAAGCGCTGCGCCGCGCGATACGTGTCAGCGCAGTTGCAGTTACGCTGCGCTGTGCGCTGCGCGACACGTGTCAGCGCAGTTGCGCTGCGCTGTGCGCTGAGCGACACGTGTCGGCGCAGTTGCGCTGCGCTGCGCGCCGCGTGACACGTGTCAAGCGCTGGGGCGTTTGCGCCAAACAGAATTAAAATTCTAGTAAGATCCTTCTGTTCTTGTTAAAACAAGAAGATTGTGTTCTGTAAAACAGAAGCCCTTGGATCAAAGATCCAACGGTGGGGAAAATTCCCCAAATCACTCAGAGAATGATCTCTTTAACAAACTTAACAAATCTATGGGCACTATATAAAGACCCCTAGACCCCAATTCAAAACATCATCAACATCGTGAGAGATCAAGAACTTCAAAACAAAGAGAACTCTGAAGAAATTTGAAAAGAAACTCAAGAAAAAGGTAAAAACCTTTATAAAATAGAAGAATTTATTCTGAATAGATCATTGATCTAAGAACAAGATCAATGATCTTCAATAAAAAATAAATAATAACAGTGCCTTGCACTTTTTATGAACCATTGGTTCTGGAATTTCAGAAAAATTCTTTTCTTGAATCCAAAATTGGATCAAATTATTGAAACAGTGCCTTGCACTTGCAAAACTGCACTGTTGCGCTCTTGGGTTGGCGCAAGCCACCAGAGAGCGCCACGTGTCAGCGGCGCAATAGCGCAGCGCACTGACGCAACGCACTGCACTGTTACGCTCGCGCTCACCAGAGCGTGACACGTGTCACCTCCACCTGTGCTTGCGCTCAATGATTGGCGCAAAGCGCCTGACAAGCCAATATCAGACAGTTAATGCACTGCATTATTTACTGAAGGGCCAAGCCCAATTAAAAAAAGGCCTAACAGGCCAAATAAAATGCAATGCATTAAAAGGGCAGAGCCCAAACAAAGCAGATGCTCTGCATCATTTATAAAAGGGCAGAGCCCAAATAAAATAGATGCTCTGCAGGACAAAACAAAATGCAGTGCATTATTTAAAAGGGGCAAAGCCCTAGCACAGGCCTAATAGGCCAAAGATAAATAAAATTTTTGAATATTCCCAACAGGACTTAGCCCAATCATGGCCGTAAGTCCTCAAATTAAATTGACTGAGCACGGCTGCTCTCCTAAATCAATTTACATCCGGTTCGAGGGTACATCTCCGAACTCCTTTGACTCCTATCGTTATAATCCTTCAACGACATCAGAGAGGTGACGGGTCCCGACAACCACACATCAACACGGACTGTGGGGTCCTTAAACTCATGGACTTATGCGTCCTTAAACCAAGAAACGGACTGTGGGGTCCTTAAACCCACAGACTTATGCGTTCTTAAATTAACGGACTAATGCGTCCTTAAACTAACGGACTAATGCGTCCTTAAACACACCTATACGGACTGTGGGGTCCTTAAACCCATGGACTTATGCATCCTTAAACTACCAATAGACCACCATGTCCCTAAACTGGCAATGGACTGCAATGTCCTTAAACTACCTATGGACCACTATGTCCCTAAACTGGAACAATAGAGCCAATTGCTCTCTTGTCGGATCCAAACAATCCCGTTAAGTTGATCTTAGTCTTGAATCAGACTAACGTATCCTTAACGAACGTTTAAGTTGATCTTAGCCTCAATATGGCTAACGTATCCTTAAACTAAAACACCAAACTCAAATCTAAGTAAATACGGATTTGGACTAATCCACGTCCTACGGGCGACGGCATAACTTAGTCTCCGTATACAATCCACGAGCATCCACAAACAAAACAAACACACACGACACGAAGTGAAATTCTGGAGAAGGAGAAAGTGGCTACCGCGATGCGGTAGCGTAATTAACTGCAGGGGCTTGCGCCTGCAGGGAAGAGCGTCCCCACAATCAAAAACCCCTCAAACGAGGGGGAATCTGACGAAGTCTGCTACATCGGCCACATCCTTCTAAACCTCCGATACACGGTGCCATAAATCAACTTGGCATCTTCGGAGAGGTGGACGGATAAAACCAAATAGCATCTGCCCCGAATCTCAGGCAAGACGTCCTCACGTCGTCGCCGCCATTCGGAGGGGAACAGGTAGATGAAAGGGTGTGAAAGAAAAATGTATTAAATTGTATTAAAAAATGGTTTAATGGGGTTTTAAAGAGTTCTGTTTATGTGCAGGAAATTTAAAGTATACAGGGGTACTGGGAAGACAGAGAGGCACAACTTTCATAAAGGGCAAAAACCGATTCACCTGATCTCGGCCGGTGGCGGTGGCCGATTCAGCCGATCCGCCGGCCAAGTCAGGCCGAGTTTGGCTACGGTCGGTTGCCGCGTATCCCTCGGCTGATGGTCTACCCTTGGGCTATTTTGTTTTATATGTGAAGTGGGGTTTTTACAAATTATACACGTGTAGACCCTTGGACTTCTAAAAATTTAAAAGAAAACAATATTAAAAATAATGCGGGGGACGGGATTTGAACTAAAAATTTAAAAGAAAACAATATTAAAAATAATGCGGGGGATGGGATTTGAACTCTGGTGCTTTGGTTCAGCAGTGCAAGGTCTTACCAATGAGCTACAAGCTCCTTCTTGCTATTAAAAAGCAAAAAAAACTTATATCTATTGCTCAGTAAAAAGTACCACTTTCTGTATTTTTTTGAAATTTTTTTACAGAAAGTTTAGGGTTGTTACAGTAAATGAGCTCAAGTGAAAAAAATAACTCAAGTGTAGTGAAGAATGATCAAGAATAGCTCTCTTAGCTCACCCATTATTGAAGCATACAATTTTTAACCATTAAAATTTTTAACCATGCTTCAATTGTGCAAGCAAATAAATATAATACTTGACAAAGCAATGCTTGCCCATTCCACAAAAGTCTCCCCATTTTCCACCTCTCTTTTTATTTTCACAAAATAGAAAAATATACCATGCTTCATAAAAGTACACACACACACACACATATATATTAATATATATATTTTGAAGAAAATAATTAGTGAGCTAATAATATTAGTTAATATATAATTATATCAAATATAATATATATCAAATTATTAAATCAACACTTGATTTAATAATCCGGTTATATCACATATAACCGACTAATATCATTTGTCTGTATATCACATTATCAAATCAACACATGATTCAATAATCCGGTTATATCACATATAACCTAACTGATAACAATTAGCCGCCAGATTACAATACGGTATCTCATAATCGTATTTAATCAGTCTCCCGCACATATCAGCATATGTGCCCTCCTTCATTTCGCTTGAAATAGGAAACTTTTGTGTGGGACTCTAAAAATTCGTCAATACGCCAGCAGTAGGTGATGATCACATCAGCCACCCACAAGCCGTCAACGGTACTAGCTGGACATAACGGCTACCCAGGCATTAAGCGAATAGAAGATCAACAAGCAAACTTTTCCAAACTCTCATGAAGCCTATAAGTAACACTTAGCATACAATCCGGTCTCTTCGTCTGATATGTCGCATATCGAGTCTAGGGGTGGAATCGTCAGACCCTAATAACTTGATAAGTCATGCCGATCTATGACTTATAATGGTAAGAGAAACTACTGATACCACTTACCAGTAAATCTCATCAACGGTCCTGGCCAGGGACTTCTTGTTATAGCCAATCGAGCATAGCGCAACATCAACTCCCTATACCGGGAGAGAAGAAACCCCTCCTATCGCTCATTGCCTCCATGTGACTCGGAACTGTACCCAAAAACATGGGATCTAGAGACGAAACCCCCTCCTATCACCAAAGACGTGGGAAGTTAGAAGTTCGAATTCAGTGCCAAAGACGTGGGAAGTTAGAAGTTCAAGTTCAGTGCCAAAGACGTGGGAAGTTAGACCCATATCTCGCGGCTACACCGCGACGAATCAAGACGGAGCCAACGGTCTACTGCAAAATCTGGAGCAGATATAGTGAGTAAATCAAAGTTCCGGACATCCAGACAAGCAGAGAAGACCCAGACCAGCACCTACACAAAATTTTAAGGCCCAACTCCCTGTTCCTGCAGCAGAACCGCGGCATAAGAAGGCTTAGGCCGTGGAACCGCGACCACTTGGTGCCTTCTGCATCTCAAAACTTCTGTGAGTGTTTCTTTACCTCTCCCCACTCCTCTGGACTCCACTGAATTGTGTTTTCTGCAGCATTCTTTCCGCAAACTCTCTTCCCCCTTCCAATAAACTGTTCTTGTGCAGGATTCTTTGCGCCATGCTAAAAACATAAAAATTGTTTGCAGTTGATTTGTTACCGCTTTGCATTCATTAATACGGACTTAAGGGGCTTGAAACCAATTCAGATTGGGTGGGGATTTCATCACCCTTCCCAGGACCCCAGAAATCACAAAAAGCATATGCATTGACCATTGTTAAATTAAAAAAATACTAGACTCAGCCCTAAGGACTTCGCGCTCAATAGGACAGAGGACTAGTTACAGGCATCGACCGTTTATCCTATCTGACTTTTGCGGTGTCTAGGCAAGTGTGTCGAAGGCAAGTGGTTACTTAATTAGGACCACTACTTACGTAGTGGGGAGCCTCCCACTTACCTGGCACTTACCTGGCCGCAATTGACGGAGAAGAGGCGGTTTGAGGTCCTATTTCTAGCCCTCTGGAACAGTTAGGAGCTGTCTAGCAGACCTAGGTGACCCTAGATCTTGGTGTGATTGTGCATATCTTGTTTGTGATTGCTTAAAGCCGTAAGTCCGTACATATTCCTGTAAAGCTCTTTCTAAAAGAAAAAATCAAAAGAAAAAATCAAAAAACTTTTATAAAAACTTGCCCTTTGTCGCCAAACCCATTTTTCACCCACCACCCATCGTATTTCTCCATTGACGTTTTCTTACCCTCACCTTCTCCGCTTTGACTATACTAAACTCGTTTAGTGTATGTCCGCTTGGACTCGGGACACTAGCGCCCGCCTAGTCCGCGTTACGTTAGTCGCTACCGACTACGCGATCGAATCAGACGTCGAAACTCCGTCCACGCCTCTTTCACCCTTACCTTTACCGGCCAACTCCGACGTTGACCGGAATTCTGTTCATACATCTTCACCTTCACCATCACCAACCTCTTCTTCCGCGATGTCAGGATTTAATCCGAACATCTCTTTGACTACCCCTGGATTGGCTCCACCTCCTACGGAGACCAATAACCCACCACCACCGCCTGTTGTAGCGCCGCAGCGAATCGCGCTCCAGGATCGTTTCTATCCCACCCGTTCTGCACTTCCCACCTGCCTTTCTCTTCCACCGGCCAATGGGGATAATTTTGAAATTAAGCCCCACTTCATCAACATGCTTCCACGATTTCATGGGCTTGAATCTGAAGATGCCTATATCTTCATCAATAAATTTCAAAACGTTTGTGCCATGATGAAAACCACCCAGCTGTCGGACGATGCTATACGGCTACGGGTCATTCCGTTCACTTTATGCGATCTTGCTGAAAAATGGTTGTATAGCACCGCTTCCCACTCCATAACCAGTTGGGACGAGTTTGTTAAAGCGTTTCTCAAAAAATTCTATCCGAATCATAAAACCGTAAGGATCCGTAATGAAATCAACCAATTCTCTCAGCTTCCTTCTGAACCCTTCTGGAAGTGCTTTGACCGGTATAAAGACCTTCTTGTTCAGTGTCCTCACCACGGTATAGAAAAATGGCAACTTTGCCAAACCTTATACGAGGGCCTGAACCCAGCAACCAAGCAGTTGTTGGAAACCATCTGTCAGGGCCACTTCCTATCGAAATCTGATGAGGAAGCGTGGAAATTCTTCGACGACCTTGCGGAGCAAACGCTACAATGGGAGAGCACCAGACCGACTTCTTCTTCTTCTACCTCCACTTCTACCGGTCAGTCTAGGGTAGGAATTCACCAACTTGATGTCTCTATTGCGATAAAAGCTGAAATGGCTGCAATAACGAGAAAGCTTGAAGCGATAGAGAGCAAATTCTCTTCTCCTGCTCCTACCCCTGTTCTTCCCCTTCGTACCATTTGCGCTTGTTGTTCCGATCCTTCTCACTTAACCGAAGAGTGTCCTTACAATCCACCATCTCAAGGACAGGATCAGGTTAATGCTGCATTCCAGCAAAGACCGAGGAATGATCCATACTCTTCCACCTACAATCCCGGTTGGAGGAACCACCCCAATTTCGCCTGGAATTAGAATCAGAATCAATTCCAAGGCAACAATTTCCAAAGGCCCCCTCCGCCGCAACAACAAGCGCAACAACAAACTCAACATCAATTTCAGCAGCCCTTCCAACCCCAACCTTTTCAAAATCAGACGAACAACTTTGCACCCAACAATTCCTTTCCACCAAACAACTTTGTTCCGTCAAACAACGATAAGGTTTCCTCGCTCGAACGAAGTCAGGAGGCGTTCGTTAAACAATCGACACAATCCACCGCAAACATCCAGTCTTCCATTCAGTCCTTAGTGCAACACACTGCCGCTCACGGGCAAAGCATCAAGACCATCGAGGCCCAGATTGCACAGCTGAATGCGGCCTTAAGCGAGCGAGAGAAGGGGAAGCTCCCGTCCCAACCACTCCCAAATCCCGGTCACCCACATAATGTACATGTTGCTCTTGAACAACAGAACCATAATGTGAGTGCCGTGACCACATTGAGATCGGGAAGGATGCTGCAAAACAACATCGGCACACGGCCCAACAATGACACCCCGGACACTTCTTCTTCTTCTTCTTCTTCTTCTTCTTCTTCTGCTTCTTCGTCTTCTGAGCCTATTCTCCATTCTTCAACAGGCTCTCCTTCCTCTTCTTCTGCTCTGAACGGACCCACTTCTCACTCTACGAAAACACCTGTTCTGGGATCCGTTCCAACTCCACAATCTCCTCCTCCAGCATTGGACTCAACCAATTTTAAAAATGTTCCATTTCCAAACCGGTTGAAGTCCAATAAACAAAATCCACAAATGAAGAAGATTCTGGAGTTATTTAAGCAGGTTAACATTAACATTTCTCTTTTAGATGCTGTCCAACAAGTCCCGTCCTACGCGAAAATCTTAAAGGACTTGTGCACGAAAAAGAGGAAGTCTCAGGTACCCAAGAAAGTTTTCTTGGCTAGTGCTGTGAGTGATGCTCTTACCCAATCTTTACCACAAAAACGGAAGGACCCTGGCTGTCCTACGATTTCAATTACCATTGGGGATAAGAACATCAACCGCGCACTATTGGATCTAGGTGCCAGTGTTAACCTGCTTCCGTACTCAGTATACGAGCAATTAGACGTAGGAGAGCTGAAACCCACACACTGTACTCTCCAAATGGCCGACCGATCGATCACCCCTCCTAGGGGTGAGCTAGAGGATGTGTTAATCAAGGTCGGGGACTTCATATTCCCCGTTGACTTCATTGTATTAGACACACAGCCTGTAGCTAACCCCCGGAATCAAATTCCGGTGATACTCGGTCGCCCATTTCTTGCAACCTCAAATGCTGTGATCAATTGTCGCAATGGTTCGATGAACCTCTCTTTTGGAAACATGACAATTGAACTCAACATTTTTAGGTTGGGGAATCAGCCCTCCGAACCTAATGCTCATATACTGGACGTCTGCTCGATCCAGGAGATCACCCCAGAAGAGTGTGAATTCGAGGAGTTTCTGTTTGATCACGATAACCTTGACGCCACTAGTGCGTTCCTCTTCGAACCTGCTGCTGTTTCTGCGCCCGACAACGACTACGAGTGTTTCATGTTCTCGAACGATCTTAGCCGCTCACAACCCAAGTTTGAATCCTTCGAATTTCCGGATGAGTTACCTGAACCATCCAACTCGGTCGCTTACACTCGTTTTGAACTTTTGCTGGAATCTTTTGAGTTCGAGACCTTTGCACCAACCTTGCCTTCAATCGTTTCACCTCCAACGCTCGAACTCAAGTCTTTGCCGTCTTACCTTAAGTATGCTTACTTAGGTGAGAACGAGACCCTCCCTGTCATCATCTCGGCTTCTCTAGCTTCAGAGCAAGAGAAAGCCCTTCTTGAGCTCTTGCACAACAATAGGCAAGCTTTTGGCTGGTCCATGGCGGACATCAAGGGGATTAGTCCCCTGATCGTTGAACATCACATTCATCTGATGGATGATGCCAAACCAGCCAGGGATCCACAAAGACGTCTCAACCCAGTCATGAAAGAGGCTGTGAAGAAGGAGATCGTAAAATGTCTAGATAGTGGTATCATTTACCCTATCTCTGATAGCCAGTGGGTTAGCCCCATTCACGTTGTTCCCAAGAAATCAGGTATAACGGTCATAACCAACGAGGCGAACGAGTTAATCCCTACTCGCACCCAAACTGGGTGGCGAGTATGCATTGATTACAGAAAACTCAACGCCGCAACGCGGAAAGACCACTTTCCGCTACCTTTCATTGACCAAATGCTTGAACGATTGGCCGGACACGAGTACTACTGCTTTCTTGATGGCTACTCCGGCTATAATCAGATTCCCATCGCCGAAAAAGACCAGGATAAGACCACATTCACTTGTCCTTTCGGCACGTTTGCATATCGTCGCATGCCCTTTGGGTTATGCAATGCGCCCGCTACCTTCCAGCGGTGTATGATGGGAATCTTCTCAGACATGGTGGAAAAATTTCTGGAGATCTTCATGGACGATTTCTCCATCTTCGGCGATTCCTTCAACGAGTGTTTGCTGCATCTTGACGCTGTCCTTACCCGATGTAAGGACAAGAACCTCACTTTGAATTGGGAGAAGTGCCACTTCATGGTGCGCGAAGGTATTGTCTTAGGACATACCATCTCGCAAAATGGCATAGAGGTTGACAAAGCGAAGATTGAGGTCATTTCCAATCTCCCTCCTCCCAGATGCGTCCGAGACATCCGAGCCTTCCTTGGCTATACCGGTTTCTATAGACGGTTCATCAAGGACTTTAGCAAGATTGCTAGGCCCTTGACTCTTTTGCTGGCCAAGGACACGCCATTCGACTTCAACTCGAGCTGTGTGACTGCGTTCGAGTCATTAAAAAGCTCACTCACTTCTGCTCCCGTTCTTTCTTCACCTGACTGGACGCACCCATTTGAGATTATGTACGATGCATCCGACTTTGCCATCGGTGCTGTCCTTGGACAACACATCAACAAGATGCCGCACGTAATCTATTATGCGAGCCGAACCCTGAACGACGCCCAACTCAATTATACAACAACTGAGAAGGAATTCTTAGCTGTTGTATTTGCTTTAGAAAAGTTCAGGCCCTACCTCATCGTCTCTCCAGTCATTGTCTACACAGACCATTCTGCTCTGCGCCATCTTTTTGCGAAGAAAGATGCAAAATCTCGGCTAATACGTTGGATCCTCTTGCTTCAAGAGTTTGACCTTGTCATTAAGGACAAACGAGGATGTGAAAACGTAGTTGCCGACCATCTCTCACGACTTCCTTCTTCGCCTTCGCTTCCAATTCCGATCAACGACGTTTTCCCGGATGAACAGCTCTTGACAGTATCTTGCGAACCCTGGTTCGCAGATATTTTGAACTATTTGGCCACAGGATTACTACCGACTGAATGGTCAAGTCAGGACAGACTTTGCTTCTTATCCCAAGTAAAACACTTTTACTGGGACGAACCCTATCTGTTCAAATACTGTCCCGACCAGATTATTCGTCGGTGTGTCCCTGACGAGGAATTCAAGAGTGTGCCGTCATTTTGCCACGATCAAGCATGTGGCGAGCATTTTGGCCCCAGAAAGACAGCTGAGAAGATCTTGCAATGTGGTTTCTACTGGCCACAACTCTTCAAAGACGCTCATGACTATTGCAAGACTTACTCCCGGTGCCAACACTTAGGCCGGATATCCCGGAGGAACGAGATGCCGCTCCAACCAATCTTGGTTGTGGAGATTTTCGATGTTTGGGGGATAGATTTCATGGGGCCGTTTCCCAGCTCTTTTGGGAACTTGTACATCCTTCTCGCTGTTGATTACGTCTCTAAGTGGGTTGAGGCTGTGCCCAGCCGGACTAACGACAACAAGGTTGTCGTTAGGTTTCTTAAAGAAAACATTTTCTCCCGTTTTGGGCACCCCCGAGCGATCATTAGAGACAATGGAAGTCATTTCTGCAATAAGACTTTCGAGGCCTTGATGCGGAAATATTCCATTAATCATAAGCTATCCACGCCCTACCACCCCCAAACCTACGGGCAGGCCGAAGTTTCAAATCGGCAAATCAAGCAGATACTGGAGAAGACGGTTTCCAAGAACCGAAAAGATTGGTCGCTGAAACTCACTGATGCCCTTTGGGCATTTCGAACCGCTTATAAGACCGATCTTGGCATGTCTCCCTATCGGCTTGTGTACGGAAAAGCTTGCCACCTACCTGTCGAAATAGAGCATCACGCATTTTGGGCGATAAAAGAACTGAATCTGTCTCTCGAAGATGCGGGCAGCCATCGGAAGCTGCAGCTGAACGAACTGAGCGAGCTTAGGGATGAGGCTTACGATAACGCGGTTGTCGTTAAGAATCGAACGAAGGTGTTTCACGATAAACACCTTTTGCGCAAAACCTTCGTACCTGGTCAGCAGGTACTGCTTTACGACACCCGGCTACACTTCCATCCAGGAAAGCTCAGATCTCGCTGGAAAGGGCCGTATTTTGTGCGGAATGTGTATCCGCAGGGCGCTGTGGATTTGGAGAATCCAAAGGACGGTTCATTTTTCAAAGTGAACGGACACCGACTAAAACCGTACCTTAGCACCGAACCAACAGAGGAGCTCCTGGTCTTACAGGAGCCGGTTTACCCTGCATAATCTTCCTCTGCCTACCACCAAACTTCGGTTATCCAGCCAAGAACAGTGGACACTGTTCCAAATAAGTTTGGGGGTATGTATATACCTTTTTTTGTGGATATTCTTTTCCTTTTTCTTCTCTTTAAAAAACAAAAAAAAATTGTGTATATCTAACCGAAAATTTTGACCCTTCAACTGATCTCTTCATGCAACGACAGTGAGGACACTGTCCAGTTTAAGTTTGAGGGTACGATCGGTACGCATTTCTTACCTTCGCATTCATATGTATATTTTGCATCTGCATATTAAAATCCATAAAATCCATAAAAATCTGAAAATTTTCTAAAAACATAAAAACCTTTTTTGTCAAGTTAGCTAGTGGGAGGACTCTGATTCAACATTGCGACGGTTTTGTTTGATGAGATAAGAATAACTAAATCTTATTTTAAGATTTTGAAAACCTGAAAGATAACTCTCCTTTGAAGTTAACTATAGCTGATATACGTCTTTACATCACACTACACGTGTCGTGAGTTTTGGAAATTAGATGACAAGTTTTTTATGTCTAAAAAAATAGATAAATGATTTTCTGAGGATCAAATAGGTTTGTTCTGAAATAAGTAATACCAAGAATAGTTTATGAAGTGAAGTGAATATGAAGGAATGTTATTGATGCCTTAATTGGAACTAAGTCTGAAAAATAACCCATCTGGAACTTGATTGGAATGATTACACACCGAACCCACTAAACACGTCTTTTATCCAAAAATAATAATTGAACTGCCGGTTATATCTCCGTTCGTATTAAATCATCATGATTTTCACGCCAAACTGTCTTTTGTTTTTGGACCTAGGTAACTTGAGTAATTAAGTCCGCCGGGGTGTTTCTACACCTAATGCCCTAAAGCCAATTGGTTTGGGTGCATTGGCCCAAACCTCGCTAAGAAGCCTAGAAAGTCCAGATTAAAACAAAGTCAAGCAAGTGTTCTCTCCAAGTTAAAATTCCTAACGGTTCTTTGTGTGAGAATAATCTTGATAAAAGACAGGCTTTTATAAAAAAAATTAGCGGAGATATGAAGGTTTTATTCTATGATAAAGACTATTGCACATTCACAGAAGTGTACATGAAATGAAAACAAGAAAAAGGTGGAGTGAAAAATAAGACCTGGTTTCCTGTTAAGGAAGATAGAAATTCTGAAGTTGAAATTTTACTGGAAAACGAAACTTGAAAAATGCTTAACTCTTTATAAAACTTATGTGATCCTTTTAAAATTTTCATCTGGGATTTATTGTGTGATATGATGACTTTATTCGATCCTTCCGGAACTTAACAACACTATTTGCACTGCACGTAAAGACATATAAAATCTGTAGTTAAATAAGAAGCGAGGTGTGAAAAATAAGGGTTTGATAGTTTAGACTTGGGATCATAGAATTGTTATTTTCTGAAAACAAAACTTTAGGGGTTTGAATCATAGTAATTTCGCAAAACTAGCTTGACCGGATTTTGTGGGTAGTATCCGCTGAAAACCCTCAGGAGACAACACTCCTCCTACTAGGGACACCTAGAGGTTTAACGACTTGTTGCACAAGCTCAGTGCAATCGCGTTCCCTGCGAAAGTGAAGTTAGGAAATTTTTTGTGAATAAATTGGCTTTGCTCGGGACGAGCAAATGATAAGTTTGGGGGTATTTGTTCATATCAGATTTTTGCATTTTCATACCACCCAATTTTTATCACATTACTTATCGGTAGGTACTCTTGAGCCGTATTTGCTAGTCAATTGCAGGATACAGGTTCTCGGCTCTAAACGATGAAATACATGGAAAAGCACGACAAAATCCGGGTTCCTACCAACCACAGATAAAACACGGGTCTCCGCTCTCTATCCGTATGTTGCCACACACCAGTTTGAGAGACAAAATGGCAAATCAATGTCATTTTCATGCACAAAGCTCCATGGCAACACAAGATCCAAGAAATCTACGCGGAGCTCGAGGAAATCATGACAAAAAAATCCACATCAAATCACCTTTTGCTCAACAGAAATTCTGGAAAAATCGTGAAGAAAATCTGAGAAAAAACATGTACCAGAATAAAGGACACAGCAGACCAGGGAAGCACCAAAAATTCCATGCCCCAATTCAACTATACGGCCGCGGAACCGCGGCCAATAGGGGGTCTAGGCCGCGGTTCCGCGGCCGTACTGGCGCCGCAGTTGGCCAAATTGTAGGGGCATATGGGTCTTTTCATGAAGGGTCAGAATTTTTCCCTAGATTTCCTTTTCCCTGCCTATAAATAGCCCAGAACCTTGTGAAGCCAAGGGTGCTTAATCTTGTATTTAGATTTTAGGTTTTAGTTGTTGTTCTTCTTTCTCCTCTCATCTCTTCTCCATTAAAAAACTTGTAGTGAGCTTTTGTGAGTGAAGAATGAATAAAGGAGTTATTTTACTTATCATGCTTGTCTTGTTCTTTAGTTAAATTATTATTGCTTGTAATTTTCATTTGTTAACTTAGTTGTTGTTATTTGTGTTTGTTTCTTTCTTTTCTCTTTTCCTTTATCCTTAAACAACCATGATGCTTACGCTTGATCCTTGCCGAGGTGAGGTCGCAAATAGCTAGTTGTTATCTTCTAATCTTCTTCTTTCTATCTTCCTCTTTTGTTTTATTTTCCGTATAATGGGTGAGTAGTTTCATACTTGTTAGGGTAGGATAAGGGAAGTTTGAGAGAAAGAAATCTCTCTCACTCTTTCCTTGCCCAACATCTTAAATCGACTCCCGTTAATTGAACCACAATCCGCTCCTTACGGCACCCTATCCTACATGATAGCGGTGATTCCGTAGTGAGACCGGTTGTGGTTGAATTAACCGGAGGTTATGGCTAAGAGCCAAGAACGGACGGACAAGCACCAAAAGGAAGAACTTAAGCGTTGGAAAGCCTAGCTTATACTCGCAAGTTCCTTCCTAGTTGTGCTAATCCCCGTTGTTGCCGATTACCGTAACACCGATATTAAGAGTGGCAACGAAAGAAGTGAGCGACTCCTAACTCAAACTAACCTAATCCTAACCCTAACAAGCTCTCTTTACATATCATTTTAACACTTAGTTAATTACAAACAAATCTGGACTTTCGGACTTAACTCGTTAAAGCACATAGAAAAAGATTCCCATCTCCCTACGGACGACCCGTACTCAACCGGCTAGCTACAAGCGAAACCGTTTTGATTGCGGTAATTAACTAAACTTGAACACGCAGAATCTGTACCAATCATGTACCCATTATCTAATGAGCACCTGTGTACAATCTTTGATGTCAAACACCAATGGATATGGGATCAACCATCGCCCCATATGAAAGGTTACGCTAGTGTCCTGGCCAACATCCGTGGCCAAATGCGGAACAAATTTTTTTCTAATGATTAGAACATGGCACTAGAATAACTTTTAACCCAGATCGTCCCATAAACATAACTAGCTAAATAAAGAGAGCTATCTACTATGATGAAAAAATCTCACCAAACGAACCAAGTCCTTCGGTCTTCTTTCTTCATCTTTAGCTCCAAGTGTCCACCTTGAACATGCTTGATCTTCTTTGTTGGCTTCTTTAGTTCTCCGCGATCGATCTTGCTCTCCGGTCCTCTTTTGTCGTAGATGATCCATCCGAGGGATATGATCCATGGCTCTAGCTCCTCACAATATGTCAAGTGGAGCAACTAGAGAACTTGGGTTGCTAAACCAAGTAATTTAGGATGTAGTATGAAGATCTAAGTGTTTGATGTCTTTTTCTTGCCTCTTCATTTGTTTCTCTACTCATGAGAAGGTTAGTGAAGGGGAAGATGATGAAGGTGGAGGAAACTCAAGAGGAGGGAGGAGATGAAGAAAAATGGGAGCTCAAGAAAATATGAAGCATGCATGTGAAAGAAAATCAACACCAAGGTTTTGTGTATGAATTTCTTTCAAAATAGTGTAGCCATTCTTCAATAGTAACCACAAATGAATAAATAATTCATTTGTGAACTATTGAAGCCATGCCACTCACCATGTCTCCCTCTCCTTAATTTCCACCTCATTTCCATTTATCAATAAATGGAAAAGTCCATGATGAGGTGTCCGCCTTCTAGAAGGTAATCTATAACAAAATACGGATTACAGTCTGCTATATATATATACCTGCATTCGGATAAAAACATGAATGCCTAAATATATAGAATAACACGAAGAACGTAATACTAGAATATACATATCGAAATACATATATGTAAACTATTAAATCAATACCTGATTTAATAATCCGGCTCAAACCCGAGCCGGCTAGTATTATCAACTGTCAGATCGAAAGTCCGAGTACAAAGTACATCAATCGATCGAGACCCTTCACGTATCCAATACAGCTACTACATCATTTCGCCTGAACCAGGGAAACCATCTGTGTGGGACTCTAAAGACTCGAAAGTATACCGGCGGTGAGTTACTAGATAAATCCATTACCACAAGCACGTCAGTGGCACTAGCTGTACGTAACGGCTACCCGGGTACCTGTCGAAAAGGATGGCCGACGAGCAAACTCATCCGTATCCCTACTGAGCCTATCTGTGACAATCTCCGTACAGTCTGGTCTCTTCGTCTGAGAGTATCGCATACCGGGTCTAGGGGTGGTAAATATCAGACCCTAATAACCCGATAAGTCGTGCTGATGTGGATCAGGACCAATCCAGGAAACTACTGATCAGTCTATCAGTAAATCCCAACTACCTTGGCCAAGGTCTTATGGTCCTGACCAATCAAACACAGTGCGATAGCGACTCCTAATACCAGGAGAGACGAATCCCAACAATCTCTCACTGTCTCCATATGGCTCGGGACTGTACCCAACCAAAACCTGTTTGCACGACTTAGTAGAGCCATGGTAGGGTAGTGATCAAAGCACACTGGGAACTCACACGAGACAAATGACGATCTCAGGTCTAAGGACTAACCTGTACTCATATCACTTGAGAACTTTCATCCGACGATAGGTATAGTACCATCTGGAAGTTCTCAGCGAGTCCATCCGGTGTACTCACCCCCAGTGAGCACCTGTATACGATCTTAGGTCTAAAGACCAATGGTTGCAGGACCAAACCATCTTCCCTCGTCGGGGTCCAGAAATGTATACACCAGTCTACTCCGGAATATCGATGCCCAGTCTCGATACTCCTACGACCAAGGACCATTTAAGGATGTGCGTACTGACTACCCAACTCCCATAAGTATGATCGCCATCACAACGCAAGTAGTCTATCAATGATCCTAGGGCTTTATCAACATGTATAAAAGATATGTAATAGAAAGTAAAACATACACATGTTAAGATAAAGTCAAACCAAATAGCATACTATCATATCGAGCAAGACTGCCCTGTACATATATATGTCCAAGCATCCATATATATACATATACAATAATGGCCTCTAGGGCATACATATCCAACACCATACAGAGTCAAGAAATGTACACACTAGTCTACTCTGGAATATCGATGCCCTGTCTCGATATTCCCTTGACTAGGAACAATTTAAGGATGTGCTTGTAGACTATCCAGGTCCCAGCAGTATGATCCGCATCATAGTCCTAGGAGTCAAGCCAACATTCTAAGAGATTTATCAACATGTATATGAGAGACGGTATAATAATACCAGTTAATATGTTAAGATAAAGGCAACCAGATAGCATATTATCATGTCGAGCAAGAAAGCCTTCTATATATATGTCCAAGCATCCACTATATCATACAATAATGGCCTCTAGGGCATACATATTACTAACATGATTAAGCCGGATTATTATATCAGGTTTTGATTTAATAATTTATGTATGTATTTTGATGCATATATTTTAGTATTATTGTTCACTATTTATTTTCTCTCTTTGGTGCTATCTATATTTTTTTTACGGATACACGTAAATATAGCGATACATATACCAGGTGAAGTATTCCGTATTTATACGGGAATGCTTCTAGAAGAAGGACACCTCATATTTGATTTTCCTTTTAGAAAATTAAATAGAAATGAGGTGGAAATTGGAGAGTTATGAAGCATGGTGCATGCATGTAGTGAGGTATGGCTTGATTCTTTAAAATGATAAATTCATTTGGGTGCACTATTTGATGCATTGTTGAAAAAGAGCAAGCCATCCTCACTTTCAACACTTGATTTTTTTTATTACTCATTTTGAGCTCATGCTTCATGGTTGCTCTTTTCCTTCTCCTTCTTCTTCTTGCTCTTATTTTGAGCATAGATTTTAGAGAAAAAATTCTAGTGAAATATCATGTTCTCTCATAAAAAGGGAGAGAAAAGGAGAGAAAATTCCCCACGGCTCAAGCCTCACGTGTTAAACATGTGAGCGTCTATATGAAGAGCATATAGACGGCGCAACCAAACAACTAAAGGCTAAACAGGCTTCACGTGTTAAATACGTGACACCCATGTGTAAAGTATATAAGCACAAAGAAAAATATCCACTAGGGCCACGTGTTAAACACGTGAGAATACCCTTTTGAAGCATTAGCTTCATATAGAGTTAAACTCTATGCATAGAATTAAATTCTATTTTTGTATGCAAAGCATATGAGAATTAAGAGTAAATGGCCAAAGGCTAAACTAGCCTCACGTGTTAAACACGTGTGCGCCCATATGCAAGGCATATGGGCGCCAAATGAAAGAAGCAAAATAAGCCGCACGTGTTAAACACGTGAGGGCACCTCCTTTTATAGAATTAAATTCTACTCTTGGGAAAGATCCTCTCTGTTAAACAGAGAACCGTTGGATCAAAAATCCAACGGTGATTAAATATAGAATTAAATTCTATTGGGGGAGAATATATCGGTGATCTTTCTAAATGAGAATGATATTTTCTGTTAAACAGAAAATTGGTGGATCAAAGATCCAATGAGATGGAGAATATTTCCTATACCTTTACAAACAAAAAAAAGATTGCTCTCTGTAAAACAGAGAGCCCTTGGATTAAAAATCCAATGGTGATTAAAAATCACTATTTTACAGAATAAATTATGTATATGGGAAAATATTTCCTCAATCTTGCTAAAAACAAGAAAACATATTCTGTAAAACAGATACATTTGGATCAAAGATCAATAGTAGTTAAAATTCCCCAAATCAATTTTAAGACCAATTAAATCAAATTGAAACTCTCAATAAGAGATTTTCTCAAAACTAATTAACAATCTGCCTCTACTATATAAAGGACCCGAGACTTCAAGTCTCACACATGCTCGGATACAGAGGGAACCCCCTGTAAGCTTTTGCAAAAAAGACAGAAGGCTCTTAAAAACGACAGAGAATTTAATTCTCAAAAGAAGAAAGAAGATCTCCCTCCTTCAAAACTCTAGGTAAAGAAAAAGAAGAGATTAAAGTATCCCCTTTGCCTAGTATAATGGAAACAAGGGTTTAACCCTTCATACACGAACTTAGTTCTTCCTCTGGTTTGGGATTTGCAAAGCAAATCTCCACACAAGTTGAGAATTTAATTCTCGTCGAGGAGATTCTGTTCTTCAGACTCAAAACTTAGGGGAAAAGAACTAGGTTAAAAGGAAAAAAGAAAAAGAACATATGTTCTGGAAATTTAATTCCTCCGAAATTAGGGTTTAACCCTACATAAAAAACTTAGTTCTCATAAAAATAAAAGAAGAACTTAGTTTTCCAATTAAAAAAATGACGGTGATCCAAGATCTTCAAAACAGAAATCTTGATGATCATCAATGACTAAAATTTCATTAACAGAGATTAATATCTCCAAAAACAAGAAGAACTTGGTGTCTCACGTGAAACACAGGTGAGTAAAATTAGTACTTATCACTATTATAGTGCCCCACGTGTTTCCCACGTGAGCGCTTAAAACAAAAAAAAGTAAAAACAAAGAAAAACTATTTTGTGTTGATTAGGCAGCCACTAAATAAAACAGCCCAGCACCCCAAAAATAAAGCAGTCACGTGAAATACATGTGAAACACTCTTGGATACCCAAAATCTAGCACCTCACGTGCTTCACACGTGAGCACCAAAGCTCTAGCCAAGTGCTTAGCACTTCTGTCTAAAAAAAGGAGGGTGAACAAACAAAACCCGAAATCAATGCTCAGAGCCTCATGTGCTTCCCACGTGAGTGCCATGCAAAGTGCTTAGCACTCTATATTCAGTCAAAATGACTAAAGTGCTTAGCACTGATTGGGCAGCGCCCATATCCGAGTGCCTCACATGTTTCACACGTGAGCGCTAGAAAAAATTAGTGCTTATCACTATAGTAGCGCCTCACGTGAAAACACGTGAGCGCCAGAAAAGATTAGTGCTTAGCACTATTCCAACGCCCCACGTGAAACACACGTGAGCACTGTATATCTTAGTGCTTAGCACTGCTGGATAGTATAGAAACCCAATCTCAGCCCAAATTGGCTAAATTTCCTGAGGTTAAACCTCTTTAATTTTAAATTAACCGAGCCCATATGCTCATGATTTCCAAATTAATCTTAGTCTCAAATATGACTAATGATCTCTCATTGATGATATCCAAAATGATATTCATCACATATTTCCTAAGGTAATCTTAGTTTCAAATATGACTAACGATTCTTAGATCCACCATAACCCCTTTTTCTTTCAAATACGGGATTTGGTTCAAAGGTACATCTTTCCACACCTCTGATATATGTCATTGTAATTCCTCAACGTCTTCAGAGAGGTGGCGGGTCCCGACAACCAACAACTCTTTTCTCATCCCAACTTGATGTAAAATTTCATCAAGACAGAGAATGATACATCCCACATTAATGCACTTCTAAATTGACGTGCATGCCTCAAATCGGATCGCGCCCCAAATTGGGCGCATTCCATGTCACCATCATTCACTCCGCTACGTAACAAATACACGTGTGTGCAAGATGAATGTTGGACCGAAATGTCTTTAAACTAATATTCGTCCCCAAAATAGGAATGTTGGACCGAAATGTCCTTAATATTCGTCCCCAAAATGGGAATGATGGACCGAAATATCCTTAAACTAATATCCGTCCCAAACAGGCAACAACGGACCGAAATGTCCTTAAACTAATATTCGCCCCAAACACGGCGATAATGGACCGTGATGTCCTTAAACTATAATAATTGAGCTCATAAGCTCATTTGTTTCTAAGTTGATCTTACTCTCAAATATGACTAACGATCCTTAGATCAAACCCAAATATCCCGGGAACTGATGGACCTCATTTATATGAGATCTATGCCCTAAGTTCATTCTCGTTGGCAAACCAAGCTACCAACGTGGATCCCGTCAAGAAAATCCTTGACACAAAATCCAAATCTAAAACATCCGGATTTGGACTGATCCGCGCCCTACGGGCGATGACACAAACTAGTCTGCGTATACAATCCACGGGCAACCAAAATAAACAAAAATATACACGACACGAAGTGAACTGCTGGAGAAGGAGAAAGTGGTTATCGCAATGCGATAAAGTAATTAACTGCAGGGGCTTGCGCCTGTAGGGAAGAGCGTCCCCACAATCAAAACCCCTCATAAATGATAGGGAATCTGATGAAGTCTGCTACAACGGTCACATCTATCCAAACCTCCGATATATGGTGCCATAAATCAACTTGGTATCTTCAGAGAGGTGGGTGGATATATCCAAATAGCATCTTCCCCCAAATTCAGGCCAGACGTCCTGATCGGTCAAAAATATTGCATTTTAACACATTCAATCCACGACGATCCGCGACTCAAGAAGACGATGCGAAGCTAGTTTCGACGATTGAGTTCTTTCCTCAAAATCTTGTAATATTTGAGTGAATTGTAATGAAATGTTGATTTATAAAAGGTGAAAATTCTTGATCTTGCTTTTCTTTACATTTGAGCATTATGAAGAGTTATCGATTCTTGATTGTTATCTTTTTCATGAATTTTGAATGAAAACTCCGCTTGTAGAGGAATCGAGAAAATAGGTAGATGATGATGATTAAATTCTTGAACGATTCTTAAGTCTTATGAGTTTTGTAAACTTTAAGAAATTGAATCATCGACAACTTAGTTTTGAGCGAGATGTTTTCTTGAATGTTTTCGCTCTAAATTAGAGATCAACGATCGATGATTGAATTTCCTAGAGGCTTGAATTTGAATGCTAATCAACGAAAGGACAAAGGATAGAAGGAGAAACCCTAGTTTCTTTAAGAGATCCCTAATTCTCGTTGATCGTCATCGATCTAGCAACAAATCATCAATAGATAAGAATTTGTAATCATAAGTATTCATCATCACTATCAATTGGATTGATTCCTACAAGCCTCTTTACAAATCTTGATAATTCATTCGATTTGGACATCTTCTTGAACTTTATTGATTCTTGATTTTAGATCTAGTTCTTTACAATTCTTGAAACTAAATTTCATAAATCTTGAATCAATTTTCTTGCAATTTTCTTTTACCTTTTTCATTTTGACTCATCTAAACCAAAATCGATCAAAACACGCATCTCAGTGGACGATCCGTATTCATTAACGCGCTACATCGACACTGTTAATTGATTGCGGTATAAATTTCTTTAGTTGTGAAACATTTTACATACACACGAAGATTATGATCAATCAAATGGCGCCGTTCCGGGGATGTGTGCTATTTTGTTCGTTTTTGTTATTTGAGTTGAAAAAATTATTATTCCATCAGAATTTTATTTAGATCAAAATCGCATCAAGCGCTTAACGATTGGTTATGAATTTTTGCGAGAGAATATGGAATCATTGTAACAGTGTGATTAAGATTTAGAGAAGTTCTACAAATTCCAGAGGAGTACAGGAAGCTGAGGAAAAATTTTCAAACCCTAATCCCTCCTTCCGACCGTGGATCCGCGGCCAATGAGGCATTTTTGCGGCGGTTCCGCCGCCGATTAGGAGCATCAGTTCTTCAGATTTCTGTGGTATACTCTCTGTTCTCTCCTCTTCTCTTTGATCTTCTCCAATAACCATTTTCTGCAGGAATCTTTGCAAAATTCACAGCGCCGCTAAAAGAATTTTTTTTTGCATTTTTGATCTTGGTTGTTTGCATATTTTAATACAGAAATTAAGGGGCACAACCAAATTCAGATTAGGTGGGGATTTCATTACCCTTCATAAGCCCCAAAAATCACAAAATTAGCATCTGCATCACCCTCATTAACTAAAAAAATATCTAGACAAGACTCTAAGGACCGTCGCGCTCAATTAGGACAGAAGAAGGTCGTGGGCAATCTATTATTTATCCGCATTTCTTTTGTGGTGTCTAAGGCAAGTGTGTTTAAGGCAAGTGGTTACTTAATTAGGCCCACTACTTACGTAGTGGAGAACCTCCCACTTACCTGGCACTTACATGGCCACAGAAGGGATGAAGAGGCAGTAGAGGATTTATCCTGCGATTTGTCTTCTGGAAGTCTAGGAGCGGTCTAGTGACTTGACCTAGGTGACCATTAGATCTAGGGTGGTGTATGCATTTTTTGTGATTTGATTTTTCAAAACCCGTATTTTTCAAAACAAATACCAAACAACTTTTCCTCTAATTATCACCAACGCTGCCACTTGTGCTACAACCGTTTAGCACATGTTAGGCTGGACACGGGATTCTATTTCCCGTCTTGTCCGCGTTTCTTTTATCGACCCCAGAGTCGGTAATTCTTCGTCTTCTTTCCCACCACCCACCACGACCGTGATGGACGGATATCCATCAAACTTTAACACCACTCTGCTACCGCCCGCAGGTGTGCAGAACCCTCCACGCATTTCTCTCCAAGAGAGATGCTATCCTACACGTGTTCCCCTTCCCACCTGTCTTTCTATACCACCAGCCAATAAGGACAATTTCGAAATTAAACCTCATTTCATCAAACTTTTACCCAAATTTCACGGGCTCGAGTCTGAAGACGCATACATTTTTATCATCAAATTCGAAAACGTATGTGCTTTGATGGGTAATTCACAACTGTCTATGGATGCTATGCGTTTACGTCTTCTCCCATTCACTTTGTGCGATTTAGCCGAGAAGTGGCTTTACAACACACCCGCACATTCTATTTCAAAATAGGATGAATTTGTTGCAGCATTCCTTAAGAAATTTTATCCCAATCATAAGACTGCCCATATTCGGAGCGAAATCTTCAAATTTACCCAACTTCCCAATGAACCATTTTGGAAATGTTTTGAACGGTTCAAGGATCTTCTTTTACAATGCCCTCATCACGGAATCCCTAGATGGGATCTGTGTCGAATTCTTTATGAGGGTATTGATTTCACGACTAAACAGATGCTTGAAACCATGTGTCATTGTCAATTCCTATCTAAAGATGATGGTGAAGCTTGGAAATATCTATAAGATTTAGCTCAAAACACATTACAATGGGAAAGTGTTAGACCACCATCACCTAGGGAAGATATCAATCAGCTCGATGTTCCCGTCACAATGAGAGCCGAAATGGACGCAATACAAAGGAATCTCGACGCTATAGAAAACAAAATCTCTTCAGCCTCCCTAAACCAATACACACTTCCTAAACCGTGTGTGGCTTCTGTTCAAACCCATCACATTTAACGGAAGAATGTCCTTTGAATGTACCGTTTCAAGGTCAAACTAATGCTGCATTTCAGTAAAGACCTGGAAATGATCCTTCTTCTTCCTCATATAATCAAGATTGGAGGAATCACCCTGATCTTTCGTGGATCCAACACCAAACTCAATACACGGATCCAAACCATAATAACTTTCAATGGGTCCCTCCACAGCAACAACAACCACCACAAATGAGTCAGCACCCCTTCCAACCACAAAATTTTCAAAACCTGGCTAACAACTTTGATCCTTTTTCTGCCGGAACCAATAACACCTCTTCACTCGAACAAACCATGAATTTGTTTCTGACAAATTTCATGCAAGTTACGGCAAATTTTCAGTCTTCCGTCGATGACATAAAAAGGAACTCTGCCTCCCAAGGTGAGATTATTAAATCGATGGAAGCACAAATTACACAGTTAACAGCCGAAATGAGTGCTACAGAGAAAGGGAATCTTCCAGCTCAACCTTTACCTGATCCTGGACCTTCACATTACACTAATGTGAATGCACTTACAACGTTGAGATCTGGAAGAGTGCTAGAAAATCATGTGGGTGAACAAATTGATGATGATGAATTGATCATTAACACTCCGGCTTCCACTTCCACTTCCACTTCCACTCCCACTTCTACTTCTTACCCTATTTCGTCCAATTTACCTTCTTCTTCTTCCGAGCCTATTCTCCGTTTTCCCAAAGGCTCGAACCCTCCACCCACTTCATCCTTTCCACCCCCACAAACTTCTCCACAAATGTTGGACCCAACACTTATTGATAGAGCTCCATTACAGATTGAGGGACAACAAACCTAATGCACAAATGGAGAAGATTGTGTACATGTTTAAGAAAGTTAACATCAACATCCCTCTCCTAGATGCTATAAAACAAGTTCCGTCCTATGCGAAAATCTTAAGAACTTGTGCACTAGGAAGAGCAAGACTCAAGTGCCGAAAAAAGTGCTCATGTCGAGTACTGTAGACACAGCTTTTCCCCAACAATTACCAAGGAAACGTAAGGACCCTAGCTGTCCAACTATTTCTATTTCTATTGGGGATAAACACATTAACCGTGCTTTACTTGACCTTGGCGCTAGTGTTAACTTGCTTCCATATTCAGTCTATGAGCAACTAGGTATCAGAGTGTTAAAGCCCTCGAACATAACTCTCCAGATGGTCGACCGATCAATCACCAAACCTAAGGGTGAACTTGAGGATGTGTTGATAAAAATCGGGGAATTTGTATTCCCTGTGGACTTTATTGTTCTTGATACACATCCTGTAGTGAACCTACGGAACTAAATTCCGGTGATTCTAGGTCGTCCCTTTTTGGCTACTTCCAACGCTATATTCAACTGTAGAAATGGCTCTATGAACCTATCTTTCGGGAATAAGTCAATTGAGCTCAACATTTACAAGTTGGGAAGTCAACCCTCCGATCCTCATGCTCGAGTATGTTCTGTCGAATTAATGGATATCAACAGCAGCGAATTTGATCAGCTTCACGATACAGATCCAAACTTCCTTTATACGTTGTTGTTTGACCCAGATATGTATCATATACATACGGACCCTTGTTTCGAGTTTTCCGGGTCAACATCTAACGTCGATTATGAACCTTTTCTGGAGTCTAAATATCATCCTGTTCTTTCAAATGAGAATATTCTTCAGGATATTGATGAACGCTTCAAGAAAATGTTCGCTGATAGACTTGCATTCTTAGCAAACACGGGTGTTGAGACGAATCATCTCCACAACGAAGAAATTGAAACTCCACCCCTTCTTCTTGACAATCACGAAAATGCGAGTAATCCATCGCAATCACTGTGTCGTCTCTCCAAAACGAGACGCAAACCCTCTCCTTCACACCACTTATCTTTTCCCCACTTCTTCTTGGCTCTTTTCAACTTGTTCTTCCACCAACCGGTGCACTACACTGATAAAATAGTTGGTGTTGACTTTCGGTCTTTGTAAGGCTTTGCATTAACCAGTAACTTTGACCCCCTCTTGTGATTTTAAAAAGATTAACATTGTTTAACTCAAGTTTGGGGGGGGGTATATTTTTGGCTCTTGAAAATAATAGTTGTCCTCAAAATTGTGAGCCAAAAATAAGTTTGGGGGAGATTTTCACGTCCATTTTTCTTGACCCCGCTAATAAATTTTCCTCCCAAGCTTACAGGTTTTTTGAGATTTAGCAGATGGCAACAGTGAGGACACTGTTGAAAACAAGTTTGGGGGAGGTTTTTGCTTATTTACGTATCACTTTGCATCATACTTTGCATAAGCACAAAACATATAATAATAATAATAATAATAATAATAATAAAATGTACATAAATAAGATAATAAAAGATTAGATAGTGAAAAATTACATTTAAAAGATTGGAAAAATTTAAGAAAACCAAGAAGTTAGAAGTTTTCTTAAACGAACTAGTAATTAGTTATGAGCCGTTGTCCCAAGGGTTAGTAAGATGAAAGGAGTCACTAATTTGAGGATAAAAATAAGTCTGAAAAATAGTTTCTATTCTGGAAGCCAAACATTTGAACGTTGATACCCTACTATACGCACTTACACACATTTTGAAACTCGGGATAGTAGAGGATACCTTGAAATGCTCTTGTCTAAAAGCCAAAGTATGAAGGAAATTATAAATGAATAAAATATAAAATGGTGCAAAAAAAATGAACACTGGTTTTGTTATCGCTAAGGCAGCAATAAAAAAATATAGCAAGGGTGCTTCATCACCTAGTGCCTTAGACCAACTGGTCTGGGAGTCACTACTAAGCCTTAGGTGGTGCAAGACGAGGAAAATACTAATACGCCTAAAATACAAGCACATGAGTAATCGGTCGGTTAGTACCTCAAGAAGTATTAACGGTCGCATGAAAAATGTGTGAGCAATCTCATCTAAATATTCATCGATTACAAAGTAATGAGCTAGATGGACAAGAGTATGATAGCTTGAATTGAATTCTCTGAGTGTAGGGATGTCTTTTACACACACGTAGGGGTATATGATCGATGTTTGGAAGAAATGTAGGAATGAAGAATAAAGACGATGTTTTATTGAGGGATGATGTGATTTCTAACATTTTTTCATGATTATTAAGATAGGGCTCATGACAACTGAAAAGCTAGTATTAGTTGGAAACTCTAATTTTCAAAGTCTTTCTATTATAATTCTAATCTTTATATGTAACTTTCACAGTCTTCTTTTTATTATTGGATTTTGTGGGTGCAATCCGCTGAAAACCCTCAGGAGACGACACTCCTCCTACTAGGGACACCTAGAGGTTTAAAGGCTTGTTGCACGTGCTCAGTGCAATCGTGTTGCCTATGAAAGCGTGCTAGCTAGTTTTTCTTTCTCTTTATTTTATCCTTCACCTGAATAAAACAAGTTTGCTCGGGACGACCAAAATTAAGTTTGGGGGAATTTGACCAGTCGAAAATATTCATTTTTAACACATCAATTTCCCTACTATTTGCAATCATCTAAAGGTGTTTGGTATAAATATAGCACATAGTAGCAATTTGTCTGCAAAATACCAAATAACATGTGTTATACATTATAACCAGCATTTTGAGGGAAATTGAGTGTTTATTATTGCACGCATGATCTTTGTATATCGCAACACTTGTCTCGAGATTGTGTGCAGGAAATTCTCCAGGTAAAAGAGCTGGAACTGCTTAAAGTGCTGATAAAATACGCCAAGTCCAAGACTTGTGATCTGGAAGTAAACAAGAAAGTCTAAAAATATTCCAGACATCAGAAAATAACCATAAGGCCAACACAAATCAGCACAGAAATTTGCATGCAACAACTCCACCAATAAGCCGCGGATCCGCGGCAAAGTTTGACTATCTGCCGCGCATCCACGGCCTTGTTACCTTATCAGTGGCTCAAATTCCTCCACGTGGCTTACCATAACGGCCTCAGCTTCCAGAAGACTCCCAAAGACCACGTGACTTTATCCAGAAGGCTCGGCCTAACAACCTTATCCTAGAAGATTCATTATTCTAGAATATTCCCTCCAACAAACTTCTTCTAGAAGACTCTCTCTAACAACCTAGCTTTGGAGGGAAGATTCAAATGAGTGGTTATAAAAATGGATCTAGATCTAGGGTTTGGGGGTTGTTGAATTTGGAGGGAAATCATTTTGAGTGGTAAAAGAATTATAGTGAGATCCAAATCATTTCTAAATCAAATTGAGTGACACAATTTGATCCAAATCAAGATCCACCGAGTACCGAGCCAAAGAAAGCCTCAACAAGCCTTTTGAAGCAACGTCGATCTTCATCCGAGCAAGAGATCCATGACGATCCGCGACTCAAGAAGAAGATGCGAAGCTAGTTTCGACGATTGAGTTCTCTCCTCAAAATCATGTAATCTTTGAGTGAATTGTAACGAAACGTTGATTTATAAAAGGTGAAAATTCTTGATCTTGCTTTTCTTTACATTTGAGCATTATAAAGAGTTATCGATTCTTGATTGTTATCTTTTTCATGATGTTTGAGTGAAAACTCCGCTTGTGGAGGAATTGAGAAAATAGGTAGATGATGATGATTAAATTCTTGAACGATTCTTAAGTCTTATGAGATTTGTAAACTTTAGGAAATTGAATCATCGACAATCTAGTTTTGAGCGAGATACTTTCTTGAAAGTTTTCGCTCTAAATTAGAGATCAACGATCGATGATTGAATTTCCTAGAGGCTAGAATTTGAATGCTAATCAACGAAAGGACAAGGGATAGAAGGAGAAACCCTAGTTTCTTCAAGAGATCCCTAATTCTCGTTGATCGTCATAGATCTAGCAACAAATCATCAATAGATAAGAATTTATAATCATAAGTATTCATCATCACTATCAATTGGATCGATTCCTACAAGTCTCTTTACAAATCTTGATAATTCATTCGATTTGGACATCTTCTTGAACTTTATTGATTCTTGATTTTAGATCTAGTTCTTTACGATTCTTGAAACTAAATTTCACAAATCTTGAATCAATTTTCTTGCAATTTTCTTTTACCTTTTTCATTTTGCCTCATCTAAAACAAAATCAATCAAAACACGCATCTCAGTGGACGATCTGTATTCATTAACGCGCTACATCGATACCGTTAATTGATTGCGGTATAAATTTTTTTGGTTGTGAAACATTTTACATACATACGAAGATTATGATCAATCACGTCCTAATGTCTCGGTCCGGTCTTTCGGCGGCGAACATGTTCTGGCACGCCCGTTGGGACCTTTTTCTCTTTCCACTCCACACTTCGTGTGTCGTGTTTCACGAATAAAATCGCGGTTCGCTATGGTTGCCCTTGGATTCGAGGTACTAAAACTTGGTGTCTTGCTCCTATGCAGAAAAATCGATGGCTTCCCAATGCAATTCATCCAACAGCAACTCTCGCTCCACCCCAAATGGAGGAGTGACCTATGAGCCCAATGCGGCCACAATTTTCTCAATACCAGTGGGGAAAGTTGCGCAAGCCACTACTGGATTATTCTTTGGGACCATACTCCCACCAGTGCGTTTCGGTGCCTCGGCACCACAAGAGAAAGCTCCTAAAAAGTCGGTCTTCGATCGACTGGAAACCACAACGGCCCCTCTCAACGGGCCGTTTAAATATGACGTCTTAGTCTTTGACAGGCTAAGCAAGAACCCAAACGGGCCCGCAAAGAGGCTCGTGATACCTAAAAGGGCTGCCCTAAAATGGATAGCCTTCCCAACTCCTCCTACAGGCGAAGCCGTCAAAAATGCTTCCCCTAACAGAAAGTCGGTCTTCGAAAGGCTGGTCATTTCTACTCAAACTCTGCCAAGGACGTTGGTCTTCAATAGGCTGACGCCGACTGAAGCCCCTCAGCAAAGCCGGGGGTACGAAGAAGCCGCTTCTAAAACTAAGGCGGTCTCTTCTACAAGTCATGCTCGACGTTGCCACTGGCGCCGAGTGAGAAAACCTAGAACCAACTCCTCCTCTGGACTTATTTCACCAGCTCCAATGGTGGAAGTTGACGCTGTTGTTCCAACCGGGAACATCTTTGATCCACTTAAGAGGGTACGTAAGAACTCCCCGGCGGTGGTGCTGAAAAAATCACCTCTGCCAGTAAAGGTCCCTGTTCAGGCAAAGCCGGAGCAGCCCCATCAGCGGCTCCCCTCACTAATTCATAGGGTCCGGCGAAAAGTCCAAAACTCTGTAATTGACTAGAACTACTTGAAGGGTTCCCTAGGGTGGCAGCAAGGTTTTGGGAGTCATCGTCCATGCCAATTTCAAATTTTTGCCGTTCTAAAGAACCCTAACCTAGAATCTTAACTAGAGATTTAAACAATACAATATGCAAATAACTTTGCAAACAAGTGAATGAGGAATACAACCTTTGTAGACCGGTCCTTCACTTCTAAAGCTCCGTGTAGTAGTCCCTTCACTCCAAGTAGAGAACACCCGAACTCTAATAAGGGTTCACATGATGAAATGAACATGCTTGCTCGAAGTCTTCAAGGCCGAAGATGATCTACGTCGAGGAGACTCAAGCTCATGATAGCTCTTCACTAATTGTAGATTAGTGAAGAAAACACCCTAAACTAAATGGCTAATATAGTAGAGGATGATGAAGTAGGAAATGGGCTCACTTTAGATTTATTTTTCTCACATTATTTTCTCACTTAGAAAAAAGATAGCAAGCTTTTTCTCATAGAGAAGAAGATGAAGTGGAGATGAGAAATGAAGCTCATGAGGTGAGAATAGAAACCATGGGTGAGTTAGTGTCATACACTAACTCATGTAGAGAATAAACCATGGCTAAACAATAATGGTTGGGTTAATAAATATCTTCAAGTAAAACAAAAAGAGTCGACTTAGTCAATGGTTCCACAAGCTTCAACCATGTGACAATTTCCAACCAATTTTGATTTACTTTAAATAAATAAAACCCATCATTATTATTTGCATGGTATGAGTCTCATACACCCATGTATAATGTGGCATCAAGCATGACACATAAAAAATGTATATTAATATATATCACATATATACTAAATGTACACAAGTGAGAAAAAGAATTCTTAATTGAGCTAATATTAGTTAATGTAAGATAATATATCAAATATATAATTATACATCAAATTACTAAATCAACACTTGATTTAATAATCCGGCTATATCACATACAACCGACTAATATAAAATGTAACAACTTATCGAATCAACACTTGATCCGATAACACAGCTATATCGCATATAACCGTTCGATATCATATATCGCGAGAATAGAATGCGGTATCACATACGCGCATTAATCTCGGTCCCGCACATATCACATATGTACTCCTACTTCATTTTGCATGAACCAGGAAACCTCTGTGTAGGACTCTAAAGACTCGTCAATACGCCGGCAGTAGGTGATGATCATATTAAACACCCACAAGCCGCAAGCGGTCTGCTAAACGTAAAGGCCACCCGGGTATTGAGCAATCAGAAGATCAATAAGCAAGCAAGGTCATATTCCTACGAATCCAATCAGTAATACTATCTTACAGTCCAGTCTCTTTGTCAGATATGTCGCATATCGCAGCCTGGGGGTGGTAAAACGTCAGACCCCAATATCCTGATAAGTCATGCCGATGCAAGGTCCATAACGGTTCGAGAAACTACTGATAACAATTACCAGTAAATCTCAGCAACCCTGTCCAGGGATTTCATGTTATGGCCAATCGAGCATAGCGCAACATCAACTCCCAATACTGGGAGAGATGAATCCTCTCATATCGTTCATTGTGTCCATGTGACTCGGGACTGTACCCAAAAACCACCTTTTTGCACGATCTCTTGGCTGTGGTATGGTGGAAATCAAAGCATAGTGGGAATCACACAAGACTCTATGACGATCTCCGGTCGACAGACTAACCTGTACCAGTGTCACCAGAGAACTGCTATCTGACGATAGGTATAATAGCATCTAGGAGTTCTCGGTGAGTCTGTTCAGTGTACCCAATCTCCACTGAGCATCCGTATACCATCTTTGATGTCAAACACCAATGGATGTGGGATCATCCATCGCCCATCATATTGTTAAAGAAGCGTATACGCTAGTCTACTCTGGAATATCGATGCCCTGTCTCGATACACCCTCGACTAGGAACAATTATAGGGTGTACTTTTGGACTACCCTTGGCCCCACTAGTATGATCTCCATCATAGTACTGGTAGCCAAGTACACATCCTAAGGGCTTTATCAACATGTGAGAGCAAGACATCATCACTTATACAAGTCAACATGTTAAGACAAAGAGCAACCAGATAGCATACTATCATGTCGAGTAAGAAAGTCATCCCTATATATGTCCAAGCATCCATTATAATATACATCTCATGTACAATAATGGCCTCTAGGGCATACATATAACTAACAATCTCCCGCTTACACTAAGGCCTTCTGTTGTAGTATCCAATACCCAACAATATAGCGGTGGTTGTAGTATCCCATACTCAACCATCCCAAAATCTCTCAAATAGTATTTTGGGAAGCAGGCCTTGGTGAGTGGATCCACCGTGTTATCCTTCGTGTCAACTTTCCTGACCTCGATCCATTGGAGATCAACCATCTCCCTGATCAGGTGATACTAGCCTCAGAATATGTCTGGATCGCTGATGGGACCGGTGTTCCTAGGCTAAAGCCACAACTCCATTGTAGTCACAATAACAGTTATCAGACGCTCAATGGTAGGAACCTTGTTCATCTCATGAACAAGAAATGCCCAGACAGCCACTTTGGCAGTATCATTGGTAGCAATGTATTCAGCCTTCATCGTCTAATATGTCACGGTATCTAGCTTGGAACTCTTCCAACAAACCGTCCCTCCACTGAAGGTAAAGACAATGCATGTGACTGAATTTCAGTCGACCTTATCACTTTGGAAGCTTGAACCAAGAACATTCATTTAGTGTTTCTCAAGTACTTAAGAATATCCTGCACTGTTTTCCAGTGATTTTCCTAAGATCCGATTGATTCCTAATCACTACACCTAGTGAGCCAGCTACATTTGGTCTGGTACATATCATCGCATACATGATAAAGCTACTGCCGAAGCATACGGTATCCCTTGCACGCAAGATCTCTCCAAATCAGTCTTGGGAGACATCTTTTTGGAGAGAGTGATCCATGAGTAAGTGGGTGAACCACCACGCTTAGAATCTTCCATACTAAACCCCATTAGCATGGTGTTAATGTACCTGGATTTGGGACACTCCTAATATCCACTTAGATCTTTCACCTTAGATTATAATCCACAAGATGTAGTAGGTATCATCCAGATCTTCCATGGAGAATCCTTGTGATAAGAGGAGCTTGACCGAGTGTAGCATAGGAAACCATTTCCTATCAAGAGTATGTCATCTGCGTACAATACGTAGAGGACAACCTTACTCTCTACAAGCTTCTTGTATATACAAGGTTCATCTACCTTTTTGATGAAGTCAAACTCTTTGACTGCCACATCAAAACAGAAGTTCCAACTCCGCGATGGGCGCATTGATCCTGATGGACTTAAGCATAGCCACGGGAGAAAAAATTTCATTATAAACCACACCTGGTTATTGACGATAGCCTTTTACTACAAGTCTAGCTTTGAAAGACTCAAATTTTCCATCTACACCAAGAATTTTCTCAAGATCTATTTGCTCCCAATGGGTTTTACCCCTTTAGATGCAACATTCAAAGTCATACTTTGTTGGTGTATATGAATTCCATCTTTGATTGCATAGCATCCAGCCATTTCACAAAGTTCCTACTCGTGATGGCCTGCCTGAACCTAGTTGGGTCATCATCTACCATGATGCAATCCTCGCTCCCACTGTCACTGAGAAGACCGTAGTATCTCTCAAGTGGATGAGGAACCCTACCAGATTCGCGGAGAGGCTGAGATTCATTGGAGACTATTAAATCCTTTGGTTTCACCAAATCATCAGCTGTTAGTTTGTCTAGCTGGAACTCCTTTCAGTTCTACCTCATGTCCACTAATTTCTTCATAAGAAATTCATTTTCTAAAAAGGTGGCATGCTGAGAAACAAAACACCTTTTGCTCCTCTGAGTGGTAGAAGATATTCCCTCACAAATGTTTAGGATATCCTAACAATTTTATACAGAATTGACCTTGCCTCGAGCTTATCCGGATTTTTCTTTTCAACATAGCCCGGACAACCCCATATCTTATCTCATTTAACATATGGTCTCTTCCCATTCCATATCTCATATGGAGTGGTAGGCACTGATTTGGACGGAACTCCATGTTCATACCATAATATTGCATTATTATATCCCCCATTCTTATTCGTTTTACAAATAAACAGGTGCTTTTGACGCATGTCTTCTACATATTACAGGTTACAGGTTCTTGGAGCGAAAACAATGAAAAAGACAAAAGACGACACAAAAAAGGGACTTTGACCAACAAATAAAAGGATCTTAATCAAGCCTACACAAAAGATCAATACAAGGCAACGCAAGGTCCAAGATTACAAAGCAAACGGTTAAAAGTCCACTGCAATTGTTCACTGGAGATCTGGAAGAAATAGAGAAGCCAAATTGAATAAAGATCCAAAGAAATAAAAAAGCCCAAGAAGCCCAGAATCATTCCAAAATTTCCAGACATAAAATTTTACCAAAGCTTGGAAGTCTACTTTGACTAGGTCTTTCTAAGGATATTTTGGAAAATGTAGACATGCGAATCAATTGTAACCTAGGGTTTCTATCTCCTATAAATAGAAGCCCAAATCATTGTATTCTTTTCTATGCCTCCTTTTAATAATAAATTCAGAATTCTTTATGGAGTGCATCGGTGTTTCTTTTCAATTCATGAATTCAGATCCGACAACCCTGCATTGATGTTTGGAGAGATGCATCTGTAAGTAGATTTAATTCCTTTCTCTAGTTTAGATTTCAATTCTTTGCCCTAGGTAATTTTCATTCTCTGCCCTAGATAAATGTTCTTCAATTCCCTAATGAGTGAGTAGTCTCCTCGCTTGTTAGGGTTAGATCTGGGGAAGGTTTGAGAGACGAAGATCTCTCATCTCCTTTCTTGCCCGTCATATATTTTCATAGAACTCCATCCATACCTTCTTATTCCGCTCCCTACGGCACTCTACCCTCGAGGTAGCGGTGATATCGTAGTCTAAAGGCCCGGATTTTAAGGTTTTCCATGGAGGTTAGGGTAAAGATTAATAAAGGAAGGACAAGGATCTAGAGGAAGAACAATCTTCCCATTCATCCTAATCCCTTTTATTAATATTTACCATAACACCTAATTAGATCTTCATATGGGTATAGAAAGCGGTGGGATTTATAGACTTTCCAAACTTAACCTAGACCTAACCCTAGCAAGACTTAGATATAGATTAATTTAGTTTTTAGATTTAATAATCAATCCGACCACAATCGGAATTAACTCGTTTGAGCGACTAGGAAATTCACAACATCCCTGTGGACCGACCCGTACTCACCGGCTAGCTTTATGCGACGCCGTTCTTGATTGCGGTTAATAGATAGTTTTTGAGATCAATCAAATGGCGCCGTTGCCGGGGATGGCGTAGAACTTTCCTTTTTGCGATTTCGGGTTAATCTTAAAATTAAAAATCATAAAAATCTAAAAAATCCAAAAATTATAAAAATATATCAATTGTTATTTTTTTTGGAAGGGATACTTTGTTGTTTAAATTTTGCAGGATATACAAATTCGGATCTGGAAATTTCCAGAAAGAGAAACAGAAAACCAAATATCAAAACAGAAGGGAAATTTTTCTGGAGATCTAAATCCCCCATCATGCCGCGTTTCCGTGGCCAAAACCTGCCTTAGGCCGCGGAAACGCGGCCGTCTTGTCGAGTCGTCGCACGGGAAAAATTCTGGGGACCCGCGCCCAATTCTTCACCGCGGAACCGCGGTGGTAACCTCCCATTGGCCGCGGAAGGGCGGTGATTTCGAGGCATCATCTGGCGAAAATTTTTCTGTAAGCTCCGCTCTTTCTCTTCTGCAAATATTGATATATCCTCTGTAGATTTGCCTGCAGGATTTTTTGTGATTTAAAAATATATTCCCTTCCAAATAACGATCTTGTGCAGGATTTTTGCGCCCCGTTTAAATTAGAAATAAATTGCAAGTAATATTTTGCTGTTGCATATCTTTTATCATAATCTTTTTGCAACAATTTCCAAATAAAAAGAATAAAAGAATAAGGAAAATTTTATAGAAACTTGCAAAAAAAATTTTTAGCCGCAAATAAATCCTTGCACCACCCAACCTTCCTTCTTGTCACCTTTCTTCTTACAACATGGGTACCCCACATAATAAATTATTAGCCGAACTTTGGTATCCCGAACCTAACTTTGCCTCATATGTCAATTTGTTCGGTCAATTTAAAGACGATCCTTCCTTGCCTAAAATATCTTTGAAAGTTCAAATAGAGGCGTCTAGAAACAGTTTGACCTTGCAACCTACTTTGTGTCAACCAAGTCAACCTTTACCACCTCCATATGTTGATACCACTTTTTCAAGTCCTGCTGTCGCTCCTAAGCCGATGTCCATTGCTGAGCATATTGCTCAATCTCGCAACCGATCTTTCAGCCCTCTCCACACATCTAGTTATAGGGATCCACACGACTATTCACCTTTTTATCCATATGTTGACCCTACCCCTGTCCAATCACCCACTTCCTACCAGTCCTACCCGACTTTCCCACCTTCACTAGACCCTGTTTCTACACAGCCTTTTCGGAGTTTCACATATCCAAACAATTTCGAATCTTTTGCCGAAACCCCCTCACCACCAAAGTCTAGTTTGGAAGAGGCGTTGGAGGCGTATATCGCAGCAACAAACAAAATGGTTAAGAATGTGGAAGCGTCCGTGGCCGCCCTTATGCAACCTAGTGAACCGGTAGCTAGTTTCCAACTAGCTCCAAATTTTTCAATGTATGAGGAGGCGGTTGGACAGAATGAGAATGTGAGAGGATTTCCAAATCATACCTACCCTTACACAATTGAGGCCCACAACTCCAGTTTTCCATCGAATGTCCTAAATGATTCACAAGTTCAAAATAAAAACGAGTTGTACGACTTTGTAGTGTTTGATTTGCCAAATTGTGAAGAACCCCTTTCGAGTGAAACCACACCTAATCCTTTCGATCTTTACACCTCCCATCTAGAACCTAAATCGATAAATATCCATGCTTTTGATGAGGTGTCTAAGAAAATTGATTTTCACTTGATTGAGGATATAGACGCCGGGAATATTTTGGATGATGAACCTGTCGATTTAATTGAAATTTTATGTTCAAATCATCATCCCGAGTTATTAAATGTTTCTCCCGAATCTCATATGCGTCTTGATTTTGATGATAATAGCATGGATGAGTTGAATATTGAGGAGAATTATGAGGATAATATTGAGGAGAGTAGTGAGGATAATATTGAGGTTGAACCATTTTCGTTTGATGTGTCGAATTTTCCAACACAACCTCCTAAATCCTTAACGGATACCCTTCCTTACTCACTTCCTTCCGTCCTTCCTATTGTTCCGACCGTGCAAGTGACCGTTACGCTTTCATCTCCTATACCAAGTTCGGCGTACCCATGTTTTCTTGCGAATCTTGAGGGATTTGATCCCATTTCTCGACGAGTTGATAGGTTAGCGCAATCGCTTTTAACACATCGGTCATCACAAATTGTACTAATTTATTCACTCGATTTACACCCTCAAGATCGTGCTACTCTTCTTTCTCCTTTCCGCCATTCTTCTCCTCCGCCGAGACCATTTTCCATTCTTCTTTCCACGCGGTCTCGTGTTTTCCTCATTTCTTTTCTTTCCACCCACTTCTTTCACCAACTCGATCATTACCACGATAAGATTTTTGAATGGTTGGTGCTAACCTTTGGCTTGTGCAAGGCCAAGTTTAAGTTTGGGGGGAAAACCTTGTTGTATATATGTATATATATTTTTGTTTTCTTTTTCTATAAAAAATATAAAAAAAAATTCAAAACATTAAAAATATATATAAATAAATAAACAGGGGAGTACCGGCATTTTTGACCCTCTTGGTTTAGCATGACAGTGAGGACACTGTCAAGTTCAAGTTTGGGGGTATGCTCGGTAAGTCTTCTTCCTTCGCATTCATTTATACATATTTTTGCATTTGCATACTTATTTGAAAACCCAAAAAAATTTGAAAATTTCAAAAATTATAAAAATTATTGTATTCAATTTTGGTCTAATTGACTTGAGTTTGACAAATAGGTTAACTGGCTAGGAACAACTAGATCTTAGACTTAGTAAATTAAAAACCCTAAAAATAACCTTCCTTAAAGTTTAACTGTAGAAAGTATATGTCTTTGTAGTTTATTTAGAAATAGGCAAATTTTGAGTTCACTTCTTGGGCTAAGTCGAAACGAAGGAAAAGTATTGATGTTCTTATTAGAGTATAAGTTTGAAAAATAGTTCTTAGCTTAAGTCTAGATTCTGAAAATGTATACCCTACAATTTGCATAATCACGCACCATGAAACTTGGAATAGTAAAGGAAACCTTGAAATGCTCTTGTCTAAAGTCCTTAGTACAATGAAAATAAAAGAAAAAGAAAAAGTGAATAAAGAAAAAAAAATGAACACTGGTTTTTGTGATTACTTAAGGCTGCAAAAATAGAAAAAATATTTAGCGAGGGTGCTTCATCACCTAGTGCCTTAGACCAACTGGTTTGGGACTCACTGCTAAAGCCTTGGGTGTTGCAAAACTAGGAATTACGCTTTAATGTGCAAACACATCTTGTAATCGGGCATTGGTACCTCAAGAAGTATTAACGGTCGCATGAAGAATGTGTAAGCAAAATTCAATTAAAAATTCACCAATTAATAATTGCTTTGGACAACGGACAAGGGTATGATTGCTTGATTTGAATTTCCAAGTGTAGGGGTGACTTATACACACACGTAGGGATATGTGATTGGAGTTTAGATGAGAGAAAGGAATGAAGAATAGAACTTGTATCTTTAGTAGAGTTGATAAAAATTCCTAAGTGGAGATGGAACCCTAGAATGAAAACTTAAGAGATGCCGAAAGCTAAGTAAGTCTGTAGAACATATATAATCTTAATTTAAATGATGAGGAAGTGTGAAGAATATGGGTGGATAATTTGCGGGTCGATGATAATAGAATTCTTAGTTAGAAAACTTAATTGGAGAATAAAAGTCAATGGGCCGAGTTGATAGGATTTTGTGGGTAGTATCCACTGAAAACCCTCAGGAGACAACACTCCTCCTACTAGGGACACCTAGAGGTTTAACGGCTTGTTGCACGAGCTCAGTGCAATCGCGTTTCCCTGTGAAAGTGCGGTTAGGATTTTAGTGAATAAAAAATAAGTTTGCTCGAGGACGAGCAAAAGATAAGTTTGGGGGTATTTGTTCATACCATAATATTGCATTATTATATCCCCCATTCTTATTCGTTTTACAAATAAACAGGTGCTTTTGACGCATGTCTTCTACATATTATAGGTTACAGGTTCTTGGAGCGAAAACAGTGAAAAAGACAAAAGACGACACAAAAAATGGACTTTGACCAACAAATAAAAGTATCTTAATCAAGCCTACACAAAAGATCAATACAAGGCAACGCAAGGTCCAAGATTACAAAGCAAATGGTTAAAGTCCACTGCAATTGTTCACTGGAGATCTGGAAGAAATAGAGAAGCCAAATTGAATAAAGATCCAAAGAAATAAAAAAGCACAAGAAGCCCAGATTCAGTTCCAAAATTTCCAGACATAAAATTTTACCAAAGCTTGGAAGTCTACTTTGACTAGGTCTTCCTAAGGATATTTTGGTAAATGTAGACATGCGAATCAATTGTAACCTAGGGTTTCTATCTCCTATAAATAGAAGCCCAAATCATTGTATTCTTTTCTATGCCTCCTTTTAATAATAAATTCAGAATTCTTTATGGAGAGCATCGGTGTTTCTTTTCAATTCATGAATTCAGATCGGACAACCCTGCATTGATGTTTGGAGAGATGCATCTGTAGGTATATTTAATTCCTTGCTCTAGTTTAGATTTCAATTCTTTGCCCTAGGTAATTTTCATTCTCTGCCCTAGATAAATGTTCTTCAATTCCCTAATGAGTGAGTAGTCTACTCGCTTGTTAGGGTTAGATCTGGGGAAGGTTTGAGAGATGAAGATCTCTCATCCCCTTTCTTGCCCGTCATATATGTTCATAGAACTCCATGCATACCTTCTTATTCTGCTCCCTACAGCACTCTACCCTCGAGGTAGCGGTGATACCGTAGTCTAAAGGCCCGGATTTTAAGGTTTTCCATGGAGGTTAGGGTAAAGATTAAGAAAGGAAGGACAAGGATCTAGAGGAAGAACAATTTTCCCAATCATCCTAATCCCTTTTATTAATATTTACCATAACACCTAATTAGATCTTCATATGGGTATAGAAAGCGGTGAGATTTATAGACTTTCCAAACTTAACCTAGACCTAACCCTAGCAAGACTTAGATATAGATTAATTTAGTTTTTAGATTTAATAATCAATCCGACCACAATCGGAATTAACTCGTTTGAGCGACTAGGAAATTCACAACATCCCTATGGACCGACCCGTACTCACCGGCTAGCTTTAGGCGACGCCGTTCTTGATTGCGGTTAATAGATAGTTTTTGAGATCAATCACTCCATTCAATAGGTATGCAGCTTCTCAAGTGCATAACTACCAAAAGGAAACATGTAACTCAGCAGTACTCATCATGGAGCACACCATATCTCATAGGGTGCGATACCTCCGCCCCGATACACCGTTGTGCTGTGGTGTATACGAAGGAGTAAACTGAGAGAGAATCCTATTCTCCGTTTAGAAAATCCAGGAACTCCATGCCCAAGTATTCGCCTCCTCGATCACATCGAAGGATTTTAATACTTCTACCCGTTTGGTTCTCAACTTCAAGCTTATATTCCTTGAATATCTCAAAAGTTTCAGAGTTATTTTTGAACAGGAACACAAGTCCGAATCTTGAAAGTGTAAGTCCATGTCACGCACTCCACGAACTTGCGGAGAGGCGGAATATATGAAAAACGATTATCAAAGCTTCATAACACGGACTTGAGCGCATGAATCGTTTCTAAACCATTGCTAACAAACTACAAGAGGTTTAACTACTCGGATACGAAGTTATACCTCACGTTACTTGTCCTTCGGGTCTTCATCGCGGTCCTCCACTCCTCGTAGGCTCCTTGGAACATCGGCACCTCAACGGCCTCCTCGAATCAAAGACGATCCACCCAAAAGCTCCTACGCCAAGCTTAATCTCAAACTTGAGATAACTAGGTTGGTTAAAGTGCTAATCTAAGCTACCTAGGGGATATAGAGTGAGGTTATGGATGTATTAGTCTAGCTAACCCTTGATCTCAACTCATGATAGGTTAGGGTTAGGGTTTGAAGAGAGAGTGAGCTTGAGGAGAGAGAAGGTGAGAATGATCATGAGAATGAAAAAGCTTCTCACTTGAATATATGAAACATAATTAATTATCAAATAAATGATTATTCACCATGCTTCATTAATTCAATATGAGTGATTCACTATGTGAGTCATTAAGCAATAAATGATGCATTAATGACATAGTGAATCACACAAATGAGTCACAAATTTCATTTAATGCAATGCCACCTCCCTTCCCAAGTCACCACTCTTCTAGAAGCTTCTCGACAAATTACGAGAACGCCCCTCTAATCCGTGAAAACACGGAAAAACTTTAGACTGTATAAATCCTATAACCCGATACTATAAACTGGCTTAAACCAAAGCCGGCTAGTAAAAACTGTCCGAAAAGTCATACGTGCGTAAACACACGTATGCGTCCGAACCCTTGTCGTAAAACTATACGACCTCTATATCGTTTCGCCTGGAGCAGGGAAACTCTCTGTGTGGGACTCTAAAGACTCGACACTACGCTGGCAGTGGGTTTAACCACAGACCGCAAGCGGCACTAGCTGTACGTAATGGTCCCCAGGTAGATGTCGATAAGAAGGCCGATGAGGAAAACCATCCGAACTATTACTGAGCCTGATGTGACAATCTCCGTACAGTCCGGTCTGTTCGTCTAAGACTATCGCATATCAAGCCTAGGGGGCGGCAAGCGTCAGTCCCCTAATAGCTGTATAAGTCGTGTCGGAGCAAAGTCCATTACACCCTGAGAAGCTACTGGAACCTACCAGTATATCTCGCTTGCCCTGGCCAGGGACTTTGCGTAATGGCTCTCTGACACAGTGCGATATCAACTCCCAATACCGGGAGAGACGAATCCTATCTAACCGCCACTGCCTCCAAGTGCTCGGGACTGCACCCAACTGCTACCTGTTTGCACGACTCCTTTGAGCCGTGGTAGGGTAGCAATCTAAGAACAGTGGGACACACTCGAGGCGACGCAGCAGTGTCAAGTCTGCGGACTATGCTGTACTCATGTCACCTGGGAACTGATAACTGACGATGGGTATAATACCAACCAATCAATTCCCTGGCGAGTCCTATCCGGTGTACCCGTAACCTAACGAGCACCTGTATACTATCTCTAGTACGACGTACTGATGGCTGTGGGACAGACCATCTCCCCAACTGGGATGAGAAGCGTATACACTTAGTCTACTCCGGAATATCGATGCCCTATCTCGATAATCCAACAACCAGAGACCTGAATAGGATGTTGCTTACAGACTACCCATCCCCCACTAGTGTGACTGCCATCACGACGCTGGTAATCAAGCAAAGATCCTATGGGCTCTACTAATATGTATAAGTGATACGTTACAAGAAACATATGCACATATTAAAGTAGACTCAAACCAAGTAACATACTATTATGTTTAGCAAGACTGTTATATATACAACTGTGAATATCCCAAGCTTCCATTAAGTAATATACATGCTAGTATGATACAATAATGGCCCCTAGGGCATATACACTAACAATCTCCCACTTGCACTAGGGCCATGAGCTGGCATATCGTAGAACTTTCATCTCGAATAGCCTCTCGAACTGCGTCTGAGGAATGGCCTTTATGAATGGATCAGCAATGTTATCCTCCGTCTTTACTCTCTTCACCTCGATCTCCCGGCGATCTATGATCTCCCTGATCAGGTGATACCGCCTTAAGATGTGTCTGGACTTCTGATGGGACCTGGGTTCCTTCGCTAAAGCTATAGCGCCGTTGTTGTCACAATACAGAAGTATTGGACCAACACTGGTAGGAACCACTTGAAGTTCTGTGAGGAACTTCTTCATCCAGACTGCTTCTTTTGCGGCATCGCAAGCAGCTATGTACTCCGCTTCCATCGTTGAGTCAGCAACGGTTTCCTGTTTGGAACTCTTCCAACAGACCGCTCCTCCATTGAGGGTAAAGACATAACCCGACATGGATTTGGAGTCATCTTTGTCACTCTGGAAGCCGGAGTCGGCAAAGGCCTCCAACTGGAGGTCTTTTCCGCCATATACCAAGAACATCTCCTTAGTCCTCCTCAAGTACTTAAGAATGTTCTTTACTGCTATCCAGTGCTTCTCCCCTGGGTTTGCTTGATACCGGCTTACTACGCTCAATGCGTATGCTACATCTGGTCTGGTACATAACATTGCATACATTATAGAGCCTACCGCAGAAGCGTAGGGTATAATCGACATGCGATCTCTTTCCAAATCAGTCTTGGGAGACATCTCTTTGGAGAGTGTGATTCCGTGACAAGCCGGTAGGTTACCGCGCTTAGAATCATCCATACTGAATCTCTTCACTATGGTGTCTATGTACCTGGACTGCGAAAGTCCCAACATCCTCTTTGATCTATCACGATAGATCCGGATTCCCAGAATGTAGGCGGCATCACCCAGGTCTTTCATGGAGAATTTATGTGACAAGAATCTTTTGACTGACTGTAACATAGGAATATCATTTTCTATTAGGAGAATGTCATCCACGTACAAGACGAGGAATACTACAGCTCTCCCTACAATCTTACTGTATATGCAAGGTTCATCTGGATTTTTGATAAACTCAAATTCTTTGACAGCATCATCAAAACAGATGTTCCAACTCCGCGATGCCTGCTTTAGTCCATAAATGGACTTAAGCAGCTTGCATACTTTACCGCTGCTCCCATTCTGAATGAATCCCTCTGGCTGATCCATATAAACGCTCTCTTCCAAATTACCATTTAGAAAAGCCGTCTTTACGTCCATCTGCCAGATTTCATAATCGTGGAAGGCAGCAATAGCAAGAAGGACCCGAATTGATTTAAGCATAGCTACTGGAGAAAAGGTTTCGTCATAGTCCAAACCAGGTCTTTGACGGAAACCCTTTGCAACCAGTCTAGCCTTGTATGTTTCAACCTGTCTATCTACACCAATCTTCTTTTTGAAGATCCATTTGCATCCTACGGGTTTTACCCCATCTGGAGCAACGTCCAAAGTCCATACTTTGTTGGTGTACATGGACTCCATTTCGGTCCGCATTGCAATTAGCCATTTTACTGAGTCACCGCTCTGAATGGCTTGCTGGAAGCTAGTAGGGTCATCTTCATCAATGACACAATCCTCTCTATCCCCATCTATGAGAAAACCGTAGTATCTCTCAGGCGGATGAGACGGCCTACTACTCTTACGGAGTGGCGTCGGGATGTCCTGTTCTCCTGAACCTTCTGGTTCTTCCAAGCTTTCAGTAATAGCTTGTGGTTTTGGAATTTCTTCCAGTTCTATTTCGCTCCCACTTGTATCCTTTTCTAAAACTTGCTGTTCTAAAAATTGGGCATTACAAGAAACAAAAACCTTTTGTTCCTCTGCGTAATAGAATAGATATCCCTTGGAGTTCTTTGGATATCCCACAAACTTACACTGTACTGATCGTGCCTCGAGCTTGTCCACATGCTGTATTTAACAAAAACTGGACATCCCTAAATCTTCAGATACTGAAGATAGGGTTTTTTCCCACTCCACATCTGATATGGGGTGGTAGGCACTGTCTTGGTAGGAACCCTGTTCAAAAGATATACCGCTGATTCTAGCGCATATCCCCAGAATGATCGCGGTAACTCAGAGTTACTCATCATGGAACGAACCATATCTAATAGGGTTCGATTCCTCCTTTCTGATACACCGTTGTGTTGTGGTGTGTATGGAGGAGTAAGCTGAGAGAGAATTCCATTCTCTTTTAAGTAACCCAGGAACTCGGCACTTAAGTATTCACCACCTCGATCAGATCTCAGTGTTTTTATACTCTTGCCTGTTTGTTTTTCCACTTCATTCTTGTATTCTTGGAATTTCTCAAAGGCCTCGGATTTATGCTTCATTAAGAAGACATATCCATACCTAGAGAAATCATCCGTAAAAGTAATGAAGTAGGAATAACCTCCTCGCGCATGTGTAGACATTGGACTGCACACGTCACTGTATACGAGTCCCAAGAGCTCGCTTGCTCTTACTCCGTGTCCGGTGAACGGAGTCTTTGTCATCTTTCCTTTGAGACAAGATTCATAAGTAGCATAAGATTGATATTCGAACGGATTCAAATATCCTTCTCTATGTAACTTAGTCAACCTTCTCTCATTGATGTGACCTAGTCTACAATGCCACAAGAAAGCCTGATTTATTTCTGGAGACTTTCTTTTAAGTGTGTTCTGGATATTGAAAACCTGGGCTTGACTTAATACGTATATACCGTTATCTAATGTACCGGACCCAATCATAACTTGATTTAGGTGGATGTTAACTACATCGCTTACGAATGTAAAATCATATCCCTCTCTTGAAAGTGAGGATACTGATATGATATTACATGTCATACTAGGTACATACAAACAGTCACGTAGAATCAATATATGCCCACTGGTCAAACCTAGGCGATATTCTCCCACGGATTCAGCGTCTACGCTCATTCCGTTTGCAACTCTGAGAGACCAATCACCTATCTTTATAACTCTACGGTTTCTTAAAGCATGTATTGAATTACAGATATGAGATCCTGCTCCGGTATCTAGTACCCAGGAAGTAGAGTTAATAGACAAACAGTTCTCAATAACAAATACACTTGAGGCTGAAGCCACAACATGCTTCGAATCCTGGCTACTGGCTTTGCTAGCCTTGCAATCATTCTGCCAATGTTCATTCCTGTAACAATAGGAATGTCCCTCTTTTACTATATCCAGTCCCGAAAATTTTGACGTTCTATTTCCTTCTACTTCCCTGGTTTCCTTCAGGGTAGGAGGCAGAGACTGTAGAATCAAGTCAGTATCTGACTCGTTTCCCAACGCGGTCTCCAGGTCCTGGAGCTCATCAATACAGCTAGTCATTGTAAGGACGTTGTCTCCTACAGATGACCCGTCAGCCAACCTCGCTTGAATTAATTCGTTCGAGGTCTCATATCTTGCGATATGAGATTGCTCTCCATATAAATCTTTGTTATGGAGAAAGATGGAAACCAAGTCCATCTTCTCGTGCTGCTTCTGGTATACACCATCAACTGAAACTAACACGAGGCACTTAGCTTTCGCTTTATCTTTTTCCTTTGTCTGACGGATATCCATATCCACGACAGTGGAAACTGGACCTGGGACGGTGGGATCTAGAGTAGTAATAGGGTGGTCCAGCTTGTCATAGGCAATTGACATCTGGACAGACTTTTGCCACTCATATAAGTAAGATTCAGTCAAATTATTATCTAGATGTAACCTATGTGTGGTCACAAGGTCGCTGCAATTTAAGAGAGAGAAGAAAATACTATTAGCATAATGCTTTTGCAAGTTTAGAGTGGTTTAATTTATCTAAACAGGATGGCTCCCACTGTTTCTCGAATTCCTCCTCAAACCATAAAAAAGAATTAGCTAGGACTATTCTCACCGTACAATTCTTGCTTAACCGTTCAGCCAGGTCAGTGTCGATACTTCGAGGGAGGTTTTCCAACGCTTTCGCGAAGTTCCTTAATTAAATAATCTCTTTTCTCTGGGGGCGTAACCCCGCTGACACCTTTCTAGGCACCTACTTGGTTTATAGCACTGATCGTTAAGTGACGAATCTCCTGATAAGTAGTATATACTCACAGTAGGATCGGGATCCAAAATATCATCGTATGATAATGTTGAAGGAATCCTACCAACATTCATCAAACTCCAAAATGGTATGCTTTCTCTGCAAATTTCAGTTTCTTTAGAAATTCCCGATATATATATTTTTGCCCTATGCTCTTATAACCTTGGCGTTGGTCAAAATGTCATAAGTCACATGTCAAGTTCTACCCATCATTGTCCTAGTTAATTTGAACCCATCCGTACATATCCCTGACATTGGCCAAATGATAATACGACTGTCCCAAACTAACACATCTATCTATGCAAACAAATGAAATACTCCAGCAGCTACCAAACACTATGCCCTGGCGTTGGTCAAATGCATAGCTTGAATACTACTGAATATCCAAATGAAATGACGGAGGGCTACGAATGGTTTTGGCAAAACCGTGAACGTAATGAACTTGATATAATCGAAGGAACCTGATACTTTTTAAAAGGAGTGGTTAAAGCTCCGCAAAAAAAAACTGATTTTTTAAAATAACCGAGTGGTTTCTTTTAAATTTGTTCCAACGATTAAACTTTTGGTTTATTTTCTTTGCATTATAATAATGCGTCCCATCATTTATCCTATCATTGCAGAAAACAACGAAAATACCACGTCCTCTTATGCCATCCGCATTCACCACGGGGTCCCGTCATCACCCGTTAGGTTACTTAACTAACGACAGAGCGGGAGCTGGGCTAGCGTGGGTGTAAAACATAAGTGGCGTCTAATAGCTATCATATATAGATATTGTACATTCGTCAGACGCAATAATAAGCATTCCAGATCACAGATGAACTTTATTGGATTTATTAGCAATCCGCATTTGCTTTGATCCTGCAATAAAAGACGGATTACACAGTTGTGATGAATAGCCATTACCCCACCCTAGACCCCTACGGGTACGGCAAACTACCCGCCAAGTATCCGAAGTGAAGCGGTCTCCCTCAACAACGTGAGTAGACCACTAAACACTTCAACGTACCCGGCAGTTTGTGTACCCCGCCTTGGGTCTATCCTAGGAGCCAAAAACAGTAAAAAGAAATAATACAACGGTGGCTACAACCGCAACCGGGATGTGCCCCGCAAAAGAATATTACATCAAATTACATTTACATTGAATGAATGAATATTAAACCCATCTCAAAACCCGGCTAATCATCACAACAGTCCAACACAGTTCATATACACAAACAGTAAACATTACAGAAATGTGCAACCCCCTGCCAACTGACATACTAGCAGTTAGGGGAGGTTTACGAACACATTAAACATTACAGATAAAAACCCAATTAGCAAATATCTTAGAATATCGATTGATAACCATATTCCGTGTTTACCCCAAAAGCCAACCTGCACTGAAGTAACCTGGGTAAAAACAGAACATACAGGAAAACAAAAAACACCAAAATATGAATATTAGAGCAAATCCGAGTCAACGCCGAGTTGACTCGGCGGAGGATCCGCGGCCAAAAGCACCATATGGCCGTGGATCCGCAGCCGTTTTGTCGTGTTGTGATCTCATATTTTCTCAGTATCCATATAATTCCCTGCTGTGAATTTTAAGGTATGTCAAATTATTTTTCAAACACTTTTAAAATTAACAATAACATAGGGTTTTCGGTTTTTTGTTTTCGTGTTTTCCGTCGATCGAACTTCTAATCAGTTGCTAACAAGCTAGTAATGGTTTAGTTGGCTCTGATACCACTGTAAGTCCATGTCACGCACCCCATGAACTTGCGGGGAGGCGGAATATATGAAAAACGATTATCAAAGCTTCATAACACGGACTTGAGCGCATGAATCGTTTCTAAACCATTGCTAACAAACTACAAGAGGTTTAACTACTCGGATACGAAGTTATACCTCACGTTACTTGTCCTTCGGGTCTTCATCGCTGTCCTCCACTCCTCGTAGGCTCCTTGGAACATCGGCACCTCAACTGCCTCCTCGAATCAAAGACGATCCACCCGAAAGCTCCTACGCCAAGTTTAATCTCAAACATGAGATAACTAGGTTGCTTAAAGTGCTAATCTAAGCTACCTAGGGGATATAGAGTGAGGTTATGGATGTATTAGTCTAGCTAACCCTTGATCTCAACTCATGATAGGTTAGGGTTAGGGTTTGAAGAGAGAGTGAGCTTGAGGAGAGAGAAGGTGAGAATGATCATGAGAATGAAAAAGCTTCTCACTTGAATATATGAAACATAATGAATTATCAAATAAATGATTATTCACCATGCTTCATTAATTCAATATGAGTGATTCACTATGTGAGTCATTAAGCAATAAATGATGCATTAATGACATAGTGAATCACACAAATGAGTCACAAATTTCATTTAATGCAATGCCACCTCCCTTCCCAAGTCACCACTCTTCTAGAAGCTTCTCGACAAATTACGAGAACGCCCCTCCAATCCGTGAAAACACGGAAAAACTTTAGACTGTATAAATCCAATAACCCGATACTAGAAACTGGCTTAAACCAAAGTCGGCTAGTAAAAACTGTCCGAAAAGTCGTACGTGCGTAAACACACGTATGCGTCCGAACCCTTGTCGTAAAACTATACGACCTCTATATCGTTTCGCCTGAAGCAGGGAAACTCTCTGTGTGGGACTCTAAAGACTCGACACTACGCTGGCAGTGGGTTTAACCACAGACCGCAAGCGGCACTAGCTGTACGTAACGGTCCCCAGGTAGATGTCGATAAGAAGGCCGATGAGGGAAACCATCCGAACCCCTACTGAGCCTGATGTGACAATCTCCGTACAGTCCGGTCTGTTCATCTAAGCCTATCGCATATCAAGCCTAGGGGGCGGAAAGCGTCAGTTCCCTAATAGCTGTATAAGTCGTGTCGGAGCGAAGTCCATTACACCCTGAGAAGCTACTGGAACCTACCAGTATATCTCGCTTGCCCTGGCCAGGGACTTTGCCTAATGGCTCTCTGACACAGTGCGATATCAACTCCCAATACCGGGAGAGACGAATCCTATCTAACCGCCATTGCCTCCAAGTGCTCGGGACTGCACCCAACTGCTACCTGTTTGCACGACTCCTTTGAGCCGTGGTAGGATAGCAATCTAAGAACAGTGGGACACACTCGAGGCGAAGCAGCAGTGTCAAGTCTGCGGACTATGCTGTACTCATGTCACCTGGGAACTGATAACTGACGATGGGTATAATACCAACCAATCAATTCCCTGGCGAGTCATGTCCGGTGTACCCGTAACCTAACGAGCACCTGTATACTATCTCTAGTACGACGTACTGATGGCTGTGGGACAGACCATCTCCCCAACTGGGATGAGAAGCGTATACACTTAGTCTACTCCGGAATATCGATGCCCTATCTCGATAATCCAATAACCAGAGACCTGAATAGGATGTTGCTTACAGACTACCCAGCCCCCACTAGTGTGACTGCCATCACGACGCTGGTAATCAAGCAAAGATCCTATGGGCTCTACTAATATGTATAAGTGATACGTTACAAGAAACCAAACCAAGTAGCATACTACTATGTTTAGCAAGACTGTTATATATACAACTGTGAATATCCCAAGCTTCCATTAAGTAATATACATGCTAGTATGATACAATAATAGCCCCTAGGGCATATACACTAACAGAAAGATAGTCAATGAATGTAATGAAGTACCAAGAACCAACCTTGGCATTTGTAGACATAGGACCGTATACATCATCATGTATCCGTCCCAAGGGTTCAGTAACTCTTTCTCTGTTTCCAGTAAACGGAGTATGTGTCATTTTATCTTTGAGACAAGACCGGCAAGTATCATAAGATGAAAATTCGAACAGATTCTCATATTCATCCTTATGTAACTTAGCTGGTCGTGTCGCATTGATATGACCTAGTCTATAATGCCACAAGAAGGATTCATTCATTTCTGAACTACTCTTTTTGTGTGTGTTCTAGATACTTTGAACTGTGGTTTGATTTAGAACGTATATGCTATTATATAACGTGCTTGATCTAATCAAGTCTTGATTCAGGAAAATGTTCACAATATTATCCTCCAATACAGAATTATATCCTTCTTTAACTCATTAAAGAAAATTATGTAATGTTGTATATCAGGTTGGGTATGTAATAACATTCGTTCAGAATCAATGTATTAATACAAGGTGATATTTGCCAACTAGTTTGGCTGCAACACTTGCACCATTCTCTACACTTAGAGACATATCACCCATTCTCAGTTCTCTACCTATCTGTAGCCCATGTAACATATTACATATGCGGGATCCTGATCCGGTATCACATACCCAGGATGTAGAGGATACTGAAAAACAGTTCTCGGTAATGAACACACCAGAAGAAGATGCATCAACATGCACTTTCTTCGATTGGGTGGCATGGGAATCCGGATATTCCCCTATTTCCTGCTCGGACTTATAACAGTTATAAGATAGAGCGGAACCAACGTTCTATAGCACAGTATAGTAAGCAGGTTCGGTCAATGCATCCATATTAATCTTGATTAAGGCGTGACATGGTCGCTACCAGGAGAGAGAGAGAAGAAAACACTCAGCGTATGCTCTTGCAAGGTCAGATTGGTTATTATTTTATCTAATCAGGATGGCTCCCACTGTTTTTATCAAATCTTCCTTCAAACCCTAAAAGGTAAGACTAGCCGGGATTAATTACACCCTACAATTTTGCCAATCTTTCGGCCAGGCTTGTGTCAGTACTTTGAGGGAGGTTCCCCGTGCTTTCGCACGGACTTAATTAAAATAAACTTCATTTTCCTAGAGGCGTAACCCCGTTAACACCTTTTAGACACCTACTTGATCGGCTAATTGTAATGTGCAAAACTCTCCCGGGAGTAACTTTTACTCGCAGTGGGTATCGGGATCCAACTATCTCATAGAAGGTATGCAATCTCATTGCAAATTTCAACACTTGAAATTCCCGATAATATTTTGCCCCTAGCATCCTATGACCTTGACACAGGCTAACAAACCATAGTCTACTAGTCAAGTTCAACCCGTACATTTCATGATTGAATTAAACCCACCCGTACGACCCTTGACGAAGGACAACAAAGTCGCACGACTACACTAATCCAATCGCATCGTATGCAGCAGATAAGCGCTAGTTATCTACCGCATACTATGCCTTGACGCGGGCCAACAAACATAGCACGAATACTAAGTAGTACTTATCTGAAATGACGGAGGACTATGACAGGTTTTTAAGAAAACCTTTTGCGTAATGAACTTGATATCGTTGTAGAATCGAGTAATTTTGAAAAGGAGTGTTTTTTAGGCTTTTACTAGTTTTGCTAAAGAGGTCACTCCCGGTGAAGGGATCTCGGCTCTTTACTTATCGAATAAGGTGCAGGATATTTCATAAATAGCACTATGCAAAGAAAAACTATAGAAGCAATCAAAAGACAAACCGAGTGGGTTGTAGCATCTGCCAGTTTCGCGAAAGAGGTCACTCCCGGTGAAGAGATCTCGGCTCTTTCCTTATCGAATAAGGTGCTGGATATTCTACAAAGAATACCGCTATGCAAAGCAAAAACTAGAGCTACCAGTTTTTAAAACAAGTTTCTACAACATCTTTAGGTTTCTTTTTCTTTCATTAATCTCATTAATGAAGTCCCGTCAAATTATGCTTCCTAAGCATCACAGAAGAAACGAAACCAGCAATAGTTATTATATATCATATATATAATATAGGCATTCGTCTCAGAACATATCAAGTGATCACATCATAAAATATCAGCAGCAGAAGAACACATATGAAATATTGGATATACTAGGAATTCCGTGTTTTAAATTAAGTCAGTATAAAACATGGATTCCACGGTCGCGATGAATAGCCAAACCCACATCCCTAGACCCCCTACGAGAGCGGCAAGCAACCCTACCAGTTCTAGAGTTAGGATACCCGGTCTCGACTCCTCGAGATGGTCTCCCACTGGACCCTAGAACCCCGGTTACTTGTGCTCTTCTCCGTAGGTCTATCCTAATGCGAAAAACTAAATAATATACATCAATGGTGACATCATCCTCAACCCAGAAGTGCCCCAATAAAAGAATATTACATACAAGCTTTTACATGAATGAAAATGAAAAACTCTCATCTCACATAAAACCCTCGGCTATTCAAAACACGACGATCCAATATAACATATCACAACAACACATAACATCACATGCATCAACGTAAGTAAATATGCGTATCCCAATTGCCGTTGACATATAGCAACGAAACCGGCAATACACCACATATTATACTTACGGTCGCAGAAAAGAAACTGAAAAACTATAACAATTGGAATCCGCAATTACCTTAGACATCATAAACCCAATGTATCACATACTTTGGATTTCATGCCTCACCAAATGAATTCCTTAGACATCACATGCCTAACAATTATAAACCACGCATTTTAGTCTCGATATTGAAAACACTTTCCAATAACCTGTCGGGTAATTCAACAAGATTCCCGATAACTTGATCGAATGCTCGTTGGAAATTTTAGTAGATGGCTGCACCCCCGATGCCGTCGACGAAGTGCATTAAGGCGGAACATCACGGCTGCGAGCACCCGAGCGGATGCGTTTGGCGACGGGGTTCTTCTATAGTCACTTGGTCGGGGATATGGGGCGTGGCTATCTAGTAAGGTTACCCGGTGAGTATCCGCGTCACTAAGTAATTGCGACGGACTTTTGATCAACATCAAAATCCCGTGGCAACCGATCAAATGAGACTAAGTTTCTAGATTTATAAATTTCAAACTAGTTATCACATAACTAATTTTGTGGATTCCAAATATTGTATCACAATCTTAGATAGCTAGACGATGTTAAACTTTTCGATCGAATAAACAAACACCCAAACTTTGCAAAAGAGCTCAACACTTGAGCGGGGTTCAAAAAGTACCCAGAACACGCCATAGCTCCTATGAACCATCTGTAGAAGGGCCGACCCATGCCTCACTCATGTCGCCACGGAACTGCCGCAAACCCTAGGGTATTACAGTGGTTCCACGATCCAAAAAGTCGAGTTTGGGTATCGTTCTTCTAGAGGGTCCACAGAATCGCTTGCATGATTTTCTGAAGATTTCAAACACGGAAAAAATCCAACTCTTGGAAAATTTTCAGTGAGGGAAAATATGGGTTATTGATATCCGTTCGAACTTTTTAACATCATCTAAATAATCCGAATACATGTTAGAATTACGACTACGAAACACTCCGAGTTTTCTTTGCAGAAAGTTAACATCACATGCAAATTTAGCAAAAACTAGCAACACTTGAAACACTAAAACCCAGAGACTGAAACACCCTAAAAATTTGAAGCCCAAACTCCCTAAAAGACCCGGTGAGCTCGGTTTTAGAGACTATGTGGCCGGCCAAAATCAGTCAAAATTGCTTCAAATTTCTATGATGTTCATGTTATATCACATACAACATTCTGCAATGGCTAAAAAATTTTTTTGACCCCTTTAAAAAATCGACGGAAACCAGATTTTGTGTTTCAAGTTTCGGAGCAGTTTCGGTTTCGTAACCTAACATATATCGTTTAAATCTCTAGCTTGGCTCTGATACCACTGAAGGGTTCCCTAGGGCGGCAGCAAGGTTTCGGGAGGCATCGTCCATGCCAATTTCAAATTTTTGTCGTTCTCAAAAATCCTAACCTAGAATCTTAACTAGAGATTTAAATAATATAACATGCAAACAACTTTGCAAACAAGTGAATGAAGAATACAACCTTTGTAGACCTGTCCTTCACTTCTAAAGCTCCGTGTAGTAGTCCCTTCACTCCAAGTAGTGAACACCCGAACTCTAGTAAGGGTTCACATAAAGAAATGAACATGCTTGCTCGAAATCTTCGAGACCGAAGATGATCTACGTCGAGGAGACTCAAGCTCATGCTACCTCTTCACTAATTGTAGATTAGCAAAGCAAACACTATAAACTAAATGGCTAATATAGTAGAGAATGATGAAGTAGGAAATGGGCTCACTTTAGATTTATTTTTCTCACATAGAAAAAAGCTAGCAAGCTTTATCTCATGAAAAAGAAGATGAAGTGGAGATGAGAAATGAAGCTCATGAGGTGAGAATAGCAACCATGGGTGAGTTAGTGTCATACACTAACTCATGTAGAGAATAAACCATGGCTAAAAAATAATGGTTGGGTTAATAAATATCTTCAAGTAAAACAAAAAGAGTGGACTTGGTCAATAGTTCCACAAGCATCTGCAAGTTTCAACCATGTGACAATTTCCAACTAATTTTGATTTACTTTAAATAAATGAAAACCCTTCATTATTATTTGCATGGGATGAGTTTCATACACCCATGTATCATGTAACATCAAGCATGACACATAAAAAAATGTACATTAATATATATCACATATATACTAAATGTACACAAGTGAGAAAAAGAATTCTTAAGTGAGCTAATTTTAGTTAATCTAATATAATATATCAAATATATAATTATATATTAAATTATTAAATCAACACTTAATTTAATAATCTGGCTATATCACATACGACCGACTAATATAAAATGTAACAACTTATTGAATCAACGCTTGATCCGATAACCCGGCTATATCACATATAACCGTCCGATATCACATATGCAAGAATAGAATGCGGTATCACATACGCGCATTAATATCGGTCCCGCACATATCACATATGTGCTCCTACTTCGTTTCGCATGAACCAGGAAACTTCTGTGTAGGACTCTAAAGACTCGTCAATACGCCGGCAGTAGGTGATGATCATATCAAACACCCACAAGCCGCAAACGGTCTGCTAAACGTAACGGCCACCCGGATATTGAGTGATCAGAAGATCAACAAGCAATCCTGCTCATACACCTGCGAATCCAATCAGTAACACTACCGTACAGTCCGGTCTCTTCGTCAAATATGACGCATATCGCAGCCTTGGGGTGGTAAAACGTCAGACCCCAATAGCCTGCTAAGTCATGCCGATGCAATGTCTATAATGGTTCGAGAAACTATTGATAATACTTACCGAGGATTTCCTTTTATGGCCAATCGAGCATAGCGCAACATCAACTTCCAATACCGGGAGAGACGAATCCCCTCCTATCGCTCATTGTCTCCATGTGACTCGGTACTGTACCCAAAAACCACCTTTTTGCATGATCTCTTGACCATAGTATGGTGGAAATCAAAACACAATGGGAATCACACAAGACTCTATAACAATCTCGGGTCGGCGGACTAACCTGTACCAGTGTCACCAGAGAACTGCTATCTGACGATAGGTATAATACCATCTAGGTGTTCTCGGCGAGTCCGTTCAGTGTACCCAGTCTGAACTGAGCACCCTTATACCATCTTTGATGTCAAATACCAATGGATATGGGATCATCCATCGCCCATCATATGGGTCAAGATGCGTATACGCTAGTCAACTCTGGATTATCGATGCCCTATCTCGATACACCCTCGACTAGGAACAATTATAGGGTGTACTTATAAACTACCCTTTGCCCCGCTAGTATGATCTCCATCATAGTCCTGGTAGTCAAGTACACATCCTATGGGCTTTATCAACATGTGAGAGCAAGACAGCATCACTTATACAAGTCAACATGTTAAGACAAAGAGCAACCAGATAGCATAGTATCATGTCGAGCAAGAAATTCCTCCCTATATATGTCCAAGCTTCCATTATTATATGCATCTCATGTATAATAATGGCCTCTAAGGTTTACATATAACTAACACTACTCTCGTCGACCGAAGAAATTGAAGGCTCGGCAAGAAAAGGATCATTCCTCAGTCATACAGCGAAGGACTTCTTCTACACGGGAGCCTATTACAATGGCTCCTTCAACTTCAACCTCCCACAAAAGGACGAGGCTGGAGAAAATCCCACCGCCGGCGGCAAATTCCAAAGGCGATGGACCCAAACGCCCCAAGACCAGGGGCATAACGGTACACACGGTCTACATGGCTACCGTGAAAGAAGAAAGCCGTGCTTCGGTGAGTCACTGACCGTAAACTCGGTCGCCGACTAAGGCTCAAGAGTAACAACAAAAGCTCCAGGAAATGCTGACCAAAATGGCAGCACTTACCGAACAGAAAGAAATTCCAGACAAAGAAGCCGAACAGCGCCAAGAGCAGGAGACCGATACAGAGTTTCTGCAAAGGGTGCTTGAGAGAAAGGACAAGGAAGCCGCTGAGCAAGCTGCTAACATAAAGCAGATGGCGCTCTTGTTTCAGGACATGCTTGGAATGATGATCTAACCAGAACCCCCAGCCGAAAATCCGCCGATAATCATCGAGGATGACTGAGGGGAAACATCAAATTCTCTTCCAGCCTTATCGACAGCCAAGGAGGAAGCAATCTCTAAGGCCGCTCTTGATGATTACATTGCTCAACAAATAAGAGATCATCAAGCTAGTGAAGCCACTGGCCAAATCATCAGAACCGAACGACCATATCCAGGATGGCATGATCAAATCAAATATCCGCCGGGTATACGATCCCCAAATTCCATGTATACAAGGGGACAGGCAACCGTCATTAGCACGTCGCGCAATTCAGAGCTCTGTGCGGCAACACGAGGAGGCGACGACAAACTGTCGCTTCGCCAGTTCGTTGGCAGCCTGTCAGAAACGACCTTCGAATGGTACTTGGAGCTCCCAAATGACTCCATTAAATCATTCATAGAGATGGAACTGCTGTTCACACAGCGTTTCACCAGCGCAAGCGAGCGCACCCCGATCACGGCATTAATCAATTCCATGGTAAGGCCAGGAGAAACTTGGGTCCAATACGCGATCCGGTGGTGGAACCTACGGTGTAAGTGCGAACAGCACATTGAAGAATCTCCTACCATGGGCATGTTCATCGGGACTCTTGATCCTCAAACGACCATGTCCCAATTCATGACATTCTTCAAACCAACAACCTTCCGGACTCTGATAGATAAACCGGCCGAAATGGACCAGATGGGCCACGGGCCTTCCTCCTCAAATAAGGACCCTCGAAATAACAGGGGTAAAGGGAAAGCGGTATTCTTTGCCAACACGCAACAACAATCGAATGACCCAAAACCGGCTGCTCACTAAAACAACACACTTCCGCGCCTATCCTTGGATGAAAGATTAGGACGCGCTTACTCATTTCCCTGCGAAAAGACGAGGAGACAGTTCGAATTGGCAGTGCGTAACAAACTTATCACATTGCCAGACCCGCGGCGTCCACCGCAACCCGGCGACATCAACAACCCTAACTACTGCTCCTATCACAGAATGGTGAGCCATCCAATTGAAGATTTCTATGTCTTAAAGAATTGGGTCGAAGACCCGTATCAACAGTGGAAATTCACACTGTCTGATAACTGGAAGGTAAGCCCACCCCAGAAGCATACTCCCAAAAAGGTAGATGCACAGGGGGTATCATGCTCACTCATGGAAGAAACTCCATGGGAAGTCGTTCTTTCAGCAAAAACCAAAAGACTGCCGAAGGATCTACAGGCATGTTCGGCAGTCAGGTGGAAAAGCCCACTTGAACACGAAATCATCGAAAGGATGCTAAAACTATGTCCCGCACCGAAGATTGTCGACAAAGGGAAAAAATCCCAAGTCAAGCCTTCAAATTCTTCGAAGAAAAAGAAGAAGACCAAGAAGCCTGTGCAGCCTGCCGAGTATAACGACAAGCGCACAGATCTAAGAAAGTACATCGACGCGGTAGAGGAGTACAACCAGAAGGCACGGACACTGGTCACGCTCGAAGAGTTCCTCAAGCATATTCTTGAGAACGAAGATAGTGACAACGATGAGGAAAATGACTCATCAAGGATACCGGGGACCGTGTAGCAAGTTGCTACATGGTCTCGCATTCGTCGTTAAATGACGAAGAAACTCCCTCGGCGTTAGAAAACCGTAGGGTTCCCTATGGTCGCCGCTGGGTTTCGGAAGGCATCGACCGTGCCGTTTTCAAAAAAATTGGCGCGCTAAACAACCCTAATCTAGAATCTTAACTAGAGAATTAGACAAAACTAGAATGTAAACATCTTTACATCTAAGTGAATAAGGAATACAACCTTTGTAGACCGGTCCTTCACTTCAAAAGCTCCGTGTAGTAGTCCCTTCGCTCCAAGTAGTGAACTCCCGGACTCTAGAAAGGCTCTACAAGTTGAAAGAAACAAGCTTGCTTGAAGTCTTCGAGGCCGAAGATGATCTACGTCGAGGAGACAGTAACCCAAGCTACCTCTTCACTAAGTGATGAACTAGTGAAGAAACAACCCAATATAAATGGCTAGTCTAGAAGAGGTTGATGAAGTAGGAATTTTGCTCACTTTAGAAATTATTTTCTCACTCATTTTCTTTACCTCCCAAACAGCTAGAGAGCTTGAGGAAGGAGATGAAGAAAAGCAACCATGGAGAGAAGCAAGTGAAGAATGAATCAAGTGGTGAGAATATCAACCATGGGTGAGATAATATCTCATACTAACTCATGTAGAGACTTAACCATGGCTTGGGATAATGGTTGGGTTAACAAATATCTCAAGTAAAAAAAATTGGTGGACTTAGTCAATAGTTCCACAAGCTTCCATAAGCTTCAACCATGTGAGCAATTTCCATCCAATTTTAATTTACTTTAAATAAATAAAACCCCTCATTATGTTAAGCATGGTGTGAGTCTCATACACCCATGTAGCATGTAGCAACAAGTATGAAACAATAATATATATCACATATATATTAAGTGTACACACACAAGTGAGAAAAAGAAATGCTTAAGTGAGCAAATATTAGTTAATGTAAATCAATATATCAAATATGTAATTATATATTAAATCATTAAATCAACACTTGATTTAATAATCCGGCTATATCACATATAACCGACTAATATCATATGTATATACTTATCGAATCAACACTTGATCCGATAACCCGGATATATCACATATAATTGATCGATATCACATGTCGCGAGAATAGAATACGGTATCACATACACGTATTAATCTCGGCCCCGAACATATCACATATGTGCTCTTACTTCGTTTCTCCTGAGCCAGGAAACCTCTGTTTAGGACTCTAAAGACTCGTCAATACGCCGGCAGTAGGTGGTGATCATATCAGTCACCCACAAGCCGTTAGCGGTCTGATAAACGTAACGGCTACCCGGGTATTGAGCGATCAGAAGATAAACAAGAACGCCTGCTCATACTCCTGCGAATTCAATAAGTAACACTACCGTACAGTTCGGTCTCTTCGTCTGATATGTTGCATATCTTAGCTTGGGGTGGTAATCGTCAGAGCCCAATAGCCCTGATAAGTCATGCCGATATGAGGCCCATAACGATTCGAGAAACTACCGATAACGCTTATCAGTAAATCTCAGCAACCCTGGCCAGAGATTTCCTGTTATGGCCAATCGAGCATAGCACAACATCAACCCCCAATACCGGGAGAGACGAAATCCCCTCCTATTGCTCATTGTCTCTTCGGGACTGTACCCAAAAACCACCATTTTGCACGATCTCTTGAACGTGGTGAGGTAGAAATCAAAGCACAGTGGGAATCACACAAGACTCCCTGATGATCTCGGGTCGACAGACTAACCTATACCATTGTCACCAGAGAAATGCTATATGACGATAGGTATAATACAATCTAAGAGTTCTCGGCAGGTCCTCCAGTGTACCCAGTCTCCACTGAGCACCCGTATACCTTCTCTGATGTCAAACACCAATGGATGTGGGATCATCCATCGCCCATCATATGGGTAAAGACGCGCATACTGTTGGGGTCAAAATTTACACCCCAGTTGACCGGGTCAAAGTCAAGGTCAACCCTAAGTAAGCGGGCCCAAGCCCAAGCAAGTGGGCACATGCCCAAGTCGAGCCCCGCGACCGGCCTCCCCCATGCCGAAATAAAAAATCATGTAATAAATAATTTTGATGTAATTTTTTTATGCATGAATGTAAGAAAATGGGCATCAAGCCAAATTTTTGTAAAGCCCATGGCTTATGTGCAAAAGAAATGAGCACATGATGCATGGGATGGGCAAAGTGGCATTTTGTAAAGCCCAAGGGGCTATATGTAAATGTGTAAGCCTATATAAGGAAACATGATGATGAATAAAAAAACTTTTTCATTCTCTCAAAATCTAGGGTTTTTGTGCCACCGTGTCCTTCCTTAAGGTTCTAAACCTTCTTCCCCTATTCAATTAAATCAAGAGTTTTACTCTTCCTTTTTCCAAAACTAAATAGTTTTTCACCATAAAACCCATAAAGGGGAGCTCTGATCTTCCATAAGATCTCAAAAAGGGGATATTTTTAAATCTCACCCCCTTTCATCCAAGATCCGGCCAACAGAGAGGAAGAAGAAAGAGACCCATCTCCAAAAATCCCACTTTGGGAAAGATCCAGCGCTAAAGGGAGAAGCCCCTTTCATCAGCTCCAAAAATATCTTAGGAGTTTAACTCCTCAATATATATATATATATATATATAATCTTTCTTTTTGGGAGTATAACTCCCAGTGCAGGGACTAACCCCACTCTCTGTCAGGAGTTTAACTCCATAAATCAAATCGGGAGCAAAGCTTCTAGTGTCGGGACCAAGTCCCTCTTCCTGCTAGCGCCTAGCGCCCGCGTGCCAAGCACGTGGGGCGCTGGCGCCCAGCGCCCGCGTGCCAAGCACGTGGGGCGCCGGCGCCCAGCGCTGGCGCCTACATGCCAAGCACGTAATGCGCCAGCGCCCAGCGCCTGCGTGCCACGCACGTGAGGCGCTAGCCCCCACGCGTCCTTTGGACGCTTTTTCCCTTTTTTATATATATGTATATATTTATAGATAGATAGATAGATACACACACTCCACGACACTGTCCCTGTTAGAAAAATATTTCTAACGGGGCGCTGCCCCGCACCCTGCAAAAACACAACACTGCGGGCCCCCGATATAGCCAATTCCCCTCCAAAACACAACACTGCACATTGAGTTCGCATGACCCATTTGACCCGTCAATCGGAGATTCTCGCAGTCCAAAGGCGAGGGGTAATTAACGGCAGCTTAGTCCGTCGCTGCCAGGGATTCGGATACCCACAATCAATAAACCCCCGCCTACTCTGGGCAAGGGGAATCTGTCGTACGCCTGACAAGCGTGCGCGTATTCTCATCTCAATGGGGTGACGAAAAATACCCTACACATACGCTGGTCTACTCTGGAATATCGATGCCCCGTCTCGATACTCCCACAACTAGGAACATTTGAAGGATGTACTTACCGACTACCGTTGCCCCACTAGTATGATCTGCATCATAATCCTGGTAGTCAAGTACTCATCCTAAAGACTTTATCAACATGTAATAGAAAGACAATAAGTGTACATGTTAAGATAAAGAGCAACCAGATAGCATACTATCATGTCGAGCAAGAAAGTCCTCCCTATATATGTCCAAACATCCACTATAATATACATCACATGTATATAATAGCCTCTAGGGCATACATATAACTAACAAAAACAACGCGGAGGAACTGGATGCAGAATCGGCTCTAAAATCCTCGGAACTGCCAGAAGACCCGATCGATAGGCTGTTAAACGAAGCCTTTCAAAAAAGAAAAGTTGACCGAGAACGCGAAACATCCATATACGAAAAGGCTAAGCATTAGCGTCAAGATGAGGAAGCTGCGGCAAGGATGAGTCATAAATTACTCCAACCAAACCAAAACATACCTGCGACAAATAAGAGCAGGATCAAAATAGAGAAGCGGTTCGCTAGAGCCCTGTCAATGGGAATGAAACTGCCACCTCTCATGGGAAACACTCCCGGGGGCATTTGCCTCAACGGAGAGGATTCACATCCAAACTACTGTCTATATTATCGGAGGGTTACCCACCCCACTGAGTAATGCAGTTCCTTCAAGAAGTGGTGGCAATGATACGTTGCTCATCAAAAACACTTCAAAAGGATGAAGCGCGAAGCTCGTGTTCGTCCACGGAAAAATAGTGCGACAGATGCGTATGAAGAAAAGACTGGCAACTGTCATATGGTTGGTACTAGTTTGGAAGGGGGGAAACCCCTAGTTCTTACCTTTGGGAGCGATTCTGAGGACGAAATACCCCTCAGACCTCTCTTCGAAGACTTCACCTCGGGAAAAGGAAAGGAGGAGAAGAAATGCGAAAACATTTAGCTGCGTAACCGTACGCTGCCTGAGAAGAACCTCGGACCTGCGAACAAAGGTTCGAACAAAAAATTCAAAGGGGTGGGGAAAATCCCAGAAGCAATCGCCCTTGATGGAACAGCAGTCAAAGAGCTCACCGCAAAGGATCCGCCTAAGAAAAATAAGGTGGATTATAATGTCTTAGCACATCTGAGGAAAAATACCCTCACAACTGAGCATATTGGATGCTTTCCTCCTGTCCAAAGAGGCACGAGATTCTCTTATCAAGGCATTACAAGAGCCCGATCAGTTCCAAACTTTCCTCGCAGAAGAGAAGATGAATAATGAGCTGGCAAAGGTTCACACAGCTGACATTACATTCAGTGATGAAGATCTCCTACTCGTACGTGCGAGCACAATCGCCCGTTATACATCACCGGATACTACCACGACATCAAGATAGGGAAAATCCTTGTCGACAATGGATCCTCCGATAACCTTCTCAACGTGCGAGTGCTGAAGGAGATTTGCATGAACATTCAGCACTGTACCCGAGATAAAATTACCATCTCCGGGTTCGACTCACAGTCGCCATGAACGCTTGGGTCTGTAATACTGACATTACGCTTCGGGCTGCTCATCACTGACATCAAATTTCATGTCATTGACGCCAAGACTTGCTATAATGCTTTGCTCGGCAGGCCTTGGTTACATGAGTACAACGTCATCCCTTCTACACAACATCGGTGTATGAAGTATTTCAAGGATGGCTCGGAGTACACCGTCACAGGGGAGCTAAATCTGACCTCCGTAAATGAGGTCCAAAAATATGAAGATGCAAAGTACTTCCTACCAGACTTCGAGGACACGGAAAGGTGCCACAAGCCGAAGAATAAACAGAAGTCCGTCACCACTATCCTGATCTTTGGGAACGATATGGAGGAAGATGAAGAAATAGTATACTCAGGACAACCGCAAAAAGAAAATAACAAGCCCGGACCATATACTCCTATTTTGGTCTTTGGCAGCGACTTAGAGGACGAGGCCAACACAATGTTCTCCGTCCACCCGTCAATGCAAATTTTTGCCGAAACGGATCAGAGTCTATAAATTACAAGGGCTCCGCCTCGGCATTATAAGGAACTTGATGCACTCTATACAAACAGCGTACAAGAACTACAGACTTTCTATGTACCTTCCAGGCGAAAAGGTGAAAAAGTGATCCTCTTCTACCAATCTACGAAAAATAAAATAGAAAAAGAAGTCCTCGCTTTTTTTTGCTTATATAAAGTATGATGCAAAATAATGCGTGAATAAGAACAAACCTCCCCCAAACCTGTTTGCAGCAGTGTCTTCACTGATATCATCTGTCAAGCTTAAAAAAACTGTAGACTTAGGAGGAAAAGTAATGGGGACAAGAAATAATGAAAGTGAAATCCTCCCCCAAACTTTTTTTTGGCTCACAATTTTGTAAAAATTTTGTTTCAAGAGACAAAATATATCCCTCCCCCCAAACTTGAGTAAAATCGTATTAAGCATTTAAAATTATGAGGGGGGTTAAAGTTATTGGTCTATGCAAATGTTTAAAAAGACCAAAAGTTAACACCAACCATTCAAATATTTTATCGATGTAACGCACTGGTTGGTAGAAGAACATGTCACTTATCGACATGAAGAAATGGAGAGAGGATAAGGGGTGGAATAGAACGTGTTTACGTCTCGGTTTATAGAGACGAAACAGTGATGGTGGATTACTAGCATTCTTGTTATTGATAAAAAGAAGGGGTGGTGGTTCAAGTTCTTTGTGTTGAGGTTTATTCATCACAACACCCATGTTTTCTAAGAATACGAGTTCTTCAGCGAAAATTTCTTCAAAACTTTCATCGATATCCCGAATAATAATCTTATCGGAAAGAATGGGATGATACTCGGACTCTATAAAAGGTTCATATTCAGCGTTAGATGTTGACCTGGACAGCTCGATAGAAGTGCCTGTATGTGTATAACAAATAGCAGGGTCAAACAACAACGTACTAGCAGAGTCAAGATCAAAATCGTGAAGCTGTTCAAATTCGCTGCTGTCGAAATTTATCGCTTCGACAGATAATACTTAAGCATAGGGTTCGGAGGGTTCACTTCCCAACTTGTAAATGTTAAGCTCAATTGATATCTTCCCGAAGGATAGGGTCATAGAGCCGTTTCGACAATTGATTATTGCGTTAGAAGTCGTAAGAAAAGGTCGACATAAAATCACCGGAATTTGGTTTCGTGGGTTCTCTACAGGCTGTGTATCTATAACAATAAAGTCCAAAGGGAATATAAATTCCCTGACTTTGATTAACACGTTCTCTAACTCACCCTTAGGTTGGGTGATAGATCGATCAGCCATCTGAAGAGTGCAGTGCGCCGGTTTTAACTCTTCGATCCCTAATTGCTCATATACAGAATACGGAAGCAAGTTAACACTAGAGCCTAAATCGAGTAAAGCACGATTGATATCTTTACCCCCAATAGAAATAGATATGGTAGGACTTCCGGGGTCCTTTCATTTCTTGGGTAGTTGTTAGGTAAAAGCAATGCTTACATTACTCGCTAAGAAAACTTTTTTAGGCACTTGAGTTTTTCTCTTCCTAGTGCACAAGTCATTTAGAATTTTTCCATAAGACGGAACTTGTTGAATAGCATCTAGGAGAGGAATGTTTATGTTAACTTGCTTAAAAATTTCTACAATCTTCTCCATTTGTGGACTTGGTTCGTTGACCCTTAACCTGTTTGGATAAGGTTCTTTATCAATAAGGGTTGGGTCTAACATTGGAGAGGATTGTGGGGATGGAATGGATCCCAGAATTGGAGTTGAGATTTTTTTATGTTGACTCGAGGAAGTGGGCTGAGTGTTCGAGTCTTGGGGAAAACGGAGAATAGGCTCGAAAGAAGGTGGTGAACTGGACAATATAGGAGAAGAAGTAGAAGCCGGGGTATCATTAATATCATTGTTCTCCGCCAAAAAGACGCGACCGGGACGTTGGGACGTCCAGGCTGAATTTGGAGGACAGATGCTATTTGGTGCTATCCGTCCACCTCTCCGAAGATGCCAAGTTGACTTTTGGCACCGTGTATCGGAGGTTTAGACAGATGCGGCCGATGTAGCAGACTTCGTCAGATTCCCCCTTATTTGAAGGGTTTTTGATTGTGGGGACGCTCTTCCCTGCAGGCGCAAACCCCTGCAGTTAATTACGCTACCGCATCGCGGCAACAACTTTCTCCTTCTCCAGACGGTCACTTTGTGTCGTGTGTGTGTTTGTTTTGTTTTTTGTTGCCCGTGGATTGTATACGGAGAATAATTTATGTTGTTGCCCGTAGGGCGTGGATTAGTCCAAATCCGTATTTTCTTAGATTTGGGGTTGGGTTTAAGGATGCGTTAGTCTCATTTGAGACTAAGATCAACTTAAACGTTTGTTAAGAATACGTTAGTCTAATTTTAGACTAAGATCAACTTACCAATTTGTTAAGGATACGTTAGTCTAATTTTAGACTAAGATCAACTTAACAGGATCATTTAGATCTAACAAAAGAGAATTTGGGCTCTATTGTTTTAGTTTAGGGACTTTGCGGTCCAGTTTAAAGACATCTTAGTCTGTAAAGTTTAAGGAAATCATAGTCCATGAGTTTAAGGACCCCACAGTCCGTAGTTTGTCTGGTTGTCGGGACCCATCACCTCTCTGAAGACGTTGAAGGATTACAACGACAAATATCAAAGGAGTGAAGAGATGTACCCTTGAACTAATATTGGTTGGGAGATCTGTAGTCCAATTTGGGACTAAGATCAAAGATTTATAAGCATATGGGCTCAATTAATCTGAATGAAGGTTCTGTGGCCACTTTGGGCTCAGCCTACTCAGTTAAAATGTTGAACATTTAGCAATGTTGAGCATTGGTTTGAATTCTGGCAGCCTTTTTGTCTTTTATTGAGTGCTGAGCACTTATCATAGCTCTGGGGCTTTATTGTTTAAAGAACAATTTATGTTCTCTCAGCGCACACATGAGGAGCACGTGGTGCACTTGGCGCTGAGCGCTAGTCAATGAGCGCAGTGCGCTTCTGTCAAGTAGCGCACACGTGAAGAGCATGTGGCGCGCTTGGCGATATGCGCCAGATAACGAGCACATTGCGCTTCTAGTGAAGTAGCGCACATGTGCAGAACACGTGGTGCGCTTGGCGCTGAGCGCCAGATAATGAGCGCATTACGCTTCTGGTGAAGTAGCGCACATGTGCGGAGCACGTGGTGCGCTTGGCGCTGAGCGTCAGTCAATGAGCGCATTGCGCTTCTGGTGAAGTTTGGAGCGCTAAGGCTCTGCAACGCTATGCGTTAATTTTGGAGCGCTGAAGCGCTTCTTTTGATTGGATCGCTATGACTCTTTTATGCAGCTTTTGTGCCCTGAGAATTAAATTCTCTCTTATAAGAGATTTTGTCTCATGGATCTAAGAACAAAGTTCTTATTTTATAGGAGATATTTCAATCTCTTCTGTTTTTGGTGAAAAGGTTTTGCCCTTTTGGATCTGTGATCCTAAGAGAATTGAATTATTCTCCCCCCTTTTTATAATGAGATGTTATAATCTCTGAAAGACAATTTGTCTTATAGATCTATAATCTGAAGAAGGTTAAGTTCTTCCCCTTATTTTTTTATGATGAGATACTTTGATCTCTGCTATGAAAGACCTTGGTCTTATAGATCTATGATCATAGAAAAAGAAGTAAATTCTTCTTTTATATGAGATGATTTCATCTCTCTGTTTTTTTTACCTTGAAGAAAATTGTCTTCTTCTGAGAGCTTACTCTTCGTCTTTGAATTCTCTCAAAGTTTATGGGGGGGTTCCTCTATCTCAGACTTGAAGTCTTGGGGCCTTTATATAGTGAAGGCCGATTTGTTCGATCGGTTGAAGAGATCTTTTCTCTAATTGATTTGGGGATGTTTCCCCCGTTGGATCTTTGATCCAAGAGCTTCTGATTTACAGAAAACAATCTTCTTGTTTTTAACAAGATTGGAAAAAATTTCCATATAGAATTTATTCTGTATTTTGGTGATTTTTAATCACCATTGGATCATTTGATCCAACGGTGCTCTGATTTTCAGAGCACAATCTTTCCTGTTTGGGAAAGATTGCGAGGAATGTTTCCTTAACAGAATCTTACTCTGGTTAATTGATGATTTTTTTTAATCATGTCTGTTGGAACTTTGATCCAACGGTTGGGAACATCTAGTTCCAGCGCTAGCGCTCCCATGCTTTGCACGTGGTGCGCTACTTAGAGTGCAGCCCACTTAGCACTAGCGCGTACGTGCTTTGCATGTAGTACGCTGTTTAGAGTGCAGCGCTCGTAGCGCTAGCGCTCATGTGCTTTGCATGTGAGCACTGCCTCAGAGTCTTTAACTCTCTCAGCGCTGGCGCTGTTATGAAGCGCTGCTTCATTTCAAAATTTGAAATTTGAACAGAGCTTTGCTCTGATTGGGGGAAACAAATGCCCCCCACCGTTGTGCTCACGTGGCTCACACGTGAGTGCAACGGTGGCAGCATCTGCACCTTTAAATCAACTTAGAAGTTGAAACGGCTCTTAGTGCCTATAAATAGGACCCTTGGCCCTTTGAGATGATCTTTGTTCATCTTCTTACTTTTTCTTGAGAATTATTTCTCCTTCAGAGCATAGCTCTTCATCTTAAGAATTTTCTTAGGGACAGAACTCTGTCAAAAAATTTAGGTAAAGATTAAATCTTTATAAGGTTTCACCCATTAATAGAGCTTTGCTCTTCTCAAATCATATAGATTTGTAGGGTTTCTCAATAGAGCTTTGCTCTTCATAGATCCAAAGAGATCTTTCTTAGGGTTTCTTAACCCATTAACAGAGCTTTGCTCTTTTCAAATCATATGTAGTTGTTAATCTTTCATGAAAACTCTTAGAGTATGTTCATAGATCTTAAAGATCTCAAAATTTTTGATTCATTAAAAAGCTTTGCTTTAAATTTTCTGATGGGTTATTCCATCATTTTACAGAGCATGGCTATTCAAGGTTTTTTGAGGAATTTTATTCCTTTCATCATCAGAGTTGATAGATATCACTCTGTTATAGAGCGCTGCTCTCAATAGGAGATTTACTCCTTGGCCCGAGGGGCCCTCATTAAATAGGAATCCTTTGAGGATTTCCTCATTTAATGACAGTCTCATCAAATGATGAGACTGTTTTTATTAATGATGAGTTATCATCTAGATTGTGTGGGTCCCCTTTGGCCCATTTTTACTGCATTGCAGTGTAGTACGGATTTAATGTACCAAGTACCGAACTTGACTTGTAGCATTGACGGCTAACTTTGTTCTCTTTCGCTCAGGTACCATGTCTTTCGATACTTCGTTTTCCTTTGTCCGTTCAGAAAGCGGGTTCCCTATAGCGCCAGTGGATAGGGAAGTCTTTGCGCTGATAAAAGATCATGACCCAGAGCACAAGAATCTTCATCTATGGGGTAGATGGTACAATTAAATTATCAGGGGCCGACAGAGCTTTTCTTGTGCGACGCCCTCGGAGCCTATCTCGGCGATCCCTTATGCAGATGCACCCCCGATAAACTATGCCGTGGAGGAAGTCAAATGGACTTCGGAGGGTCTCCTTCAGCCTTCTATGGCTGCAATACCCGTACAGCCGCCGGCGGCTTTGGATACTCTAGGACGGTGTATATGCCAGGGTGTGTCGCATCCTTGGGGACAGCCATATAACATAGGCTTAACTCCCCGTCACCCAGCCAGATATCTTCAATGGGCCCGCTATATTTTGTCGGCTAAGAAGTCGTAATTGCTGAAGCTTGGGTTGTATCCCGCAGTTTATGCGTCTCTCTTCCAGCACTCCACGCCTCCTGCCTGGTGGGTCAAGGCTTTTCTGGAGCAATGGAACATTCCGACCCACACCTTTCTTCTGTTGGATCGAGAAGTTTCAATTTCTTTAGAGGAGTTTGCCGAGGTTTCCGGCTTACCGGTTAGGGGAGAACATTATGAGGAGCTGCTTCCTCCGGATGAGTATATTTTTGCCACCAAATCGGTGGTAATGGGTCTTACCCCAGAGAACGCCATCCAACACCAATTCCCAAGTTTGATAAAGGTATTGAATATCTATGAGAGCCTCTTTCTCGAATCCGAAGGCCACGGGGTTAATTTCACAGATTTTATCGCCCGTTTTCTCCGCTCAGAAGTCCCGTCGAAGAAAGTCGCGAAATTTTCCAAACTCGATGATCCTTTTGGTTTCGGTTTGGACAATCAACCGGCAATCGAGGCGGATCAGAGAAATTTCTTTATCCCCAACACCCTGGTCGTCTCTTTCACGGAACTTGTAACTCCTGGAATTGACGAAGAAACATTTTTTTGGGGGTTCCTCGGGCTATGGCTGAACTGGTTTGCACTTCCGATGCACCCTCGCCATATGAAGCCATCCGTTTTTTATCCAGCTCACCGAATGGTTGCTGGTATGCAAGTGGTCGTCGGGATCGCTGGGTTAGCCCATTTATATCACGGTCTCAGCTTGGCAGCAGACACTACTGAACCAGGGGTGCAGTACGTGAACTTCTCGATGCATTATTTTATGTCCTGGATCGAGCTACATGTACTTGGCGTCTTCGGTATCCACAAAAGGCCTGCTTCTATGACAAGTGTAAGTTCCCTCGGATCATGCGGCTGGTCGACGCATCCATTGTAAATCTGACACCGCGGGAAGCTAGGGGTTTGCTTCTTCGTCCACGCACAGTTGGAGATGGCATGACCTTCACCGATAAAATTCTGACCGTCGGCCAGGAATCCACAAAAATGGTGCAGCCATTGCAGGACATCTTTAAAGACCGGGCCTCTGTCTTAAAAGCTCGGGAGATTCTTCATTTATACTCCATCAGGCCGGGCTTTCTCATGTTTAGGCAGAATAATTCGGCATTGTTTATGAGATACAACCCGCATCATTTCGCCCAGCAATTAAGCTATAACCAGGGTGTCCCGCTTGAGGCCTTCTTAGCAGAACCGGCTTCTACTGAAGAGGGTATCCGAAGCGCGTTGCATCATTTTATGCGGTTGAATACCGGCTCCAATTTCTGTATTAGTGAGCCGAGTTGCGTTCCAAAAGCCCTAAACGTATATGTGGCGTGGTACCAGCATTCGATGGGCTCCTTATTAATGAGGAAAAGAGATTGCTGCTTGATCGTAAGGGTGCAGCGCCGGCTGGTAATCCAAATGTTCCTCTGAAGCGACGGACCATTGTCCGTCCTCCCTTTTGAGAAGCTGTTGCGGCTGTGGTTTCTCGTGCTATACATGAGCTGCCCCTACCCAGTGTGCCTGAAAAAGAGGTAGCTGTCGCATTTCCCGAGTCGGGTGTGGGTACGGAAATTGGGACTCGTCGCCCAAAGTTGCCCACCAAGCGCAAGCTTGTGTTATCGGCTACCGGCACTCGTCAGAAGAAAAAGAAGTCTATACTTTCTGTGGACGTTGTATTTGGCCAAGAGCTCGATGGTCCTTACAGTGAGGGCTTGAGTGAATATAGGACTAATGAAAGCTTATTCATGGCGCCGGATGGTACCGACCTCGAGGCTGCTATTGCAGCTTCCGAGCGATTAGCAAGCCACAAAGCAGGACTGGTCACCCTTGCACAGTCAGGTAAATTTCAGTCGTATCTTTTCGCTGTTACATTTTTATTATCATGCCTTGACTGACACTTCTTCTTCAATAGGCATCTCCACTGAAAAAGCTCTCGCGGCTTCTCTCAAGACTTTTGAAGAGGAGGAAAGGCTTTGTGCTTCCTTGGGCATTGGTACATTTTGGCTCACTGTGACTCCATTCCCGTTTTTATGGGTAAACTAACTCTTCTTTTCCATCTTATTGCAGGGACTACCTTAACTCAGGTTATCCCAAGTGCAGCGCCAATCGCGAGTAGTGATGCGGCAACGCTCCCAAGGCCGGCTGCCGAAGTCCCAGCTTCCCTAATATCGCCAAAAGAGGCTTCACTTAAGCAACCGATGACGGACGCCATAACGGCTCCAGAGGTAGCTCCTGGCTTGGACGATGTCATATCCTTGTCGAAGGTCTTAAGAAGATCACGGCCCAGGCAGAAAGGAAGCGCAGGAGGCGTGTAGCAAGAGAACGTAACGCTGCCTTGGCTGTAGGTGCAGGCTCGAGCGCTGCTTCCCCTGTCTCTGCTTCTTCAGAGGGTGCTCCGGTCACCCTGTCTACCACTCATATATAGGTGGCACGAGCGGCTCGGGAAGCAATTGAAAAGCCGACCCAAGGTAACGTAACACTGGGTCCTTTTATTAGGGTTTAATCTTCAGATTCTCATATATCATACCCTGCAGGGCCAAGTCCGGGTAAGGAGGTGGCAGGCGAGATGACGGCAACTACCGAGCCCAAAGCGGCTACTCTTTCTCAGGAGTCTAGGACTGCTCCAATTGCCGCTCTTTCCACCTGTGGTTCCCTGTCATCGCCTGGCATTGCGAGTGTCACGACGGCCCTCGTGGAATCAGGGGACAAAGCCACGGGCGACGAAACCATCCCCCCGAATGAGGTCGAAGAAGTCGTGATGCTTGGCGATGCTTCCGTCACCGTTTTGGCTGATGACCTGTCTGGTAGGCCTTGGGTCGCTGCATTCTTTTCGTTTTGCAATCCTTTCTGATGACATTTTGTTCCTTTCAAATGTAGGTGTGGTGAGCGCTGAGGTTGGGACATCTGAAGAAGTAACACCAGCTGCTGTTTTGACGGTCGTTGCCCCTTCGTCTCCTCTTATATCCTCTCAAATACTGGAAGGTATGGGTTTGCGATCAATTTAAATCAGGGACAGCAGCTTTCGTGTATTGACTATGTATCATCGTAACCTTGCAGGAGTTCTCTTCGATCATCTATATCAAGTGTTGAACCCGCACTTCTCCTTCTAGTTGGAAGTTAGTCCGCTTGCTGGTGCCGGTGAATATCTTCTCTAACCGACGTCTTTTCTTTTCTTTAATGGGTGACCCTGCCGTTTTTAACTTTAAATTGATTATAGCGCTACAAATTGAAGGAAGGGACAAGAGTATTATCGCTCCACCAGTACTCCCAGCTCTGCCCCCTGTCGTAACTGGTATAGTAGCCTTCATTTCTCTTGCATCTGTTAGTAATTTGTATGCCCTAAAGGCCATTATATGGATAGTGGAAACTTGGACATATTATCTATGGAGATAGATGAATTTCTTGCTCAAAATGATAGTACGCTATCTGGTTTACTTTATCTGTACATGTAGATTTAATCATTTACACATGTTGATAAAGCCCAAAGGATATATGCTTGACTACTGTGATTATGATGCGGATCATACTAGTGGGGCACATGTAGTCTATAAGCATATCCTTGAACTGTTCCTAGTCGTGGGTGTATCGAGACAGGGCATCGATATTCCAGAGTAGACTAGCGTATACTATTCTTGTCCCATATGATGAGCGATGGATGATCCCATATCCATCTGGTGAGGAGACACCAAAGATTGTATGCGGGTGCTCAGTGGAGACTGGGTACACTGAACGGACTCACAGAGAACTCCTATGTGGTATTATATCTATCGTCGGATAGCAGTTCTCAGGAACACTGGTACAGGTTAGTCTGTAGACCCGAGATCGTCATAGAGTCTTGTGTGTCCTCCCACTATACTTTGATCTCCACCCTACCACGGCTCTACTGAGTCGTGCAAACAGGTGGTCTTTGGGTACAGTCCCGAGGCGCATGGAGGCAATGAGCGATAGGAGGGGTTTCGTCTCTCCCGGTATTGGGGGTTGATGTTGTGCTATGCTCGATTGGCTATAACATGAAGTCCCTGGCCAGGGCTGCTGAGATTTACTGATAAGAGTTATCAGTAGTTTCTCGATCTGTTATGAGCCATACACCAGCATGACTTATTGAGTTACTGGGGTCGACGATACCATCCCTAGACTCGATATGCAGCATATCTGACGAAGAGACCGGACTGTACGGTAAGTGTTGCCAGTTGGCTCGACGGGAGTTTTTACAGCTTCGCTGGTTTTCTTCTGATCGTTTCAATACCCGGGTGGCCGTTATGTTTAGCTGACCTCTTGCGGCTTGTGGATGTTTGATATGATCATCATCTACTGCTGGCGTATTGACGAGTCTTAGAGTCCCACAATGAAGTTTCCTGGCTCAGGCAAAACGATGTGGTGTGCATATGAGATATGCGCGGGACCCGATTAAATACGGTTATGTGATAACGTATATTAATCGGGCATTTTCTATTTGTCCGATCGTATGAGATATGACCGGTTTGGTAAAATCAAGTGTTGATTTAACTAATTACATTTAGATTAATCCTTTAAGTAAATCCTTTTGTATGCATGCATGTATGCACATGATGATGTGCATGGACACATACATGCATACATAGTATCATGGTTGATGATACAAGAATGATGGCAATATAAGACTTATATTGAAGCTTTTAATTTTTATTTATCATTTTAAGTTAATATAAAGAATATCCACTAATTCTCCATTATTCTTTAGTGGGTAAGCTTTAATTAACTTAATGAAAAGAATTTCCACCCATGCTTAATTCTTTAGGAAAAGAATTTCCACTCATAATTATGGTGGTAATGGAATAATGGTGATTATTCCTTTATTAACACTATAAATAGCTTCATATGTGATATGAAACAAGAAGCACACAACAAGGAAAAAAATTGAGTGCAAGGGTGTGAAAAATACAAGTTATCATATGTGATATGATAGAAAGCTCAAGCCACCATTATCTTCTTCTTCCTCTCTAGATTTCTCTCTTGAGTGAAGATTGAAAAAAGAAAGGATTTCAATTGAAGAACATAAACCACATCATCATACTACACACCTCTAGCCGATTTGTGTAGGGTGTTTACTCTACTTTGTTTGCAAAACAAGTAAGGTAAGGAGCTTTGGGCAAAGGGACTTCGGGTGGATCATCGTGGACAAGGAAGGCTACCATCGATCCGTTCCAAACTCTCATAGTGCCAAGGAGTCACCGAGGGAGATCTACAAAGGTTGTAATCTTTCCTCTTAGTGATAGTTTTACAATTGCATGTGATGTTTAGTTGTATAATCCCTAAAACTTCTAGTTTCGATTCTTGTCGGGTTAACTTAACACCTCTAAATTTTTTATTATGGCATGTGTGATGCCACCGAACTCTTGACGAGGTGCTAGGCCAGCCCTACAGTGGTATCAGAGCCAAGCTAGAGCTTTAGGCGATGCGCAGGCGAAATTAAAAGTCCGATCGAACCACGAAACACCAATTTTGACAGCTCTCTGGAAATTTTTTAAAATATTGGATTTTTCCAAATTTGAAGGTCCTAAAAAAATCAGCAGGCAAATCTAAGAATTACCATATAAAAAATTTTCAGTGATCTCACTAAAGCGCCGCGGATCCGCCGCATAACCATGCTTTGTGCGGCCCTTCCGCGGCCCTTTTGGGGAATTAGGAACAGTGTTTTCTATAGTAGACCTGATAAATTCTAAAGATGCCTCTGAAATGTTTAAAACTCACTCAAGTGTTGAGTGTTCTGGAGAAATATTGGTTTTGGTGATTCGATTGGAAAAGGTTTAACTTCGTTCAGATTTTCAGATTTTAGAACGTGTTGAAATGTTTGAACGAATATTAGAAACACAGTTTTTTTTCCCGTATTGGAAAAATTCCAAATGTTGGATTTTTCCCTAGTTCAAAATCTTCGAAAAACATGCAAGCGTATTTGTGGACACTCTAGAAGAACATAACCATAACTCGATTATGTGACCGTCAAAACTATCACTGAACCTTAGGGTTTATGGTAGTTTAGCGTTGCCACATGTGAGGCGTTGGTTTGGCCCTTCTACGGTTGGTCCATAAGGTGCTGTGGCATGTTCTAGAAACTTTTGAACTCGGCTCAAGTGTTGTGCAGTTTGGGAAATCTAGGGTGTTTGTATATTCGATCGAAAAGTTTAACATTGTCTATTTATCTGAAATGTGATACAATATGTGGAATTCATATAGTTAGGCATGAAATACGAAGTATGTGATATTTCGAATTTATGATGTCTAAGGTGATTGTGGATTCCAAATGTTGTAGTTTTTCATTTTATTTTCTGTGACCGTAAGTGTAGTATGTGGTGTATCGCCGTTTTCGTTGCTATACGTCAACGACAATCGGGATACGCATACTTACTTACGTTGATGATATGAGATATTATGTGTTGCTGAGATATGATGAGCAGGATTGTTGTGACTGAATAGCCGGGGGTTTTTGTGAGATGAGAGTTTTATTTTTCATTCATGTAAAATCAATTGTATATTATTTACTTTTCCGCATTAGGATAGACCCATGGAGGGGAGCACAAGTGATCGGGTTCTAGGGTTCAGTGGGAGGCCATCTCGAGGAGTCGAGACCGGGTCTCCTAAACTCTAGAATTGGCAGGATCACTTGCCGCTCTCGTAGGGGTCTAAGGGTGTGGGCTTGGCTATTCATCACGACCGTGGAATCCGTATTTTCTATTGTTGGCTCGATACAAAATACGGACATCCTAGATATCCTTTTATATGCTTCTGCTGTTGATATTCTGTAATGTGATTACTTAGTATCTGAGATGAATGGATTATTATTATATATATGATATATAATAAACGTTGCTTATATTTTACACCCGCGCTAGTCCCGCCCCGCTATGCCGTTAGTTAAGTAACCTAATGGTGCATAACGGGACACTGTGGCGAATGCGGATGGTATAAGTATACGTTCTATTCTGTGATGGCTTAGGAACTTAGATGATGGGATCACATTAATGAGATTAATGTAAAGAAAAGAAACCTAATGATGTTGTAGAATCAGATCTGAAACAAACTCGGCTTTTTATGAAAAATGCAAGTTTCAAGAAGATGCGGAGCTTAAGCCACTCCTTTTCTTAACCGTTTTGATTCTACAACGAGATCAAGTTCAAAGCGTTAAAGGTTTTCTTAAAAACCATCCGCAACCTTCCGTCATTTTAGGAAGTAGAGTACTTAGTATTCGTGCTGCGTATGTTGATTATAGTCAAGGCGTAGTGTACGGTAGCTAAGTGATGTCTTCCTACAAAGCATATGATGCGATTGGTTAGGACATTCATGTGATTATGTTGATCATAGTCAAGGGTCATATGGGTGGGTCTAGTTAATCACGAAATGACGGGTAGAATTTGACTAGTACTTATGATATGTTAACCATAGCCAAGGTCATAAGTGACTAGGGGTAAAAACCATATCGGGAATTTCAAGAGTTGAAATTTGCAATGAGATTGCATACCATCTATATGATAGTTGGATCTCGATCTCACTGTAAGTAAATGTTACTTCTAGGAAAATTTTATTCCTGGCTAGTTTTCTTTTCAGGTTTTGAAAGAAAATTTGATAAAAGCAGTGGGAGACATTGATTAGATAAAATAATAACCAATCTAATTCTTTGAAAGAGAAATTCGCTAAGTGTATCCTTTTCTCTCTCCGAATGGCAGTTACAGATGTCAGGACTTAAGCTTCTACTTGAGAAAAATAAACTTACAGGACCAAATTATAAAGAATGGTTGAGGAACTTGAACATTGCACTCTCATATGATAAGGTATCATATGTTCTCAATACTGAAGCCCCACCCGTCACAGGACCTGAATCATCTGTCGCGGATAGGGAGATCCGGAAAACTTGGGAAATTGACTGCAACACGGCCAAGTGCCTCGCGCTTGCTTCTATGGACAATATCCATCAGAAGCAACACGAGAATATGGATGTGCAATCCATCTTTCTTCACACAAAGGAGTTGTATGAAGAGCAAACTCGTACTTTGAGATACGAGGCATCTACAAAGCTGTTTCAGATGCGAATGGCCGCTGGTGCATCAGTTGGAGACCATGTTTTGAAAATGATTGGTCTTATTGAAGAACTTGAGGGACTGGGATGGACTATGGATAATGAGAAATATACGGATATTGTTCTTCAGTCTCTCTCCCCTGCCTTTGCTCCATTCATAGTAAATTTCAATATGAATGGTTTGGAGAAATCATTGCCTGAACTTCTCAATATGTTGAGAAGTGCAGAGAACACATTGAAAACGGCAAGGACTCCCGCTCTGGTTGCTGGGCCATCTTCCTCTTCATTCCCAAAAGCTAAGGCCAAGGGAAAGAAGAAGAAGAAGTCCATCAAACAGAAAGGTGGAGTTAGAAAGGCGAAGGGGAAAGACAAAGTGGGGGCTATGGGAAGTGGAAAAGGAGAATGTTTTTACTGTAAAAAGTCAGGACATTGGAAACGCAACTGTGCTGAATATCTTGCTGATCTCAAGAAGAAGAAGCATGCTGATGCTTCCACTTCAGGTGTGTTTGTAACTGAAAACTGCTTTTCTTTAAACTCTGCATCCTGGGTATTGGATACCGGTTCTGGTTCTCACATCTGCAATTGTATGCAGGGATTGAGAAATAGTAGAGTTTTAAAAGTTGGAGATCATACTCTGCGGGTTGGAAATGGTTCCAATATACATGCTGTATCCGTGGGAGAGTATCATCTAGGGTTGCCTTCAGGAAGTATTTTGGTTTTGAACCCGTGTTATTTTGTACCAAGTATGCTGTGTAACATTATATCCGTTTCTTTGTTGGACAATGAAGGATATCATTTTATGTTGCAAAATAATGTTATGAACATTAACCTGAATCAAGAGTTGATTGGGTTTGGTACATTAAATAACGGTATATACATCCTGAACCAACACACAGTTTTAAATATACAACATACTAGTAAAAGAAAGTTTTCAGATATAAATGAAGCTTTTCTTTGGCATTGTAGACTTGGTCATATTAACGAAACAAGACTAAACAAGCTATATAAAGATGGATATTTAAATCCGTTTGAATATAAATCTTATGCGACTTGCCAGTCTTGTATCAAAGGTAAAATGACCAAAACTCCGTTTAGTGGACACGGAGAGAGAGCTGGTGAACTCTTAGGCCTCATACATAGTGATGTATGCGGACCAATGTCTACACTTGCAAGAGGTGGTTTTTCATACTTCATCACTTTTACTGATGATTTCTCAAGATTCGGACACGTGTTTTTGATAAAGCACAAATCTGAAGCTTTTGAGAAATTCAAGGAGTATAAACTTGAAGTAGAGAAGCAAACAGGCTTGAGCATCAAGAAACTTCGATCGGATCGAGGTGGAGAGTATTTAAGTACAGAGTTTCTAGACTTCTTAAAAGAGAATGGGATTCTCTCTCAGCTCACTCCTCCTTACACACCGCAGCACAATGGTGTGTCAGAAAGGAGGAATCATACCCTATTGGATATGGTACGATCCATGATGTGTGATGCTGAGTTACCGCTTTCCTTTTGGGGACATGCATTGGAGACAGCAATGTATCTATTGAACAGGGTGCCAACCAAGACCGTGTCTACCACTCCATATGAGATGTGGAATGGAAAGAGACCATCTTTTAAAAGGTTTAGGATTTGGGGTTGTCCGGCTTTTGTTAAAAAGCAGAATCCAGACAAACTCGAGACACGATCGGTCATGTGTAAATTTGTGGGGTATCCAAAACATTCGTATGGATATCTATTCTACCACAAAGAGGAACAAAAGGTGTTTGTTGCTCAGCATGCCACATTTTTGGAAAATGAGTTCTTTACGGAAAGTACAAATGGCAATGTGGTAGAACTAGAAGAGGTTCTAGAGACACAAATTGCTCAGGAAGAATTGGTTGAAACTGATGTTGCCGTAGAACTTCAAGAACCTCAGCCGCTCAGGAGGTCTAGTAGAACTTCTCACCCACCAGAGAGATACTATGGGTTTCTCATAGATGGTGATAGAGAAGATTGCATCATGGATGATGATGACCCTACTAGTTTTCAGCAAGCTATCACGAGTGGTGACTCAGTGAAATGGCTGGAAGCAATGAGATCTGAAATGGAGTCAATGTACACCAACAAAGTATGGACTTTGGACGTTGCGCCTCCTGGGATAAAACCCGTTGGGTGCAAATGGATCTTTAAGAGAAAGATTGGTGTAGATGGACAGGTGGAGACCTATAAAGCAAGGCTTGTAGCGAAAGGTTTTCGTCAAAGACCAGGCTTGGACTATGATGAAACTTTCTCTCCGGTAGCAATGCTTAAATCCATTAGGATCCTACTTGCTATTGCTGCTCACTATGATTATGAAATATGGCAGATGGACGTGAAAACTGCATTTCTAAATGGTGATTTAGAAGAATGTGTTTTTATGGATCAGCCAGAGTGCTTCATTGATAGTGGGAGCAGCGGGAAAGCATGTAGATTGCTTAAATCCATCTATGGATTAAAGCAGGCCTCAAGGAGCTGGAACATATGCTTTGATGATACAATCAAAGAGTTTGATTTTGTCAGAAATGAAGATGAACCATGTATTTATAAGAAGATTGTAGGGAGTACTGTCACATTCCTCGTATTGTATGTAGATGACATTCTCCTGATAGGAAATGATGTTCCTATGCTACAATCGGTCAAACTATTCTTATCACAAAGGTTCTCCATGAAGGACCTGGGTGATGCCTCGCGCATTTTGGGCATTAGGATCTATAGAGATAGATCCAAGAGGTTATTGGGACTGTCCCAATCAAAGTACATAGACACCATTCTAAAGAGGTTTAGTATGGAAGATTCCAAGCGTGGTGCCTTGCCTGCTAGTCATGGAATCACTCTCTCTAAGGACTTCTGTCCGAAGACTGATGAAGAGAGAGCTCGCATGAGCGTTATACCCTACGCTTCAGCCGTGGGATCTATAATGTATGTGATGTTGTGTACTCGCCCTGATGTAGCTTATGCACTGGCTGTAGTAAGCAGGTATCAATCCAACCCAGGGGAGAAACATTGGATAGCAGTGAAGAACATTCTTAAGTACTTGCGAAGGACTAAAGAATTGTTCTTGGTGTATGGTAATGGCGATCTCCAGATGGAGGCCTTTACCGATTCAAGCTTCCAAAGTGACAAGGATGACAGTAAATCAATCTCAGGGTTTGTATTTACCCTAAATGGAGGAGCGGTTAGTTGGAAGAGTTCCAAACAGGACACCGTTGCAGACTCCACGATGGAAGCTGAGTATATTGCTGCAAGTGATGCTGCTAAGGAAGCCGTCTGGATGAAGAAGTTCATTGCGGAACTAGGAGTAGTTCCAACCATTGTTGATCCAATACCATTATATTGCGATAATAATGGAGCTATAGCATTAGCTAAAGAACCAAGGTCCCATCAGAAATCTAGACACATCCTAAGGAGATATCATCTGATCCGGGAGATAGTGGATCGCCAGGAGATCGAGATTCGGAGAGTAGATACAAAGGATAACACAGCGGATCCATTCACCAAGGCACTTCCACAGCCGCAGCATGAGCGACTGTTTGAAATGTTGGGTATGAGATACACCAATAACTGGCCTTAATGCAAGTGGGAGATTGTTAGTAATTTGTATGCCCTAAAGGCCATTATATGGATAGTGGAAACTTGGACATATTATCTATGGAGATAGATGAATTTCTTGCTCAAAATGATAGTACGCTATCTGGTTTACTTTATCTGTACATGTAGATTTAATCATTTACACATGTTGATAAAGCCCAAAGGATATATGCTTGACTACTGTGATTATGATGCGGATCATACTAGTGGGGCACATGTAGTCTATAAGCATATCCTTGAACTGTTCCTAGTCGTGGGTGTATCGAGACAGGGCATCGATATTCCAGAGTAGACTAGCGTATACTATTCTTGTCCCATATGATGAGCGATGGATGATCCCATATCCATCTGGTGAGGAGACACCAAAGATTGTATGCGGGTGCTCAGTGGAGACTGGGTACACTGAACGGACTCACAGAGAACTCCTATGTGGTATTATATCTATCGTCGGATAGCAGTTCTCAGGAACACTGGTACAGGTTAGTCTGTAGACCCGAGATCGTCATAGAGTCTTGTGTGTCCTCCCACTATACTTTGATCTCCACCCTACCACGGCTCTACTGAGTCGTGCAAACAGGTGGTCTTTGGGTACAGTCCCGAGGCGCATGGAGGCAATGAGCGATAGGAGGGGTTTCGTCTCTCCCGGTATTGGGGGTTGATGTTGTGCTATGCTCGATTGGCTATAACATGAAGTCCCTGGCCAGGGCTGCTGAGATTTACTGATAAGAGTTATCAGTAGTTTCTCGATCTGTTATGAGCCATACACCAGCATGACTTATTGAGTTACTGGGGTCGACGATACCATCCCTAGACTCGATATGCAGCATATCTGACGAAGAGACCGGACTGTACGGTAAGTGTTGCCAGTTGGCTCGACGGGAGTTTTTACAGCTTCGCTGGTTTTCTTCTGATCGTTTCAATACCCGGGTGGCCGTTATGTTTAGCTGACCTCTTGCGGCTTGTGGATGTTTGATATGATCATCATCTACTGCTGGCGTATTGACGAGTCTTAGAGTCCCACAATGAAGTTTCCTGGCTCAGGCAAAACGATGTGGTGTGCATATGAGATATGCGCGGGACCCGATTAAATACGGTTATGTGATAACGTATATTAATCGGGCATTTTCTATTTGTCCGATCGTATGAGATATGACCGGTTTGGTAAAATCAAGTGTTGATTTAACTAATTACATTTAGATTAATCCTTTAAGTAAATCCTTTTGTATGCATGCATGTATGCACATGATGATGTGCATGGACACATACATGCATACATAGTATCATGGTTGATGATACAAGAATGATGGCAATATAAGACTTATATTGAAGCTTTTAATTTGTATTTATCATTTTAAGTTAATATAAAGAATATCCACTAATTCTCCATTATTCTTTAGTGGGTAATCTTTAATTAACTTAATGAAAAGAATTTCCATCCATGCTTAATTCTTTAGGAAAAGAATTTCCACTCATAATTATGGTGGTAATGGAATAATGGTGATTATTCCTTTATTAACACTATAAATAGCTTCATATGTGATATGAAACAAGAAGCACACAACAAGGAAAAAAATTGAGTGCAAGGGTGTGAAAAATACAAGTTATCATATGTGATATGATAGAAAGCTCAAGCCACCATTATCTTCTTCTTCCTCTCTAGATTTCTCTCTTGAGTGAAGATTGAAAAAAGAAAGGATTTCAATTGAAGAACATAAACCACATCATCATACTACACACCTCTAGCCGATTTGTGTAGGGTGTTTACTCTACTTTGTTTGCAAAACAAGTAAGGTAAGGAGCTTTGGGCAAAGGGACTTCGGGTGGATCATCGTGGACAAGGAAGGCTACCATCGATCCGTTCCAAACTCTCATAGTGCCAAGGAGTCACCGAGGGAGATCTACAAAGGTTGTAATCTTTCCTCTTAGTGATAGTTTTACAATTGCATGTGATGTTTAGTTGTATAATCCCTAAAACTTCTAGTTTCGATTCTTGTCGGGTTAACTTAACACCTCTAAATTTTTGATTATGGCATGTGTGATGCCACCGAACTCTTGACGAGGTGCTAGGCCAGCCCTACAGCATCTTCTTTGTCTCTTAAGACAATATCTGACTATGATTTATTTTGCAGTGGTTGCACCGATTCCAGCTTCGTTCGAGTCTCGCATCATAATGCCGGCAGGGCCCTTTTCTAGACGTCCATCTTCAAAAGGCGCTGTAACCAGTCTGCGTATGTTGAGTGAATACATCGAGGAGCTTCACGCGGAGGCCCCTGCATTTGCTACAGATTTTGCTGGCGACGCTCATGAACTTCCATAGAGAAGGCGTCGTTGAGTCTTGGGTTAATCACTGCAGGAAGATTAAAAGATACATTTCTTTTGCACCATCTTGTGTTATTTCTTGCTTTCTTGTCCTTTCTGTGTTGCTGGCATGTTACCTTAGTAAGCGTAGCCTGTAGAAGATAGAGAGCTTTCTGTTTTGAATTCTTTGAGAGGTAGTGATGGCTTAGGAAGTAGGTTCAGATCTGCTACCTAAGACTTTTCAACTTCATGAGCCGTGATGGTCTCATAAAGGCTTTTCTCCCTACGAGTCGAGAGGATCTCGTAGGTGTATTTTCTCCTTAGGAATCGTGAGGATTCCTGAGCGCATTTTCTCTTGTAAGTCGTAAGGATCTTACAAGAGAGTTTTCTTCCTTACGGGTCGAGAGGACCCGTAAGTGATTGATGAGATTGACATTAATCTTGATATTTCAAATTGATATTGGATATTTACTTGATTTCTAATTCTTGAATGTACTCTTGATTTTCTTGAAAGGACAAATCAATTAAACCTCGAATTACTTTCTTGAATTTTCTTTTATAATTTCATTTCGACTCATCTAAAGCAAGATCGAACAAAATCCTCGCATCTCAGTAGATGATCCGTGCTCACTAACGTTTGCTACAAGCGACACCGTTAATTGATTGCGACATAAATTTCTTTGGCAGTGAAACATTTTACTTAACACGTCAAGAAAAGAGATCAATCAAATGGCGCCGTTGCCGAAGATTGCGTGCTATTTTGTTCGTTCTTTTTATTTGAGTTGAAATTTTATTATTCCATCAAAAATTTCAATCAAAATCACATCAAGTGCTTAACGATTAGTGTGTGAATTTTGCAAGGAAATCTGGAATCTCTGCATCAAGGGGAAAAATATTCAGAGCATTTTTTCTGAGACATAGGAGCACAGGGAGCATCTGTACAAAATTTTGTGCAGAGAACTGTTCATGCAACTGTGAACCACGACCATATCAAGCATTTCGCGGCGGATCCGTGGTGATCTTGAGGAATCAGAGCTCCATTTCTCTGTGGTAACTTCTATACTTTCTTATCTCCTCCCTGCTCTTGTCCAATAACCATTTTCTACAGGATTCTTTGCAAAAATTCGCAGCGCCACTAAAAGAAATTTGTTGCGTGTTTTGAAATTGGTTGTTTGCATATTTTAACATGGAAATTAAGGGGCAAAGACCAAATTCGGATTAGGTAGGGATTTCATTACCTTTCCTAAGCCCCAAAAATCACAAAACTAGTATCTGCATCACTCTCATTAACTGTAAAAATCTAGACAAGACTCTAAGGATCGTCATGCTCAATTAGGACAGAAAGAGGTCGTGGGTAATCTATTACTTATCCGAGTTTCTTTTGTGGTGTCTAAGGCAAGTGTGTCTAAGCCAAGTGTTTACTTAATTAGGCCTACTACTTACGTGGTGGAGAACTTCCCACTTACCTGGCACTTACCTGACCACAGAAGGGATAAAGTGGCAGTAGAGGATTTATCCTGCGATTTGTCTTCTGGAATTCTAGGAGCGGTCTAGAGACTTGACCTAGGTGACCATTAGATCTAGGTTTGCTAGTGCATTGTTTGTGTGATTTTCAAAAATCCGTCTTTTTCAATACAAACACCAATCCATATTTTCTCTAATTATCACTTACGCTGCCACTTGTGCTAAACCATTTAGTGCATGCTCGGCTGGACACGGGATTCTAGTTTCCGTCTTATCCGCATTTCTCCTATCGACTCCGAAGTCGGTAATTCTACATTTTCTTTTTCTTCACCCACTACCACATCCACTTCGATGGACAATTCTCTATCAAACTTTCATAACACCACTTTGCCACCGCCTGCAGGTGCGCAAAACCTACCGCGTATATCTCTCCAAGAGAGATGTTACCCGATACGTGGTCCTCTTTCTACCTGTCTTCCAATTCCACCAGCCAATGGGGACAATTTTGAAATCAAACCTCAATACATCAATCTTTTACCCAAATTTCACGGTCTCGAGTCTGAAGACGCATACGTTTTCATTACCAAATTTGAAAACATATGCGCTATGATGGGTACTTCACAACTTTCTGTGGATGCTATGAGATTACGTCTTCTCCCGTTCACTTTGTGCGATTTAGCCGAGAAGTGGCTTTATAACACAGCCGCACATTCTATTTCAAACTGGGATGAATTCGTCGTAACTTTCCTTAAGAAATTCTACCCCAATCATAAGACAGCCCGAGTCTGTAGCGAAATAAATCAATTTACCCAGCTTCCCAATGAACCATTTTCGAAATGTTTTGAACGCTTCAAGGATCTGTTAGTTCAATGTCCTTATCATGGAATCCACCGATGGGATCTGTGAAGAATCATATATGAAGGCATTAATCCTACAACAAAACAGAATCTTTAATCCATGTGTCATGGCAACTTCATGTCTAAAGACGATGGGGAAGCTTGGAGATTTATAGAAGATTTCGTTGAAAAATCTTTACAGTGGGAGAGTGTAAGTCAACCATCGCCTAGGGGTGGTATCCATCAACTGGATGTTTCCATAGGAGTTAGAGCTAAAATGACAGCAATGCAAAAGAAACTTGAAGCTATGGAACCCAAATTTTTATTACCCTCCCTAAATCCGATGACACTCCCCAACACTGTCTGTGGATGCTGTTCTGATCCATCACATCTGAAGGAAGAATGTTCATTGAATTCTCCATTTCAAGGTCAAGAGCATACTAATGCTGCTTTCCAACAAAGACCTAGAAACAATCAGTATTCTTCCACTTATAATTAGGGTTGGAGGAATCACCATAATTTTGCTTGGAACCAATCACAAACTCAAAACACGGTTCCAAACCAAAATAATTTTCAAAGGGGTCCTCCTCAACAACGACAACCACTACAACTGAGTCAGCACCCCTATCAATCACAAAATTTTCAAAATCCGGTCAACACCCCTGCACCATATAATACTTTACAATTGACAGGTACTGATAATTCTTCTTCATTCGAACAAACCATGAATTTGATTCTGAAAAATTTTATGCATGTTTCGGCTGAGATAAAGTCTTCCATCAATAATATTAAGAAAGATACCGCCTCCCAAGGTAAGAGTATTAAATCAATGGAAGCACAAATTGCACGATTGAATGCCGAGATGAGTGCTAGAGAGAAAGGGAAACTTCCGTCTCAACCCTTACCGAATCCTGGACATTCACAACACTACAATGTGAATGCCATTACAATGTTGAGATCTGGAAGAGTGTTGAATAATCAAGTCGGTGAAGAGATTGATAATCATGATGAATTAATCAATAACACCCCGGCTTTCACTTCCATTTTCCCTTCCACTTCTACTTCTGACCTTTGTTCGTCTACCCCACCACCTTCTTGCGAGCCTATTTTTCATTTTCCTCAAGACTCGAACCATCGGCATATTTCTTCTAGTCCACCAAAGACGATCCCTACTCATATTCTGGGATCAGTTCCACACACACCATCTTCTCCAATGTTGGACCCAGTTATCTGAATCGGTTAAGGGGAAACAAATCGAGTCCACATATGGAGAAGATTATGGAAATGTTTAAATAAGTTAACATCAATATCCCTCTCCTAGATGCTATTCAACAAGTTCCAGCTTATGCGAAAATTTAAAAAGACTTGTGCACTAGGAAGAGGAAGACTCAAGTGCCAAAAAAGGTATTCATGAGAAATAATGTTAGCACTGCTTTTACCCCACAATTACCAAAGAAACGTAAGGACCCTGGATGTCCTACAATCTCGATTTCTATAGGAGTAAAAACATTAACCGTACTTTACTTGACCTTGGCGTAAGTGTTAACCTGCTTCCATATTCGGTCTACGAGTAGTTAGGGATTTGAGAGTTGAAACCAGCTCATTGTACTCTCCAAATGGCAGACCGATCAATCACCAAACCTAGGGGTGAACTCGAGGATGTGTTGATTAAAGTCGGGGAATTCATATTCCCTGTGGACTTTATTGTTCTTGATACACAACCTGTAGAGAACCCACAAAACCAAATTCCGGTGATTCTGGGTCGACCATTCCTTGCAACTTCCCTTCGGGAAGTTGTCAACTAAGCTGGACATTTATAAAATTGGAAGTCAGCCGTCTGAACCCTCTGCTCATATTCTTGATGTCTATTCTTTCCATGAGATAGCTCCCGAAAGCTGCGAGGTTGATAAACTTTGCTTTGATAATCTCGACGACATTAGCACATCAATGTTTGATCTTACACACAATAGTGAGAACACTTTTCCACTCTTGAGTCTGAACCTTTTGACTCTTCACTTTCCGAGTCTGTATCCTTTGCAGGCTACGAGCTTCTTCGTGAATCCGAATGTCATTCTCTTACCCCACCTTCTATTGTTTCTCCACCAGCGTTAGATCTCAAATTGTTACTTTCTCATCTTAAATATGCATATTTAAGTGAGAATGAGTCTTTACCGGTGATCATATCAACTTCCCTAGCCATAGAACAAGAGAACGCTCTTTTGACGGTATTGAGATCTAATAGACAGGCTTTTGGTTGGACAATGGCTGACATCAAACGGATTAGTCCCTTGATTGTTGAACATCATATACATCTGATGGATGAAGCCAAGCCAACCCCAGAGCCACAGAGAAGGTTGAATCCCGTCATGAAGGAGGCGGTAAAGAAAGAAATCGTCAAATGCCTTGACAGTGGTATCATTTACCCAATCTCTGATAGTCAATGGGTAAGTCCAATTCATGTAGTCCCTAAGAAATCTGGCATCACGGTCATAACAAATGTGGCAAATGAGTTGATCCAGACACACGCTCAAACTGGGTGGCGTGTATGTATTGATTATAGAAAACTCAATACCGGAACGAGGAAAGATCACTTTCCTCTACCTTTCACTGACCAGATGTTAGAACGCTTAGCTGGACGTGAATTTTATTGTTTCATGGACGGATACTCTGGCTAAAACCAGGTCCCTATTGCCGAGAAGGATCAAGACAAAACCACATTTACTTGTCCTTTTGGTACTTTTGCTTATAGACGCATGCCCTTTGGGTTATGCAACGCTCTCGCTACATTTCAGCGGTGTATGATGGGAATATTCTCGGACATGGTCGAGAATTTTCTAGAGATTTTCATGGACAATTTCTCGATATTCGGAGATTCTTTTGATGACTGCCTATCTCACCTTGACGCGGTTCTTACTCGTTGTAAAGATAAGAACTTAACCTTGAATTGGGAAAAATGTTATTTCATGGTCCAAGAGGGAATTGTGCTTGGACATGTCATTTCACGGAAAGGCATTGAGGTTGACAGAGCTAAAATAGATGTCATTCAAAACCTTCCTCATCCCAAATGCGTCAAAGATATACGATATTTTCTTGGTCATGCAGGCTTTTACAGAAGATTCATTAAGGATTTTAGCAAAATTGCTAGACCCTTAACTCTTCTCTTAGCCAAGGACACAACCTTTCACTTTGACTCGGATTGTGAGGCTGCATTTGACTCAGTTAAGAATTCTCTCACTACAACCCCTGTTCTATCATCTCCAGATTGGAACCACCCGTTTGAGCTTATGTGTGATACATCAGATTTTGCCGTTGGTGCAGTCTTAGGACAGCACATTGAAAAGATGTCACACGTGATTTATTATGCAAGCAAGACCCTGAATGATGATCAAATTAATTATACAACCACCAAAAAGGAACTTTTGGCAGTTGTATTTGCATTAGAAAAATTCAGGCCTTACTTGATTGGCTCACCAATTGTTGTGTACACTGACCACTCAGCCTTGAAACATCTTTTGGCCAAGAAAGATGCCAAAGGTAGGTTAATACTTTGGATCCTTCTATTACAAGAATTTATTCTTGTTATTCAAGATAAGTAAGGATGTGAAAACGTAGTAGCTGACCATCTTTCGCGCATCTCTTCTTCACATGTGACCCTGCCAATTAATGACTCTTTTCCGGATGAACAACTCTTGAATGTATCCACCGAACCTTGGTTCGGGGATATTGTGAATTATCTTGCTACGGGACTTATTCCCCACGAATGGTCGAAACAGGACAAATATCGATTTCTATCCAAAGTAAAACACTTTTACTGGGATGAACCCTATCTGTTTAAGTATTGTCCTGACCAGATCATTCGCAGATGTGTCCCCAATGATGAATTCAAGTGTGTTCTATCTTTTTGTCATAATCATGCATGTGGAGGTCTCTTTGGTCCTCGAAAGACGGTGGAGAAAGTTTTGCAATGCGGTTTTTACTGGCCGACTTTGTTCAAAGATGCACTTGATCATTGCAAAACCTGTCCACGGTGTCTACACACGGGTCGGATTTCTCGGAGAAATGAGATGCCACTTCAACCGATTTTGGTGGTTGAAATTTTCGACGTTTGGGGCATTGATTTTATGGGTCCTTTTCCTAACTCCTTTGGGAATTTGTACATATTGCTTGCGGTTGATTACGTCTCGAAATGGGTGGAAGCTATTCCTTATCGCACTAATGATAACAAGGTTGTCATTAAGTTCCTTAAAGAAAATATCTTTTCGCGATTTGGACACCCTCGCGCTATCATTAGCGATAATGGGATGCATTTCTGTAATCGGTCTTTCGAGACTTTGATGCGGAAGTATGCAATTAACCACAAACTTTCCACACCCTATCATCCCCAAACAAGCGGGCAGGCTGAGGTCTCCAACAGGAAGATCAAACAAATTTTGGAGAAAACAGTTTCTAAAAACCGGAAAGATTAGTTAACCAAATTGACAGATACTCTTTGGGCATTTCGTACGGCATATAAAACTGATCTAGGTATGTGTCCTTATCGTCTAGTGTTTGGTAAGGCTTGCCACCTTCCAGTCGAGATTGAACAAAAAGCATTATGGGCCATTAAAGAACTGAACTTTGATTTAAATCAAGCCTGCAACTTTCGGAAGCTGCAATTAAACGAGCTAAGTGAACTCCGTGATGAAGTTTATGATAATGTTGTAATTGTAAAGAATCAGACTAAGGTATTTCATGATAAAAACATTTTGCGAAAAACTTTTATACCTGGTCAACAAGTCCTTCTTTATGATTCTCGACTCCATCTTCAAGCGGGTAAGCTAAAATCTCATTGGAAAGGACCTTTTGTTGTGCAGTATGTATACCCGCACGGGGCAGTTGAGGTTGAAAATGTTAAAAACGGTACATTTTTCAAAATAAATAGGCATAAATTAAAACCGTATTTTTCCACTGACCCCACGGAGGAGCTCCTGTATTTACAGGAGCCGCTTTATTTTGACTAAAATTCCTCCGTCTAACCTCCATGTCTTGAAAAATACTGTATCATCTTTAGAATGGCGGTGAGTAATAAAAAAAAAGTTTGGGGGAGATTTTCATGTATATTCATTCATGTCCCCGTTAATAAATTTTTCCTCCCAAGTTTACAGATTTCTAAGATTTAACAGATGGCAACAGTGAAGACACTGTTGTAAACAAGTTTGAAGGAGGTTTGTGCTTAATTGCGCATCACTTTGCATCATACTTTGCATAAGCAAAAAACATATATATATATATAATATTTAATTTTATAATGAAAGATTAGATAGTGAAAAATTTCATTCAAAAGATTGGAAAAATTTAAGAAAACCAAGAAAGTTAAAAGTTTTCTTAAACGAAACTAGTAATAAGTAGTTATGAGCCGTTGTCCCAAAGGTTAGTAAGATGAAAGAAGTCACTAATCTGCGGATAAAAATAAGTCTGAAAAATAGTTTCTATTCAGGAAGCCAAACATTTGAATGTTGATATCCTACTATATGCACTTACACAAGTCTTGAAACTCGGGATAGTAGAGGATACCTTGAAATTCTCTTGTCTAAAAGCCAAAGTATGAAGGAAATTATAAATGAAGAAAATATATAAAATGGTGTAGAAAAATGAACACGGGTTTTGTATTCACCAAGGCAGCAATAAAAAAATATAGCAAGGGTGCTTCATCACCTAGTGCCTTAGACCAACTGGTTTGGGAGTCACTGCTAAGTCTTAGATGTTGCAAGACGAGAAAAATACTAATACGCCTAATAAGCAAGCACATGAGTAATCGGTCGGTTAGTACCTCAAGAAGTATTAACGTCGCATGAAGAATGTGTGAGCAAATCCATCTAAATATTCACCGACTAAAAAGTAATGCGGTGGTGGACAGGAGTATGATAGCTTGAATTGAATTCTCCGAGTGTAGGGACGTTCTTTACACACACGTAGGGGTATATGATCAGTGTTTGGAAGAAAGGTAGGAATGAAGAATAAAGACGATGTTTTATTGAGGGATGATGTGATTTCTAATATCTTTTCATGACTATTAAGATAGGGCTCATGACAACCAAAAAGCTAGTGTAGTTGAAAACTCTAATTTTCAAAGTCTTTCTTTTACAATTCCTATCTTTATATTAACTTTCACAGTCTTCCTTTTATTATAGGATTTTGTGGGTGCAATCCGCTGAAAACCCTCAGGAGACAACACTCCTCCTACTAGGGACACCTAGAGATTTAAAGGCTTATTGCACATGCTCGGTGCAATCGTGTTGCCTACGAAAGTGTGCTAGTTAGTTTTTTTTTCTTTTTCTTATATTTTCTCCTTCTCTTGAATAAAGTTATTTGCTCGAGATGATCAAAACCAAGTTTGGAGGAATTTGTTCAGTCAAAAATAATGCAATCTGTAACACATCAATTTCCCCATTATTCTAATCAAATAAGGATAGTTGATATAAATATAACACATATTACCAGTTTATCTGGAAAATACTGATTACCCCGTGTTATATATATATATTTATATATTCAACGTTCTTTATAGGAAATTGTGTGTTTATTACTTCATGCATGATATTATATATCTCGAAACTTTTTAGTGATATTTTTTGTGCAGAAAATTGTTCAGGTCAAAGAACTGGAATCGCAGAATTGCCGATAAAACGCAGCAAGTCAAAGACTTCAAATCTGGAAGAAACCAAGAAAGGATATTAAGATTACAAACATCAGAAGAAGACCCTAAATCCAAAACCAAACTACTGCAGAAAACCCATTCAGAGATCTCACTAAACGGTCGCGGATCCGCGGCCGATCCAGGCCGATCTGCCGTGGATCCTCGGCCGGGTTGGCTCATCGGTGGTCGACACTTTTTCCAGAGGCCCCCTCATAACTTCCAAGCTTCCTCAAGGCGCTTCGAACTCCCTAGCTTTCTCCAGAAGCTTCCCTATATTAGCCAACCTTCTTATGCAAGCTTGATACCTACTAGCTTCCTATGCAAGCTTTATAAAAACCTAGCTTCTAGTGGAAGATAAACCTAGCTTCTAGTGAAAGATTGGGGAGAATATAAAAGGAGACCTAGGGCTTCATTGAAAAGGTTGTTGAAAAATGAACCAAATCATTACACAAGTTGAGTAACACAACTTGTGATCCAAACCCAAATCCAATCAAATCAAGATCCATTGAGAAGCAAATCAAGAGAGCAGTCAACGATCCTTTATTGCAACGCCGATCATCATCCGACCAAGAGATCCATGACGATCCGCGACTCACGGCGATCGAGCCACGCAAAGATCGACGACAAATTCGCTTTCAAAGGAGCGATCGAGAGCTAATCTTGTAAACTCGAGTTGAGAGCTGTAATTTGAAGGAGATTTAAATAAATATGATAATTTTAATTCTCTCTTTCTATACATTCTTGCATTATGAAATTCTTGTTCTTGATTATTCTATTTTCATAATGTGTGAGTGAATTCTCCGCTTGTAAAGGATTCGAGAGAATTGGTAGATCTAGTGATGATAGATCCTAATACTAATTTTAAATCTTATGAGATTTGTGAACTTTAGGAAAAAGAATCACCGATGACCTAATTTGGAGCAAGATCACATTCTTGATTATTTCATTGCAAATTAGGGATCAAACGATTGATGATTTTCTTTGCTAAAGGCTAGATCCGAATGATGATCAATGAAAAGACAAGGGATGGTGAAGGAGAAACCCTAGTTTCTTCAATAGATCCCTAATCTTCATTCATCATTATCAAGGTAGCTACAATTTATTAATAGATAAGAGTAGACATTATTAGATTCATCATTCGCTACTAATTCAATCGAATCCTACAAGCTATTCTACAGAATCTTGATATTTCAAATTGATATTGGACATTTACTTGATTTCTAATTCTTGAATGTATTCTTGATTTTCTTGAAAGGACAACTCAATTAAACCTTGAATTACTTTCTTGAATTTTCTTTTATATTTTCATTTCGACTTATCTAAAGCAAGATCGAACAAAATCCTCGCATCTCAGTGGACGATCCGTGCTCACTAATGATTGCTACAAGCGACACCGTTAATTGATTGCGGTATAAATTTCTTTGGTTGTGAAACATTTTACTTAACACGTCAAGAAAAAAGATCAATCATGAGGCGTTGGTTTGACCCTTCTACGGCTGGTTCATAGGTACTGTGGCATCTTCTGGGTATTATTAAAACTGTGCTCAAGTGTTGAGCTGTCGGGAAATTGTGGGAATTTGATGAATCGATCGAAAAGTTTAACGTCGTCCGGATACTATATGATGGGATACAATATTTGGAATCCACAAATAGTTATGAAATAACTAGTTTGAATGTTATAAATCTAGCAGTTTAGTCTCAGATGATCGGTTGCCACGGGATTTTGATGAGATCAAAATTCCGTCGCAATCACGTAGTGTACGCGGATACTCGACGGGTAATATTATTAGATAGCCACGCCCCATAGCCCCGACCAAGTGACTGTAGGAGAATCCCGTCGCCAAAAGCATCCGTTCGGGTACTCGCGGCAGCGGTGTTCCGCCTTAGTGCACTTAATTACCTTGAGGTGAATCACCTCATGACTCATTGTGTAATTAATGAAGCATGGTTGTTGAATATATTTATTATTGGTTAGATATTTTTCATGCTTCATAATTATCTAAGAGACTCAAGATTTATTTCATTATCACATACACATTCTCTCTCCTCAAGCTTTCATCTTCTTCATCCTAACCCTAATCCTCTCATGTGTTGAGAACCCTAGGGTTAGCAAGACTAATAGATCCTTAATCTATCTCTATATATTCTAGGTCACTTGAATTAGCAATCCTAGCCACTTAGTTACCTCAAGTTAGATGTTAAAGCTTGATGAAGGAACTCTCGGGTGGATCTTCTATTACATCGAGGAGGCCGACGAGGAGGTGAACAACAAGAACAAGAAGGACTAGTATCTTGAGGTATAATCATCTACCATAGTAGTTAACTACTTCTAGATAGTTTGTTAGTTATGGTTTAGCAAAGATCCGTTTGATAGTCGATGTTACTTTGAACAAAATGATTATTTTACCTATTCCGCCTCTCCGCATCTTGTGTGGTGTGTAACGTTGACTTACAATACGTTGGGTTTATGATGTATAAGGTGGTTGCGGATTCCAACTGTTGTAGTTTTTCACTTTCTTTTCTACAACCGTAAGTGTAATATGTGGTGTATCGCCGGTTTCGTTGCTATATGTCAACGACAATTGGGATACGCATATTTACTTACCTTGATGACATATGATGTTATGTATTGCTGTGATATGTTATATTGGATCGTTGTGTTTGAATAGCCGGGGGTTTTATGTGAGATGAGAGTTTTTCATTTTCGTTCATGTAAATTTCATTGTATGTAATATTCTTTTATTGGGGCACTTTCGGCTTCAGGATGATGTCACCATTGTATACTATTTACTTTTCCGCATTAGGATAGACCCAAGGTGGGGAGCACAAGTAACCGGGTTCTAGGGTCCAGTGGGAGACCATCTCGAGGAGTCGAGACCGGGTCTCCTAAATCTAGAATTGGTAGGGTTGCTTGCCGCTCTCGTAGGGTTCTATGGGTGTGGGATTAGCTATTCATCACGACCATGGATTCCGTGTTTTATACAAGCTTAATTTAAAACCCGGAAATCGTAGTATATCCAATATTTCATATGTTTTATTCTGCTGCGATATTCTGTGATGTGATCATTGATTATATTCTGAGACGAATGCTTATATTATATATATATATATATATATATATATATATTATTGTTGCTTTCGTTTTGTATGTGATGCTTGGGAAGCATAATAAATGGGACTTCATTAATGAGATTAATGAAATAAAAGAAACCTAAAGATGTTGTAGAAACTTGTTTTAAAAACCGGTAGCTTTAGTTCTTGCTTTGCATAGCGGTATTCCTTGTAGAATATCCAGCACCTTATTCGATAAGGAAAGACCGTGATCCCTTCATCAGGAGTGACCTCTTTAGCGAAACAGCAGATGCTACAAACTCGGTTTGTCTTTTGATTGCTTTTGTAGTTTTTGCTTTGCATAGTGGTATTTGTGAAATATCCTGCACCTCATTCGATGAGGAAAGAGCCGAGATCTCTTCACCGGGAGTGACCTCTTTAGCAAAACTAGTAGAAGCCTAAAAAACACTCCTTTTAAAATTCACTCAATTCTACAACGATATCAAGTTCATTACGCAAAGGGTTTTCTTAAAAAACTGTCGTAGCCCTCCGTCATTTCAGATAAGTAATAGTTAGTATTCGTGCTGCATTTGTTGGCCTTTGTCAAGGCGTTGTGTGTGGTAGCTGATTTGCTTATCTGCATAAGCATATGATGCGATTGAGTTAGGGTTGTCGTGCGACCTTGTTGGCCTTTGTCAAGGGTCGTGCAGGTGGGTTTAATTCAATCAGGAAATGACAGGTTGAACTTGACTAGCATCCTATGATTTGTTGGCCTTTATCAAGGTCATAGAAGGTTAGGGGAAAAACATTATCGGGAATTTCAAGTGTTGAAATTTGCAATGAGATTGCATACCTTCTATAAGATAGTTGGATCCCGATACCCACTGCGAGTAAGAGTTACTCCTGGAAGAATTTTACACATTACAATTAGCCGATCAAGTAGGTGTCTAGAAAGGTGTTAACGGGGTTACGCCCCTGGGAATATGAGGTTTATTTTAATTAAGTCCGTGCGAAAGCACGGGGAACCTCCCTCAAAGTACCGACACTGGCCTGGCTGAAAGATTGGCGAACTTGTAGGGTGTAATTAATCCCGGCTAGTCTTACCTTTAAGGATTTGAAGGAAGATTTGACTAAAACAGTGGGAGCCATCCTGATTAGATAAATTAATAACCAATCTAATCTTGCAAGAGCATACGCTGAGTGTTTTCTTCACTCTCTCTCCAGGTAGCGACCATGTCACGCCTTAATCAAGATAATAATACGGATGTATTGACCGAACCAGCTTGTTATACTGAGCTTGGTAACGTTGGTCCCGCTCAAATTTATAACTGTTATAAGACCGAGCAGGAAATAAGAAATTACCAGGATTCCCGTGTCGCCCAAACGAATAAAGTGCATGTTGATGCATCTTCTTCAGGTATGTTCATTACCGAGAATTGTTTCTCAGTATCCTCTACGTCCTGGGTATGAAATACCGGATCACGATCCCACATATGTAATTTTATATGAGCTACAGATAGGTAGAGAACTGAGAATGGGTGATAAGTTTCAAGAGTTGGAAACGGTGCAAGTGTTGAAGCCAAAGCAGTTGGCAGTTATCACCCTGTATTACAAAATACATTGATTCTGAACGAATGTTATTAGATACCGAACCTAATATACAACATCATATCAGTCTCTTTATTTAGTAAAGAAGGATATAATTTTGTATTGTTGGATAATGTTTTGAACATTTCCCATATCAAGATTTGATCGGTTCAGGCACGTTATCTAAAAGCATATACGTTCTAAATCAAACCACAGTTCTTAACGTACAGAACACACACAAGAGGAAGAGTTCAGAAATGAACAAATCTTTCTTGAGGCATTGTAGACTAGGTCATATCAATGCGACTTGACTAGCTGAAGTTACATTTAGATACATATTTAAATTAGTTTGGATTTACATCTTATAAAACTTTCCAGTCAAGTCACAAAGATAAAATGACCATAGCTCCGTTTATTGGAAACAGAGAAAGAATTAGTGAACTCTTGGGATTGATACATGATGATGTATGTAGGTCCCCTGTCTATACATGCCAGGAATGGTTCTTTGTACTTCATTACATTCACTAATGATCTCTCAAAATTCGCACATGTGTTCCTGTTGAAACACAAGGTCTTTCAATATTTTTCTAGCACATGAAGATGGTGAACTTTTTAAAAATCTAAATTTTTTATTTTCTTCCGTTTTTCAACATTTTACTTTTTATAACACACAAAAATCGTTTAATTTTAAAAAAAGCTCAAAAAGATTTTGTTTTCTTCAGTTTTACATTCTTTAATATGCTACATATAGCATACGACGATCATGAAATTTTCAAAAATCTTAAAAGGTTTTATTACTTCGAATTTTTATAATTTTTCTTGGTATATAGAGCATGAATATTGTAATAATTTTAAGAATCCCAAAATTTTATATTTCCTTCAGTTTTCAACATTTTGTTTGTCGGCGCTTCCAGCAAGAAAACGGATTATATGCAAGACGGATATGGAATATGGCAGGCACATGAAAAAAATATCGCCTACTATATCAAGTCACGCTCATCCGTTTCCCTTATAAGTCGAGAGGGCTTATAGGGGTCGTTCACCATGTGAGGATATCCTTTGTCGCTGGTGAGACTCCATTGGGGAAATGTTTATTCGTGCCCGTGGATTGTATACAAGGGTCAACATTGAACCGCTTGTAGGGCAATATCGGAGTGTATGACGGCTTAAGAATAAGTTTAGATCCCTGTAGCGGCTTTTGAATCCTATGAGCCGTGAGGGTCTCATAGGGGAATTCTCCTTACGAGTCATGAGGATCTCGTAAGTGTAACTTCTCCTTAGGAATCGTGGGGATCCCTAAGTGTGTTGCTCCCTTGTGAGTTGTAAGGATCTCACGCAGGATTTTCTCCTTATAAGGTCGAGAGGACCTTGCAAGTGTCTTTTAACGAGATCGCACCCTTTTGGATTTTCACAAACTCGCCAGTAGCCCTACTGTTTTTACTCACAGAGCCCTTTCGGGTTTTCATCCGTGCCCATTTCGCTTATGGACGTACTGTCTTTTTTTGCGTTAGCCTTAAGATGTTGCGGTTTGTAGTAGTTTAAAGACGTTACGGTCCGTTGTTAGTGTTAGGAAATCTCGGTCTGTTATTAGTTTTAAGACATCTCGGTACGTCGTTAGTTTTAGGACGTTGTGGTCCATCGTTAGTTTTAGGACGTTGCGGTCCATCGCACGTTTTCGAGGCGAGGTTTCACCGGATACTACTTATAGAGTTTGGGCTTGGGAAGATAGCGAGCAGACATAGGCGTCTTCATCTATCATTGACCTAGGCCGTGACTCGTTAGGCGTAGTATTTTTTCAGGAACCGGCCGTTTATTGGCTTGAAGGGTCTTTCGCCATGCATATCCATGAGCAAGTAAGCCCCTCCTTGGTAGACTTTGTCTATGATGTACAGGCCCTCATAGTTCGAGTCGAATTTCCATCATTTGGCATGATTGGGGATCATAGGTCTCTTGACAATTAGCACGAGTTCTCCTTGGCGTAATGTTCTCAGCCTAGTCAATCTTTCGTATAAGTGCGTCATCTTTGATCTGTAAGCCTCTCAGTTTTGTTGTTCCATGAGCCGGGTTTCGTCAAGGGCGTCGAGCTCCTCAAGCCGAAGATGAGCATTCTATTCGTCTGTTAGCTCGTAATGAACCGCCACTCGCAGGGAGAGCTCTATCTCAAGGGGGAGTACCGCTTCAGTGCCGAACACCAATGCATATGGCGTTGTATTTGTGGCCATTTTGAACGTGGTCCGGTACGCCCAGAGAGCTTCATGCAATGTCTCGTGCCAGTCCTTCTTATTTCTGGACACCGACTTCTTTATGATCTTCGTCAAGGTCTTGTTGAAAGCCTCGGCTAGACCATTAGCTCGGGGATTGTAGACCGAAGAGTATCTCCAGTCTATATTATGATGTTGTGCGAAGTGTCTGATTTTGTGACTTCTATAGGCTGGCCCATTATCGGAGATGATCCGTCGTGGAATGATAAATCGATAGATGATGTGTGTCTTGAAGAAATGGAGGATATTCTTCGTCTTCACTTCTCTTAGCGGTATGGCTTCTGCCCACTTGGAGAAGTAATCAGTTGTCGCCAATATTAACGGATGTCCTTTGGATGACGCCGGCTCGATGGGCCCAATTATGTCGGTTCCCCACATTTCGAACAGCCAGCTAGCTACTGTTGGGTGTAGCGGGTTTGCATGCTGGTGGATAAATTCTTCATGAATTTGGCACGAGTAGCACTGCTTCGCGTATTCAAAGCAGTCCTGAATCATCGTGGGCCAATAGTAGCCCATCCTTTTGATCTTCAGCTTCATCTTTGGCCCGGCTTGATGAGAACCACAGAGTCCGTCGTGAGTTTCTTGGACGACTCTCCTTGCTTCTTCCGGTCCCGGGCATCTTAGCCACAGAGAGTCGAATGATCTCCTATATAGAGTATCATTGACGAAGGCAAAAGACAGAGCTCGTTTAATGAGCTGATGTCTTGAGGACGCATCTTCAGGTGGTCGACGGGATTTGAAGTAGTCTATAAAGACTTCACTCCAATCCTTAGCCTTTTCCTTGTCTTTTATTTGCAGGGCCATTTGTTTGGTCGTTCCCTTTTCTTCGGACAACTCCGGAGGTATTTCTGTTGGTGCAAGAACCCGACGGCTTTGTACAACGATCCTCACGTCACCGAGGTTTTCGTCAGCTAGTTCTTTAGCGAGTTTGGTTAACGCATCCGCTTTGCTATTTTCCGCACGCGGTATGCTTTCCAGGGCGTAGGAAAGGATCTGAGTTAGCAATTGCTGCACTCTCTCTCCGTATTTTACCAACTCTGGTTTACAAATTTGATAATCACCATTCACTTGACTAACGACCAGCTGGGAATCTCTGTATATGAGGAGGTTTTCGATTCCCATGTCGACAGCGATCTCAAGCCCTGCTATCAGAGCTTCATATTAGGCTTCATTGTTTGTCCTCGGCTCTGTTAAGGAAAAGGCAAAGTGCATTATCCCTCCTTATGGAGTCATGAAGATAAGGCCTATCCCGGATTTGATTATAGAGGAGCTGTGCTTTCGCTTCTTCATGGAAGATGCCTCATCGAAGTAGAGTTCCCATCGGGTATCATTCTATCTTCTCCTTCCGTCCATCGTGTCAAACGCGTGCTCGTCTGGCAGTTCGCAATTTAGGGTTAAATCGGCAGATATCAGGTGCTCAACGAGGAAGTCGGCTGTTCACCGCCGGAAGCCAGGAAGACCGGACATATTGCCTGAATCTGGGGACAGATACTAATTGGTGATATCGGTCCACCTCTCCGAAGATGCCAAGTTGATTTATAGCACCGTGTATCGAAGGTTTAAACGGATGCGGCCGATGTAGCAGACTTCGTCAGATTCCCCCTCGTTTGAGGGGTTTTTGATTGTGGGGACGCTCTTCCCTGCAGGCGCAAGCCACTGCAGTTAATTACGCTACCGCATCGCGGTAACAACTTTCTCCTTCTCCATATGGTCACTTCGTGTCGTAGGTGTTTCTTTTGTGTTTGGTTACCCGTGGATTGTATACGGAGACTAAGTTATGTTGTCGCCCGTAGGGCGTGGACTAGTCCAAATCCGTATCTATCTTAGATTTGGGTTTGGGGGTTGTGTTTAAGGATACGTTAGCCTTATTTGGAGCTAAGATCAACTTAAACGTTTGTTAAGGACATGTTCACAACAGAATACTGCATTTTATACCGCCCATTCCTATGCTCGTGTGTTTATAGGTAGGTACTTTTAATCCGTGTTTGTTACATATTTACAGAGTAGAGGTTTTCAGTCCAAACATTGCAAATCAAGACAAAATCTCCACAGTTACACCAAATACAGAACATCTGTTGACAACAGATAAAAGCCGGGTTCCGGTCATCCATATCCGTCCGGTGCTGCGTACCGGTTCCAGGGACAAGACATATGACAGCGGTCATTCGTGTCTCGGACAAGCACAGAGCACGAGGGGGGCAGCACAAGAATCAATGGGTGCACGGAGCTCAAGAGAGATAAAGTCAAAAGTGAAGAAAAGATGCAATCTTGGACTAAGAATCTGAAGATATTCTGGAAGAAATTATCAGAAAATACATGTACCAGACAACAGGGGACAGCAGACCAGGGAAGTACCAAGTTGCCCACACCCTAACCCTACTGTAGGGGCGCGGATCCGCGGCCAATATGGGGTATTGGCGGCGGATCCGCGGCCGTACAGGCGCTTCAGGGCATGGGCTTTGGGGGGTAGGATGGTCTTTTCACATGGGTCCAGTTTGTTGCCCTAGATCTTCAACCCTCTGCCTATAAATACAGCAGTTTTGAGCTAAGCCAAGGGTCCAATTTTGTGTCCACTCTTTTGTAGTTTTTTGTATAGTTTTTCTTCTTCTTCTTCATTCTTTTTCCATGAAATTGTAGTGAGAGCTTTTGAGTGGGAGATTAATGAAGATGAGGGTTTTGTATCATTCTCTTGTGTTTCTTCTTCCCCTTGAGATTTTTGCTTTCTCTTGCTCATTCAACCTCTTCATTGAGCTTGAATGGTTAAGGGTTAGTTATTGATCTCAAGGGTCGTATTTTCTTACGGGACTAGCACTTCATTTCACATGCGTTCTCTACCCTTCCCTTGATCTTGCAACCTCTTCATTGAGCTTGCAAGTTTAAGGGTTGGCTATTGATCACATGCTTGTCTTGAGTCCTAGTTTCGTATTCTTTTTATCGCTTTTTATTACTTGCTCTTTATTACCTTGTCTTTATTTACTTGCAATTTATTTTCATGCACTTAATTACTTGTATCTTTTCTTTTCTTTGTTCTTTTCTTTTTGTCCTCTCTTTTTGGTTCTCTTTTGTGAATGTTGTAATTATTGTTGTTGTTAAGAATTAATACGGTATTATAAGTTAACATTTCTTTGCCAATTCCTTTTCCCGTTATTTTCCATTTGAACTTCGCCCAAACCATACGCAAGCGCTCCGTTAGGCACCGTACCCTGACAAGGTAACGGTGATTCCTAACCGCGACCGGTTGCGTTCGGTTTGGCCGGAGGCGAAAGCAAGAGACAAGAACGGAAGGACAAGGGTAAATAAGCCGGATTCCACGAATACCGCGCTTAATTCCCCTAATCCACGTTGTTGCCGATTGCTCTAGCTTCAATTGGTCAAGACTCGGCTCAAAGGTTTTGAGTACGGATTTCTTTAGCTTACAATCTCGTATTTTTCTTAACAACTTTATACTTGCAAATAAACACATAGGTTAGATCAAACAAACATACAATTCTTTATTGACTCGTCTAAAACAAGAAGGTAAGATACCACCATCTCCCTGTGGACCGACCCGTGCTCACCGGCTAGCTGCAAAGCGACACCGTCCTGATCGCGGTTACACTTTAATTCTTTGAACATCCGACACGCCAAAAGCGTGCGATCAAATGGCGCCGTTGCCGGGGAGACGGTAACGTATTTCTTTTCTTGTTATTCGGGTTAATATTCTTTTTGTACATATATAAAAATTAAAAAAAAATAAAAAAAAATCTTTTTGTGTTTTTTGATAATTTTTGTGGGCAAGTGTGCAGATTTTTGCGTATTTGCAAACTGCAATTGTGGGGAGCAAAGTGTACATTCAAAGTTAAGGTGAGTACGAAGTACAGTGCCAAAGATCCGGGTAGTTTGACCCGCGCAAGCGAACTTTCCAAGCTTACCGGATTTGATTCAACGGGGCTTTCCTAACCCAAAAACATAACGGTACGTACTTTACTAACACCTTCTTCTCAAATCCGACGCTTCCAATATACTATTCTTTGCAGGATTCTTTGCAAGTTCGCTAGCAAACGCTAAAAATTGACTAACCCGTATTTGTTGCAGCGCCGCGCTTAAACTAAAAAACAATTGTTTGATTCTTTATAGAATTTTTTTGAATTGCGCATTGCATACATTAATACGGACATTAGGGCAAGCGAACCCCACAACATACGGTAAAGGATTTCATCACCTTTTCCGTGGCCCACAAATCACGAACTTGAGCATAACGATCACCCGCACAAACTTTAAAAGAAACTAGACTTTAAGCCTTAAGGACTTCGCGCTCACTAGGAGAAGTTAACTGTGTTTAGAACCTTGCTTAACGGTATATTGTTTACGGGGTGTCTAGGAAAGTGTTAACGGCGAAACCGCCAAAAGAGAAAGGGTTATTTAATTAAGGAACTTCGCGAAAGCATTGGAAAACCTCCCCTTATCTCTGCACTTACCTGGCCTCGTGATCAGTGTATCTTGAGCCTGTTTCTCGACACAGTTTTACTTCGACAATCAAGTTCTGGAGCAGGTCTAGTTGACCTAGGTTAACCCTAGAACGATTAGGTGTGTGGTATTTTTGTGTCGTGATTATTTTTGTCCATATTCGTTTTGTGTATATTTCATTCTTTTGTCTATAAAAAAAATATCACATTCTTTTTCCCCTCCTTTTCTCTACCTTTCTTTCTCTCTCTTCATATCATGGGTACTCCACCTCGCAAAACTCTTGCCGAACTTTGGTACCCACAACCAGACATAACTTCTTACGGTTCTTGTTTTGGTCGAACTTCGAACGATCCCTCCATGCCCAAAATTTCTTTGAAAGATCGGATAGACGCGTCTAGGACGAACAACTGGACCCCGCAATCCACTTCGTATCAACCGTTTCAAACATTCACCCCTTCTTGCGTTGATACCCCTTTTGAAAGTCCAGTTGTAGCCACAAGACCAATGTCTATTGCTGAACGTATTGAACAGTCCCGTAGCCGATCTTTCACTCCTTTCACCACTTCAAATTCTTGGGATCAACAATTCCATTCACCTTCTTATCCAAATGTTGATCCTGCTCCTGTCCAGCCATTCAATTCCTACCAGTCCTACCCTACTTTTGCACCTTCCCTAGACATTACTTCAGAACAGCCGTTTGGGAGTTTTAAGTATCCAAATAACTTTGAATCTTTTACTGAAACCCCATCACAATCTATGTCTAGTCTGGAACAGTCGTTGGAAGATTTTAGGGTAGCGTCAAGCCAACAGATGATGGATTTGAATGCGTCCATGGCCGCCCTCATGCAACCTAGTGACCCGGTAGCTAGTTTTCAACTAGCTCCAACTTTTTCAATGTATGATGAGGCGGCAGGACAGGCTGTGAATTTGAGTGGAGAGAGTGAGATGTACCCCCTTCCAAATCAAACCTACCCATCTCAAATTGAATCCCACAACTCCTGTGTTGAAAGTCTATCAAGTGTCCCAAATGAATTATCAGTTGAAGATAGAATGTTTAATGAGTTGTGCGACTTTGTAGTGTTTGATTTGCCCGATTGTGAAGGGACCTTGCCAAGTGAAACCACACCCAATCCTTTTGACCTCTACACCTCCATCTTAGAACCTGAATTGATTAATATCCATGCTTTGGTTGAGGTGTCAGAGAATTTTGATTTTCACTTGATTAAGGATATTGACGCTGGGAATATTTTGGATGATGAACCCGTAGATTTGACTGAGTTTTTCTCTCCAATTCATCATCCCGAGTCATTAACTGTTTTTCCCGAACAACATATGCGTCTGGACTTTGATGAAATATGCATGGATAAGCTTAACTTTGAGGAGAATTTTGAGGATATTTTTGAGGATGAAACAGTTCTAGATGATGAGTCGGATTTTCCAATTCATCCTGTTCCTTTCACTGACTGTGTACACCCTCCAGAACCCTTAACCGATTCCCTTCCTCAACCACTTCCCTCCATCATTTCCATCGTTCCGACCTTGCAAGAACTCGTACCATTTTCACTTCCTGTGTTTGGTTTACCAAGTTCGGCGTACCCATGGTTTCTCACGAATCTTGAGGGATTTGACCCCATTTCTCGACGGGTAAATATATTAGCACAATCGCTTTTTACACATCGCTCATCACAAATTGTGCTAATCTATTTACTCCATTTGCACCCTCAAGTTCGTATTCCACTTCTTTTTCCCTTCTGCCATTCTTCTTCCTCTCATATACCGAGACCGTATCCCGCTTCTCTCTGCATACGGTCTCGCGTATTCTCCATTTCCTTCCTCTTCACCTTCTTTCACCAGCCACTTCTTTATCACGATAAGATCTTTGAATGGTTGGTACTAACTTTTGGCCTGTGTAAGGCCTTGTATAGCTTGATACTGTTCTCTTTCCCCCCTAATCCTGAATTTCAACGCTTAACAGTGGAAACACTGTTTTACTTAAGTTTGGGGGGGACACCTTTTTTTTGTATATATTTTTTGTTTTCTTTTTTTTTGTTTTGTATATAATTTGTTTTTGGGGGAGCGCCGACAATTTTGACCCTCTTGGTATAGCCTGACAGTGAGGGCACTGTCAAGTTTAAGTTTGGGGGTGTGCTCGGTAAGGTTTCTTCCTTCGCATTCATATGTATATTTTGCATCTGCATATTAAAACCATAAAATCCATAAAAATCTGAAAATTTTCTTAAAATATAAAAACTTTTTTTGTCAAGTTAGCTTGTGGAGAACTCTGATTCAACATTCGACGGTTTTTGTTTGAAAAAATAGGAATAACTAAATCTTATGTTTAGATTTTGAAAACCTGAAAGATAACTCTCCTTTGAAGTTAACTATAGCTGATATACGTCTTTACATCACACTACACGTGTCGTGAATTTTTGGAATTAGATGACAAGTCTTTCATGTTTAAACTTTTAAACAGATAAATGATTTTCTGAGGATCAAATAGGTTTGTTCTGAAATAAGTAATGTCAAGAATAGTTTATGAAGTAAAGCGAATATGAAGGAATGTTATTGATGCCGTAATTGGAGCTAATTCTGAAAAATAACCCATCGGAAACTTGATTGGAATGATTACACACCAAACCCACTAAACACGTCTTTTATCCAAAAAAATAATTGAACTGCCGGTTATATCTCCATTCGTATTAAATCATCTGGTTTTCACGTCAAACTGTCTTTTGTTTTTGGACCTAGGTAACTTGAGTAATTAAGTCCGCTGGGGTGTTTCTACACCTAATGCCCTAAAACCAACTGTTTGGGTGCATTGGCCCAAAGCTCGCTAAGAAGCCTAGAAAGTCCAGTTTAAAACAAAGTCAAGCAAGTGTTCTCTCCGAGTTAAAATTCCTAACGGTTCTTTGTGTGAGAATAATCTTGATAAAAGACAGGCTTTTATAAAAAAAATTTAACGGAGATATGAAGGTTTTATTCTATGATAAAGACTATTGCACGTTCACAGAGGTGTGTATGAAATGAAAACAAGAAAAATGTGGAGTGAAAAATACGACTTAGTTTCCTGTTAAGGAAGATAGAAATTCTGAAGTTGAAACCTTACTGGAAAACGAAACTTGAAAAATGCTTAACTCTTTATAAAACTTATGTGATCCTTTTAAAATTGTTATCTGGGCTTTATTGTGCGACATGATGACTTTAATCGATCCTTCTGGAACTTAACGACACTAATTGCACTGCACGTAAAGACATATAAAATCTGTAGTTAAATAAGAAGCGAGGTGTGAAAAATAAAGGTTCGATAGTCTAGACTTAGGATTATAGAATTGTTATTTTCTGAAACAAAAACTTTAGGGTTTGAATCTTAGTTATTGTACAAAACCAACTTGACCGGATTTTGTGGGTAGTATCCGCTGAAAACCCTCAGGAGACAACACTCCTCCTACTAGGGACACCTAGAGGTTTAACGGCTTGTTGCACATGCTCAGTGCAATCGCGTTCCCTGCGAAAGTGCGGTTAGGATTTTCTTTTCTTTTTTTTTTTGCGAATAATTGGTTTTGCTCGGGACGAGCAAAAGTTAAGTTTGGGGGTATTTGTTCACAACAGAATACTGCATTTTATACCGCCCATTCCTATGCTCGTGTGTTTATAGGTAGGTACTTTTAATCCGTGTTTGTTACATATTTACAGAGTAGAGGTTTTCAGTCCAAACATTGCAAATCAAGACAAAATCTCCACAGTTACACCAAATACAGAACATCTGTTGACAACAGATAAAAGCCGGGTTCCGGTCATCCATATCCGTCCGGTGCTGCGTACCGGTTCCAGGGACAAGACATATGACAGCGGTCATTCGTGTCTCGGACAAGCACAGAGCACGAGGGGGGCAGCACAAGAATCAATGGGTGCACGGAGCTCAAGAGAGATAAAGTCAAAAGTGAAGAAAAGATGCAATCTTGGACTAAGAATCTGAAGATATTCTGGAAGAAATTATCAGAAAATACATGTACCAGACAACAGGGGACAGCAGACCAGGGAAGTACCAAGTTGCCCACACCCTAACCCTACTGTAGGGGCGCGGATCCGCGGCCAATATGGGGTATTGGCGGCGGATCCGCGGCCGTACAGGCGCTTCAGGGCATGGGCTTTGGGGGGTAGGATGGTCTTTTCACATGGGTCCAGTTTGTTGCCCTAGATCTTCAACCCTCTGCCTATAAATACAGCAGTTTTGAGCTAAGCCAAGGGTCCAATTTTGTGTCCACTCTTTTGTAGTTTTTTGTATAGTTTTTCTTCTTCTTCTTCATTCTTTTTCCATGAAATTGTAGTGAGAGCTTTTGAGTGGGAGATTAATGAAGATGAGGGTTTTGTATCATTCTCTTGTGTTTCTTCTTCCCCTTGAGATTTTTGCTTTCTCTTGCTCATTCAACCTCTTCATTGAGCTTGAATGGTTAAGGGTTAGTTATTGATCTCAAGGGTCGTATTTTCTTACAGGACTAGCACTTCATTTCACATGCGTTCTCTACCCTTCCCTTGATCTTGCAACCTCTTCATTGAGCTTGCAAGTTTAAGGGTTGGCTATTGATCACATGCTTGTCTTGAGTCCTAGTTTCGTATTCTTTTTATCGCTTTTTATTACTTGCTCTTTATTACCTTGTCTTTATTTACTTGCAATTTATTTTCATGCACTTAATTACTTGTATCTTTTCTTTTCTTTGTTCTTTTCTTTTTGTCCTCTCTTTTTGGTTCTCTTTTGTGAATGTTGTAATTATTGTTGTTGTTAAGAATTAATACGGTATTATAAGTTAACATTTCTTTGCCAATTCCTTTTCCCGTTATTTTCCATTTGAACTTCGCCCAAACCATACGCAAGCGCTCCGTTAGGCACCGTACCCTGACAAGGTAACGGTGATTCCTAACCGCGACCGGTTGCGTTCGGTTTGGCCGGAGGCGAAAGCAAGAGACAAGAACGGAAGGACAAGGGTAAATAAGCCGGATTCCACGAATACCGCGCTTAATTCCCCTAATCCACGTTGTTGCCGATTGCTCTAGCTTCAATTGGTCAAGACTCGGCTCAAAGGTTTTGAGTACGGATTTCTTTAGCTTACAATCTCGTATTTTTCTTAACAACTTTATACTTGCAAATAAACACATAGGTTAGATCAAACAAACATACAATTCTTTATTGACTCGTCTAAAACAAGAAGGTAAGATACCACCATCTCCCTGTGGACCGACCCGTGCTCACCGGCTAGCTGCAAAGCGACACCGTCCTGATCGCGGTTACACTTTAATTCTTTGAACATCCGACACGCCAAAAGCGTGCGATCAAATGGCGCCGTTGCCGGGGAGACGGTAACGTATTTCTTTTCTTGTTATTCGGGTTAATATTCTTTTTGTACATATATAAAAATTAAAAAAAAAAAAAAAAAAATCTTTTTGTGTTTTTTGATAATTTTTGTGGGCAAGTGTGCAGATTTTTGCGTATTTGCAAACTGCAATTGTGGGGAGCAAAGTGTACATTCAAAGTTAAGGTGAGTACGAAGTACAGTGCCAAAGATCCGGGTAGTTTGACCCGCGCAAGCGAACTTTCCAAGCTTACCGGATTTGATTCAACGGGGCTTTCCTAACCCAAAAACATAACGGTACGTACTTTACTAACACCTTCTTCTCAAATCCGACGCTTCCAATATACTATTCTTTGCAGGATTCTTTGCAAGTTCGCTAGCAAACGCTAAAAATTGACTAACCCGTATTGACAGTTTATGAGTGCGCCAGTGAATGACACGTGGCGCGCTCTAGCACTGTGCGCCGGTTCAAGAGCGCAGTGCGCTATATTTAGAAGCGCAAAGCGCAAATTGTTCTGTGGTTGACACGTGGCGCGTTTTGGCGTTGTGCGCCAGTCCAATAAGCGCAAAGGCGCAATTCAAGAGTGCAAGGCACTTTTCAGTAGCGCTAAGCGCATCAGATCAAATTTAAGATCAAAGAACAAGTTTTTTGTTCTTCAAAATAGGCCTTGCCTCAAGATCCAAGAATCAAAGTTCTTGTTCTTATCAAAAGGCTCTGCCTTTGTAGATCAGAAGATTTATGAAGTAAAAGTACTTCTTTTAGTCTTTTTATAATTAGATCTCTTTTTTATCTTTTTTTTTATTGAAGACCTTGAACTTATTCTTAGATCTTTGATCTTTTTAGCAGGGGGTTCTTCTTCTTTAATGAGATGATTTCATCTCTATTTATTCAAGAAGATAGTTCTTTACCTTTAAAGATGAAGAAATGATCTTCTTTCTTCAAAGGCTTGCCTTTCTTTCTCTATGAGTTCTTTTCTCAAAGTTTGCAGAGAGGTTTTTTTTAGACTTGAAGTCTTGGGGTCTTTATATAGGGCCAATTGATTTGTTAAATTAGTTAAAGAGATCTTTCTCTGATTAATCTGGGGATATTTCCCCACCGTTGGATCTTTGATCCTAGGGTTTCTGTTTTATAGAAGGCAATCTTCTTGTTTCCAACAAGATTGGAAAAATCTTTCCAGAACAGAATTTTAATTCTGATTATTTAATAATTTATTATTATTATTAGATCTTTTGATCTAACGGTGGGGAATTCCTTTAATTCCAGCGCTGGCGCACTTAGCGCTGGCGCACCTACGTTTGACACGTGGCGCGCAGCGCAGAACGCAGCGCAACTGCGCTAGGGCACCTGTTTGACACGTGGCGCGCAGCGCAGCGCAACTGCGCTAGGGCACCTGTGTTTGACACGTGGCGTGCAGCGCAGCGCACCTGCGCGCAGCGCAACTGCGCTAGCGCGCCTGTGTTTGACACGTGGCGCGCAGCGCAACTGCGCTAGCGCACCTATGTTTGACACATGGCGCGCAGCGCAGAGCGCTGGATCTGAAGCGTTGCTTCAACTTTAAAATTAGAATTTTGAAACAGAGCTTTGCTCTGATTGGGGGTGCGCTGCCTAGGGCGCAGCGCTCCTGGCGCTGGCGTGTCTGCTTTTGACACGTGGCGCGCAGTGCAAGAGATCTGAAGCGTTGCTTCAATTTTTGAATTTTGAAATTCAAAATAGAGTTTTGCTCTGATTGGGGGAAACAAATACCTCCCCACCGTTGCGCTCACGTGGCGCACACGTGAGTGCAGCGGTGGCAACATCTGAGCCTTTGGATCAACTCAGAAGTTGAGGAGGTGCTTCAGCGTCTATAAATAGGACCCTTGGTCCTCAGATGATTATCATCTTCTCTTCAAGAATTTTATTTCAGAGCCTTGCTCTTCTTTCCAAGAACTTTCAAGAGTTAGAACTTTACTAGATTTAGGTAAAAATTAAATTAAATTAATTCTAACCCATTAATCAGAGCCTTGCTCTCAGAAATCTTTTGATCCAAAGAAAAAAACCCTTTAGGGTTTCATAAACAGATCCTTGCTCTCATGAACCCATAGATCTAAATAGATCCTTCCTTAGGGTTTCTTAGCCCTTAGGCAGAGCTCTGCTCTTTTGACAATATAGATCTTTTGATCTTTTGATGAAGAACTCTTACGAGTTTTTTCTTTTATGGATCTTTGAGATCCCAGAATTTTAATTCTTAGGAATTAATTTTCATTAATCTTTGATGGATTTTCCATCATCGTTATAAAGCTAGACTCTTTAAGGAATTTTATTCCCTCATGACCAGAGTTTGACAAGTGTCACTCTGTTATAGAGCTTTGCTCTGAAAGGGAGATTTTCTCCTTGTCTCGAGGGATTTCTCATTCAATGAGAACATTCTTTGAGGATTTCCTCATTAATTGACAGTCTTATCCAATGATGAGGCTGTCTTATTAATTGATGCATTGTCATCTGGATTTTGTGGGTCCCCCCTTTGGTCCCTTCTCCACTGCATTGCAGTGTAGTACAAATTTTAAAGTACCGAGCGTCGGGATTTTAAAATTAAATTATAACACTAATAATTGAATTTCGTTCTTTCTTGCAGGCGACATGTCTTCTGATCTCACGTTCCCGTTTTTCCGCTCAGAGGGAGGATTCCCTGAAGCACCGATAGACCGGGAGGTTCTTGCTCTTATTAAGGATTATGACCCGGAATACAAAAGCCTTCACCTGTGGGGTAGGTGGTACGACCAAATAATTAAAGGTCGTCGAAGCTTCTCTTGTGCGACGCCATCAGATCCGATCTCGTACGCAGATATACCCTCGGTGAACTATGCTGTGGAGGTCGTAAATTGGAATTCGGAGGGTCTTCTTCAACCTTCGATTGCTTCCATACCCATGCAGCTGCCGGCAGCCTTAGATATTTTGGGATGGCGCATATGCCAGGGCGAGTCGCGCCCTTTGGGACAACCCTACAACATCGGGTTGACCCCTCGACACTCGGCAGGGTATCTGCAGTGGGCCAGGTACATTTTGTCAGTGAAGAAGGCGCATCTGCTGAAGATCGGTCTATACCCTACAGTTTACGCCTCGCTGTTCAAGTATTCTGCTCCTCCGACATGGTGGATTAAGGCGTTCATGGAGCAATGGAACATCCCCACCCATACCTTTCTTCTAATGGACAGGGAAGTTTCCATCTCTCTAGAAGAATTTGCTGAGATTTCCGGTCTGCCGGTGAGGGGGGAGCACTATGAGGAGCTACTTCCTCCGGACGAATACGTTTTTGCCACCAAATCGTTGGTGATGGACTTAACGCCGGAGAACGCTATTCAGCACCAGTTTCCGAGTCTGATAAAGGTGCTGAATATGTATGAAAGTCTTTTCTTGGAATCGGGAGGCCGGGGAGTTAGTTTCGCGGACTTCATCGCCCGTTTTCTTCGACCGGAGATTCAATCTCAACGGGGCGAAAAATTTGCCAAGCTTGACGACCCCTTCGGCCTTGGCTTAGATCGTCGACCAGCACTGGAAGCCGATCAAAAAGGTTTTTACCTCCCCGATGCTGCAATCATCCCTTTGTCGGAAATCGCTGCTCCAGGCATCAACGAGGAGACTTTCTTTCTTGGGTTTCTGGGGCTATGGTTGTGCTGGTTTGCGCTCCCCATGCACCCTCGCTATATGAGGTCGTCCGTCTTATACCCAGCACATCGAATGGTGGCTGGAATACAATTGGCAATCGGGATTGCCGGGTTGGCCCATCTGTACTATGGTCTTAGCGTGGCGGCGGACGCAACTAAATCGGGGGTGCAAGCCGCCAATTTCCCGATACACTACTTTACTTCGTGGATGGAAATGCACATGCTCGGGGTATTTGGTATTCATAAAAGACCCTCGTTTTACGAGAAGTACAGATTCCCGAGAGTTATGCGGCTGATCGGCGCTTCTATCGTGAATCCTCCTCCGCGGGAGGCTAGGGGGTTGCTTCTTCGTCCGTGCACGGTCGGAGCGGGGATTTCTTTCACGGACAAGGTCCTGACAATCGACCCGGAAACCTCCAAAGCGGTGTTGGCGTTGCGCGATAATTTCAAGGACGGGGCCTCCGTGTTGAAAGCCCGGGAGATTCTACATCTATGCTCCATTAGGCCGAGCTTCCTTGTGTTCAGGCAGAATGAGGCGGCGCTTTTTATGAGGTACAACCCTCATCGTTTCGCCCAGCAACTAAGTTATAACCAAGGGGTCCCGCTGGAAGCGTTTTTGGAAGAGCTTGCGGCCACCAGAGAGGGAATACGGAGCGCACTGCATCACTTTATGTGGTTAAACACGAGCTCCCACTTTTTCATTAGCGAGCCGAGTCGCATTCCAAGGGCCCTCAACGTATACGAGGCTTGGTATCAGCACGCGATGGGCACTGTTATTAGGGAAGAGAAGCGGCTGCTGCTTAATCACAAGGGTGCGTCCCCCGCCAACAATCGCAACGTCCTCTTAAAGCGAAGGACCCCTGTCCGTCCTCCACTAAGAGGAGATGCTGGAGTTGAGCCTCCACGTGAGCTAAGCCCCACGCGTGAATTGCCCCGTGATCCTGTGGACGTACCCTCAGCGCCCCGTGCTCCCGTAGAGACGGTAAACGTGGTTTCGCCCGAATCCGGCATAGGCTCGGACATCGGGACCCGCCGTCCCAAGGTGCCCACGAAGCGTAAGCTGATTTTGGGTGCGACCGGGGTTCGCGCGCAGAAGAGGAAGAAGAAGTCGGTCCTTTCCCTTGATGCCGTACTCGGCCTAGAGCCTCAGGATCCTCTTACCGAAGGCTTAAATGAATATGGAACCAATGAGGGTTTCTTCATAGCGCCATAAGACACTGATCTCGACGCTGCTATTGCTGCTTCTGCGCAACTTGCGAGCCACCAAGCGAAAATAGCCGCCCTCATGCAATCAAGTAAACATTAGTCGCACTTTTGTCATTGTGTTATATATTTATTGTCATGTCTTGACTGACATTCTTCTTTTTGTAACAGGCTTCACTACTGAGGAGGTTCTGGCGGCTTCACTTAGGACTTTCGAGGAGGAAGAGAGGAATCGCGCTCTATTGGGCATTGGTACGTCTCGGCTCATTGAGTCTTCATTCTCCTTTTTATGGCCAATCTAACCCTTTCCTTATCTCATTGCAGGGACCACAAGACCTACCTCGCAAGCCGATGCGGGAATTCTCCCCGGGCCACCGAAGTCCCGGCTTCTTCGGGATTGCCGCAAGAGGCCCTACTTAAAAAGTCGATGATGGAAGCCTTGACAGCCCTGGAGGCAACCCTGAATGCGGACGACGATGCCTTGCTGAAGGAGGATTCCAAAAGGTCTGTCATGACGGCCCGGGAGGAAAGGAAGCGTCTGAGGCACGCAGCAAGCGAGCGTAGTGCTGCTTTGGCTGTGGGAGCTGGCTCAAGCGCCGTTACTCCCACCGCTACTCCTTCAGATGAGCTCCCGGTCGCCTTGTCTACTGCTCATAGACGGGCGGAACGTGCAGCTCAGGAAGCCAACGGTAAATCCTCCTCAGGTAATGTGTTTTTGAGGCTTTGTTGTCAAAGTTTTAAACTATCAGTTCTTATATATCTTGTCCTGCAGGGCCGAGTCTTACTGAAGGAGTGGCAGCGACCGTCGAGCCTGAGGGGACGGTGGAGGAGGTAGCCGCTGAACCCGAGGCGACGGTAGGCGATGTAACCATAGTTGACGGGCCCGAGATATTGGCTGACGAGACAGTCACGACTGCTATGCCCAAGATGGCTACCATTGTCGAGCCCGAGGTGGCGGCGGGTGAGACGGCTGCTACGGCCGAGCCTGAGGCAGCAGTGGATGAAACAGCTGCTACGGACGAGTCTACGGTAGTGATGGACGAGACGGCTGCGACCACTGAGCCCGAGGTGGTAGCGGGTGAGACGGCTGCTATGGCCGAGCCTGAGGCAGCAGTGAACGAAACGGCTGCAACCACTGAGCCCGAGGTGGTAACGGGCGAAACGGGCATGATCGCTGAGCACGAGATGGCCGCTCTTTCTCAAGAGTCGGGCACCGCTCCGATCATTGCTCTCCCTGCTTATGGTTCCTTGTCATCTCCCGGTGTCACGAGCGTGACGACGGCTCCTGTAGAGTCGGGCGATGAGGCAACAGGAGGTGAGACCATCCTAATGGAGGAGGGAGACGCCACCGTTGCATCAAGTGACGCCCTCATTAGGACTCCGGCCGGCGACTCTTCAGGTAAATCTTGGGTCACCGCTCCTCTTTCTTCATTCTGCAATATTTCCTAATAAAGTTTATCTTGCTTCTAATGCAGGTGTGGCTAGTGCTGAAATCGAGCTGCTCGAGACAGCGCCGTCAATTACCGCCCTGACGGTGACCACCCCTCTGCCTTCTCTCGCACCGTCGCAGATGCTGGAAGGTATGGATTTGTGACCCACCAGTCTTATCTTTAGGCTGCATAATTTATGTACTGACGTTGTACTATTGCGTCTTTGCAGGAGTCCTTTTTGACCACCTGTACCAGGTGCTGCACCCACACTTCTCCTTCTTGTCCGAGATGAGTCCGCCTGCTGATGTTGGTGAGTATTTTCTCTAAACGACGTCCTCTTGTTTGACGGGGAGTCGCATTATTGCTAAATCTTCTTTATATTGTTTGTAGCCTTACGAATCGAAGGAGGGAATGAGGCTGTCGTTGCACCACCAGTACTCCCCGCTCTGCCTCCTGCTGCAGCCGGTATAATAGACTCTACTTTTTGCTTGTTTCCTCTATTTCCTGAGCCGACATATGATTATGATCTATTTTGCAGCAATCACATCGACTCCGGCCCTGTTCGAGTCTCGTATTATAATGCCGGCCGAGCCCTTCTCCAGGCGTCCATCATCTAAAGGTGTTGTGACCAGCCTACGCATGCTGAGTGAGTATATCGAGGAGTTTGACGCAGAGACTCCCACATCTGCTGCGGATTTTTCCGTGGAGGTTAACCCTATGCTGGCGACGCTCATGAACTTTCATGGTGAGGGAGTCGTTGAGTCTTGGGTTAATCTCTGCCGGGAGATCGAGGCTTGCTTGCATGAGTTCGAGCTTAAGCATCCCGCACCTGAGATTCTGGCTATGAGCACTCAACGGGCGGCATGGATCGAGCAGAGCGCTTCTTACTTCCTCCATCTTGAACAAGAAGTGGATTTAAAGCGGAGGGAATGCAAAGAAACTTCAAGCGAGTCTGCTCGACTGCATGCTGAGGTCGACGTGAACGCTGCCCAGGTGAAAGTTATCTTCGAGGGCCTTCTGCAATGTATCTCTGATGGGTTAACATTAAAGCAGAAGCTCGATGTCGTTGAGCGTGATGCACAAGATCGTGAAGCAGCTCAGCGAGCCGTCGAGGAACAACTCTCATCTTACTTGCAGCAGCGAGCCCAGGTCGAAGCAGAGTTGGCCGCGGCAGCAGAACAGGAAGAGGGGCTGAGGAAAGTGCGCGAGCGGCTGATTGGACTACTGAAAGCGCTTTCCTCTCAATAAAAATTTTGTACCATTTGTAATTTTGAATAAATGTATTTGTTCTTTTATTCTTTAATACGATGTATTTTGTACCCGATCGAATTCATGAATAAAAGATATATGTTCTTCGTAATGTCTTATGTCATTTCTCTGCTTTCTTATTTTTTGCTGTGTTGTTTGCCATGTGACTTTAGCAAGTGTGGTCTGTAGGTAGCGTATAGTTGTCAGTCTTAGGCTCTTTGTAGAGTGGCGATGGCTTAGAAAACAGGGTTAGGATCTGTCACCTAAGACTTTTCAACTTTATGAGTCGTGAGGGTCTCATAAAGAATTTTCTCCCTACCGGTCGAGAGGATCCCGTAGGTGTAATTTCTCCTTAAGAATCTTGAGGATTCATAAGTGTGTTTTCTCTTGAGAGTCATAAGGATCTCACAAAAGAATTTAATCCCTTACGAGTCGTGAGGACTCGCAAGTGATGGGTGAAGTTGCCCTTATCCGCATTTGACGGGGGTCAGGGGTTGCTCTGGATGCTTCCCACGGGTTTATTGCCGTGTTCTGCGAGGACCAGGCTCCGCTCTGGACGTTTTCTAGGATACCATAGTTTAAAGACATCGCGGTCGAGGTTAGGGACATCATAGTCCGTGGATTTAAGTACTCCACAGTCCGTTGTTAGTTTTAAGACATCACGGTCGAGGTTAAGGACACCATAGTCCATGAGTTTAAGGACCTCACAGTCCAATGTTAGTTTTAAGACATCACGATCGAGGTTAAGGACATCATAGTCCATGAGTTTAAGGACCTCACAGTCCAATGTTAGTTTTAAGACATCACGGTCGAGGTTAAGAACATCATAGTCCGTGGATTTAAGGACTCCACAGTCCAATGTTAGTTTTAAGACATCACGATCGAGGTTAAGGACATCATAGTCCATGAGTTTAAGGACCTCACAGTCCAATGTTAGTTTTAAGACATCACGGTCGAGGTTAAGGACATTATAGTCCGTGGATTTAAGGACTCCACAGTCCAATGTTAGTCTTAAGACATCACGGTCGAGGTTAAGGACATCATAGTCCATGAGTTTAAGGACCTCACAGTCTGCGAAATGTGTGGTTATTGGGACCCGTCACCTCTTTGAAGACGTTGAGGAATTATAACGACAAATATCAAAGGGGTGAAGAGATGTGCCCTTGAACCAAGGTAAAATCAGTTTAAAATCATTATGGTTGATTGTTAGTTTTAAGACATCACGGTCGAGGTTAAGGACATCATAGTCCGTGAGTTTAAGGACCTCACAGTCCGATGTTTGCTCTGGATGCTTCCCACATGTTCACTGCCGTGTTTGGAGAGGACCAGGCTCCGCTCTGGATGGTTCACACGGGTTCACTACCGTGCTCTGCGAGGACCAGGATCCGCTCTGGACGTTTTCCACGGGGTCAGAAGTGACGTTATCCGTGTTCCACATTACCAGGAATTTTGCTCTAGATGCTTCCCACAGGTTCACTGCCGTGTTCGGTGAGGACTAGGCTCCGCTCTGGATGCTTCACACGGGTTCACTGCCGTGTTCTGCGAGGACCAGGATCCGCTCTAGACGTTTTTCACGGGGTCAGAAGTGACGTTATCCGTGTTCCATGTAACCAGGAATTTTGCTCTAGATACTTCCCACGGGTTCACAGCCGTATTCGGCGAGGAATAGGCTCCGCTCTGGATGCTTCACACAGGTTCACTGTCGTGCTCTGCGAGGACCAGGATCCGCTCTGGACGTTTTCCACGGGATCAGAAGTGACGTTATCCATGTTCCACGTAACCAGGAATTTTTCTCTAGATGCTTCTCACGGGTTCACTGCCGTGTTCGGCGAGGACTAGGCTCCGCTCTGGATGCTTCACACGGGTTCACTGCTGTGCTCTGCGAGGACCAGGATCCGCTCTGGACGTTTTCCATGGGGTCAGAAGTGACGTTATCCGTATTCCACGTAACCAGGAATTTTGCTCTAGATGCTTCCCACGGGTTCACTGCCGTGTTCGGCGAGGACTAGGCTCCGCTCTGGATGCATCACACGGGTTCACTGCCGTGCTCTGCGAGGACCAGGATCCGCTCTGGACATTTTCCATGGGGTCAGAAGTGACGTTATCCGTGTTCCACGTAACCAGAAATTTTGCTCTAGATGCTTCCCACGGGTTCACTGCCGTGTTCGGCGAGGACTGGGCTGTTAGTTATATGTATGCCCTAGAGGCCATTACTGTGCATACGATGTATATTGTAATGGATGATTGGACATATATAGGGAGGACTTTCTTGCTCGACATGATAGTATGCTATCTGGTTGTACTTTATCTTAACATGTACTCTGATTGTCTCTATGTTACATGTTGATAAAGCCCTTAGGATATGTACTCGACTACTGGGACTATGATGAGATCATACTAGTGGGGCCACGGTAGTCGACGAGTACATCCTATAACTGTTCCTAGTCGAGGGTGTATCGAGACAGGGCATCGATGCACCAGAGTAGACTAGCGTATACGCATCTTGACCCATATGATGGGCGATGGATGATCCCATATCCATCGATGTTTGACATCAAGGATGGTGTACGGGTGCTCAGTGGAGACTGGGTACACTGGACGGACTCGCCGAGAACTCCCAGATGGTATTATACCTCACGTCAGATGGCAGTTCTCCGGTGACACTGGTACAGAGTGGTCTGTTGACCCGAGATCGTCATAGAGTCTTGTGTGATTCCCACTGTGCTTTGATTTCCATCATACCATGTCCAAGAGGGCGTGCAAAAAGGTGGCTTTTGGGTACAGTCCCGAATCATATGGAGGCAATGAGCGATAGGAGGGGATTCGTCTCTCCCGGTATAGGGAGTTGATGTTGTGCTGTGTTCGATTGGCTATAACCGGAAATCCCTGGCCAGGGTTGCTGAGATTTACTGGTAAGTGTTATCAGTAGTTTCTCGAACTGTTATAGACCTCATATCGACACGACTTACCGAGCTACTGGGGTCTGACGTTTAGCACCCCTAGGCGAGATATGCGACATATCAGACGACGAGACCGGACTGTACGGGAGTGTTACTGTTTGGATTCACAGAAGAATGTACAGGCTTGCTTGTTGATCTTCTGAGTGCTCAATACCTGGGTAGCTGTTACGTTTAGCTGACCGCTTGCAGCTTGTGGGTGTTTGATATGATCATCACCTACTGCCGGCGTATTGACGATTCTTTAGAGTCCTACACAGAGGTTTCTTGACTCAGGCAAAAAGGAGTAGGGGCACATATGTGATATGTGCGGGACCGAGGATAATGCGATATGAGATACCGTATTCTATTCTCGCGATATTTGATATCAGCCGGGTCATCGGATCAAGTGTTGATTCGATGAATCGGTACAGATAAATATTAGTCGGTTATATGCGATATAGCCGGATTTTCGGATCAAGTGTTGACTCGATAATTTAATGTATAATAATATATATGATATATTAAATTACATTAACTAATATTAGCTCACTAAAAGATTCTTTTTCTCACTCGGGTAATACATTGATATATATGCGATATATGTTAATTGTATTATTTTATTTTGTTACGATAAATATTATATATGTGATATATAATATTGTAACATGATATGATAACTAATGCAACATGTTTAGTGGAGTTTAAACATGATTAGGGTTTGGATTAGGGTTAACACTTCTAGTTGATTCTAGAAGCTTTTCTTTTGTCATGATAAAGATATTTTGTTATGACTCATGCTTTAATCCAACCCAAACCCTAACCTTAGTTAATTCTATACATGAGTTTAGTTGACCATGGTTGCATTATTTATCATATTAATTCTTTTTATTCATCACAAAAGGATAATACTATTATTCTTCATCTTCTTCCTTCTTCTTTCTTCATGGAAAAAGCTTACTAGCTTTTTCCAAGTGATGAATAAATGTGAGAAAAAGATAAATAAAGAGAGCAAAAATCCTACTTCATCATCCTCATCTTCCCTGCCCTTTAGATGAGAGTGTTCACTCAATTTTAGTGAGTGTTAGCTTGTGTTAATGAAACTTCAAGGTAGATCATCTTTGTATCGAAGATCGGAAGCAAGATTGCATCTTTCTCTTCGTAGAACCTCTCGAGAGTCCTGAACCCGATGATCGCAGCGAAGGGACCACAACACGGAGCTTATGAAGTGAAGGACCGGATCTACAAAGGTTGTAATCCCTCTCACTTAGTGTTAAAGTTGTTAACATGCTAGTTTTCGCCTAATCTCTAGTTTAAAGATCCGGCTTCGGGTTGTTCGGCACGGCTAATTTTTAAATCGGGCATGGTTGATGCCTTGTAGACCCTTGTGCGCGTTCCTAGCAACCCAACAGTGGTATCAGAGCCAAGCTAGAGCTTTAGGCGAAGTCTAGACGAAGTTTAAAGTCCAATCGAACGCCGAAACCCCGATATGGAACCCTCTCTGGACAATTTTCAAAAAGTTGATTTTTTCTGAATTAAAAATGCTTAGAAAAATAATCAGGAAAAACTAAGAATTACTGTGAAGTACGGACTTCTAATTCAAAAGTTTGACCGCGGAACCGCGGCCAAACCATGGATTTTGCGGCGGTTCCGCGGACATAATTTCAAGTTAGTCCCTGGAATTTCTTGTATTTATTCTTTGGTCCTTTCTTGGCAATTTTTTCTGGGAATATTGTAATTCCACTCAAGTGTTGAGTTTTCAAGGGTTGTATTGGGGAATCGTTGATTCGATCGGATAATTTAACTTTGTTTAGTTTTTCCGGATAATTTTAGAAACTGCTAAAAAGTTCGAACGGATATCAATAACTCACTTTTTCCCCTGTCGGAAAATTTTTCAAAAGTTGGTTTTTTTCTCGTGTTTAAGAACGTTCTAAGTCGTGCAAGTAACGCGGTGGACCCTCTAGAAGACAACAAACCTTAACTCGATTATGTGACCGTCTTGAACTGCTTCTGAACCTTAGGGTTTGTGGCAGTACGGCGTGCCACATGTGAGGCTTTGGCTTGACCCTTCTACGGCTGGACCATTGGTACTGTGGCATGTGATGGATGTTTTTAAACTGATTTCAAGTGTTGAGATATATTGGGGAAATCTTAGGTGTTTGATTATTCGATCTGAAAGTTTAACATTATCTATTTATCTGGAATGTGATACAATATTTGGAATCCACAGATAGTTATGAGATAACTAATTTGAATGTTATAAATCTAGAGGTTTAGTCTCAGTTGATCGGTTGCTACGGAATTTTGATGTGGTCAAAAGTCCGTCGCAATCACGTAGCGTACGCGGATACTCGCCGGGTAAACTTAATAAACAGCCACGCCCCATAGCCCCGACCAAGTGACTGTAGGAGAACCCCGTCGCCGAAAGCATCCGTTCGGGTGCTCGCGGCAGCGGTGTTCCGCCTTAGTGCACTTCGTCGACGGCATCTAGGGGTGCGGCCGTCTACTAAAGTTTGCGACGAGCATTCGATCAGGTTGTCGGGAATCTTGCTGAATTGCCCGACTTGATATTGAAAAGAGTTTTCGATAATGAGACTAAAATGCGGGGTTTATAATTGTTAGGCATGAGATGTCTAAGGAATTCATTTGGTTAGGCATGCGATGTCTAAGGAGGTTGCGGATTCCAACTGTTGTAGTTTTACACTTTCTTTTCTGTGACCGTAAGCGTAGTATGTGGGGTATCGCCGGCTTCGTTGCTATACATCAACAACAATCGGGATACGCATACTTGCTTACGTTGATGATATGAGATATTATGTGTTGCTGTGATATGTTGTATTGGATCGTCGCGTCTGAATAGCCGGGGGTTTTATGTGAGATGAGAGTTTTTTCTTTTTCATTCATGTAAAATTCATTTGTATGTAATATTCTTTTATTGGGGCACCTCCAGGTTGTGGAAGATGTCACCGTTGTATATTATTTACTTTTCCGCATTAGGTAGACCCAAGGCGGGGAGCACAAGTAACCAGGTTCTAGGGTCCAGTGGGAGACTATCTCGAGGAGTCGAGACCGGGTCTCCTAACCCTAGAATTGGCTGTGTTGCTTGCCGCTCTCATAGGGGTCTAGGGATGTGGGTTTGGCTATTCATCGCGACCGTGGAATCCGTGTTTTGTACAGGCTCGTATTGAAAACACGGACATCCTAGTATATCCAATATTTCATATATGTTCTTCTGCTGCAATGTTCTGTGATGAGATCATATTACTGCCTGAGACGAATGTTTATATTTTATATATATATGAGATATATGTTATATTGCAGATTTCGTTTCAAATGTGATGCTTGTGAAGCATAATAAAATGGGACTTCATTAATGAGATTAATGAAATAAAAGAAACCTAAGATGTTGTCGAAACTTGTTTAAAAACTGGTAGCTCTAGTTCTTGCTTTGCATAGCGGTGTTCCTTGTAGAACATCCAGCACCTTATTCGATAAGGAAAGGGCCGAGATCCCTTCACCGGGAGTGACCCCTTTAGCAATGACTGGCAGATGCTACACCCCTCGGTTTGTCTTTTGATTGCTTTTGGAGTTTTTGCTTTGCATAGTAGTATTTGTGAAATATCCTGCACCTTATTCGATGAGGAAAGGGCCGACGATCCCTTCACCGGGAGTGACCCCTTTAGCAAAACTAGAAAAGCCTCAAAAACATTCCATTCAAAATCACTCGATTCTACAACGATATCAAGTTCATTACGCAAAGGGTTTTCTTAAAAACCTGTCGTAGCCCTCCGTCATTTCAGATAAGTACTACTTAGTATTCGTGCTGCGGTAGTTTGGCATTCATCAAGGCGTAGTGTACGGTAGCTAACTAGTATTTATCTGCTTATGCATATGATGCATATTGGATTAGGGTATTCGTACGGCGTTGTTTGCCATTCGTCAAGGGTCGTGCGGGTGGGTTTAATTCAATCAAGAAATGTACGGGTTGAACTTGACTAGTGGACTATGGGTTGTTTGGCATTCGTCAAGGTCAAAGAACGCTGGGGGCAAAATATTATCGGGAATTTCAGGTGTTGAAATTTGCAATGAGATTGCATACCTTCTATGAGATAGTTGGATACCGATACCCGCTGCGAGTAAGAGTTACTCCAGGGAGAGTTTTATACATTACTATTAGCCGATCAAGTAGGTGTCTAGAAAGGTGTCAACGGGGTTACGCCCCTGGGAAAACGAGGTTTACTTTAATTAGGTTCGTGCGAAAGCACGGGGGACCTCCCTCAAAGTACCGACACTGGCCTGGCTGAAAGATTGGCGAACTTGTAGCGTGTAATTAATCCCGGCTAGTCTTTCCTTTTAGGGTTTGAAGGAAGATTTGATTAAAACAGTGGGAGACATCCTGATTAGATATATTAGATAACCAATCTAATCTTGCAAGAGCATACGCTGAGTGTTTTCTTCTCTCTCTCTCCAGGTAGCGACCATATCACGCCTTAATCAAGATAATAATACGGATATATTGACCGAAGCCGCTTGTTATACTAAGCTGGGGAACGTTGGTCCCGCTCCAACTTATAATTGTTATATAATTGAGCAGGAAATTGGGAATACCAGATTTCCCGTGCTGCCCAAACGAAGAAAGTGCATGTTGATGCATCATCTTCGGGTGTGTTCATTACAGAGAACTGTTTCTCAGTATCCTTTACGTCCTGGGTATATGATACCGGATCAGGATCTCGTATATGTAATCTGTTACATGGGCTACAAATAGGTAGAGAACTGAGAACGGGTGATAAGTTTCATGAGACAGAAAACGGTGCAAGTGTTGCAGCCAAGTCTGTTGGTCACTATCACCCTGTATTACCAGAATACATTGATTCTGAACGAATGTTATTAGATACCGAACCTGATATACAAAATCATATCAGTCTCTTTATTAGAAAAGAAAGATATAATTTTGTATTGTTAGGTAATGTTTTGAACATTTCCTATATCAAGAGTTGATCGGTTCAGACACGTTATCTAAAAGCATTGACGTTCTAAATCAAACTACAGTTCTTAGTATACAGAACACAAACAAGAGGAAGAGTTCAGAAATGAACGAATCCTTCTTGAGGCATTGTAGACTAGGTTATATCAATGCGACCCGACTAGCTAAGTTACATTTAGATGCATATTTAAATCTGTTTGAATTTACATCTTGTGAAACTTGCTGGTCATGTCACAAAGATAAGATGACCATAGCTCTGTTTATTGGAAACAGAGAAAGAGTTAGTGAACTCTTGGGATTGATACATGCTGATGTATGAAAGTCCCCTGTCTACATATGCCAGGACCGGTTCTTTGTACTTCATTCCATTCTCTGATAATCTTTCAAGATTCAGACATATGTTCCTATTGAAACACAAGTCCGAACCTTTTGAGATATTCACAGAATATGAGTTACAGTAGAGAACCAAAAATACGGGTAAAAGTATTATGTCCTTTGATGTGATCAAGGAGGAGAATACTTGAGCACGGAATACCTGGACTATTCTAAAGGAGAATGAGATTCTCTCTTGGCATTACTCCTCCGTATACACCATAGCACGATGGTATATCGGGGCGGAGCAATAACACCTTATGTGATATGGTGTGCTCTATGATGAGTACTACTGATTTTCCTATTTCCTTTTGAGAGTTATGCAATTGAGAAGCTGCATACCTATTGAATAGGATTCAAATCAAATCAGTTGCCTACCATTTCATATTTGATATGGAAAGGGAAGAGCCCATATCTTAAGTTTGTTAAGATTTGGGGTTGTCCGGCCTATGTCTAAAAGCAAAATCCGGACAAGCTCGAGGCAAGGTCTGTTATGTAGAACTGGAATTGTTCCAGCTATACAAACTGCAGCTGATGATTTGGTAGAACCAAAGGATTCAATAGTTTCCAACGAACCTCAGCCTCTCCGCCGATCTAGTAGGGTTCCTCACCCACCTGAGAGATACTTTGGTTTCTCTATGACAGTGGGAGTGAGGATTACATCATGAGATGATGACCCAACTAGTTTCGAGCTGGCCATCAGGAGTGGGACTCTGTAGGAATGGCTGGATACTTATCGATCTGAGATGGAATCCTTATACACCAACAAAGTATGGACTTTGGTTGCTTTATCTGAAGGGTTAAATCCCCATCAGGAGCGAGTATATCTTGAGAAGATTACTTGGTGTACATGGAAAGGTTGAGACTTTCAAAGCTATGCTTAAGTCCATCCAGATCCTTCTTGCCACGGCTACATACCATGACTACGATATCTGGCGGTTGGGTGTCATGACTGCTTTTCTAAATGATGTTTTAGAAGAGAGCGTCTATAAGTACACAGCCAGAGAGCTTCGTAGATACTGGGAGCAGCGGAAACGTGAGCAAGATACTTTATAGGATAAAGCAGGCATCGTGGAGTTAGAACATCTATTTTGATGTGGTAGCCAAAGAGTTTGACTTCATCAAAATGGTAGATGAACCTTGTATATACAAAAAGGTAGTAGAGAGTATGGTGGTGATCCTTGTAGAGTACGTGGATGACATACTCTTGATAGGGAAGGAGTTTCCTATGCTACGCTCGGTCAATCTCCGCTTATCACAACGATTCTCCATATAGGATCAAAGCGATACCACCTAAATCCTGGGTTTTGGATCTATGAGATAGATCTAATTGGATGTTAGGATACTCACTAGTTGTAGTGAGATGGTATCAATCGATCCTGGGGAGAATCACTGGAAAGGTTCCAGGGTGATAAGAACGACTGAATGTCATTCGCAGGCATTTTCTTTACCCTCAGTGGAGGGACGGCATGTTGGAAGAGTTCCAAGCTAGATACCGTGACTTACTAGACGATTAAAGGCAAGATACATCGTTACCAAGGATGCTACCAAAGAGGCAGTCTGGATAGATATTAGTTCATGAGATGAACTTTGTTCCTACCATTGTGTGACAATAGAGTTGTGGCTTTTGCCAAGGAACGCTCGTCCCATCAGAAATCCAGATATAATTCTCAGGCAGTATCACCTGATCATGGAGATGGTTGATCTCCAGTGAGATCGAGGTTAGGAGAGTAGACACAGAGGACAACAGCGCGGATCCACTCACAAAGGCTTTTTTCCCAGTAGAGACTTTTATGGGATGGTTGAGTATGAGATACTTCAGCCGCAGCTAATTGTTGGGTATGTGATACCACAACAGATGGCCCTAGTGCAAGTGGGAGATTGTTAGTTATATGTATGCCCTAGAGGCCATTACTGTGCATACGATGTATATTGTAATGGATGCTTGGACATATATAGGGAGGACTTTCTTGCTCGACATGATAGTATGCTATCTGGTTGTACTTTATCTTAACATGTACTCTGATTGTCTCTATGTTACATGTTGATAAAGCCCTTAGGATATGTACTCGACTACTGGGACTATGATGAGATCATACTAGTGGGGCCACGGTAGTCGACGAGTACATCCTATAACTGTTCCTAGTCGAGGGTGTATCGAGACAGGGCATCGATGCACCAGAGTAGACTAGCGTATACGCATCTTGACCCATATGATGGGCGATGGATGATCCCATATACATCGGTGTTTGACATCAAGGATGGTGTACGGGTTCTCAGTGGAGACTGGGTACACTGGACGGACTCGCCGAGAACTTCCAGATGGTATTATACCTCACGTCAGATGGCAGTTCTCCGGTGACACTGGTACAGAGTGGTCTGTTGACCCGAGATCGTCATAGAGTCTTGTGTGATTCCCACTGTGCTTTGATTTCCATCATACCATGTCCAAGAGGGCGTGCAAAAAGTTGGCTTTTGGGTACAGTCCCGAATCACATGGAGGCAATGAGCGATAGGAGGGGATTCGTCTCTCCCGGTATAGGGAGTTGATGTTGTGCTGTGTTCGATTGGCTATAACCGGAAATCCCTGGCCAGGGTTGCTGAGATTTACTGGTAAGTGTTATCAATAGTTTCTCGAACTGTTATAGACCTCATATCGACACGACTTATCGAGCTACTGGGGTCTGACGTTTACCACCCCTAGGCGAGATATGCGACATATCTGACGACGAGACCGGACTGTACGGGAGTGTTACTGTTTGGATTCACAGAAGAATGTACAGGCTTGCTTGTTGATCTTCTGAGCGCTCCATACCTGGGTAGCTGTTACGTTTAGCTGACCGCTTGCAGCTTGTGGGTGTTTGATATGATCATCACCTACTGCCGGCGTATTGACGATTCTTTAGAGTCCTACACAGAGGTTTCTTGACTCAGGCAAAACGGAGTAGGGACACATATGTGATATGTGCGGGACCGAGGATAATGCGATATGAGATACCGTATTCTATTCTCGCGATATTTGATATCAGCCGGGTCATCGGATCAAGTGTTGATTCGATGAATCGGTACGGATAAATATTAGTCGGTTATATGCGATATAGCCGGATTTTCGGATCAAGTGTTGACTCGATAATTTAATGTATAATAATATATATGATATATTAAATTACATTAACTAATATTAGCTCACTAAAAGATTCTTTTTCTCACTCGGGTAATACATTGATATATATGCGATATCTGTTAATTGTATTATTTTATTTTGTTACGATAAATATTATATATGTGATATATAATATTGTAACATGATATGATAACTAATGCAACATGTTTAGTGGAGTTTAAACATGATTAGGGTTTGGATTAGGGTTAACACTTCTAGTTGATTCTAGAAGCTTTTCTTTTGTCATGATTAAGATATTTTGTTATGACTCATGCTTTAACCCAACCCAAACCCTAACCCTAATTAATTCTCTACATGAGTTTAGTTGACCATGGTTGCATTATTTATCATATTAATTCTTTCTATTCATCACAAAAGGATAATACTATTATTCTTCATCTTCTTCCTTCTTCTTTCTTCATGGAAAAAGCTTACTAGCTTTTTCCAAATGATGAATAAATGTGAGAAAAAGATAAATAAAGAGAGCAAAAATCCTACTTCATCATCCTCATCTTCCCTTGCCCTTTAGATGAGAGTGTTCACTCAATTTTAGTGAGTGTTAGCTTGTGTTAATGAAACTTCAAGGTAGATCATCTTTGTATCGAAGATCGGAAGCAAGATTGCATCTTTCTCTTCGTAGAACCTCTCGAGAGTCCGGAACCCGATGATCGCAGCAAAGGGACCACAACACGGAGCTTATGAAGTGAAGGACCGGATCTACAAAGGTTGTAATCGCTCTCACTTAGTGTTAAAGTTGTTAACATGCTAGTTTTCGCCTAATCTCTAGTTTAAAGATCCGGCTTCGGGTTGTTCGGCACGGCTAATTTTTAAATCGGGCATGGTTGATGCCTCGTAGACCCTTGTGCGCGTGCCTAGCAACCCAACAGTGGTATCAAATCCAAGCTAGAGTTTTAGGCGAAGTTTAGACGAAGTTTAAAGTCCGATCGAACGCCGAAACCCCGATACGGAACCCTCTCTGGACAATTTTCAAAAAGTTGATTTTTTCTGAATTAAAAATGCTCAAAAAAATAAGCAGGAAAAACTAAGAATTACTGTGAAGTACGGACTTCTAATTCAAATATTTGACCGCAGAACAGCGGCCAAACCATGGGTTTGCGGCGGTTCCGCGGCCATAATTTCGAGTTAGTCCCTGGAATTTCTTGTATTTATTCTTAGGTCCTTTCTTGGCAATTTTTTCTGGGAATATTTTAATTCCACTCAAGTGTTGAGTTTTCAAGGGTTGTATTGGGGAATCGTTGATTCGATCGGATAATTTAAATCGTTGATATTTTAATTCCACAGTCCAATGTTAGTTTTAATACATCACGGTCGAGGTTAAGGACATCATAGTCCATGAGTTTAAGGACCTCACAGTCCAATGTTAGTTTTAAGATATCACGGTCGAGGTTAAGGACATTATAGTCCGTGGATTTAAGGACTCCACAGTCCAATGTTAGTTTTAAGACATCACGGTCGAGGTTAAGGACATCATAGTCCGTTAGTTTAAGGACCTCACAGTCCGCGAAATGTGTGGTTATTGGGACCCGTCACCTCTTTGAAGACGTTGAGGAATTACAACGACAAATATCAAAGGATGAAGAGATGTGACCTTGAACCAAGGTAAAATCAGTTTAAAATCATTATGGTTGATTGTTAGTTTTAAGACATCACGGTCGAGGTTAAGGACATCATAGTCCGTGAGTTTAAGGACCTCACAGTCCGATGTTTGCTCTGGATGCTTCCCACATGTTCACTGCCGTGTTTGGAGAGGACCAGGCTCCGCTCTGGATGGTTCACACGGGTTCACTACCGTGCTCTGCGAGGACCAGGATCCGCTCTGGACGTTTTCCACGGGGTCAGAAGTGACGTTATCCGTGTTCCACGTGACCAGGAATTTTGCTCTAGATGCTTCCCACGGGTTCACTGCCGTGTTCGGTGAGGACTAGGCTTCGCTCTGGATGCTTCACACGGGTTCACTGCCGTGTTCTGCGAGGACCAGGATCCGCTCTAGACGTTTTTCACGAGGTCAGAAGTGACGTTATCCGTGTTCCATGTAACCAGGAATTTTGCTCTAGATGCTTCCCACCGGTTCACAGCCGTATTCGGCGAGGAATAGGCTCCGCTCTGGATGCTTCACACAGGTTCACTGTCGTACTCTGCGAGGACCAGGATCAGCTGTGGACGTTTTCCACGAGATCAGAAGTGACGTTATCCGAGTTCCACGTAACCAGGAATTTTGCTCTAGATGCTTCTCACGGGTTCACTGCCGTGTTCGGCGAGGACTAGGCTCCGCTCTGGATGCTTCACACGGGTTCACTGCTGTGCTCTGCGAGGACCAGGATCCGCTCTGGACGTTTTCCATGGGGTCAGAAGTGACGTTATCCGTGTTCCACGTAACCAGGAATTTTGCTCTAGATGCTTCCCACGGGTTCACTGCCGTGTTCGGCGAGGACCAGGCTCCGCTCTGGATGCTTCACACGGGTTCACTGCCGTGCTCTGCGAGGACCAGGATCCGCTCTGGACGTTTTCCATGGGGTCAGAAGTGACGTTATCCGTGTTCTACATAACCAGGAATTTTGCTCTAGATGCTTCCCACGGGTTCACTGCCGTGTTCGGCGAGGACTGGGCTCCGCTCTGGATGCTTCACACGGGTTCACTGTCGTGCTCTGCGAGGACCAGAATCCGCTCTGGACGTTTTCCATGGGGTCAGAAGTGACGTTATCCGTGTTCCACATAACCAGGAATTTTGTTGATTATATCCGCATTTCACGGAGTTGGGATTTGGCTCTTGGTTATCTGTATACCGCCGAGTCATGGAACTGGGAGTTGCCGCTGTTCCGCTTTGCTTGATGTTGTTAGTTATATGTATGCCCTAGAGGCCATTACTGTACATACGATGTATATTGTAATGGATGCTTGGACATATATAGGGAGGACTTTCTTGCTCGATATGATAGTATGCTATCTGGTTGTACTTTATCTTAACATGTACTCTGATTGTCTCTATATTACATGTTGATAAAGCCCTTAGGATATGTACTCGACTACTGGGACTATGATGAGATCATACTAGTGGGGCCACGGTAGTCGACGAGTACATCCTATAACTGTTCCTAGTCGAGGGTGTATCGAGACAGGGCATCGATACACCAGAGTAGACTAGCGTATACGCATCTTGACCCATATGATGGGCGATGGATGATCCCATATCCATTGGTGTTTGACATCAAGGATGGTGTACGGGTGCTCAGTAGAGACTGGGTACACTGGACGGACTCGCCGAGAACTCCCAGATGGTATTATACCTCACGTCAGATGGCGGTTCTCCGGTGACACTGGTACAGAGTAGTCTGTTGACCCGAGATCGTCATAGAGTCTTGTGTGATTCCCACTGTGCTTTGATTTCCATCATACCACGTCCAAGAGGGCGTGCAAAAAGGTGGCTTTTGGGTACAGTCCCGAATCACATGGAGGCAATGAGCGATAGGAGGGGATTCGTCTCTCCCGGTATAGAGAGTTGATGTTGCGCTGTGTTCGATTGGCTATAACCAGAAATTCCTGGCCAGGGTTGCTGAGATTTACTGGTAAGTGTTATCAGTAGTTTCTCGACCTGTTATAGACCTCATATCGACACGACTTATCGAGCTACTGGGGTCTGACGTTTACCACCCCTAGGCGAGATATGCAACATATCAGACGACGAGACCGGACTGTACGGGAGTGTTACTATTTGGATTCACAGGAGAATGTACAGGCTTGCTTGTTGATCTTCTGAGCGCTCAATACCCGGGTGGCTGTTACGTTTAGCTGACCGCTTGCAGCTTGTGGGTGTTTGATATGATCATCACCTACTGCCGGCGTATTGACGATTCTTTAGAGTCCTACACAGAGGTTTCTTGGCTCAGGAAAAACGGAGTAAGGGCACATATGTGATATGTGCGGGACCGAGGATAATACGATATGAGATACCGTATTCTATTCTCGCGATATTTGATATCAGCCGGGTCATCGGATCAAGTGTTGATTCGATGAATCGGTACGGATAAATATTAGTCGGTTATATGTGATGTAGCCGGATTGTAGGATCAAGTGTTGATTCGATAATTTAATGTATAATAATATATATGATATATTAAATGACATTAACTAATATTAGCTCACTAAAAGATTCTTTTTCTCACTCGGGTAATACATTGATATATATGCGATATATGTTAATTGTATTATTTTATTTGGTTACAATAAATATTATATATGTGATATATAATATTGTAACATGATATGATAAATAATGCAACATGTTTAGTAGAGATTAAACAAGATTAGGGTTTGATTTGGGTTAATTCTTTCTAGATGATTCTAGAAGGTTTTATTTTGTTTTGGAAAAGATATTTTCAAGTGACTCATTCTTAACCTAACCCAAACCCTAGCCTTGGTTAATTCTCGACAAAGTTTAAGTTAACCATGGTTGCATTATTGATCATTATCTTCTTTGCATTATTCATCACAAAAGGAATTCTATCATTATTGTTCATCTTCTTCTTTCTTCTTTGCTTACAAAGCTTTCTTGCTTTGATATTTGTGATGAAAATATGTGAGAAAAAGATAAATAAAGAGAGCAAAAATCCTACTTCATCATCCTCATCTTCCCTTGCCATTTAGATGAGGTTGTTCACATCATTTCATGAGTGTTAGCTTGTGTTAACGAAACTTCAAGGTAGATCATCTTTGTATCGAAGATCGGAAGCAAAGGTTGCATCTTTCTCTTCGTGGAACCTCTCGAGAGTCCGGAACCCGATGATCGCAGCGAAGGGACCACAACACGGAGCATATGAAGTGAAGGACTGGATCTACAAAGGTTGTAATCCCTCTCACTTAGTGTTAAAGTTGTTAACATATTAGTTTTCGCCTAATCTCTAGTTTAAAGATCCGGCTTCGGGTTGTTCGGCACGGCTAATTTTTAATCGGGCATGGTTGATGCCTCATAGAACCTTGTGAGCATGCATAGCAACCCTGCAGTGGTATCAGAGCCAAGATAGAGCTTTAGGCAAAGTCTAGACGAAGTTTAAAGTCCGATCGAAACCCGAAACCCCGATTTAACCCCTCTCTGGACATTTTTTGAAAATGTGGTTTTTTATTAATTAAAAATGCTCATAAAAACAATCAGGAAAAACTAAGAATTACTGTGAAGTAGGGACCTCTAACTCGAAAATTTGACCGCGGAACCGCGGCGAAACCATGGGTTATGCGGCGGTTCCGCGGCCAAAATTTGTACTTAGTCCCAGAAATTTCATGTAATTATTTTTAGGCCCTTTCTTGTTAATTTTTTCTGGGAATATTTTAATTCCACTCAAGTGTTGAGTTTTCAAGGGTTGTATTGGGGAATCGTTGATTCGATCGGATAATTTAACTTTGTTTAGTTTGTCCGGATAATTTTTAGAAACTGTTAAAAAGTTCGAACGGATATCAATAACTCACTTTTTCCCCTGTCGGAAAATTTTTCAAAAGTTGGATTTTTTCTCGAGTTTAAGAACGTTCTAAGTCGTGCAAGTAACGCGGTGGACCCTCTAGAAGACAACAAACCTTAACTCGATTATTTGACCGTCTTGAACTGCCTCTGAACCTTAGGGTTTGTGGCAGTACGGCGTGCCACATGTAAGGCGTTGGCTTGACCCTTCTACGGCTGGACCATTGGTACTGTGGCATGTGATGGATGTTTTTAAACTGATTTCAAGTGTTGAGATATATTGGGGAAATCTTGGGTGTTAGATTATTCGATCGGAAAGTTTAACTTTGTCTATTTATCTGGAATGTGATACAATATTTGGAATCCACAGGTAGTTATGAGATAACTAATTTGAATATTATAAACATAGCAGTTTAGTCTCAAATGATCGGTTGCCACGGAATTTTGATGTGATCAAAAGTCCGTCGCAATCACGTAGTGTACGCGGATACTCGCCGGGTAAACTTAATAGACAGCTATGCCCCATAGCCCCGACCAAGTGACTGTAGGAGAACCCCGTCGCCGAAAGCATCCGTTCGGGTGCTCGCGGCAGCGGTGTTCCGCCTTAGTGCACTTCGTCGACGGCATCTGGGGGTGCGGCCGTCTACTAAAGTTTGCGACGAGCATTCGATCAGGATGTCGGGAATCTTGTTGAATTGCCCGACTTGATATTGAAAAGAGTTTTCGATAATGAGACTAAAATGCGGGGTTTATAATTGTTAGGCATGAGATGTCTAAGGAATTCATTTGGTTAGGCATGCGATGTCTAAGGAGGTTGCGGATTCCAACTGTTGTAGTTTTACACTTTCTTTTCTGTGACCGTAAGCGTAGTATGTGGTGTATCGCCGGCTTCGTTGCTATACATCAACGACAATCGGGATACGCATACTTGCTTACGTTGATGATATGAGATATTATGTGTTGCTGTGATATGTTCTATTGGATCGTCGCGTTCTGAATAGCCGGGGGTTTTATGTGAGATGAGAGTTTTTTCTTTTTCATTCATGTAAAATTCATTTGTATGTAATATTCTTTTATTGGGGCACTTCCAGGTTGCGGAAGATGTCACCCGTTGTATATTATTTACTTTTCCGCATTAGGTAGACCCAAGGCGGGGAGCACAAGTAACCGGGTTCTAGGGTCCAGTGGGAGACCATCTCGAGGAGTCGAGACTGGGTCTCCTAACCCTAGAATTGGCAGTGTTGCTTGCCGCTCTCGTAGGGGTCTAGGGATGTGGGTTTGGCTATTCATCGCGACCGTGGAATCCGTGTTTTATACAGGCTCGTATTGAAAACATGGACGTCCTAGTATATCCAATATTTCATATATGTTCTTCTGCTGCAATGTTCTGTGATGAGATCCTATTACTGCCTGTGACGAATGTTTATATATATGAGATATATGTTATATTGCAGATTTCGTTTCAAAAGAGATGCTTGTGAAGCATATTAAAATGGGACTTCATTAATGAGATTAATGAAATAAAAGAAACCTAAGATGTTGTGGAAACTTGTTTAAAAACTGGTAGCTCTAGTTCTTGCTTTGCATAGCGGTGTTCCTTGTGGAACATCCAGCACCTTATTCGATAAGGAAAGAGCCGAGATCCCTTCACCGGGAGTGACCTCTTTAGTGAAACTAGCAAATGCTACAAACTCGGTTTGTCTTTTGATTGCTTCTATAGTTCTTGCTTTGCACAGCGGTATATATGATATATCCTGCACCTTATTCGATAAGGAAAGGGCCGACGATCCCTTCACCGGGAATGACCCCTTTAGCAAAACTAGAAAAGCCTCAAAAACATTCCATTTCAAATCACTCGATTCTACAACGATATCAAGTTCATTACGCAAAAGGTTTTCTTAAAAACCTGTCGTAGCTCTCCGTCATTTCAGATAAGTACTTCATAGTATTCGTGCTACGTTTGTTGGCTTTCGTTAAGGCGTAGTGTGCGGTAGCTATTTATGCCTATCTGCTAGCATATGATGCGATTGAGTTAGGGTAGTCGTGCGACTTTGTTGGCTTTCGTCAAGAGTCGTGCGGGTGGGTTTAATTCAATCGGGAAATGACGGGTTGGACTTGACTAGTAGCCTATGGTTTGTTGGCTTTCGTCAAGGTCATAGGATGCTAGGGGTAAAATATTATTGGGAATTTCAAGTGTTGAAATTTGCAATGAGATTGCATACCTTCTATGAGATAGTTGGATCCCGATACCCGCTGCGAGTAAGAGTTACTCCTGGGAGAGTTTTACACATTACAATTAGCCGATCAAGTAGGTGTCTAGAAAGGTGTCAACGGGGTTACGCCCCTGGGAAAACGAGGTTTACTTTAATTAGGTTCGTGCGAAAGCACGGGGGACCTCCCTCAAAGTACCGACACTGGCCTGGCTGAAAGATTGGCGAACTTGTAGCGTGTAATTAATCCCGGCTAATCTTTCCTTTTAGGGTTTGAAGGAAGATTTGATTAAAACAGTGGGAGACATCCTGATTAGATATATTATATAACCAATCTAATCTTGCAAGAGCATACGCTGAGTGTTTTCTTCTCTCTCTCCAGGTAGCGACCATATCACACCTTAATCAAGATAATAAAATGGATATATTGACCGAACCCGCTTGTTATACTGAGCTGGGGATCGTTGGTCCCGCTCCAACTTATAATTGTTATAAGACAGAGCAGGAAATTGGGGAATACCAGATTTCCCGTGCCGCCCAAACGAAGAAAGTGCATGTTGATGCATCATCTTCGGGTGTGTTCATTACAGAGAACTGTTTCTCAGTATCCTTTACGTCCTGGATATGAGATACCGAATCAGGATCCCACATATGTAATCTGTTACATGGGCTACAGAAAGGTAGAGAACTGAGAACGGGTGATAAGTTTCATGAGACAGAAAACGGTGCAAGTGTTGCAGCCAAGTCTGTTGGTCACTATCACCCTGTATTACCAGAATACATTGATTCTGAACGAATGTTATTAGATACCGAACCTAATATACAACATCATATTTTTTTCTTTATTAGAAAAGAAAGGATATAATTTTGTACAGTATGGATAATGTTTTGAACATTCTTATATCAAGAGTTGATCGGTTCAGGCACGTTATCTAAAAGCATTAATGTTCTAAATCAAACTACAGTTCTTAGTATACGGAACACACACAAGAGGAAGAGTTCAGAAATGAACGAATCCTTCTTGAGGTATTGTAGACTAGGTCATATCAATGCGACCCGACTAGCTAAGTTACATATAGATGCATATTTAAATTAGTTTGAATTTACATCTTGTGAAACTTCCCGGTCATGTCACAAAGATAAGATGACCACAGCTATGTTTATTGGAAACAGAGAAAGAGTTAGTGAACTCTTAGGATTGATACATGCTGATGTATGAAAGTCCCCTGTCTACATATGCCAGGACCGGTTCTTTGTACTTCATTCCATTCTCTGATAATCTTTCAAGATTCAGACATATGTTCCTATTGAAACACAAGTCCGAACCTTTTGAGATATTCACAGAATATGAGTTAGAAGTAGAGAACCGAAAAATACGGGTATAAGTATTATGTCCTTTGATGAGATCAAGGAGGAGAATACTTGAGCACGGGATTCCTGGACTATTCTAAAGGAGAATGAGATTCTCTCTCGGCATTACTCCTTCGTATACACCATAGCACGTCGGTGTATCGGGGCGGAGCAATAGCACCTTATATGATATGGTGTGCTCTATGATGAGTACTACTGAGTTTCCTATTTCCTTTAGGAAGTTATGCACTTGTGAAGCTGCATACCTATTGAATAAGGGTTTAAATCAAATCAGTTGCCTACCGCTCCATATGTGATATGGAAAGGGAAGAGCCCATATCTTAAGTTTGTTAAGATTTGGGGTTGTCCGGCCTATGTCTAAAAGAAAAATCCGGACAAGCTCGAGGCAAGGTCTGTTATGTACAACTGGAAATGTTCCAGCCTTACAAACTGCAGATGATGATTTGGTAGAACCAAAGGATTCAATAGTTTCCAACGAACCTCAGGCTCTCCGCCGATCTCGTAGGGTTCCTCACCCACCTGAGAGATATTTCGGTTTCTCTATGACAGTGGGAGCGAGGATTGCATCATGAGATGATGACCCAACCTAGTTTCGAGCTGGCCATCAGGAGTGGGACTCTGTAAGAATGGCTGGGTGCTTATCGATCTGAGATGGAATCCTTATACACCAACAAAGTATGAACTTTGGTTGCTTTATCTGAAGGGTTAAATCCCCATCAGGAGCGAGTATATCTTGAGAAGATTACTTGGTGTACATGGAAAAGTTGAGACTTTCAAAGCTATGTTTAAGTCCATCCAGATCCTACTTGCCACGGCTACATACCATGACTACGATATCTGGCGGTTGGGTGTCATGACTGCTTTTCTAAATGATGTTTTAGAAGATAGCGTCTATAAATACACAGCCAGAGGGCTTCGTAGACAGTGGGAGCAGCGGAAACGTGTGCAAGATGCTTTATAGGATAAAGCGGGCATCGCGGAGTTGGAACATCTGTTTTGATGTGGTAGTCAAAGAGTTTGACTTCATCAAAATGGTAGATGAACCTTGTATATACGAAAAGGTAGTAGAGAGTATGGTGGTGATCCTCGTAGAGTACGTGGATGACATACTCTTGATAGGGAAGGAGTTTCCTATGCTACGATCGGTCAATCTCCGCTTATCACAAGGATTCTCCATATAGGATCAAAGTGATACCTCCTAAATCCTGTGTTTTGGATCAATGAGATAGTTCTAATTGGATGTTAGGATACTCACTAGTTGTAGTGAGATGGTATCAATCGATCCTGGGGAAAATCACTGGAAAGGTTCCAGGGTGATAAGAACGACTGAATGTCAGTCGCAGGCATTGTCTTTACCCTCAGTGGAGGGACGGTATGTTGGAAGAGTTCCAAGCTAGATACCGTGACATACTAGACGATTAAAGGCAACATACATCGTTACCAAGGATGCTACCAAAGAGGCAGTCTGGATATATAAGTTCATGAGATGAACTTCGTTCTTACCATTGTGTGACAATGGAGTTGTGGCTTTAGCCAAGGAACTACCGTCCCATCCAAAATCCAGATATAATTCTTAGGCAGTATCACCTGATCATGGAGATGGTTGATCTCCAGGGAGATCGAGGTTAGGAGAGTAGACCCAGAGGACAACAGCGCGGATCCACTCACGAAGGCCTTTTTCCCAGTATAGACTTTTATGGGATGGTTGAGTATGAGATACTTCAACCGCAGCTAATTGTTGGGTATGCGATACCACAACAGATGGCCCTAGTGCAAGTGGGAGATTGTTAGTTATATGTATGCCCTAGAGGCCATTACTGTACATACGATGTATATTGTAATGGATGCTTGGACATATATAGGGAGGACTTTCTTGCTCGACATGATAGTATGCTATCTGGTTGTACTTTATCTTAACATGTACTCTGATTGTCTCTATATTACATGTTGATAAAGCCCTTAGGATATGTACTCGACTACTGGGACTATGATGAGATCATACTAGTGGGGCCACGGTAGTCGACGAGTACATCCTATAACTGTTCCTAGTCGAGGGTGTATCGAGACAGGGCATCGATACACCAGAGTAGACTAGCGTATACGCATCTTGACCCATATGATGGGCGATGGATGATCCCATATCCATTGGTGTTTGACATCAAGGATGGTGTACGGGTGCTCAGTAGAGACTGGGTACACTGGACGGACTCGCCGAGAACTCCCAGATGGTATTATACCTCACGTCAGATGGCAGTTCTCCGGTGACACTGGTACAGAGTAGTCTGTTGACCCGAGATCGTCATAGAGTCTTGTGTGATTCCTACTGTGCTTTGATTTCCATCATACCACGTCCAAGAGGGCGTGCAAAAAGGTGGCTTTTGGGTACAGTCCCGAATCACATGGAGGCAATGAGCGATAGGAGGGGATTCGTCTCTCCCGGTATAGGGAGTTGATGTTGCGCTGTGTTCGATTGGCTATAACCGGAAATCCCTGGCCAGGGTTGCTGAGATTTACTTGTAAGTGTTATCAGTAGTTTCTCGAACTGTTATAGACCTCATATCGACACGACTTATCGAGCTACTGGGGTCTAACGTTTACCACTCCTAGGCGAGATATGCAACATATCAGACGACGAGACCGGACTGTACGGGAGTGTTACTATTTGGATTCACAGGAGAATGTACAGGCTTGCTTGTTGATCTTCTGAGCGCTCAATACCCGGGTGGCTGTTACGTTTAGCTGACCGCTTGCAGCTTGTGGGTGTTTGATATGATCATCACCTACTGGCGGCGTATTGACGATTCTTTAGAGTCCTACACAGAGGTTTCTTGGCTCAGGCAAAACGGAGTAGGGGCACATATGTGATATGTGCGGGACCGAGGATAATACGATATGAGATACCGTATTCTATTCTCGCGATATTTGATATCAGCCGGGTCATCGGATCAAGTGTTGATTCGATGAATCGGTACGGATAAATATTAGTCGGTTATATGTGATGTAGACGGATTGTCGGATCAAGTGTTGATTCGATAATTTAATGTATAATAATATATATGATATATTAAATGACATTAACTAATATTAGCTCACTAAAAGATTCTTTTTCTCACTCGGGTAATACATTGATATATATGCGATATATGTTAATTGTATTATTTTATTTGGTTACAATAAATATTATATATGTGATATATAATATTGTAACATGATATGATAAATAATGCAACATGTTTAGTAGAGATTAAACAAGATTAGTGTTTGATTTGGGTTAATTCTTTCTAGATGATTCTAGAAGGTTTTATTTTGTTTTGGAAAAGATATTTTCAAGTGACTCATTCTTAACCTAATCCAAACCCTAGCCTTGGTTAATTCTCGATAAAGGTTAAGTTAACCATGGTTGCATTATTGATCATTATCTTCTTTGCATTATTCATCACAAAAGGAATTCTATCATTATTGTTCATCTTCTTTCTTCTTCTTTGCTTACAAAGCTTTCTTGCTTTGATATTTGTGATGAAAATATGTGAGAAAAAGATAAATAAAGAGAGCAAAAATCCTACTTCATCATCCTCATCTTCCCTTTCCATTTAGATGAGGGTGTTCACATCATTTCATGAGTGTTAGCTTGTGTTAATGAAACTTCAAGGTAGATCATCTTTGTATCGAAGATCGGAAGCAAAGATTGCATCTTTCTCTTCGTGAAACCTCTCGAGAGTCCGGAACCGATGATCGCAGCGAAGGGACCACAACACGGAGCATATGAAGTGAAGGACCGGATCTACAAAGGTTGTAATCCCTCTCACTTAGTGTTAAAGTTGTTAACATGTTAGTTTTCGCCTAATCTCTAGTTTAAAGATCCGGCTTCAGGTTGTTCGGCACGGCTAATTTTTAATCGGGCATGGTTGATGCCTCGTAGAACCTTGTGAGCGTGCATAGCAACCCTACAGATGTTGTGTCTGCTGAGACGAATGTTGAGATGCTCTCCAGGGTGTCTGAGAACCGTCGAGGTTTAGCTTCTTCTTCTGATGAAACCTTGGTAGGAGGAGTGTGATTCCTTCTTCGTTTGCACCCCTAGATTGTATACAGGGACTGCTGTGATATCACTTGTAGGGTATAAATTTCATTTTTATTTTTATTTTATTTCTTTCCGCGATGCTCTATCATTTCAGCTTTTATATCGCGAAGGTCGCGACTGCCCCATCATTTCGGCTATTTTTCGCGGTGCCCAATCATTTCGGCTATTTCGCATGCATACATTTTTACTTGCTGATTTTGTTGCAAGTTGCCCTATCATTTCGGCTATTTCGTATGCATGTATGGCTTGCTGGCTTTTCGCTGCAAGCTTAGAATTAGAAAACGATTTTGGCATCAGAACCGCTACAACTGGGATATTGCCAGGAGCGAATCATCATTTACCTCTGTCGATGTCGAACAAAGGCGACTTAGTAAACAGGGTTAGGATTCTGTCGACTAAGGCTTTTGACTTCATGAGCCGTAAGGGTCTCACAAAGGTATTTCTTCCTACAAGTCGTGAGGATCTCGTAGGTGTGTTTTCTCCTTAGTAATCGTGAGTATTCCTAAGTGCATGTTCTCCTGTAAGTCCTAAGGATCTTACAAAAGGGTTTTCTCCTTATAAGTCGAGAGGATTTACAAGGGTTGTTCACCATATGGACATATCCCTAGTCACGGATGGGACTTTGTTAGGGAAATGTTTATTCGTGCCCGTGGATTGTATACAAGGGTCAGCATTGAGCCGCTTGTAGGGCAGGATTGGAGGTTGTGGGGGCTGCTTAAGAACAGGTTCAGGTCTCTGTAACTTAAGACTTTCGAATCTTATGAGCCGTGAGGGTCTCATAAGAGGATTCTCCTTACGAGTCGTGAGGATCTCGCAAGTGTAATTTCTCCTTAGGAATCGTAAGGATTCCTAAGTGTGTTGCTCCCTTGTGAGTCGTAAGGATCTCACGCAAGTGATTTCTCCTCACAAGGTCGAGGGGACCCTGCAAGTGTCTTTTTAACGAGGTTCCGCCCTTTCGGGTTTTCACAAACACTCGCCGGTAGCCTTGCTGTTTTTACTCACGGAGCCCTTTCGGGTTTTCATCCGTGCCCTTTTGCTTATGGACATACCCTTTTTATTATATTTTATATTTTTGTTTTTTTTTAAACGAGGTTGCGCCTTTTCGAGTTTTCACAAGACTCGCCGGTAGCCCTGCTGTTTTTACTCATGGAGCCCTTTTGGGTTTTCATCCGTGCCCATTTTGCTTATGGACATACCGTTTTCCCTTTTTTTTTTTGTATCAGCTTTGGGATGTTGCAATCTGCCGTAGTTTCTCGACATCTCGGTCAACAGCTAGTTTCAGGACATAGTGAAGGAAGTTTCGGTCCGCTGTTAGTTTAAGGACGTTTCGGTCCGCTGTTAATTTAAGGACGTTTTGGTCCGCTGTAAAGTAAGCTGGTTACTACTTGTAGAGTTTGGGCTTAGGAAGATAGCTAGCGGACATAGTCGTCTCATCTATCATTGACCTATACCGTGACTCGTCAAGCGTAGTACTTCTTCAGGAAGCGACCGTTTATTGGCCTGAAAGGTCTTTCACCATGCATGTCCATGAGTAGATAGGCTCCACCCTGGTAGACCTTGTCTATAATGTACGAGCCTTCATAATTTGGCTCGAATTTCCCTCGTTTAGCACGATTGGGGATCATGGGTCTTTTGACTACCAGGACGAGTTCGCCCTGGCGGAATGTCATTGGCCTGGTCAATTTTTCGTAGGAGCGCGTCATCTTTGCTTTATAAGCTTCCAGATTTTGTTGCGCTATGAGCCGGGTTTCATCAAGGGCATCAAGCTCCTCGAGCCGAAGGTGAGCATTCTCTTCGTCCGTTAGCTCGTAATGAACTGCCACTCTAGAGAGGGTAACTCTATCTCGAGGGGGAGTACCGCTTCTGTACCGAATACCAACGCGTACGGCATTGTGTTCGTGGCCGTCTTGAACGTAGTTCGATAGGCCCAGAGAGCTTCATGCAGTCTCTCGTGCCAGTCCTTCTTATTTCGGGACACCGTCTTCTTCACGATCTTTGTTAAGGTTTTTTTGAAAGCCTCAGCTAGACCGTTAGCTCGGGGATTATAAACTGAGGAGTATCTCCAGTCTATGTTGTGCTGTTATGCGAAGCGGCTGATCTTGTGGCTTCTGTAGGCTGGCCCGTTATCAGATATGATCCGTCGTGGAGTTCCAAATCGATAAATAACGTACGTCTTGAAGAAATGGAGGATATTCTCCGTCTTCACTTCCCTCAGCGGTATTGCTTCTGCCCATTTGGAGAAGTAATCAGTCGTCGCCAAAATGAATCGATGTCCCCTGGACGATGCTGGTTCGATGGGGCCGATTATGTCAGTTCCCCACATTTCGAATGGCCAGCTAACCCCCGTTGGATGTAGTGGATTTGGATGTTGATGGATAAAGTCCCCATGAATCTGGCACGAGTAGCATTGCTTCGCATACTCGAGGCAGTCCTGGATCATCGTGGGCCAATAATAACCCATCCTTTTAATCTTCAGCTTCATCTTCGGTCTGGCTTGGTGAGAACCGCAGAGTCCGTCATGAACTTCCTGAACGACTCACTTCGCCTCTTCAAGTCCCAGGCATCTCAACCATAGAGAATCAAACGACCTCTTGTACAGAGTATCATTGACGAAGGCGAGAGATAGGGCTCGCTTCATGAGCCGATGCTTTGAGGATGCATCTTCAGGCGTTTGACGGGATTTGAAGTAGTCTATAAAGACTTCTCTCCAATCCTCAGTCTTTTCCTGGTCTTTTATTTGCAGGGTCATTTTCTCAGTCGCTCCCTTTTCTTCGGACGACTCCGGAGATATTTCCGCCGGCACAAGAACCCGACGGCTCTGCACAATGATTCTCACGTCATCGAGGCTCTCGTCGGACAGTTCTTTAGCGAGCTTAGCTAGTGCATCCGCTTTGCTATTTTCTGCACGCGGTATGCTTTCCAAGATGTAGGAAGGTATTTGGGTCAGCAGTTGCTGTACCCTCTCGCCGTACTTTACCAGTTCTGGTTTGCACGTTTGATAGTCGCCATTTACTTGACTAACGACTAATTGGGAGTCTCCGTATATGAGGAGGTTTTCAATTCCCATGTCGATGGCAATCTCGAGGCCTGCTATCAAAGCTTCGTATTCGGCTTCATTGTTCGTCCTCGGCTCTGTCAAGGAGAAGGCGAAGCGCATTATCCCTCCTCGTGGGGTTACGAAGATAAGGCCTACCCCTGATTTGATTATAGGCGTGTTCTGTTTGCGCTTCTTCATGGAAGACGCTCCATCAAAATAAAGTTCCCACCGGATATCACCACCGTCGATCGCATCAAACGCATGTTCGTCTGGCAGTTCGCAATTCAAGGGAGAATCGGCCGGTATCGGATGTTCAGCGAGGAAATCGGCGATAGCCTGGCCTTTCACTGCTTAAAGAGGTTGGTAAGTTATTGAGAACTCCATCAAGAGCAAGGCCCATTTAGAAAGCCGTCCTGTTAATATGGCCTTCGACATCAAGTATTTGAGAGGATCCACCTTTGATATGAGACGGACTTCATGCGCCAATGCATAGTGCCGGAGTTTCGTTATCGCGAAGATTAACGCCAGGCAGTGTTTTTCGATGGGAGAGTAATTACTTTCTGCCCCCAGGAGAACTCGACTCAAGTAATAGAGAGCTCTTTCTTTCCCTTGGTCGTTCTCTTGTGCCCATAATGCGTCTAAGGAACCTTCGAGGGCTGTTGTATAAAGAATAAGGGGCTTTCCCCTGACCGGAGCGGCTAACACCGGCGGATTCTGCAGGTATTGCTTGATTTCGTCCAGTGCGCTTTGGCATTTTTGATCCCAGACGAACGGGGTTCCCTTTTATATCAAGTGACTGTAGGGACGGCATTTCCCTGAAAGATTGGCTATAAATCGCCGGATATACGCGAGCTTCCCTTAGAAAGACCGCAATTGCTTGAGAGTCCTTGGAGGAGGCATTTCCATGATCGCCTTGATCTTTGACGGATCTATCTCGATGCCTCGGTGTCGAACAATGAATCCTAGGAATTTGCCCGAGGAAACTACGAACGCACATTTGAGAGGGTCCATCTTCAAGTTGTATTGCCGAAGACGTTGAAACACAATCTTCAGATGCTCGAGATGTTCCTCGTATGATTTGCTTTTAAAAACGAGGTCATCGATATAGCATTCGACGATTTCATGTATAAGGTCATCGAAGATCTTCGTCATGGCCCTCTGATAGGTGGCACCGGCATTCTTTAGACCGAAAGGCATTACCTTATAGCAGAATATACCCAAAGGGGTCCGGAAAGCGGTATGTTTCTGGTCCTCGGGATGCATCTTTATCTGATTGTATCCTGACGATCCGTCCATGAAGGAGAAGACTTCGTGAGTGGATGTATTGTCTATCATCAGCTTGTTAGTGTATATGCCCTAGAGGCCATTACTGTATCATACTAGTTTGTATATTACTTAATGGAAGCTTGGGATATTCACCATTGTATAGACAATCTTGCTCAAAATAGTAGTATGCTACTTGGTTTGTTTCTACTTCAATGTGTGTACATGTGTTTCTTTTAACATATCGCCTATACACATTAGTGGAGCCCTTAGGATCTTTGCTTGATTACAAGCGTTGTGATGGCAGTCACACTCGTAGGGGATGGGTAATCCACAAGCACATCCTTATACAGGTCCCTAGTCGTAGGACTATCGAGACAGGGCATCGATACTCCGGAGTAGACTAGCGTATGCGCTTCTCATCCCAACAGGGGAGACGGTCTGTCCCACAGCCGTCAGTACGTCGTACTTGAGATGGTATGCGGGTGCTCGTTAGGTTACGAGTACACTGGACAGGACTCGTCGGGAACTGATTGGTTGGTACTATACCTATCATCAGTTATCAGTTCCCAGGTGACATGAGTACAGCTTAGTCCGCTGACTTGACACTGTCACTTCGCCCCGAGTGTGTTCCCACTGTACTTTGATTACTACCCTGCCACGGCTCAAAGGAGTCGTGCAAACAGGTAGTAGTTGGGTGCAGTCCCGAAGCACTTGGAAGCAGTGATGGTTAGATAGGATTCGTCTTTCCCGGTATTGGGAGTTGATATCGCGCTGTGTCAAGGAGAGCCATTACACACAGTCGTCCCTGGCCAGGGCAAGCGAGATACACTGGTAGGTTTCCAGTGTTATCTCAGGGTGTTCTGGGCTTCACTCTGAAACGACTTGTACCGCTATTAGGGGACTGACGTTTACCGTCCCCTAGGCCCGCCATGCGATATTCTCAGACGAACAGACCGGACTGTACGGAGACTGTCAAATTCAGGCTCAGTATGAGTTCGGATGAGTTCACCTTGTCAGTCTTCTTATCGGCATCTACCTGGGGGCCGTTACGCACAGCTAGTGCCGCTTGCGGTCTGTGGTTAAACCCACTGCCAGTATAGTGTCGAGTCTTTAGAGTCCCACACAGAGAGCTATTCGCCTTTAGGCAAAAAGAGTAGAGGTCGCATGGTTTTGCGACAGGGTTCGGTCACATCCGTGCACTTGTGCACGTTTGGTGTCCGGGCAGTTATTACTAGCGGGCTTTGGTTTAAGCCAGATCCTAGTATACGTTTTGGGATTGGTTTTATCTCGTTTGTATTCGTGTTCCACGGAACGCGGATGCGGGTGTGTATGCACGGTTGACCGAGACAGAGGCAGAGGATTCTCATTAGGGTTGTTGACTGTTGACCTTTTCTAAACCCTAATGAGAATAAGAAATATGATTAATAATAATATTAATTAAGTATTAGTGTGCCATGGTTGGGTTGAAAGTTTGACTTTGTTGACTTGTTGACTTTGTTGACCGGTTGACTAGCTTGGACTTGTTGACCATCATCATTACAATGGCTATCATTTCATGGCTAAGACTTTTGCTTGCTTATTATTCTTTACAAAATGAGTGCATGAAATGATATTGCCATTGACATGAACCATCACATAATACTCAATTACTATTATTATTATGATTATTTTGTGTTATGAGAGGATGGTTGTAAAAAGTCTTCTTAATTCTATCATATTGATTCTCTCTCATCCTCAAGCTCTCCCTCTTCCTCTTGCTCTCTCTCTAGCTCATGGTTCTATTGTCTCATGAGTTGAGAAATAAGAACCATAGAGATAAAACCCAAAACACTTCTCTACTCATCCTAGTATACAAGGTCTAGCAAGCCAAGTATTCTAGTTTCCTCTAGATTGAGGTTAGAGCCAAAGGTAGAAGCTTTCGGATGGATCCATCTTCGGCGCAAGGAGACAAAGAGGTGAGGCCGGTCGGACCACCACAAGGAGTCGAAGAGAAGGAGTTCAAGTTTAGGTATAACCCCTAACATAGTAGCTAAACTCTTAGTTAGGTTGTTAGATGGTTTGTTTAGCAAAGATCCGTTTTTAGAGTCCATGTTACCTCCACCGAAAAAATCGTTTTTCATCATTTCCGCAACCCCAAAGAACCGGGGATGGGTAACGTGGACTTACAGTGGTATCAGAGCCTAGATAAACACTATCTAGCATGTTAGCAAAGTAACTAGAAGTTCGATCGAAAAGAAAATCACAAAACGCGCCCGGGACATGTACTTTCTGTCGATTTTTTTACAGCTCAAAAAATTATTTAACACATCTGAAAAACTGTCTCAGGGTTTTATTTGAACACAGCAGAAAAACGAGCCAACGAACCGACCAACTCACCGCGGAACCGCGGCAAGAAGAGCTTCTTGCCGCGGATCGGCGGCCGAGTTGACTCGGCCGTGGATCGTTTTTACTGCAGTGTGTTCTCTGTGCTGTTTTGGGATTTTTGGAATATGATTTTTCTGCCCAGATTTTCCAGAAAGAAAAATTTGTTTTTGGGGTGGTTAAAAATCTGTATTTTGATCGAACTTCTAAAGACTTTAGCTAACGGGTTATATCTGTGATGTGATATATGTATTGAACGTCTGCTAATCGCTATACGTCGATTAGTGGGGGTTATACATATCTGTGATATGTAATATTGATAGTATGTGTATATGAATTCATTGGATTGTCGCGGATGAATAGCCGGGGGGTTGTGAGATGAGAGTTTTCTTTATCTTTCAATTCATGTAATTTGTAATTGATGTAATATTATTTGTATGGCCGCACATCCGGGATGAGGTTGTAGCCGCCATTGTATAATTTCTTTTACTGTTTTTGCTCCTAGGATAGACCCAAGGAGGGGTGCACAAACTACCGGGTACCTCGAAGTGCCGAGTGGCCTACTCACGTTGTTGAGGGAGGTTGCTTCACTTCGGGTATTTGGTGGGTAGTTTGCTGCACCCGTAGGGGTCTAGGGTGGGGTATTGGCTATTCACCGCGACCGTGTAATCCGCTTTTCGTTACAGGCTCGTACGAAATGCGAATTCCTAGTATATCCAATGTGTTCATCTGTGATCTGGAATGGCTATCATTGCATCTGATGAATGTATATATCTATATATGATATCTATTTAGGCGTTGCTTATGTTTTGCATCCGCGCTAGTCCAGCCCCCGCTCTGTCGTTAGTTAAGTAACCTAACGTGTAATGACGGGGCCCGTGGCGAATGCGGATGGCATAAGCGTACGTCATATTTTCGTTGTTTTCTGCAATGGTAGGATTAAATGATGGGACGCATTAAATTAATGCAAGAAAATAAACCAAAGTAAAGTCGTTGGAACAATTACAAAACCACTCGGTTTCTTTTCAAAAACAACTTTTAAACGCGGAGCTTAAGCTACTCCTTTTAAAAGCTATCAAGGTTCCTTCGATTATATCAAGTTCACTACGTTCACGGTTTCGCCAAAACCATTCGTAGCCCTCCGTCGTTTCATATCAATATCCAACAGTATTCAAGTTGTGTTTGTTGGCCTTAGTCAAGGCACAGTGTTTGGTAGCTGGTGGGTATTCATATGTTGCATAGATAGATGCGTTGGTTTGGGACAGTCGTATTACTTTGTTAGCCATAGTCAAGGGTATATACGGGTGGGTTCAAATCAACCTGGACAACGACGGGTAGAACTTGACATGTGACTTATGATTTGTTGGCCATAGTCAAGGTCATAAGAGCATGGGGCAAAAATCCACATCGGGAGTTTCAAAAGAACCTGAAACTTGCTAGCGCTGCATACCATTTGGAGTGTGATGATTATGGTAGGATTCCTTCAGTTTTGTCACGCGATGATATTTGGATCCCGATCCTACTGTGAGTATATGCTACTCCTCGGGAAATTTCTCGCTTAACGATCAATGCTATAAACCAAGTAGGTGTCTAGAAAGGTGTTAGCGGGGCTACGCCCCCAAGGAAAAGAGGTTCTTAAATTAAGGAAATTCGCGAAAGCGTTGGAAAACCTCCCTCGAAGTACCGACACTAGCCTGGCTGGACGGTTAAGCAAGTATTGTACGGTGAGATTGATCCCGACTAATTCTTCCTTTTTGGTTTGAGGAGGGATTCGAGAAACAGTGGGAGCCATCCTGTTTAGATAAATTAAAAACCAATCTAAACTTGCAAGAGCATCATGTTGAGTGTTTTCTTCTCTCTCTCTTAATTGCAGCGAGCCAGTGACCACACGTAGGTTACATCTAGATAATAAAATGACTGATTCTGACTGTTATGATTGGCAAAGGTCTGTCCAGATGTCCATTGCCCATGACAAGTTGGGACACCTCTTAACTAATCAAACCCCTGCCGTCTCAGGACCAGTTTCCCCTGTCGCGGATATTGACATCCGTAAGACATCGGAAAAAGACTGTGTGAAAGCCAAGCGCCTCGTGTTAGCCTCAGTTAATGGTGCATACCAGAGGCGGCACGAGAAGATGGACTTAGTTTCTATCTTCCTCCATAACAAAGATTTATATGGAGAGCAATCTCGTATCGCAAGATATGAGACCTCGAACGAATTGCTTCAAGCGAGGTTGGCTATCAGGTCATCTGTAGGAGGCAACGTCCTTACAAAGACCAGCTATTTTGAGCTCACGGACCTGAAGACCACGTTAAAGAACGGGTCAGATACTGACTTGATTCTACAGTCTCTGCCCTCTGCATATACCGTGAAGGAAACCAGGGAAGTAGAAGGAAAGATAAGGGCAAAAGTTTCGGGACTGGATATAGTAAAAGAGGGACGTTCCTGTTGTTACGCGAATGAACATTGGCAGAAAGATTGCAGGGTTAGCAAAGCCAGTAGCCAGAATTCGAAGCATGTTGTGGCTTCGGCTTCGGGTGTGTTTGTAATAGAGAACTGTATGTCAGTTAACCCTACTTCCTGACTCTCAGGGTTGCTAACGGAATGAGCATGAACGCTGAATCCGTAGGGGAATATCATCTTGGGCTGACAACTGGGCAGATATTGATTCTGCATAACTGTTTGTATGTACCAGGTGCATCTTGTAATATCATACTTGTATCCTTACTTTCTAAGGAAGGATATGATTTTACTTTTGTAAACGATGTGGTCCACATCCACCTAAATCAAGTTCTGATTGGGTCAGGTACATTAGAAAACGGGATATACGTATTGAATCAAGCTCAGATTTTCAGTGTCCAGAACACACTTAAAAGAAAGTCTCCGGAAACAAATCAGACTTTCTTATGGCATTGTAGACTGGGTCACATCAATGAGAGAAGGTTGACGAAGTTACATACAGAAGGATATTTGGATCCGTTCGAATATCAGTCATATGCAACTTGTCAATCCTGTCTCATAGGAAAGATGACAAAGACTCCGTTCACTGGACACGGAGAAAGAGCAAGCGAGCTCTTGGGACTCATACACAGTGACGTGTGTAGTCCAATGTCTACACATGCGCGATGTGGTTATTCATACTTCATTACTTTCACAGATGATTTCTCTAGGTTTGGACATGTCTTCCTGATGAAGCATAAATCCGAGGCCTTTGAGAAATTTCGGGAATACAAGAATGAAGTTGAAAAACAAATAAGCAAAAGTATCAAGACACTGAGATCTGATCGAGGTGGAGAATACTTGAGTGCCGAGTTTCTGGACTACTTAAATGAGAATGGAATTTTCTCGCAGCTTACTCCTCCATACACACCACAACACAACGGTGTATCGGAAAGACGGAATCGAACTCTATTGGATATAGTTCGTTCCATGATGAGTAAGGCTGAGCTACCGCGATCTTTCTGGGGTTATGCACTAGAAACAGCTGCATATCTCTTGAACCAAGTTCCTACTAAGACAGTGCCTACCACACCATATCAGATGTGGAGTGGGAAGAAACCCTGTCTTAAACACTTTAAGACATGGGGATGTCCAGCTTTTGTCAAAAAGCAGCATGCGGACAAGCTCGAGGCACGCTCAGTACAGTGTAAGTTTGTGGGATACCCAAAGAACTCCAAGGGGTATCTTTTCTATTACGCAGAGGAGCAAAAAGTCTTTGTTTCTCGTCATGCCCGCTTCTTGGAAACTGAGTTTTTAGAAAATCAGATAAGTGGGAGCGCAATAGAACTGGAAAAAATTCCAGAACCACAAGCTATTACTGAAACCTTAGTAGAACCAGAAGGTTCAGGGGAACCGGACATTCCTGCGCCACTCCGCAGGAGTAGTAGGCAGTCTCATCCGCCCGAGAGATACTACGGTTTTCTCATAGACGGGGATAGAGAGGATTGCGTCATTGATTATGATGAGCCTACTAGCTTCCAGCAAGCCATTCAGAGCGGTGACTCAGTAAAATGGCTGGATGCAATGCGGACCGAGATGGAGTCCATGTACACCAACAAAGTTTGGACTTTGGACTTTGCTCCAAAAGGGGTAAAACCCGTAGGCTGCAAATGGATCTTCAGAAAGAAGATTGGTGTAGATGGACAGGTTGAAACCTATAAATCCAGGCTTGTTGCAAAGGGTTTTCGTCAAAGACCTGGTTTGGACTATGACGAGACCTTTTCTCCAGTAGCTATGCTCAAATCCATTCGGATCCTTCTTGCCATTTCTGCCTTCCACGATTATGAGATCTGGCAGATGGACGTAAAGACGGCTTTCCTAAATGGAAATTTGGAAGAGTGCGTCTATATGGATCAGCCAGAGGGATTCATTCAAAGTGGGAGCAGCGGTAAAGTGTGCAAGTTGCTCAAGTCCATCTATGGACTGAAACAGGCATCGCGGAGTTGGAACATCTGCTTTGATGATACTGTCAAAGAATTCGACTTTGTCAAAAACCCAGATGAACCATGCATTTACAGTAAGATTGTAGGGAGAAATGTGGTATTCCTCGTCTTGTACGTCGATGACATTCTCCTAATAGGAAATGATATTCCTATGATACAGTCAGTCAAAGGATTCTTGTCACAGAGGTTCTCCATGAAGGACCTGGGCGATACCAACTACATTCTGGGGATCCAGATCTATCATGATAGATCTAAAAGGATGTTGGGACTTTCACAGTCCAGGTACATCGACACCATACTGAAACGATTCAGTATGGAAGATTCCAAGCGCGGTAATCTACCGGCTAGTCACGAAATCACCCTCTCCAAAGAGATGTCTCCCAAGACTGATTTGGAAAGGGCTCGCATGTCATCTATACCCTACGCATCTGCGGTAGGCTCTATAATGTATGTGATGTTATGTACTAGACCAGATGTAGCATACGCATTGAGCGTTGCAAGCCGGTATCAGTCGGACCCAGGGGAGAAACACTGGATAGCAGTAAAGAACATTCTCAAGTACCTGAGAAGGACTAAGGAGATGTTCTTGGTGTATGGCGGAAAAGACCTCCAGATCGAGGTCTTTGCTGACTCCAGCTTCCAGAGTGAAAAGGATGACTCCAAGTCCACGTCGAGTTATTTCTTTACCCTCAATGGAGGGGCGGTTTGCTGGAAGAGCTCCAAGCAAGAAACCGTTGCTGACTCAACTATAGAAGCGGAGTACATAGCTGCTTGCGATGCCGCAAAAGAAGCTGTCTGGATAAAGAAGTTCCTCATGGAGCTTCAGGTGGTTCCTACCATTGTTGATCCAATACCGTTATATTGTGACAACAACGGCACTATAGCTTTAGCGAAGGAACCCAGGTCCCATCAGAAGTCTAGGCACATTTTGAGGCGGTACCACCTGATCAGGGAGATCGTAGATCGCCGGGAGATCGAGGTGAAGAGAGTAAATTCAGAAGATAATATTGCAGATCCATTCACGAAGGCCTTACCCCAGACTCGGTTCGAGCGGCTGATCGAGATGATAGGTCTTTGATACGCCAGTATATGGCCTTAGTGCAAGTAGAAGATTGTTAGTGTATATGCCCTAGAGGCCATTACTGTATCATACTAGTTTGTATATTACTTAATGGAAGCTTGGGATATTCACCATTGTATAGACAATCTTGCTCAAAATAGTAGTATGCTACTTGATTTGTTTCTACTTCAATGTGTGTACATGTGTTTCTTTTAACATATCGCCTATACACATTAGTGGAGCCCTTAGGATCTTTAGTTGATTACAAGCGTTGTGATGGCAGTCACACTCGTGGGGGATGGGTAATCCACAAGCACATCCTTATACAGGTCCCTAGTCGTAGGACTATCGAGATAGGGCATCGATACTCCGGAGTAGACTAGCGTATGCGCTTCTCATCCCAGCAGGGGAGACGGTCTGTCCCACAGCCGTCAGTACGTCGTACTTGAGATGGTATGCGGGTGCTCGTTAGGTTACGAGTATACTGGACAGGACTCGTCGGGAACTGATTGGTTGGTACTATACCTATCGTCAGTTATCAGTTCCCAGGTGACATGAGTACAGCTTAGTCCGCTGACTTGACACTGTCACTTCGCCTCGAGTGTGTTCCCACTGTACTTTGACTACTATCCTGCCACGGCTCAAAGGAGTCGTGCAAACAGGTAGTAGTTGGGTGCAGTCCCGAAGCACTTGGAGGCAGTGACGGTTAGATAGGATTCGTCTCTCCCGGTATTGGGAGTTGATATCACGTTGTGTCAAGGAGAGCCATTACACACAGTCGTCCCTGGCCAGGGCAAGTGAGATACACTGGTAGGTTTCCAGTGTTATCTCAGGGTGTTCTGGGCTTCACTCCGACACGACTTGTACCGCTATTAGGGGACTGACGTTTACCGCCCCCCCCCTCCATGCGATATTCTCAGACGAACAGACCGGATTGTACGGAGACTGTCACATTCAGGCTCAGTAGGAGTTCGGATGAGTTCTCCTCGTCAATCTTCTTATCGGCATCTACCTGGGGGCCGTTACGCACAGCTAGTGCCGCTTGCGATCTGTAGTTAAACCCACTACCAGCATGGTGTCGAGTCTTTAGAGTCCCACACAGAGAGCTATTCCCCTTTAGGCAAAAAGAGTAGAGGTCGCATGGTTTTGCGACAGGGTTCGGTCACATCCGTGCACTTGTGCACGTTTGGTGTCCGGGCAGTTATTACTAGCGGGCTTTGGTTTAAGCCAGATCCTAGTATACGCTTTGGGATTGGTTTTATCTCGTTTGTATTCGTGTTCCCCGGAAAGCGGATGCGGGTGTGTATGCATGGTTGACAGAGGCAGAGGATTCTCATTAGGGTTGTTGACTGTTGACCTTTTCTAAACCCTAATGAGAATAAGAAATATGATTAATAATAATATTAATTAAGTATTAGTGTGCCATGGTTGGGTTGAAAGTTTGACTTTGTTGACTTGTTGACTTTGTTGACCGGTTGACTAGCTTGGACTTGTTGACCATCATCATTACAATGGCTATCATTTCATGACTAAGACTTTTGCTTGCTTCTTATTCTTTACAAAATGAGTGCATGAAATGATATTGCCATTGACATGAACCATCACATAATACTCAATTACTATTATTATTATGATTATTTTGTGTTATGAGAGGATGGTTGTAAAAAGTCTTCTTAATTCTATCATATTGATTCTCTCTCATCCTCAAGCTCTCCCTCTTCCTCTTGCTCTCTCTCTAGCTCATGGTTCTATTGTCTCATGAGTTGAGAAACAAGAACCATAGAGATAAAACCCAAAACACTTCTCTACTCATCCTAGTGTACAAGGTCTAGCAAGCCAAGTATTCTAGTTTCCTCTAGATTGAGGTTGGAGCCAAAGGTAGAAGCTTTCGGGTGGATCCATCTTCGGCGCAAGGCGACAACGAGGTGAGGTCGATCCGACCACCACAAGGAGTCGAAGAAAAGGAGTTCAAGTTTAGGTATAACCCCTAACATAATAGCTAAACTCTTAGTTAGGTTGTTAGATAGTTTGTTTAGCAAAGATCTGTTTTTAGAGTCCATGTTACCTCCACCGAAAAAATCATTTTTCATCATTTCCACAACCCTAAAGAACCGGGGACGGGTAACTTGGACTTACACAGCTCAGTGACCGGTACTGGGAAATCATCCTTCGGACAGGCTTTATTGAGATCCCGAAAGTCCACACATATGCGCACTGTCCCATTCTTCTTCATCAATGGGACGATGTTTGCGATCCAATCAGGATACTGAACCTTTTGGATGAAACCAGTGTCGATTAGCTTCTTGACCTCGGTGTTGATGCTCATTTCAAGTTCGAGCCGCATTCTTCTCGGTGCTTGTTTGATTGGCTTAACGTCCGGGGATATCGCTAATTTGTGGACAACAATCTCTAGATCTAATCCTGGCATTTCGGAATAGTTCCATGCGAAGAAATCTCTATACTGCATAAGCACGTCTTTTAGCGCAGCCACCCTTTCTTCAGATAGCAGCTCGCTGACGAAAGTCGGTCGCGGGTCATTTACCGTCCCCGAATCAATCTTCTTGAGGTTATCTGCAGTGGTATGTATTCCATCTTCCAGCTCTTTTGGCGCCGGTGGAAATTCTGAGATCACCTCATCATCATTGTTTTCGAAGCACCAGGGGAGGTCATCCATATTCTCGGGTTCTTCTTTTGATATCATTATCATATGAAAAGTACGAGCTCGCTTCCAAAACCGATGTGGATCTGGGTCTACCCTCGTGGATTTGGGTTCATGCTTCTGCGGTGGCGTTATCCTCCAACTGTCGGATAGAGCGAACTTGCCGAGCTGATATTAGTCTTCGACCCAGTTCTTGAAAGTGAAGCAGTCTTCGAGAGGGTGTCCCATTGCCCGGTGATAAGAGCAGTAGTCTGGATGAGAGACCTCGCCTGCTTTCTCGGGGTGTTTGGACTCCGGAAGTGTAAGCATTTGATATCTTATGGCAAGATCAAGTATCTTCTTTGTTTTTTCTTGAGGAAAAGAGTATGCTCGACTCATCTTCGTCATAAGGGACAAATCCGGACCGCTCGATTCCCGATCGCGTGACTTCTTAGTCGCGCTTTGTTGCTGTCGGACGCCTTTTCCGCTCTTTGACTTGTTTCTTCCCCTGCGTCGAGCCTTTTTTACAACAGGTTGATAGGGATGGGCATTTTCATCTTTCGCAGCCTATTGAAGAAGGCGCTGAGTCCTGGCTTTCTCATAGATGGCCATTTCGCGATTATGGTCGTCTCAAACTTTTTGACCAGCTTCCCTTATAAGATTGTCCATTTGTTCTTCGAACGACGAACTGGGCATTTTCACGTCGGGGGCTTTTTCTGGTTCAGGGTTAGCATTCTCCCATTGAGCATCTCCTTCTTCATCAAAGTCATGTACGACATAACAGTCGCGGAGTAGCTCCCGTTTCTTGTACCGAACGTATCCAAGCCCGATTGCTTCCATTCTCCCATTGAGCAACTTGCGCTGAGTTCCGAGAACGTTCCAGACCCTGTCATAGAACTTAGCTTTTCCAGATGTCGGTTTGAAGGGTATCCCTTGGCGCTTCAACAGCCTTTTCAAGCCTTCTGTATAATATCTAGGCAGACGGATGGGCTGAAGCCTGTCAAGTGTAGGATCCGCACCGTGCCAGATTTCTTTCTCCACTTTGGTTTCCCCGGAGCGGTAGAATAGGATCGCCTTTTCGCCTTCTCGCCTGGGAGGGACGTAGAACGTCTGCAGCTCTTCCACACTGTAGGTATCAAACGCGTCTAGTTCTTTATGATGTTTGGGAGGAACCATGGCAACTTGCAAACTTTGCTCTTCATCAGCGAATGTTTGTATTGAAGGCCGAGCGGAGAATACAGCATGGACTTCTCTTCCGAATCACTGCCAAAGATCAACATGGGAGCGGATGGTCCTGGCTTTTTGTACTGGGGTGGACCTGAATAAACTATCGCTTCCTCTTCTTCAGTATCACTCCCGAAGAGTGGTGGTGATAGCTTTGTTCTCCGGTTTGTGACATCTCTCCGTGTCCTCGAAATCTGGCAAAAAATATTTTGAATCTTAGTACTTGCGGACTTCATTCACGGAGAATGGATTCAGCTCTCCTGTCACGGTATACTCGAGACCATCCTTAAAGTACTTCATACAATGATGTTGTGTAGACGGTATGATGTTGTACTCGTATAACCAAGGCCGGCCGAGCAAAGCGTTATAGCATGTCTTTGCGTCAATGACGTGAAATTTAATATCCGTGACAAGTAGCCAAAATTGTAATGTCAATATCACGGACCCGAGAGTTCGTGATGACTGAGAGTCAAAACCGGAGATAGTGATTTTATCACGAGCGAGATGCTGGACGCTCATGCAGATTTCCTTCAACACTCGCACGTTGAGGAGATTGATGGAAGACCCATTGTTGACCAGGATTTTGCCTATCTTGATATCGTGGCAGTATCCTGAGACATAGAGGGGAAGGTTGTGTTCGCACGTCCCAAGGAGGAGATCTTCATCGCCGAAGGTAATATCGACTGTGTGTACTTCCTCCAGCTCGTCCTTCATCTTTTCTTCGGCGAGAAAAGCTTGGAATTGCTCTGGCTCTTATAGCGCCTTTATCAATGAATCTCTCGCTTCTTTGGATAGTAAAAGGGCGTCGAGGATACTGAGCTGCGAGGGTAACTTCCTTAAGTGCGCTAGAACGTTGTAGTCCACCTTACTCTTCTGTAGCGGGTCCTTGGCAGTCAGCTCTTTCATGACTTGGTCATCCAGGGAGATATCCTCAAGGATCTTTTCTTTTCCCTTATCTTTTCTACTCATGGGTCCGAGATTCTTTTCTGGAAGCGTGCGATTACGCAGCTGAATGTTTTCACAGGCCTTCGGTTCTTCCTCCTTCCCCAAGGTAGATTCTTTAAAGAGAGGGCTAAGAGCCATCACTTCGTCAGAGTCACTTCCGAAAGTGAGAACCTGTGATCCCCCGGCGTTGACCATGCAACAGTTACCGGTAGTTCTTTTATACTCCTCGGTCGTACTTCTTTTCTCCCGACGAGTTTTGCGTTTCATCCGCTTAAAATGTTGCCGGTGAGCAACATATCCCTGCCACCATCTTTTAAAAGCATCGCACTCTTCGGTAGGGTGCGAAATCTTTCGATGATATAAGCAGTAGCTAGGATGTGTTTCTGTTTTACCAGGAGTGTTTCCTTCAGAGGGTGGTAGCTTCATTCCCATTGATATGGCTTTAGCAAACCTTTTCCTCGTCTTGAACTTGTTTTTATCCGTGGCGGATATACTTTGATCTAGCAGGGGCGTTGCAACCCTTTCATCCAATCGCCGACGCTTGGCTTTTTCAAATATGGCCATTTCACGCTCCCGATCGGCTTTACTTTTCAAATGAATTTCATTCAGGAAGGCGTCGATCATTTCGTCTGACGGCCATAGAAGTTTCGGCTCGGGACCTGCCTCTAGTCTCTCTGTGCAGGGAGCTTCTTCATTGTCTATCGATGAATGAGAGATCACATGGCAGCTTGCTACGTAATCCTCAGATCCATCCGACGAGCCTTCTCCATCATCTTCTTCCTCAAGGACGTGGCTGAGGAACTCTTGGAGCATGATGGGAGTCCGCGCCTTCTGATTATACTCCTCCAGCGCATCGATCTGTTTCTGCAGGTCCGTGCGCTTATCGCCAGGCTTCACGGGCTTTTTGGACCTCTTCTTCTTCTTCTTTGAAGATTTTGACGGCTGGGTGTGAGTGCTTGGGCCATCACCACCAATCTTTGGAGTTGGGCGCGGCTTCAGCATCCCTTCGATGATCTGGGGTTCCAGCGGGTTCCTCCACCTGATCGCCGGGCATGTCTGGAGATCATTCAGCATCCTTTTGGTTTTGGCTGAAAGAACGACCCCCCACGGAGCTTCTTCAACAAAAGAACATGTTGCCCCCGGTGTGTCCGTCTTCTTAGGAGTGTGCGGTCGTGGTGGGTTTACTTTCCACTTCTCAGACAACGCGAACTTGCCGTGTAGGTACTGATCCTCGATACATCCCATAAAGATGAAGCAATCCTCGATCGGATGGCTCACCGTTTGGTGGTAAGGGCAGTAATTGGGATTATTCACTTCGCTGGGTTGCGGTGGTCACCTTGGATTCGGCAAATTGATAAGCCTGTTGCGCACCGCCAGCTCGAACAACCTCTTCGTTTTGTCCCGTGGGAATGAGTAAGGACGCTTCATTTTCTCATTGTAATAGCGCCGTCTCTCTTCCAGTTGATCTTCTAGCTTTGGGGCACTGGACTGCGGTTGGGTGTTCGCAACAAAGGTTGCCTTCCCTTTACCCTTGTCGTTCCGCGGTTCCGGCTTCGGGGGAGACGGTCTGTGACCCATTTGATCCATCTGGGCTAGCTTATCGATTAAAGCTGGGAACGTGGTCGGTTTAAAGAACATGAACTGTGAAATAGTTGCATGAGGGTCTAGGGTGCCTACGAACATGCCCACCGCTGGTGCTTCTTCGATGCGATGTTCTCACTTCGACCACAGGTTCCTCCATCGGATTGCGTATTGGACCCAAGTTTCGCCCGGCTTCACCCTTGCATTGATCAATGCCATTATTGGGGTGCATTTGCTGGCGCTCGCGAATCGCTGGGTGAATAGCAACTCCATCTCTGCGAAAGTTTTGACGGAGTCGTTTGGAAGCTCGGAGTACCACTCAAACGCCGTCTCCGATAAGCTGCCGACGAATTGGCGAAGCAAGAGCTTATCATCGCCGCTGGTGTTGCCACAAAGAACCCTGAACTGGGCGACATGTTGATGGGGATTGCCTGTCCCCTTGTAGACATGGAATTTAGGGATCGTGTAGCCCGGCGGGTATTTTATCTGATCATACCAGCCCGGATATGGTCGCCCCGTTTTAACGACTTGGCCGGCCGCTTCATTTGCATGGTGAACTCGTATTTGTTGAGCAATATAATCATCCAGGGCAGCCTTAGAGATTGTTTCTTCTTTGGCTGTTGAAAGAGCCGGAGGTGGATTTGACATTTCTCCTCTGTCGTCTTCGAGGATAATCGGAGGATCTTCAGCTGGGGGATCCGGCTGGATCATCATGCCCACCATGTCTTGGAATAGAAGAGTCATTTGCTTTATATTGGCCGCTTGTTCCGCGGCCTCCTTGTCCTTCTTTTCGAGCATTCTACAAAGAAATTCAGCATCAGTCTCGTGTTCGTGACGTTGTTCCGATGACACCTCCGGGCTTTCTTTTGGCCCGGTGAGTGCGGCCATTGCAGTCAGCATCTCCTGGAGCTTCTGCTACTGCTGTTCCTGGGCTCTTGTGGTGGATCGGGTGAGTGGTCGGTGTCCCGTAGAAGCACGACTATCCTCCTTCCCGGATGCCATGTAAACAGAATGTACCACCATGCCCCCAGACTTAGGGCGTTTGGGCTCAGTGCCTTTGACATTTGTCGCAGGCATGGGGATCTTCTCCGGCCTTCTATTCTTATGAGCAGTCGAAGTTGAGGGGGCCGTCGCAGTGGGCACCCAGGTAGTCGTCATCTTTTGTGGCTTAACAGGACGGTTTTCTTCCTGTCGGACCTTCAGCTTCTTCTGCTGGCGGGAGAAATTTGGATCAATCACCGAGTCTTGGACTTGACGCCAGACTTTGTAGATCTTGGAGGACAGCCGCTGAGGGGACTGTTCTGGCTTTGTTTCCGCAACATTCTCCACCGGAGGAGGAGATCTTTTCAGTACGGCGGTAGGAGAATTCCTACGCACCTTATTCAGCAGCTCAAAGCTGTTCCCTGTTGGAACAGCAGCATTAATTTCCGTCGTCGGGGCTGGTGGAGTTAGCCCAGAGGGGGAGTTGCCCCCGGCCTTCCTTACCCGGCGCCAGAGGCGACGTCGAGCATGCCGAGCTGATGGAGTTGGCTCGGTGACGGGGATGGCCTTGTCTTGCTCCCTGTTCAGGGGAGGGGCCGTTGCCGGTGTCAGCCTGTTAAAGACTAATGTCCTTTGAATAGCAGGAGCGGGAGTTGGGACGGTCAGTCTTGTAAAGACCGACCCCTTGGCAAGAGAAGCCGCCTTGACGACTTCAGGAGCGGGGTTGGTTACTCTCTTCAGAATAACCTTCTCTAGAATTGCAAGCTTCATTGTGGGCCCACAGGAATTTTGGCCCGATCTGGAGAAGACCGAAGCGCCGGTGCTGGACGATCCGTTGAGAGGGGCCGCAACAGCTGTAAGCCGATCAAAGACCGACTTCTTGGGAGTTTCTGGTACTGGCACAGGAGTGGTGAAGTTTGCTGGCGGGAGCATGGTCCCGAAAAACAACCCTGTGGTGGCTTGAGTAACATGTTCCACGGGCATCGTGAACAGGGAAGCCGCTTGGGGCCTATAGGTTATGCCCCCAGTTGAGGCAGGACGTGGATTGCAGTTGCATGTGGAACACTTTGAGCAGGTGAACGCCATTGATTCTTTGCTTTCTACACCCAGCAAAACGCCAAATCTTAGTACCTCGAAACCCAAGGGCAACCATAGCAAACCGCGATTCTCTCGCGAAACACGACACACGAAGTGTGGAGTGGAAAGAGGAAAAGGTCCCACCGGGCATGCCAGAATCTGTTCACCACCGGAAGCCGGGAAGACTAGACGTCTTGCCTGAATCTGGGGGCAGATGCTAATTGGTGCTATCCGTCCACCTTTACGAAGATGCCAAGTTGATTTATAGCACCGTGTATCGAAGGTTTAAACGAATGCGGCCGATGTAGCAGACTTCGTCAGATCCCCCCTCGTTTGAGGGGTTTTTAATTGTGCGGACGCTCTTCCCTGCAGGCATAAGCCCCTGCAGTTAATTACGCTACCGCGTCGCGGTAACAATTTCTCCTTCTCCATATGGTCATTTCGTGTCGTGGGTGTTTGTTTTGTGTTTGGTTGCCCGTGGATTGTATACGGAGACTAAGTTATGTTGTCGCCCATAGGGCGTGGACTAATCCAAATCTGTATCTTTCTTAGATTTGGGTTTGGGGGGTTGTGGTTAAGGATACGTTAGCCTTATTTGGGTCTAAGATCAACTTAAACGTTTGTTAAGGACACGTTAGTCTAATTTTAGACTAAGATCGACTTAACGGGATCGTTTAGATCCGACAAGAGAGCAATTGGGCTCTATTGTTTAGTTTAGTGACATTGCGGTCGATAAGTAGTTTAAGGACATTGCGGTCCAATGTTAGTTTTAAGACTTTGAGGTCAAGGTTAAGGACATCATAGTCCGTGAGTTTAAGGACCTCACAGTCTGGTGTTAGTTTTAAGACGTCACGGTCGAGGTTAAGGACATCATAGTCTGTGGATTTAAGGACTCTACAGTCCGACATTAGTTTTAAGACATCACGATCGAGGTTAAGGACATCATAGTCCGTGGATTTAAGGACTCCACAGTCCGGTGGTAGTTTTAAGACATCACGGTCGAGATTAAGGACATCATAGTCCGTGGATTTAAGGACTCCACAGTCCGATATTAGTTTTAAGATATCACGGTCAAGGTTAAGGAAATCATAGTCCATGAGTTTAAGGACCCCACAGTCCGTAGTAATGTGTGGTTGTCAGGACCCGTTACCTCTCTGACGATGTTGAGGCATTACAACGACGGATATCAGAGGAGTAAAGAGATATACCCACGAACCGGGTGTAAATTGATTAGAAGAGCGGACGTGCTCAGTTCAATTTAAATTGAGGACTTATGGCCAGAATTGGGCTAAGTCCAGTTAAAGAACATTTTATTTTTGTTCTGCCTGTTAGGCCTTTGTTTGGGCTCTGCCCTTTTAATTGGGCTCTGATATTTCGTCTGGAATTAAATGCATAGCATTTATCAGAACAAGGTATGTTCCGACAGTGCGCCACGTGGCGCATCAGGCGCTTTGCGCCAATTAAAGAGCGCATTGTGCTAGCGCACATAAGGGTGACACGTGTCGCTCAGCGCTAAGCGCTGGTTTGTTAGCGCACTGCGCTTTATAAGTGCGTTGCGCCAGTTTATGAGTGCGCCAATGAGTGACACGTGTTGCGCTCTGGCGCTGTGCGCCAGTTCAAGAGCGCAATGCGCTATATTTTGAAGCGCAAACTGTTCTGTGGTTGACACGTGGCGCGTTTTGGCGCTGTGCGCCAGTCCAATAAGCGCAAAGGCGCAATTCAAGAGTGCAAGGCACTTTTCAGTAGCGCAAAGCGCATCAGATCAAATTTAAGATCAAAGAACAAGTTTTTTGTTCTTCAAAAGAGGCCTTGCCTCAAGATCCAAGAATCAAAGTTCTTGTTCTTATCAAAAGGCTCTGCCTTTGTAGATCAGAAGATTTATGAAGTAAAAGTACTTCTTTTAGTCTTTTTATAATTAGATCTCTTTTTTATCTTCTTTTTTATTGAAGACCTTGATCTTGTTCTTAGATCTTTGATCTTTTTAGCAGGGGGCTCTTCTTCTTTAATGAGATGATTTCATCTCTATTTATTCAAGAAGATAGTGCTTTACCTTTAAAGATGAAGAAATTATCTTCTTTCTTCAAAGGCTTGCCTTTCTTTCTCTTTGAGTTCTTTTCTCAAAGTTTGCAGAGGGTTTTTTTTAGACTTGAAGTCTTGGGGTCTTTATATAGGGCCAATTGATTTGTTAAATTAGTTAAAGAGATCTTTCTCTGATTGATCTGGGGATATTTCCCCACCGTTGGATCTTTGATCCTAGGGCTTCTGTTTTACAGAAGGCAATCTTCTTGTTATCAACAAGATTGGAAAGATCTTTCCAGAACATAATTTTAATTCTGATTATTTAATAATTTATTATTATTATTAGATCTTTTGATCTAACGGTGGGGAATTCCATTAATTCCAGCGCTGGCGCACTTGGCGCGAGCGCACCTACATTTGACACGTGGCGCGCAGCTCAGAACGCAGCGCAACTGCGCTAGTGCACCTGTGTTGACACGTGGCGCGCAGCGCAACTGCGCTAGCACACCTTTATTTGACACGTGGTGCGCAGCGTAGAGCGCAGCGCAACTGCGCTAGCGCACCTATGTTTGACACGTGGCGCGCAGCGCAGAGCGCTGGATCTGAAGCATTGCTTCAACTTTAAAATTTGAATTTTGAAACAGAGCTTTGCTCTGATTGGGGGTGCGCTGCCTAGGACGCAGCGCTCCTGGCGCTGGCGTGTCTGCTTTCGACACGTGGCGCGCAGCGCAAGGGATCTGAAGCGTTGCTTCAATTTTTGAATTTTGAAATTCAAAACAGAGCTTTGCTCTGATTGGGGGAAACATCGGCGATGGCCTGGCCTTTCACTGCCTTGAAAAGACGATAAGTTATCGAGAACTCCATCAAGAGGAGGGCCCATTTAGTGAGCCGTCCCATTATTATGGCTCTTGACATCAAATACTTAAGAGGATCCACTTTTGATATGAGATGGACCTCATGTGCCAAAGCATAATGTCTTAGCTTCATTATCGCGAAAATTAACGCCAGGCAGTGTTTTTCAATGGGGGAGTAGTTGTTTTCTGTCCCCAGTAGAACTCGACTCAAATAGTAGAGGGCTCTCTCCCTCCCTTGGTCATTTTCTTGTGCCCATAGAACGCCTGAGGAACCTTCAAGGGCTGTTGTGTACAGGATGAGAGGTTTTCCCTTGACCGGAGTGGTCAGTACCGGCTGATTCTGCAAGTATTGCTTGATTTCGTCCAGTGCGCTTTGGCATTTGCGATCCCAGACGAACGGAGTCCCCTTCTTCATTAGATGACTTTAGGGGCGGCACTTGCCAGAGAGATTGGCTATGAACCGTCGGATATATACGAGCTTTCCTTGGAGAGACCGCAATTGTTTGAGAGTTCTTGGCGGAGGCATTTCCATGATCGCCTTGATCTTTGATGGGTCTATTTCGATGCCCCGGTGTCGTATGATGAATCCTAGGAATTTACCTGTGGAGACTCCTAACACACATTTGAGAGGGTTCATCTTCAAGTTGTATTTCCGAAGGCGTTGAAATACGATCCTCAGATGCTCCCAATGTTCCTCGTACGATTTGCATTTAACCACGAGGTCGTCGATATAGCATTAGACGATTTCGTGTATAAGGTCATCAAAGATCTTCGTCATGGCCCTCTGATAGGTGGCACCGGCGTTCTTCAGACCGAAAGGCATCACTTTGTAGCAGAATATGCCCAGAGGAGTCCTGAAAGCAGTATGCTTCTGGTCCTCGGGATGCATCTTTATTTGATTGTACCCTGATGAGCCGTCCATGAAGGAGAAGACTTCGTGAGTGGACGTGTTATCTATCATCAGCTTGGCAACCGGTACGGAAAAATCATCCTTCGGGCAAGCTTTGTTGAGGTCCCGAAAGTCTACGCAGATGCGCACTGTCCCATTTTTCTTCATCATTGGGACGATGTTGGCAATCCAGTCAGGGTACTGAACCTCTTGGATGAAGCCGGAGTCGATTAGCTTCTTGACCTCGGCGTTGATGCTCATTTCAAGTCCAAGCGGCATTCTTTTCGACGCTTGTTTGACTGGCTTGATATCCGGAGAAATTGCCAATTTGTGGACGGCTATTCTGGATCTAATCCTGGAATCTCGGAATAGTTCCATGCGAAGTAATCTTTATACTTCATGAGCACGTCCTTGAGTGTAGCCACCTTTTCTTCAGACAACAGCTCACTGACGAACGTCGGCCGTGGGTCGTTTGCCGTCCCCAAGTCGATTTTTCTGAGGTTATCTGCAGTAGTATGTATCCCATCTTCCGGCCCTTTTGGCGCCGGTGGGAATTCTGAGATCAACTCATCTCCATCCTTATTTTCGAAGCACCAGGAGAGGTCATCCATGTCCTCGGGCACTCCTTCTTCTGATAGCGTTATCACATGGCAGGTACGAGATCGTCTCCAAGTCTGATGTTGATCCGGTTCTACTCTTGCCATATACGTGGCTTTCAGTACATGCTTTTGCGGTGGGGCCACCTTCCAATCGTCGGATAGAGCGAACCTACCGAGTTGATATTGGTCTTCGACCCAGTTCTTGAAAGTGAAGCAATCTTCGAGAGGGTGTCCTATCGCTCGGTGATAGGAGCAATAATCCGGGTGAGAGACCCCGTCTGCTTGTTCGGGGTGTTTGGACTCCGGGAGCGTAATCATTTGATGTTTAATGACAAGATAGAATATCTTCCTTGTCTTGTCTTGGGGAAAAGAATATGCTCGACCCATCTTCTTTCTAAGAGACGGATCCCGGCTGTCCAATTCTCAATCGCGTGGCTTCTTGGACCCGCTTTGCTGTTGTCGAACGTTTTTTCCGTTCTTCAGTTTTTTTTTCCTCCGCATCGAGACTTCCGTATGACGGGCAGGCGACGAAGGGCATCGTCATTCTCCGTAGCCTGCTGAAGGAGGCGCTGCGTCCTGGCTTTCTAGTAAATGGCCATTTCGCGGCTGTGGTCATCCCGGACCCTTTGACCCACTTTCCTTATTAGGTTGTTCATCTGTTCTTCAAACGAAGGACTTGGCATTCTTACGGCCGGATCTCGTTTTGGTTCAATTGCAGTGTCTTCTAACAGAGCGTCCCCTTCTTCATCGAAGTCATGTATAACGTAACAGCCATAGAATCGTTCCCGTTTCTTGGATTGAACATATCTAAGCCCGATCGTTTCCATTCTCCCGTTGGGCAATTTTCGCTGATTTCCAGGGACATTCCAGATCCTGTTGTAGAACTGAGCTTGTCGAGCAATCTATTTGAAGGGTACGCCTTGGCACCTCAACAGCCTTTTTAATCCTTCTGTGTAGTATCTGGGCAGACGGATGGGCTGGAGCCTGTCAAGTGCAGAATCGGCACCATGCCAGATTTCTTTCTCCACTTTGGTGTCCGTGGATCGATAAAAGAGGATCGCCTTTTCATCTTTTCGCTTGGGAGGAACATAGAGCGTCTGCAGTTCTTGCACATTATAGGTATCAAGTGCGTCGAGCACTTTGTAGTGCTGTCGCTGAACCATAGCGATTTGCAAACTCCGTTCGGCGCCTAGCACGGCTTGTATGGATGGTCAAACAGAAAATACTGCATTGACCTCATCTTCAGAGTCGTTGTCGAAGATCAACATAGGGGTAGACGGTCCGGACTTGTTGTATTGGAGCGGCCCCGAATAAACTATTTCTTCTTCCTCCTCGGTATCACTCCCGAAGACTGGAATAGTGGTGATAGATTTTTGCTTGTCCTCCGGTTTATGACATCTTTCCGTGTCTTCGAAGTCTGGTAAGAAGTACTTGGCGTCTTCATATTTGCGGACTTCATTTACGGAGAATGGTTCAGTTCCCCTATCACGGTATACTCGAGACCGTTCTTGAAATATTTCATACACTGATGTTGTGTAGAAGGGATGATGTTGTACTCGTGAAACCAAGGCCTGCCAAGCAAAGCATTGTAGCAAGTCTTGGCGTCAATGATGTGAAACTTGATGTCAGTGACGAGCAGCCCAACGTCAGTATCACAGACCCGAGCTTCCGTGATGACTGGGAATCAAACCCGGAGATGGTGATTTTATCCCGAGCGGGGTGCTGAACGCTCAGGCAAATATCCTTCAACACTCTTACATTGAGAAGGTTGACGGAGGACCCGTTGTCAACTAGGATCGTCCCTATCTTGATGTCATGGTAGTATCCGGTGACATACAAGGGACGGTTGTGCTCGCACGTTCCGAGAAAGAGATCTTCATCGCCGAAAGTGATATCAGCCGTGTGCACTTCTTCCAGCTCGTCCTTCATCTTTTCTTCGGCAAGGAAAGCTTGGAACTGCTCGGGCTCTTGTAGTGCCTTGATCAAAGAATCTCTTACCTCTTTAGATAGCAGAAGGGCATCGAGAATGCTTAGCTGCGAGGGTATCTTCCTCAGGTGTGCCAGAACGTTGTAATCCACCTTGTTTTTCTTTGGCGGGTCCTTGGCTGCCAGCTCTTCGACGACTCGATCATTGAGGGCGATATCTTCAGGGACTTTTTCTTTCCCCTTATCTTTTTTGTTCGATCCCTTGTTTGTGGGTCCGAGATTCTTTCCGGCTAACGTGCGATTGTGCAGCTGAATGTTCTCGCAAGTCTTCGTCTCTTCTGTTTCGGAGATGGATTCCTTGAAGAGAGGGTCGAGGGCTATTTCTTCATCAGAATCTCTCCCGAAGGTGAGAACTTGCGATCCCCCGGAATTAACCATGTGACAGTTACCGGCGGTTCTTTTGTGCTCATCGGTCGCGCTTCTTTGTTCCCGACGAGTTTTGCGCTTCATCCGCTTGAAATGCTATCAATGAGCAACGTATCCCTGCCACCAATTTTTAAAGGCCATGCATTCCTCGGTAGGGTGCACGATCCTCCGATGGTATAAGCAGTAGTTTGGATGTGCATCTAGTTCGTCGGGGAACGTATTTTCTGAAGTTTCTTCTTTGAAAGGTGGCCACTTCATTCCCATCGACAGGGCTTTAGCGAATTGCTTTCTCGTCTTCAACCTGCTTTTGCTGGCGGCAAAAGTGCTTCTATCCGGTTGGGGTACTCTATGGCTTCTCAATACCGGAGTTTTTTCAACGTGACGCCGACTCTTGGCCCTTTCATATAAGGTCGTTTCACGCTCTCGATCAGATTTGCTTTTTTGAAGAGCTTCGCTCAGCAGTCTGTCAATCAATTCGTCCGATGGATCCAGGGATTTTGATTCCGGTTCTAGATCTGCCCCCGGTTTCTCTGCATCAGGAGCTTCTTTGCCTTTTATTGATGAGTGAGAGATCATGTGGCAGCTTGCCACGTAATCCTCGAGCTCTTCTGAAGAATCGTCTCCTTCATCAGCGTCATCGGCTTCATTTTCAAAAACATGCTTAAAGAGTTCATCCAGCGTGATTGGGGTTCGTGCCTTCTGGTTATATTCTTCCAGCACATCGATGTATTTCTGCAGACCTGTACGGCTGTCTTCGGGTCGGACGGGCTTCTTGGCCTTCTTCTTTTTCTTTAAAGACTTTGGAGGCTTGGCCTGAATGTTTTGTCAACCTTCACCAACTTTCAGCGTTGGGCGCGGCTTTAGCATCCCCTCAATAATCTCGGGCTCCAACGGGCTCTTCCACCTAATCGCCGGACATGCTTGGAGATTTCTCAGCATTCTTTTCATTTTGGCTGAAAGAACCACTTCCCATGGAGCTTCTTGTATAAAAGAGCACGATGCCCCCAGCGTGTCCACCTTTTTATGAGCGTGTGGTTGGGGCGGGCTCACCTTCCAATTCTCAGACAGCGTGAATTTTCCCTGTTGGTATTGGTCCTCAATCCAGCCTTTGAAGACGAAGCAATCTTCGATTGGATGGCTTACTACTCGGTGGTAAGGGCAGTAATTAGGATTTTTGGCGTCGCCTGGTTGCAGCAGATGTCTTGGATCTGGCAGATTGATGAGCCTGTTGTGCACTGCCAGCTCGAACAGTCTCCTCGTTTTATCCCGGGAAAACGAGTAAGGGCGTTTTAGCTTCTCGTTGAAGAATCGTTGTCTATCGCTTTGGCGATCAGCTGGCTTTGGACCACTAGGCTGTTGCTGAGCATTGGCGACGAAAGTCGCTTTCCCTTTTCCCCTTTCGATTTGAGAATCCTCTTTTGAAGAGGACGGCCTATGGCTCATCTGATCCATCTGAGCCAGCTTGTCAATCAAGGCCTGGAAGGTAGTTGGCTTGAAAAACATCATGAATTGAGATATGGTCGCCTGCAGATCGAGGGTACCCACGAACATGCCTACTGCAGGGGGCTCTTCTATGCGATGTTAGCACTTCGACCATAGGTTCCGCCACCGTATCGCGTACTGAACCCATGTTTTGCCTGGCTTCACCATGATGTTAATTATTGCGGTGATCGGGGTGCGCTCACTAGCGCTTGCGAATCTTTGTGTAAACAATAGCTCCATTTCTGCAAATGTCTTGACAGAGTCATTCGGAAGCTCGGAATACCACTCGAATGTTGTCTCCGACAAGCTGCCAACGAATTGGCGAAGCAATAACTTATCGTCACCTCCGGTGTTTCCGTACAGAGCCCTGAATTGAGCAACGTGCTGGTGGGGATTCCCCGTCCCCTTATATACATGGAATTTAGGGATCATATACCCCGGCGGCTACTTTATTTGATCGTACCAACCCGGATAGGGTCGTCCAGTTTTGACGATTTGGCCAGCCGCTTCGCTCGCCTGATGAGCTTGTATCTGTTGAGCTATATAGTCTTCAAGGGCAGCTTTCGAGATCGTCTCCTCTTTGGCTGCTGAAAAAGCAGGAAGAGAGTTTGATTTTTCCCCTCTGTCGTCTTCAAGGATAATCGGAGGGTCTTCAGCTGGAGGATCCGGCTGTATCATCATCCCATCCATATCTTAGAATAAAAGTGCCATTCATTTTATGTTGGCCGCTTGTTCCGCGGCCTCTCTGTCTTTCTTCTCGAGCATTCTGCGGAGGAACTCAGCATCGGTTTCTTGTTCTTGACGCTGCTCCGACGACGTCTCCGGGCTTTCTTTTGGCCCAGTGAGTACGGCCATCTGTGTTAGCATCTCCTGGAGCTTTTATTGTTGTTGCTCCTGAGCCTTTGTTATTGATCGGGGGAGTGGTCGATGACCCGTAGAAGCACGACTTTCCTCTTTCCGGAAGCCATATAAACAGTATGCACTACCATGCCCCCAGACTTGGGACGTTTTGGTTCAGTGCCCTTGAGATTTGTCGCAGACACGGGGATATTCTTCGGCCTTCTCCTTTTGTGAGCGATCGAAGTTGAGAGGGCCGTTGCAGTGGGCACCGAAGTAGACGACACCTTCTATGGCTTGACAGGTTGGTTCTTCTCTTGCCGAACCTTCATTTTATTTAGTTGGCGGGAGTAGTCTTAATTAACCACAGAATCTTGGACCCTTCACCAGACCCTGTGAATTTTGGAGGACAGCCATTGAGGGGGCTGCTCCAGCTTTGCCTTTGTAGCGCTCTCCATGGGTGGAGGAGAATTTTTCAGCACGGCAGTTGGCGAATTCCTGCGCACCCTGTTAAGTGGTTCAAAGTTGTTCCCAGTTGGAACAGCAGCATCAATTTCCACCGTTAGAGCTGGTAGGGTAATTCCAGAAGGGGAACTGCTCCCAGCTTTCCTCACTCGGCGCCAGTGGCGATGTCGAGCATGTAGAGCAGCCGAGACCACCTCTGCTGTTGGGTAGCTGCATCGTGCTTCATGCTTTGATGAGAAACGGCTGTTGGTGTCAGCCTGTCAAATACTGATATCCGTTGAGAATGGATGGTCAACCTGTCGAAGGCAGACTTTCGAGCAGGCGTAGCAGCCTTGGTGACTTCGCCTGGAGCGGGAGTTGGAACGGCCAGTCTTGTGAAGACCGACCCCTTAGTAGGAGAAGCCTCTACGACGATGTCCTCTACCTGAGTCGGAATGGCTATCCGCTTTGGGATAACCCCTTCGGGTATTGCAGGCTTTTTCATGGGCCCACCTGAGCTTTGGACCAATCTGTTGAAAACCGAGGCGTTGGATTTAGGCGACCCATTGAGAGGGGTCGCGGTAGTTGCAAACCGATCAAAGACCGACTTCTTCGAAGCTTCTTGCGAAGGCAGTGGGGCGTTGAAGCTCATTGGTGGAAGCATGGTCCCAAAGAATAGCCCAGTGGTGGCTTGCGTCACCTGTTCCACTGGCATCGTGAAAATGGTGGCCGCATGAGGCCCATAGGGCACTCCTCCAGCAAGGAAGGAGTGGGGGTTATTTTCGTTGTTGCAGTTGGTGCAGTTGAAAGACATTGATCTTCTGTTTTCTACACGGAGCAAGACACCAAATCTTAGTACCTCGAATCCAGGGGTAACCATAGCAAACCGCGATTCGTTTGCGAAACACGACACACGAAGTGTGGAGTGGAAAGAGGAAAAGGTCCCACCAGGCGTGCCAAAATCTGTTCGCCGTAAAAAACAGAGACGAAACCGCGTAGGTCGTCTTGCCTGAATTTGGGGGCAGATGCTATTTGGTTTTATCCGTCCACCTCTCCGAAAATGCCAGGTTGATTTATGACACCGTGTATCGGAGGTTTAGATGGATGCGGCCGATGTAGCAGACTTCATCAGATTCCCCCTCATTGTGAGGGGTTTTTGATTATGGGGACACTCTTCCCTACAGGCGCAAGCCCCTGCAGTTAATTACGCTACCGCATAGCGGTAACCATTTTCTCCTTCTACAGATGGTCACTTCGTTTCGTGTGTGTTTGTTTTGTTTTTGGTTCCCGTAGAATGTATACGAAGACTAATTTATGTTGTCGCCCATAGGGCGTAGATTAGTCCAAATCCGTATTTTCTTAGATTTGGGTTTGGATTGGGTTTAAGGATCGTTAATCTCATTTGAGATTAAGATCAACTTAAACGTTTGTTATGGATACGTTAGTCTAATTTTTAGACTAAGATCTACTTAACAGGGTTTTGGGATCATTTAGATCCAACAAAAGAGCATGTGGGCTCTGTTGTGTTTATTTAGGGACATTGCGGTCCATAAGTTTAAGGACATCATAGTCCATAGTTTAAAGACGTCATAGTCTATAGGGGTTTAGTTTAAGGACGTTGCGGCCTATTGGGTTTAAGGACATCATAGTCCATGAGTTTAAGGACATCATAGTCCATGAGTTTAAGGACCTCATAGTTTATAGAGTTTAGTTTAGGGACGTTGCGGTCCGTAGTTAGTTTAAGGACATTATGGTCCATTGTTAGTTTTAGGACATTGAGGTCCATAGTTTCTCTGGTTTTCGGGACCCGCCACCTCTCTGAAGACGTTGAAGAATTACAACGACATATATCAGAGGTATGAAGAGATGTACTCTTGAACCAATGTTGGTTGGGAGATCTGTAGTCAAGTTTGGGGCGGGTTTGTGGCCAACTTGAGCTCGGCCTACTCAGTTAAAATGTTAAACATTCGTTTGGGCTTAGCCCTTTTTATTTAACAATGTTGAGCATTGGTTTGGGTTCTGACAACTTTTTTGTCTTTTACTGAGTGTTGAGCACTCATTATGGCTTTGGGCTTTATTTAAAGAACAGTTTATGTTCCCTCGGCGCATATGTGAGGAGCACGTGGCGCGCTTGGCGCTGAACGCCAGACTTAGAGCGCTAAGGCGCTTCCTGTGAGATAGCGCACACGTGAGGAGCACGTGGTGCGCTTGGCGCTGAGCGCCAGTCAATAAGTGCAGAGTGCTTCTTTATAAAATAGCGCCCACATGAGGAGCACGTGGTGCGCTTGGCGCTGAGCACCAACCTTGGAGCGCTGGACGCTTCTTTAAATTAGAGCGCTAGGAGCGTTGCGGCGCTGTGTGCCAGTCTAGGAGCGCTAAGGTGCTTCTTTAAATTGGAGCGCTAAGGCTCTGCGGCGCTGTGCGCCAGATATGGAGCGCTGAGGCGCTTCTTTAAATTGGAGCGCTAAGGCTCTGCGGCACTGTGCGCCAGTCTTAGAGCGCTAAGGCGTTTCTTTTTAATTGGAGCTCTAAGGCTGTTTTTAGGCAGCTTTTATCAGTTCTGTTCTCTGAGATTTAAATTCTCGTTTATAAGAGACTTTGTCTCGTGGATTTAAAAACAAGGTTCTTATTTTAATAGGAGACGTTACAATCTCTTATGTTTTTGTGAAAAACTTTGTCTTTATAGATCTGTGATCTGAAGAGAATTAAATTCTTCTCTCTCCCTTCTTATGATGAGATACTATGATCTCTTTTTGCGAAAGATATCTGTCTTATAGATCTATGATCTATAAATAAAACTAAGTTCTTCTTCTCTTTATGAGATACTTTTATCTCTCTGTTTTATTTACCTTGAAGAAATTCTTCTTTGCTTGCTCTTCTCTTTGAAAAATTCTCAAAGTTTGTGGGGGTTTCTCTGTGCAAGACTTGAAGTCTTGGGGTCTTTATATAATGGAGGATGATCAGTTAAGGCAATCTTTTTCTGATTGATTTGGGGATATTTCCCCACCATTGGATCTTTGATCCTAGGGCTTCTGTTTTACAGAAGACATCTTTCTTGTTATTAACAAGACTGGGAAATTATTTTCTCATACAGAGATTACTCTGTATCTCGGTGATTTTTAATCACCATTGGATCTTTGATCCAACGGTGCTCTGATTTACAGAGCACAATCTTTCTTGTTTGAAAAGATTTGAGGAGTGTTTCCTCAACAGAATTAAATTCTATAATTTGATGATTTATCATCTTCATTAGATCTTTGATCCAACGGTGGAAAACATTTAGTTCTAGTGCTTGGCGCTCTCGTGCCTTGCATGTGAGCGTTGTTTCAGGGTCTTTGACTCTCAGCGCCGGCACACTTGGCGCTAGCGCTCTCATGCTCTGCACGTGAGCGCCGCCTCAGAGTCTTTGACTCTTAGCGCTCTCGCACTTGGCGCCAGCGCTCTCATGCTTTGCACGTGAGCGCTACCTTAGAGTCTTTGTCGCTTCGCTCTCTTCCCTCGACTCTCAGCGCTGGCGCTCTTGGCGCTGGCGCTTTTATGAAGCGCTGCTTCATTTTAAATTTCAAAATTTGAACAGAGCTTTGCTCTGATTGGGGGAAACATGCTTCTTGAAGAAGGACACCTCATATTTGATTTTCTTTTTAGAAAATTAAATAGAAATGAGGTGGAAAGTAGAGAGTTATGAAGCATGGTGCATGCATGTAGTGAGATATGGCTTGATTCTTTTAAAATGATAAATTCATTTGGGTGCACTATTTGATGCATGGTTGAAAAAGAGCAAGCCATCCTCACTTTCAACACTTGATGTTTTTTTCATTCCTCATTTTGAGCTCATGCTTCATGGTTGCTCTTTTCCTTCTCCTTCTTCTTCTTGGTCTCATTTTGAGCATAGACTTTAGAGAAAAAAAAATAGTGAAGTATTCCTATATCACCGACCATCCAAACTTAACAAGTTTGGATCGTCGGTTAGAGCCTCCTCTGGAGTCCCTCGGGTGGATCGACTTCGGTAAGGGTGGTCAATTCTAAAGCGCGATCCCAGCGGTTAGGAGCTTGGAGGGGTCTTCCAAAATTGGATGGACACGTGACAAAGGTTGTATTTTCTTAACCATTGCACTTTTAGCTAACTAGTTTAGGTTATTGGATCGTATCCTGGGTATTACGGGAATTCGGTATTCGCTAGAATTTTTTGTTTTTACTTCCGCCTCGGCCGCGGTTTCCGCGGTGCGGGCACCGAAACCCAACAATATGAAGGTGCTAAAAAGGTTGTAGCTCCCTTGACTTTGCTCTATTGACATTTCTAGTTTTCTTATTGCATTAGTATTTGATGATCTTGGTATTGGATTGGGGTTATGTTTGATAAAAAAAATTATTGTTATCATTTTCTGCTGCGCACGTGACCTTCACGACCCTAACCCCCGTCCACTAACATTGTATTCCTTAGTTCATTAGTCAAATCTCTAAATAAAACTTTTTCATAAACTGTAGAGCGAGACTGTAGCGTTTGCACCATGGTTTCGTCTTTGAATCCTAATCCCATTGAATTCTTTCTTATCTTCTCTGACGATCATATCTCGACGGAAGGGAAACAAAATTGCAAACCCTTCATCTTCGCTTGATCTTATCTTAGAATTTTCTTAATTTCTTATTGTTTTCTGATTCCATTGACTCTGATGGTAGGATTTGGGCGACTTGGATGGAGTTATGTGATTGTAACTATGTACCGCGGTATAGTTACAATGCGGTACTCTACTTAGGTAACTTAGAGTCCTACTCTTGATTCATTTTCCTTGATTTTTTTACGTTGCACTACCTTTCTTTCCCTTTGTTCAATTACTTTTCAATCTATGTCGTATCTTAAACTTGAATCCAACAACCGCTTTATCTTTACCTTGTCCGGTAGTAACAAATCCTTCTGCATTTCGAAGAATAAGGAGAAATATGAAGAGCATTTAAGGATTGTGTTTCAGACGTAGAGCAAGAGAAATTGTATACCAAGACTAGCACTTGTTCAACATAGTTTTGGGCTAGATAAAGAGAAGTTCTTAGGCCATGTTACGTCAAGAGATGGCGTAGCAGTGGATCCAAAGAGGATTGCAGCAGTTCAAGATTGGCTTGAGCAAGAGCTTGTATAGACCGCATCTAGGCCGCTCAAGAGTAAGATGCTTGAATGAAGAATTTTTGAAGACCTGTCTCAAATTATCAGAGTTGTGCAACGGAAGTGTGGTGGACTAATAACCCACAAGTCTTAGAACAGACTTGCAAGTTCATGAAGATGGATTTTTAAGATATGGGAGCCGTTTGAGTGTGCCGAAAGGTGAGGTTCTAAAGAACAAAATTATCCTGTTAGTCTTTGTCACATGGGGAGGACGTTCGCATGAAGAGTCTACCTGGGAGCGAGAAGATGAAATTCGTCAGAGGTTCCCACATTTTTTTATTGAACCCGAAATTTTCCTGTACCTTTTTAAAACTTGTTCCCGTGAATCCAGGTTTCCTTGTTCTTGTCCTTTTCTTGTATTGTTCATTTCCTATTTTCCGTGAATATGAGATTGTTCATTATTGTACTTTTCCTTGTTCTTTCGTTGTATTATTTGTTTCCTGTTTTCTGTGAATATGAGATAGTTCGTTATTGTTCTTTTCCTTGTCATTGTTCTTTCGTTGTTCATGAATTTCAAGAATGAAATTCATTTGTGGTTGGGTATAATGTAACACCCTAGAACTATAGTACGGTATTTGGTTGAATAGATTGGATTAAGTAATATTCTGATTATTTAAATATTTATGTTATATGACTGTGAGCCGACTCAAGTTTATATTGAGTCGTCTCTTATATCGAGAGAGGAAACGATTGCTTGGAGGGACTTGTGAGCCAACTTATGCATTCGTGAGTTGTCCCAAACCTAATATATTTCCTGACGAGTTTCTGACATTTTATTTTTGCCATGGATTGTTCTCGATCATTATTGGTTTATGGTAATTTATTGGTAATTGGGAAATACTTTAGTTAGACATATAAATCTTATGTTTGCTTTTTTCCTTAACCCTATTCTTACTTGGTTTAAGATATCCTGCCCATGTTATAACCATCCTATTTATGTTGGATATAATGCCCTCAAGTCAATTATTGTAATCGCAGGCACGCGATTGTGATGATTGAGGGAGGACCTATAAGGGTAGAGCAGTCTTACTCAAAATGATTGTATACTATCTGGTTTGTCTTTATCATCTTGTACATGCATTATGTGGTATTACAGATCACTATTACATGTTGATAGAGCCCATAGGATTCTTGCTTGACTACTAGCATTATGATGGCGATCATATACGTGGGAGCTGGGTGGTCTATAAGAACATCCTTAAATGTCCATAGTCGAAGGAGTATTAAGACTGGGCATCGATACTCCGGAGTAGACTAGTGTATAATTTTTGAGACCCTGATGAGGGGCGGTGGCCGGTCTCACAAGCCATTAGTGTCAGTTAGTCACCTAAGATAGTATACAGGTGCTCATTGGGTTATGAGTTACACTGGACAGACTCGCCGGGAATATGCTAGATAGTACTATACCTATTGTCAGATAGCAGTTCTCAGGTGACATGAGTACAGGTTAGTCTGTCGACCTAAGATCGCCATTTGTCTCGTGTGAGTTCCCACTGTGATTTGATTACTACCTTACCACGGCTCAAAGGAGTCATGCAAACAGGTTTTAGTTGGGTACAGTCCCGAGCCACATGGAGGCAGTGAGCAGATCGTCGGGGATTCCTCTCTCCCGGTATTAGGGGTTGATGTTGCATTGTGCACGGGTCGCCATTGTTCAGTTGATAAAAGTGCACATTTGTTATTACATTTTTCCTACCATTTCCATATTTAAAAAGGTCTTTATTATAATATATCATACATATGAGGGTTTATCTGTAAAAATACTATTTTCCATGTGTTGATATATTATAATTAGCATTTGGTAGGAAAATGTATATAATATTATTGACCTAATCTTAGTAGACTTAGTCTACTAAATATTATTTAAGTTGTTGTGCAGAATATTCAGGTCTTAAATCAAGGAAATCAAGTTGTTAAAGCTAACCTGCCTAATTAAGAAATCAATTCTGGCAGAAGAAAAGAAAAGATTTCCAAATTCTGAATGTTCCAAGGATCGCCACATGTCACAAGGAGCAACCCATAAAAAATTGATCAAAGGATAAGATCATCAGGCCGCGGATCCGCGGCCCGAGCCCCTTGATGCCGCGGATCCGCCGCGTGGAAGTGAAGTTAAGGGCTGGAATTTCTCTGTGTGGATCCTAACTACCATTCCCCAATTTAGGCATCTAAATTTCTGGCTTTGGGACTATAAATAAAGACCGAGAGCCTCTTGGAAAAAGGATCAAGTCGACGCGATCAAAAAGTCCAAGACGACTCACGCATCCAGACCGATCATCAACTGTTCGTCTACCTCCTTGGAAGAGATCGAGAAGCAAACTAGTCTTTGTAATCATTTTCTAAGGAATCAAAGTGTAATGAATATTGTTGATTAATAAAGGTATCTTTCTTTTTCTTATTCTATTTCTTCGTAGTTTAATTATGCATTTTCTCTCCATCTCTTCTTCTCCCAACATGTGAGAGTAATTCTCCGCTTGTTAGGGTTCGTAGGATTAGGGTAGGCTAATGGATGATGAACATCCCTAAACCATTTTTAAGTCCTATAAAGTTTATGAACTTTATCAAAAGAATCATTAACATCCTAATCGGGCGCGCTAACAATTCTTTGTTAGTTCCGACCGCGATTAGAGATTAGATTAATGATTGTTTTGGTAAAGGCTAGATATGAACGGAGTTCCGTGTCGAGATAAGGGTTAAGAGTGGGATTCCTTTTCCCTCCAGAAACCCTAATCTACACGCTTCACCGTCGTTCTAGTTTTAAATCTATTAAAGGATAAAAAGGGTAACTTTAATTAATCGTCCATGACTACAAAATCCTAACGAACCCTACAAGCCCTCTTATTATATTAACTGCATCCCTAAAATAATCTAGATCTATATTTTTGCATTCTTGCTTAACGTAGATCTAGAAACCATTCTTCAAAATTCTTTATCCCTCCTCTCTTTCTCAACACATCTAAAGTAAGAATAAAAGGTTCAATGTTTCCCTGAGGACGACCCGTACTCACCTCGGTCTAGCTACACGCGACAACGTTCTGATTGCGGTTAACTACATACACACACTCTTTCGAAACAATCAAATGGCGTCGTTGCCGGGGATACGTGCATAATTTTTATTCTTACTATTTGTGTTGAATTCTTAGACGATTCATATCATTATTAAAACAAAACTGCAAATTGCATATTTAACGATTTGTGCGTGAATTTTTGCAAGGAGATCTGGAGTCACAGAATTAAGGAAAACAGGAAACAGAGACATTTTTAGAGATCCAGAGGAGCACAAAAGGCTATACAAAAAATTTCATCAAGTGATCCCTCTGCCACGCGGCGGATCCGCGGCAAAAACACCCTTGTGGCGGCGGAAACGCGGCACAACAGAGGAGTTAGGGCTTCAGTCTTCTCTGGTATCTTTCTCAACTCCTTCTCTCTCCTCTCAAATCCAATAAAATCTATTTTCTGCAGGATTCTTTGCAAAATAGCGCCGCTCAAAAATCTTTTTGCAAAAGTTTTTTGATTGGTTTTGTTTTGCATATTTTAATACGGAATTTAAGGGGCAAAGACCAAATCCAGATTAGGTGGAGATTTCATCACCCTTCATAAGCCCCACAAATCACAAACCGAGCATCCGCATCAACCCTACATTAATTTAAAAAACATCTAGACCAGACTCTAAGGACTGTCGCGCTCATTAAGGACAGAGGAAGGTCATGGGTAATCCATCGCTTATCTGCATTACTTTTGTGGTGCCTAGGCAAGTGTGACTAAGGCAAGTGGTTTACTTAATTAGGCCCGCTATTTTCGGTGATTCGTATAGAGGATATCTCCCACTTACCTGGCACTTTACCTGGCCACAAGAGTAGTAAAGAGGTGGTAGAGGATTGATCTTACGGCTTGTCCTTTGGAAGTCTAGGAGCGGTCTAGAGACTGGACCTAGGTGACCTTAGTTCTAGGGTTGCTTGTGCATTTTAGAGTGATTTGTCTTGAGTCCCATTTTTTTTCAAAACAAGCCAATTTTAAATCACACACACGCTGCCACTTGCACTAAACCCTCTTAGTGCATGCTTGGCTGGACACGGGATCCTAGTGCCCGTCTTGTCCGCGTTCCTGCTATCGACGCCGAAGTCGGTACTTCTTCATCTTCTTTTCCCCCACCACACACGACCGAGATGGACGGCACTCCATCAGATTATAACACCACGCTGCCACCGCCCGTAGGTGCGTAGAATCCACCGCGCATCTCTCTCCAAGAGAGATGCTATCCTATCTGTGGTCCTCTTCCCACTTGTCTATCTCTTCCACCAGCTAACGGGGATAATTTCGAAATTAAACCCCACTACATCAATCTGCTGTCCATATTTCACGGGCTTGAGTCGGAAGACCCGTACGTTTTCATCACCAAATTCGAAAATGTATGCGCAATGATGGGTACTTCAGAGTTGACTGTCGATGCTATGCGTTTGCGTCTTCTCCCATTCACACTATGCGACTTGGCAGAAAAATGGCTTTATAATACTGCCGCACACTCTATCACTAATTGGGATGAATTCATAATAGCATTTCTTAAGAAGTTTTACCCAAACCATAAGACCGCCCGTGTTAGGAGCGAGATCAACCAGTTTACCCAACTTCCCAATGAACCATTTTGGAAGTGCTTTGAACATTTCAAAGATCTGCTTGTCCAATGTCCTCATCATGAAATCAATAGATGGAATTTATGCCGAATTATTTATGAGGGCATTAATCCAGCAACAAAGCAGATGCTTGAAACAAATTGTCAATGCAATTTCATGTCTAAAGACGACGGTGAAGCTTGGAAATATCTGGAAGACCTTGCTGAACACACTTTGCAGTGGGAAAGCGTAAGACCACCTTCTTCTAAGGGAAGTATTCATCAGCTCGATGTTTCCATCGCAGTAAAAGCCGAAATGGCAGCGATACAGAAGAAACTCGACGCTATTGAGAAAAAATTCTCATCATTCTCCCTAAATCAGGTCACGCTTCCTAAGATCGTCTGTGGTTGTTGTTCGGATCCTTCACACTTAACGGAAGAATGTCCTATGAATGCATCGTTTCAAGCTAATGCTGCTTTTCAGCAGCGACCTAGAAACGACCCTTATTCTTCCACGTACAATCAAGGATGGAGGAATCATCCTAACTTTGCTTGGAGTCAAAACCAACAAAGCAATTATCAAAGACCTCCCCCACAGCAACCACAACCACAGAATCAGCCCCCCTTTCAGTCACAGAATTTCCAAAATCCGGCCAACACTTCTACACCACAAGTGGCCGGTACTGACAACTCTTCACTTGCACAAACTTTGGATATGTTCATGAAACATTCCATGCAATTGTCGGCTGAGATGAAGTCTTCTATTGATACCATGACGAAAAACTCTGCCTCCCATGGTGAGAGTATTAAATCAATAGAAAACCAAATCGCACAGTTAAATGCCGCAATGAGTGTGAGAGAAAAAGGGAAACTCCCATCTCAACCCCTACCGAATCCTGGCCATTCACAAAATCATAATGTGAATGCCATTACTACGTTGAGATCAGGGAGAGTGCTGAATAACCGAGTGGGTGAGCAATTTGATGTTAGTGACATATTTGATACCCCAGATTCTTCTTCTTCTTCCCTAATTCGTCTAGTCTCCCACCTTCATCCGAGCCTATTCTCCGTTTTCCCCAAGGCTCGAAAATTTCGCCAAATCTATCTAAGTCGATTCCCACTCCAATTTTGGGATCGAATCCGTCCCCACAGTCTTCTCCACAAACGTTGGACCCAAAACTTATTGATCGTGCTCCATTTCCAAACAGATTAAGGGCCAACAGACCTAACCCGCAAATGGAGAAGATTGTGGAAATGTTTAAGCAAGTTAGCGTGAATATTCCTCTCCTAGATGCTATTCAACAAGTCCCATCTTATGCAAGAATCCTTAAAGACTTGTGCACTAGGAAGAGAAAAACTCAAGTGCCTAAGAAGGTTTTCATGACGAGTAATGTTAGCACCGCTTTTACCCAACAAATACCAAAGAAACGTAAGGACCCCGGTTGTCCTACAATCTCTATTTCTATTGGGGGTAAAAATATTAATCATGCTTTACTCGATCTAGGCGCTAGCGTTAACTTGCTTCCTTATTCAGTATATGAGCAGTTAGGAATTGGAGAGTTAAAACCCGCCCATTGTACTCTCCAGATGGCAGACCGATCTATCACCAAACCTCGGGGCGAACTAGAGGATATGTTAATTAAAGTCGGGGAATTCATATTTCCCGTGGACTTTATTGTTTTAGATACACAACCTGTGGCAAACCCACGCAATCAAATCCCGGTGATACTTGGTCGACCCTTCCTAGCAACTTCTAACGCTGTAATTAATTGTCGTAACGGTTCTATGAACTTATCATTTGGGAAAATGACAATTGAGCTTAATATTTACAAGCTAGGAAGTCAGCCATCAGAACCTTCTGCTCATTTGCTGGATGTTTGTTCCATCCACGAGATAGCTTCCGAAAGCTGCATGGATGAGGAACTTTGCTTTGATGTTCTCGACAACACTAATGAGACATCGTTTGATCTTGCACCACTTCACAGTGAGGATATGTTCAATGAGTCCGAACTTGTGATTGAACCCGTTGCCTCGTTGCAAAAGTCAGCAGCACTTCCGAGTCAATATCTTATGCAAGTTTTGAACCTCTTGGGGAGTCCGAATATCATTCCCTTACCCCACCTTCTATTGTCTCTCCGCCAATTCTTGATCTCAAACCGCTACCTTCTCATCTTAAATATACATATTTAGGAGAGAATGAAACTTTGCCAGTGATTATATCCGCTTCTCTAGCCTTAGAGCAAGAGAATGCACTTTTGGCAGTGTTGAGATCGAATCGGCAAGCATTTGGTTCGACAATGGCCGACATTAAAGGGATTAGTCCCTTAATTGTTGAACATAACATACATCTGATGGATGAATCCAAAACAACCCGAGACCCACAAAGACGGTTAAATCCCGTTATGAAGGAGGCGGTAAAGAAAGAAATCGTCAAGTGCCTTGATAGTGGAATAATTTACCCCATATCTGATAGCCAATGGGTAAGTCCAATTCATGTGGTCCCTAAAAAGTCTGGCATCACGGTCATCACTAATGAGGCTAATGAGTTAATCCAAACACGCACCCAAACTGGGTGGCATGCATGTATTGATTACAGGAAACTCAATGCCGCGACGAGGAAAGATCACTTCCATCTACCTTTCATTGACCAGATGTTGGAAAGATTAGCGGGACACGAATACTACTGTTTATTGGACGGATACTCCGGCTATAACCAGGTCCCCATCGCCGAAAAGGATCAAGATAAAACCACTTTTACTTGTCCTTTCGGAACTTTTGCTTATAGACGCATGCCCTTTGGGTTATGCAACGCTCCCGCTATATTTCAGCGGTGCATGATGGGGATATTTTCAGATATGGTGTAAAATTTTCTAGAAATTTTTATGGACGATTTCTCCATTTTTGGGGACTCCTTTGAGGACTGCCTTCATAATCTTGACGCGGTTCTTACCCGCTGTAAGGATAAGAACTTGACTTTGAATTGGGAAAAATGCTATTTTATGGTCCAAGAAGGTATTGTACTTGGACATATAATTTCACGAAAAGGCATTGAGGTTGACAGAGCTAAAATAGATGTCATTCATAACCTCCCTCGTCCCAACTGCGTCAAAGATATACGATCCTTCCTTGGCCATGCAGGATTTTATAGGAGATTTATTAAGGAATTTAGCAAAATTGCTAGACCCTTAACCCTTCTATTGGCCAAGGACACTACTTTTCACTTCGATTCGGATTGTGAGGCTGCTTTTGAATCGCTTAAAGAATCACTCACTACAGCCCCCGTTCTATCATCTCCGGATTGGAACCACCCGTTCGAGCTAATGTGTGACGCTTCAGATTTTGCTATTGGTGCTGTCTTGGGACAACATATTGATAAGATGCCACATGTAATTTACTATGCAAATAGGACCTTGAATGATGCACAAATAAATTACACAACTACCGAGAAAGAACTCTTGGCAGTTGTGTTTGCATTAGAGAAATTCAAGCCCTACTTGATTGGCTCGCCTATTGTGGTTTACACAGATCACTCTGCCCTACGACATCTTTTATCGAAGAAGGATGCAAAGGCCAGGCTAATACGTTGGATCCTATTGTTATAAGAATTTGATCTTGTCATCTGAGACAAGAGTGGATGTGAAAACGTTGTAGCCGACCATCTTTCACGCATCACTTCTTCACCAACTTTGACCGTGCCAATAAATGACTCATTTCCTGACGAACAGCTCTTGACTGTATCCTACGAACCTTGGTTCGTGGATATCGTGAACTATCTTGCAACGGGACTTATTCCTAGCGATTGGTCGAAACAAGACAAACTTCGATTTCTATCCCAAGTAAAATATTTTTACTGGGATGAACCTTATCTATTCAAGTATTGTTCCGATCAAATCATTCGCAGGTGTGTCCCTAACGATGAATTCAAGAGCGTGTTATCATTTTGTCATGATCAGGCATGCGGCGGTCATTTTGGTCCTCGAAAAACGGCGAAGAAAGTTTTGCAATGTGGCTTTTATTGGCCAACATTATTTAAAGATGCATATGAACATTGCAAAACTTGTCCGTGATGTCAGCATTTGGGTCGGATTTCACGAAAGAACGAGATGCCGCTCCAACCTATATTGGTTGTGGAAATATTTGATGTTTGGGGTATTGATTTTATGGGCCCTTTTCCCAACTCCTTTGGGAATCTATATATCTTATTAGCGGTTGATTATGTCTCGAAATGGGTGGAAGCTATACCGTGTCGCACTAATGACAACAAAGTTGTCATTAAGTTCCTTAAAGAAAATATCTTCTCGATATTCGGACACCCTCGCTCTATAATTAGCGACAACGGGACACATTTCTGCAATCGGTCTTTCGAGACCTTGATGCGGAAATATTCAATCACTCACAAGCTTTCTACGCCCTATCATCCCCAAACAAGCGGGCAGACTGAGATCTCAAATAGGCAGATCAAACAGATATTGGAGAAGACGGTTTCGAAAAACCGTAAAGATTGGTTAACCAAATTGACGGATGCTCTTTGGGCATTCCGCACCGCTTATAAGACCGATCTTGGTATGTCTCCATACCGCCTTGTGTTTGGGAAGGCATGCCACATTCCCGTCGAGATCGAACATAAAGCAATGTGGGCTATTAAAGAGCTTAATTTTGATCTTGATCATGCAGGCAGCTATCGGAAGCTACAATTGAATGAGCTAAGTAAACTCCGCGATGAAGCTTACGATAATGCGGTGATAGTAAAGAACAGGACTAAAGTGTTCCACGATAAAAATCTTTTTAGAAAATCCTTCACATCGGGGCAACAAGTCCTTCTTTACGATTCCCGTCTCCATCTTCATCCGGGTAAGCTTAAATCTCGTTGGAAATGACCTTTTGTGGTGCGGTATGTACACCCGCACGGGGCAGTTGAAGTTGAAAACTTGAAAAACGGTTCAATTTTTAAAGTAAATGGGCATAGATTAAAACCGTATTTCTCTGCAGACCCCTCGGAGGAGCTCTTGTTTTTACAGGAGCCGCTTTATCAAAACTGAATTTCCTCCGCCTCACCTCCATGTTTTGGTAACATTTTCTCATTTTAAGAATGGAGGTGGGTGAAAATGGATTTAATTGAATATCTGTGCGTGTCAAAGATCAAGTTTGGGGGTAGTTTTCATTTAACTATTATTTTACCCCTTGTATCTCTCTCCTAGTATACAGGTCCTTGTTCTCAAAAGGCTACATCAGTGAGGACACTGCTGAAAACAGGTTTGGGGGGAGATTTGTATTCACTGAATTATCTTTGACACTGGGCATTAAAAAAAAATTTATAACAAAAGAGTAGAGTGTGAAAAATTACATCCAAAAGATAGGAATAGTCTAAGAAAACCAAGAAAATTAGAAGTTTTCTTAAACGAACTAGTAATAAGTAGTTATGAGCTATTGTCCCAAGAGTTAGTAAGACGAAAGAAGTCACTAATCTGAGGATAAAAATAAGTCTGAAAAATAGTTCCTATTCTGGAAGCCAAACATTTGAATGTTGATACCTTACTATATGCACTTTCACATGTCTTGAAACTCGGGATAGTAGAGAATACCTTGAAATGCTCTTGTCTAAAAGCCAAAGTATGAAGGAAATGAAAAAAAAATAAAAAAATGAAGAAAATATAAAAATGGTGAAAAGAAAAAAATGAACTCTGGTTTTGTTATCGCCAAGGCAGCAAGAAAAAAATATAGCGAGGGTGCTTCATCACCTAGTGCCCTAAGGCCAACTGGTCTGGGAGTCACTGCTAAGCCTTAGGTGGTGCAAGACGAGGAAAATATTATCACCTAATCTGCAAGCACATGAGTAATCAGTCGGTTAGTACCTCAAGAAGTATTAACGGTCGCATGAAAATGTGTGAGCAAATCTAAATATTCATCAAGTTAAAAAGTACCGAGGTAGATGGACAAGAGCATGATAGCTTGAATTGAATTCTCCGAGTGTAGGGATGTCCTTTTCACACACGTAGGGGTATATGATCGATGTTTGGATGAAAGGTAGGAATGAAGAATAAAGACGATGTTTTATTGAGGAATAATGTGATTTCTAACATCTTTTCATGACTATTAAGATAGGGCTCATGACAACTGAAAAGCTAGTGTAGTTGGAAACTCTTATTTTCAAAATCTTTCTTTTATGGTTCTTATCTTTATATGTAAATTTCGCCATCTCTCTTTTGTTATAGGCTTTTATGGGAGTAATCCGCTGAAAACCCTCAGGAGACAACACTCCTCCTACTAGGGACACCTAGAGATTTAACGGCTTGTTGCACGTGCTCAGTGCAATCGTGTTTGCCTAAGAAAGTGTGCTTAGTTTTCTCCTTTCTTTTTTCTCCTTCTCTTGAATAAACTAGTTTGCTCGGGATGATCAAAGATAAGTTTGGGGGTATTTGTTCAGTTGATAAAAGTGCACATTTGTTATTACATTTTTCCTACCATTTCCATATTTAAAAAGGTCTTTATTATAATATATCATACATATGAGGGTTTATCTGTAAAAATACTATTTTCCATGTGTTGATATATTATAATTAGCATTTGGTAGGAAAATGTATATAATATTATTGACCTAATCTTAGTAGACTTAGTCAGCTAAATATTATTTAAGTTGTTATGCAGAATTTTCAGGTCTTAAATCAAGGAAATCAAGTTGTTAAAGCTAACCTGCCTAATTAAGAAATCAAAATTAAGAAATCAATTCTGGCAGAAGAAAAGAAAAGATTTCCAAATTCTGAAGGTTCCAAGGATCGCCACATGTCACAAGGAGAAACCCATAAAAAATTGATCAAGGGATAAGATCATCAAGCCGCGGATCTGCGGCCCGAACCCCTTGATGCCGCGGATCCGCCGCGTGGAAGTGAAGTTAAGGGCTGGAATTTCTCTGTGTGGATCCTAACTACCATTCCCCAATTTAGGCATCTAAATTTCTGGTTTTGGGACTATAAATAAAGACCGAGAGCCTCTTGGAAAAAGGATCAAGTCGACGCGATCACGAAGTCCAAGACGGCCCACGCATCCAGACTGATCCTCAACTGTTCGTCTACCTCCTTGGAAGAGATCGAGAAGCAAACTAGTCTTTGTAATCATTTTCTAAGGAATCAAAGTGTAATGAATATTGTTGATTAATAAAGGTAGCTTTCTTTTTCTTATTCTATTTCTTCGTAGTTTAATTATGCATTTTCTCTCCATCTCTTCTTCTCCCAACATGCGAGAGTAATTCTCCGCTTGTTAGGGTTCGTAGGATTAGGGTAGGCTAATGGATGATGAACATCCCTAAACCATTTTTAAGTCCTATAAAGTTTATGAACTTTATCAAAAGAATCATTAACATCCTAATCGGGCGCGCTAACAATTCTTTGTTAGTTCCGACCGCGATTAGAGATTAGATTAATGATTGTTTTGGTAAAGGCTAGATATGAATTGAGTTCCGTGTCGAGATAAGGGTTAAGAGTGGGATTCCTTTTCCCTCCAGAAACCCTAATCTATACGCATCACCGTCGTTCTAGTTTTAAATCTATTAAAGGATAAAAAGGGTAACTTTTAATTAATCGTCCATGACTACTAAATCCTAACCAACCCTACAAGCCCTCTTATTATATTAACTACATCCCTAAAATAATCTAGATCTATATTTTTGCAGTCTTGCTTAACGTAGATCTAAAAACCATTCTTCAAAATTCTTTATCCCTCCTCTCTTTTTCAACACATCTAAAGTAAGAATAAAAGGTTCAACGTTTCCCTGAGGACGACCCGTACTCACCTCGGTCTAGCTACACGCGACACCGTTCTGATTGCGGTTAACTACATACACACACTCTTTCGAAACAATTAGCCATCACCAGAAATCCTTGGCCAAGGTGGATAAGAATTACTGATTTGGATCAGTAGTTTCTCAGTGGGTGATAGGCTTCACACCGACATGAAATATCACGTTATTATAGGTCTGACTTTATCCACCCCATAGACCCAATATGCGATACTCTTAGACGAACAGACCGAACTGTACGAAGATTGTCACAGACAGGCTCGGTAGGGGTACGGATGAGTTTGTTCGTCGGCCTTCCTTTCACTCAATACCTGGGCAGCCGTTACATACAGCTAGTGTCGCTGACGTGCTTGTGGTTAAACTCACTGCCAGCATATTGACGAGTCTTTAGAGTCCCACATAGAGGGTTTTTCCGGTTTAGGCAATATGATGTAGATGACGAATGTTGGTATATACAGGTGTCCGATTAAATATGTGTACATGCTATACAGACTTTAATCGGACGGTTGATAGTACTAGCGGCTTAGGATTAAGCCGGATTATTAAATCAAGGTTTGATTTAATAATTTATATATATATATATTTTTAATATATGTATTCTAGTATTATTGCTCACTGTTCATTTTCTCTCTTGGCTATTCATATTTTTATACGAATGCGCGTATATGTATTTCGATACGTATGCCGGGTTGTATTTCGTATTTATACGAAATATCTTCTAGAAGATGGACACCTCATTATATGATTTTCTTTTTAGAAAATCATTTAGAAATAAGGTGGAGGGTGAGGTGGCATGAGCATGGTTGGAGGTATGGAAAGAGGTATGACCTTTGATTGTTTATTTGTAAAAATTTGTGAGATATTTTTTGCATGGTTGAAAAATGAGGAACCATTCTTTCTACATGACATTCATTCATACTCTCTTGACTCTTCATGCTTGAGAGCTCTTCTACACTTAGCTCATTTTCTTTCTTGAGTTACTCATACCTTGGTTTTCTTCACCTCCTCCTCCTTCTTCTTTGGTTGCTCACTTGAGCATAAGAAATGAGAGAAAAAGATAGAGAAATCCCTACATCCCCACTCTCCATTACAAGCGGCCTTAGAGAATCGGTTGCTTCGCTAGACGAAGCTGGAGCCTGCATCGTTTCCCTCAGATGGATCATCTTCGATAAAGGAGGACTGGCTTGCAACCCCGATCCGGAGCACTTGAAGAAATCTTGAGGATGTGAGTATTCTACACATAGTAGATTAGTTTAGCTCACTGGGTTTTTGTATACAAGTTCTAGCTATTTAGTTCGATTCTTGGTTTGGGAATTTCGACAAACTAGACATTTTTTTAAATCCATGTTGCCATCTTTGAAAATTAGCTTGCTAGTGTGTCTAGGTTCCCAGCAGTGGAATTAGAGCAATGTTAAAAAGTTAGACTTGTTTGCACTAGTTTAGAGTTTCGATAGACGGAATTTTCCGAATCGTATTTCCAAAACTGTTGCTTACTGTTCGAATTTCAAAGTTGTTCAAAAAAAAAATCTAGTTGTATTAAAATTATGTGCAGGAAAAACTAGAGCTAAGAAAAAAATTTGGGCACCTAATCCCAAAAAACGACCACAGAACAGAAGCAAAATGGCACATTTGGCAGCTGAACCGCGGCCCTTTTTGGGCTACAGTGCCCAAAATTTTTTCTGGGGCTTTAGTTCGAGGAAATATGATTTTTGGGACCTATGGTTTTGGTCCAGATTTGTTTGTGTGCTGGTTTGTTCTTTGGGGGCTAATGCGGAAAGTTTTAATCGATCAAAATTTTAAATTTGTGTTTTTCTGAGCATTTGTTTCTGCGACCGTGAATATCATAGCACGGTATAACCCGACTGGTTGCTATATGCACAATCAGACGAGTTTACGAACATGATATCCGTGTTGATGTTCTGTGTTGCTCTGTGATTTTGGTTATGTTGGATTTGTCGTGATGGATAGCCCGGTATACGTAGTATTAGATATAATTCTCTGTAATATAATGTATATTCATATTGCGTGGCGAGCGTGTCACAACCCAAATGTGGCACGTGACCGGCAGTTAAAACACGTGACATCTAAAGACATCGACGCAATCTAAGTAAGCCGAAACCCGGAATCTAAACCCTTTTTGAAAATAATGGAGGTGAGGTTTAATTAATCATCCAATAAAATCAATTTAAAATAACATCTAGATTTAATTACGTATGTTGAAAAGCATTTATGACTTTTTGAAACTGGACATCACCTCCTTTACATTTTTATAAAAACCTGATACAGCGTAATAAAATAGTATCCCAACGGAAGCTAGTCTCCACGTCCAAACGATGGAGCAACCAACAATCAAAATCATAAATCGACTCCAAAGAGTACGACATCACCACACATATACTCTAAGTCTTACTTCTAAGTCCATAATATACCAGCTCTAAATTGATGGAATTTTCACTAGATATAAGAATATATGAATAAGCAAGAGTGAGTATGATATAATAATAGCCCACTTACTAATCAATCTTTGAAAAGAATGTGTGCCCAAGCCGCTGATAATTCAAACGGTAAAACCTGCAATAAAACTATGGCACAACGGGGATGAGTTGCCAACTCAGTGAATAAAAGTACATCTAAAGGTAGAAATTGAAATGCATGACGATACCTAGGTCATAAGTATAGTCCTATCATAATATGTACCACTATACTATATGATATGCGTATGTGCAATACTATCTCTCATGCAATCCCAAATATAATATCTCCATGTCATATGAGTCAAAATCATGAATCTATATTTCGTGTTGGAATTCCTTTTTGTATATGAATGTCTGTACAAATATATGCACGTACTGTCCTCCGGATCAGTCCTAGTTGAATCCACTAATAATATCTAACTGTGTACCTCATGATAATGATCATATCAATATATATATATAGATGTCCAGCATCGACATACAAATCCGAAATCTTTCGTGTCCATCATCGACACGTAAATACAGATACCGTCGACACCATCTCAACAGATGATCGCCAACCGATATCCTGGCTACGATCAGTATCACATGGATATCCGTCGTGCCCAATCGAACCCCGGTCAGTATCCCCTGGATATCTGCCGTGCTCGTTTCTATCTCCGGTCAGTATCCCATGGATATCTGCCGTGCTCATTTCTATCTCCGGTCGGTATCCCATGGATATCTGTCGTGCTCATTTCTATCTCCGGAATCGAGTTGCCTCATTAGGCTCCCCACCTATAATGCGGCTATCCTGCCCCTCGGTCTCGACCGGGTCCACCATGTATCCAACTGTATAGCTACCCCACTCAGTACGGATATTTCACAAATCCGGAACCGTATAGCTACCCCACTCGGTCCGGAATCAAAATCAGAAAACACAAATCTCATGGTGGACGTTTACTTATCATATAAAAATATCATGTGAGGAATAAGAAACTTGCATAGATTGTATTGATGATATATTATATATATACATATATAACAGTGTCCCATACCACCGATATATATCATCAGGAGTAAAATATTCAGAAAATCGATAAGAATCAAATACAGAATCTAAAGTACTAATATTCATAATCTACAACGGAATAAGAAAAGACTACGTAATTATATCACGTAAGCGTAATGATCTCAATTCTACTGTGTCATGGCACTACTAATGATGTGTGGTGTAACATACGCGTCTATGCTCGTGCAACATGGAAATCATTAGTATTTGTGCAAGTGTTTTACGGTGTAACAACCTATTTATTTTAACACATGTACATATACGCATTCTACAACAGAACGGTTCTACAGTGACATGGCAGTACCAATGAGGTGTAGTATAACATATATTTACGTGTTTATACAGTATAGTACTCATTGGTATTTGTGCAGTGTTCTATCAGAGTGTGCGTAACGCAAAAACATATAATATAGATAATATAATGCAAACATGTAAAGTAATCTAACCGTACTTATTGTAATTACTTTCTAAGCTATACCATTATCTTTAGAAATGATCGAAACGTTAAGTTTTGAAATAAGGAAGATACCCTAGATTTAAAATAAATATCCGTTTTAGAAACTGGCACGCGTCCTAGTATTTTTATTTAAAAGACAAACGAATCGTAGTTTTTAAAAGAATATAGCTCACACAAGTATTTAATCCTAAAACAGAATATAACCTAACTCTACGAGTCAAAGGATAATTTGGCCGTTATTCGGCATACAAAGTTCATCAATTCCAATACGTATAAATCATTGTATTATATCTCATCATATCACTGTATCTGTATCATCTTAAGTCTAGCGTGATCCCTCGTACAAATCCATCAAACCATATCCATATCATATCACTGTATCTCATCTATAATTATGCATGAAACTGTATGAAATATAAGAACATACTAGATGCGATACTATATAAATATCTTGAATAAACACTAAACTAACTAGATATCATAATACTATTTGTAAGGTTGCGGGAGTGCTATACGCCATCCACCCGACTTCCCCAGTAGATGTAAATCTACTCACCAACTTAAAAGCTCGCTGAATCCATGCTGCTACATCGCCAACTCCGTCTCGGAATTCTCGAATCGTACCTACATTCGTATTTAAATCGCATTGATGTTAATATCATATAGAAAACCAAAACAACAAGCTAAACTCCCATAGGTTAGAACATACGGTACTCTTAACCCAAAAACAACACTAAAACTCTGTCGTTAACATATAAACGTCAATGGTTCAGCTGCAACATCAAAATACGAAAACTCCGTATCGTAAATATCTGAAATTTGATAAACCATTTCTAAAACGTTCCCAGATTTTACTGTGTAATTATTTAGACCACACAAACAATACAGAGACTTGTAAAATACCAACTCAAAACTACAGAAGAAGAATCAACACCAAAATTCCCACAAGGGGCTGGCGTCGCCGGATTTCAAGGGTGCCTCGCCGGATCTTTTATGGAGTTTGGGGCTCAGGTTTTAAGTGAGGTCTTCTAATTGGCTCATTATACTTTTGGTCTTGCTAGTTTTTTCTAGTGATTATACTTATTAGTTCCAGATTCACTTTCAGTGGTTAAATTATCACAAAAACCTAGTTTAAGATACTGCACCACTAAACATGCTACGTATCGTATATAGAAGTTTACCCCAATCTGACATTAGCTTACAGATTTAACCTACTGAACATTTAACTTATTTAAACAATACAAAACATACCCAAAACATCTACAGAGAGATACCCTAAAAAGTACAACACCCAACTCTCCCACAAAACCGGCGAGCTCGGATTTTTCCTTGATGTCGCCGGCCAAAATCCGAGGGGATGGGTCCGTCTTCCTATGGCTTATTCTAGGTCTAGTCTATAAGATTATGGCACTGTTTGGGTTGTCTAATTTATATCTAAACTGTAGTAGATTCAATATCTGTAGGCTAGTGATCACAAATACACAGTTTTTATAACACTGCACAGAAAATAGATTTAAACCTTTACTAAACTTTTAAGGATGAAAGGAATTATACCTATGGAGATTGTGTATAAGAAAAACCTATTCAAGACGTGCTTATGGAAGCATCTAGAGTTGTAATGGCTTCTAAGATGATGGTGTGCACAATTTGATGAAGAAACTCTTTGCTCTCCTCTTTTGGTATGAACACTTAGAATTTTTATTGGTTTGGAGCTGAAGAAGGTTTCGGGTTATTCTTTCTTTCCCGACCCGACCTCTCGGTTTCAGTTGGAATTGCTGCTGAATTTTTTAAGTGTTATGTGTAATGAAGTAAGAAGATATGTAGAAAAAGCATGTGGTGTGTGATGAGAGGGAGAGGTGGCATGAGAGGAAGAAGGTGGTGTCACTTGATGAAGCATGAGGGATTCATGCAAGGAGGAGGTGTTGGATTTGAAGAATGGGGTGTAAAGCTATGAAGGAGGAGGTGTAAGGTTATAAATAAGGGGGAAAATGAGGTGTTTGTGTGAAGGTTAACATATAATGATATATGCCATCTATGATAAAAATATAACAATAAGTAAAAACCTTCATAACATAAATCCAAATTCACAAAACATAAAAGATATGAAATGATAAATCTATCACTTAACTATCATTGGCTTAATGACAAATACAATGTCATGATAATATAATTAAAATATCATTTTCTTGATATCACCCACTTTATTCATATTTACCAAAATAATTACATTTTTCGGATATAATTCCGATACCCAAATTCATAAGCGATATCATTTTCATAAACTTATCGATTTCATTATTTTTATAATAAAAAAATATAATTAAATATTCTTAATTTTCCAAAACGTTACAGAGTGTCCGACAAGTGGACTACCGTCATCGCGGCTTGTATCATTCTTTGGGGCGCGTCCAGGTTGCGGACGTAGTCACCGTTGTATAATCTATTTTTCATCACATGCACTAGGATTACCCCACGGCGGGGTGCTCGAGTAGCCGGGTTCTAGAAGGCAACAGGCCTCCATCTCATGGCGTTGAGACTAGAGTGCTTTACTCTAGAATTGACGGGCTATTCACCGCACTCGTAGGGGGTATAGGATTGACCCTCGATGGGTGCCCAAGTCACCGGATTTTGTAAGCGCTGGGTGGCCCACTCACTTCGTTGATTGGGGTTGCCTCACTTCTGGGATTGGCGGATAGCTTGCCGCACTCATAGGGGTCTTGGGTCTGATACTACGGGCTATCCACACGACCGGGAAATTGCATTTCATATTTGGCTCTACTAAAATGTATTTTTCCTTGTTTATACGCATTTCCATATTGTATTTGCTTCCGCTGTGATTCTTCTGTGATATTTCTTATATCATGCCTGGGACGAATGTTATATATATTTATATATATACCGGTACATGTTGTATATGTTTTTCACCCATGCTAGTCCAACCCCCGCTCTGCCGTTAGTTAAGTAACCTAACGGTGCATGACGGGCCCCGTGGCGAATGCGGATGGCATATACTTACATTGTATTTTCGTTCTTTTCTGGTGTGATAGGGATTAATTGATGGAACTGTATTAATTCTAATTAATGCAAGGAAAACAAACCTAATTGATGTTGTTGGAACCAATTTTTTGAAACTGACATTACAGACATTTCCTATTGCTTTGCATAGCGGTATTCGATTATGAATATCCAACACCTCATTCAACGAGGCAAGAGCCGAGATCCCTTCATGGGGAGTGACCTCTTGGGCAAAAATTTGCGTCATTGTAATAACTTCACTATAGTCGATTCTTTTGCTTTGCATTGTGGTATTCAGTTAGGAATATCCTACACCTCATTCGATGAGAAAAGAGCCTAGATCCTTTCACAGGGAGTGGCCTCTTTGGCAAAAGTTTATGTGACTATAAACTACTCGGTTTTCTAAAAAAAACTCGTTTTAAAAATGCGGAACCTAAACCACACCGTTTTCAAAACTGCTCGGATTCCTTCAATGATATCAAGTTCATTATGTTAAAGGTTTTTCGCCAAAATCCAGCCGTAGCCCTCTATCATTTCCTATAAGTAGTGCTTAGTATTCGTGCTGTGTTTGTTGACTCCGTCAAGACGTAGTGTACGGTAGCTAAGTGGTGCTTATTTGTACCATACGATATGATTTGTTAGGACAGTCGTGCGGCCTTGATGACTCCGTCAAGGGCTCGTGCGGGTGGGTTTAATGCAATCAAGATAATGACGGGTTGAACTTGACTAGGACTCTTTGATTTGTTAACTCCGTCAAGGTCATTGGGGTCCTAAGGGTAAAAACCATATCGGGAGTTTCAGATATAAACGAAACTTGCCAGGAATGCACATACCTTCTGGAACGTGGTGACTTGAGTGGCTTCGATCAAGTTATCATGCGATGATAGTTGGGTCCTGATTCCCACTATGAGTAGGTGTTGCTCCTCGGGTGATTTTCAGATGAACCCGACTAATTCTCCTTTTACGGTTTGAAGGAGAATTCGAGGAAGCAGTGGGAGCCATCCTGATTACATAAGTGATTAACCAATCTAATCTAGGTTAGAGTGCATGCTAAGTGTTTCTTTTCTCTCTCTCTTTATTTGGCAACGACTGTGACCTGACCTTAAACTAAAACTCATGAACCAAGTTAACTGAACCTTCTTACACACTTTGGCTTTGGATTGTCATTATTCACGACGTAGTCGCATATATCCCTGCCACACCTACTTCCCCTTTGCATTTCTCCAGAACACCCCGTATCACTATGAAGATCTATATTTCTTGGGTATTCCATCGTATAGTTACATACGAACTCGAAGAAACTTGTTTCTATTCAAGGATGAATTCCGGTTCGGGAGAAATTGAATAGGATTATTCAGTTGTCTTTTCTTTTTCCCTTCTCTCAGGTTGCGAGAGCTCCTAGTATTAGGAGAGTACACCTATTACGCTTATTAGATTGTCTTCTTCCAAACCTTAGGCAGGTGCCGAAAGGTAGGGAAAGTAGAAAACCAATTAGCCTAAGTATGGTGTATAGAAGGTAAGAAGTAAAGACATATAAAGGGATTACAGTTAGGGCAATGGAAACTACTGTCATGATTCACAACAAAACCACATATATCCTTGCCACTCTTACTTCCCCTTTGCATTTCTCCAGAATACTCCGTATCACTACGAAGATCCATATTGCTTGGGTATTCCATCGTATAGTTACATACAAACTCGAAGAAACTTGTTTCTGTTCGAGGATGGATTCCGGTTCTGGAGAAATTAAATAGGATTATTCGGTTGTCTTTTCTTTTTCCCTTCTCTCAGGTTGCGAGAGCTCCTAGTATTAGGAGAGTACACCTATTACGCTTAATGGATAATCTTCTTCCAAATTTTAGGCATGTGCCGAAAGGTAGGGAAAGTAGAAAACTAATTAGCCTGAGTGTGGTGTACAGAAGGTAAGAAGTAAAGACATATAAAAGGATTGGAGTGAGGGCAAGGAAATTGCGGCTACTGTCATGAATCTGGATAGTGGAAGAGGCATTACTAGGAATACCCGGCCACCCCTTCAAAGCATTTTCATATTTCAGTTTTTCTGTGCGGTGCTAATTGAAAACTGTTATCCCAATTAGATTCTGACTCCGGGGTATGTATTTACCAGACTTGATTCTTACATCTGTATGGCGTTACAGATGATGAGTGGGAGTAGAATATTAGGAATTGGCTGATTAGATCCTCAATATATATCAGAATTATTTGTAATTAGTGATATTTGAGGAAATCACCTGAGTTTTGCCTAACGGAAAATTTTTGGTTTTGAATATCCGTTGTTATGCACCAATTTCAAACTGATATATTTATAGGTTTATTTATAAAGTGAGATATAACTTTTTGAAATTATGTTTATAATATTTACCTATATCAGTTGATGGTTAGGTAAGATATATTCAACAACGGTGTAATTCTTCTTAACCATAATACAATTTTCAACCTACGACGCATAAAGTTTGAGTTATTAAACTCAGAGAACTTATACAAAGTATTGTGTGTTGTCCGATATCCATTAGGACAAAGGGGTTGGTACTCGTATTATATTCTGTTTACTTATGATTTCTCTAGTTTTAGACATGTATTTCGTTAAAATACAAGGTCCAAATTTTGAGAAGTTATCGGTATAAGAATAAAGTAGAGAACCGTACGCTGGAAGTATCAGGATTCTTCGAAATGATCGAAAATGTAGATACTTATGCTAGGTATTGTATCATAAGTAATATATTTGAGAACTTACTTCTCTTTCAGTTTACTCATCCGTGGGTGCACTCCTTGATAAGTAATGCCGCATGGCCTCCTTCCATTTTGTCGATATGCACTGGAAACAGCTGCTTGTTTTTTGAATCTTGTTCCAATTAAATTAGTGTCTTTGTTTCTATATTGGATATAGCATGGATTCATATCTTAACGATATTAAGGTATATGGAGTTGTCCGGCTTATGCTTAAAACCAGAATCCGGATAAACTCAAGGCACATTTCAGTAATGGCAGTTTATGGGTTATCCCGGGCATTAATGAGGGTTAACATTCTACCATTTGGAAGATCAAAGTTATATTGTTCTTGACTCGCCACCCATTTTAATAAAATGATTTCTTTTCAGAAAATATTAGTGGGAGTATGGTAGAACTGAAAGTGATTTCAGAACCACAAACGATTACTAAAAATTTACTAGAACCTAAACATTCAATTGGATTCGACAATCTATTAGCCACTCCGCAGATTTGGTGGGGAACCTCAGCCACCCGAAAGGAACTTTGGTCCCCTCAAAGATGGTGACAGGGAGGTTTTGATGACCCAAGCTTACCACTACTACTGTCCTAGACTATGAGATCTGGCAGGTGGATGGCTATAACGTCGTTCTAAATTAGCTTTAGATGTGCACGTGTATATGACTCTGCCAGAGGGTTGTTGTAGTCAGTGGGAGCAGCAGAAGCATGGTGGGCAAGTAGCTTATGTCTATTTATAGACCAAAGCAGTTATAGCGGAGATAGATCGTCTATTTTTGCTTTGACAGTATTAGAGTTTGATTTCATTAGAATAACAAATGGACCTGGTAATAGGGAGTGATGTCCTGGTATTTAAATGACATGCTCTTAATAGGAAGTGATCTTCCTATACTATGATCGGTTATAATGTGATTTTCATAAGGTGTTTCTCCGTATAGGATCTAGATAAAATATCAGGGATTCTGATGACTAGATCTATGGTTTTAGATCTAGATTTGGGAAGTGTCCCAATTCGGGTACTTTGACACTATTCTAAAGTGTTTTAGAATGGACGACTCCTGGCGTGTTGGTGTACCAGCAGATGATGGAGTCACCATCTCTAAAGAGATGTCTTCTAGACTGATGAGGAGAGGGATTTGCATGATTGACATATCTCTTGCTTAGGCAACTGAGTCAATCATGAGATATCAAGTACCACACCAGATATTGCTTTTGCACTGACTGCAATAAGCATATACTAATCCAATCCTAGAGAAATATTGAGAAGCGGTTATGAACATAAGAGGATGTTCTTGGTATATGGTAATGGCAACCTCCTTCAGGAGGCGGTTATCATTTAAGGCTTCTAAGGTGACCTGGATGACAGAGTGATTGTCAGAGTTAAAGTTTACCCTCTTCTGAAGTGCAGTATATTGGACAGGGGGTCCAAGCGGATACTGAGGAAGGCTTGGCACAGGATACTGATTAAATTTAGTGGAAGACAAGGTCTAAGAAGTTTGTTGGATTTGGTGTTCATTCATAAACTTGGTCCGATCAGATATCCAGACAAATTCTAAGACTGGTATCGTTCATTTCGATAGATAGTCTTTCTCCGCGAAATTGAGATATAGAGAGATAAAGATAGAAACATTAGAGCGGATCCACTCACTGAGGCGATTTCTCGAACGCGATAGTTTCACAACCGTGTTTTGCGAAACTGATTAGTAGAGAAGTTGGGTGTTCGGTATCACACGAGCTGTGAGTATGCGACACTGCAATAATTAGCCTTAAGTGTAAGTGGGAGATTGTTGGATATAGTGTCCTCAAGTAAATTATTGTAATTGCAGGCATGCAATTGTGATGATTGAGGGAGGACCTATATAGGTAGAACAGTCTTACTCAAAATAATAGTATGCTATCTGGTTTGTCTTTATCATCATGTACATGTATTATGTGGTATTACAGATCACTATTACATGTTGATAGAGCCCATAGGATTCTTGCTTGACTGCCAGCATTATGATGGCGATCATATACGTGGGAGCTGGGTGGTCTATAAGCACATCCTTAAATTTCCCTAGTCAAGGAAGTATCGAGACTGGGCATCGATACTCCGGAGTAGACTAATGTATACTTTTTGAAACCCCGACGAGAGGCAGTGGCCGGTCTCATAAGCCATTGTTGTCAGTTAGTCACCTAAGATAGTATGCAGGTGCTCATCGGGCTATGAGTTACACAAGACGGACTCTCCAGGAATATTCTAGATGGTATTATACCTATTGTCAGATAGTAGTTCTCAAGTGGCATGAGTACAGGTTAGTCTGTCGACCTGAGTTCGTCATTTGTCTCGTGTGAGTTCCCACTGTGCTTTGATTATTACCCTACCACGGCTCAAAGGAGTCGTGCAAACAGTTTTTAGTTGGGTACAGTCTCGAGCCACATGAAGGCAGTGAGCAGATCGTCGGGGATTCGTCTCTCCCGATATTGGGGGTTGATGTCGCGTTGTGCACGGATGGCCATCACCAGAAATCCTTGACCAAGGTGGACGAGAATTACTGATTTGGATCAGTAGTTTCTCAGTCGGTAATGGGCTTCACACCGACACGAAATATCACGTTATTATGGGTCTGACTTTATCTACCCCTTAGACCCAATATGCAATACTCTTAGAAGAACAGACCGAACTGTACGGAGATTGTCACAGACAGGCTCGGTAGGGGTACGGATGAGTTTGCTCGTCGGCCTTCCTTTCATTCAATACCTGGGCAGCCGTTACGTACAGCTAGTGTCGCTGACGTGCTTGTGGTTAAACTCACTGTCGGCGTATTGACGAGTCTTTAGAGTCCCACATAGAGGGTTTTTACGGTTTAGGCAATATGATGTAGATGACGTGTGTTGGTATATACAGGTGTCCGATTAAATATCTGTATAGGCTACACAGACTTTAATCGGACGGTTGATAGTACTAGCGGCTTAGGATTAAGCTGGATTATTAAATCAAGTTTTGATTTAATAATTTATATATTTTTTTTTAATATATATATTCTATTATTATTGCTCACTATTCATTTTCTCTCTTGGCTATTCATATTTTTATACGAATGCGCGTATATGTATTTCGATACGTATACCGGATTGTATTCCGTATTTATACAGAATATTTTCTAGAAGATGGACACCTCATTATATGATTTTATTTTTAAAAAATCATTTGGAAATAAGGTGGAGGGTGAGGTGGCATGAGCATGGTTGGAGGTATGGAAAGAGGTATGACCTTTGATTATTTATTTGTAAAAATTTGTGAGATATTTTTTGCATGGTTAAAAAATGAGGAGCCATCTTTCTACATGACATTCATTCATACTCTCTTGACTCTTCATTCTTGAGAGCTCTTATACACTTAGCTCATTTTCTTTCTTGAGTTGCTCATACCTTGGTTTTCCTCACCTCGTCCTCATTCTTCTTTGGTTGCTCACTTGAGCATAAGAAATGAGAGAAAAGGATAGTGAAAAATCCCTACATCCCCACTCTCCATTGCTAGCGACCTTAGAGCGTCGGTTGCTTCGCTAGGCGAACCTGGAGCCTACATCGTTTCCCTCAGGTAGATCATCTTCGGCAAAGGAGGATCGGGTTGCAACCGCGATCCAGAGCACTTGAAGAAAGCTTGAGAATGTGAGTATTCTACACATAGTAGATTGGTTTAGCTCACTAGGTTTTTGTATAAAAGTTCTAACTATTTAGTTCGATTCTTGGTTTGGGAATTTCGGCAAACTAGAAAATTTTTGAAATCCATATTGCCATCTTTGAAAATTAGCTTTCTATTGTGCCTAGGTTCCCAGCAATTTAAACCCTTAATTCTCATGCAAACCCGAGATCCATATTATTTCCTCTGAAACCATAATCGACTCTCTCTTTCTCTTTTTAGGAATATGTATGCCATAGAGGCCATCATTGTATGATATAGTGGATACTTGGACATCTTAACATGTACACTTGTATTGTTATACTATCTCTCTGATACATGTTGATAAAGCCCATAGGATGTTAGCTTAACTACCAGGACTATGATGCAGATCATACTAGTGAGGCTTGTGTAGTCCACAAGCACATCCTTTAACAATTCCTGGTCGAGGGAATATCGAGACAGGGCATCGATATTCCAGAATAGACTAGTGTGTGTGTTTCTTGACTCTGTATGGGGCGCTGGTTGATCCCACATCCATTGGTGTTTGACATCAAAGATTGTATACAGGTGCTCATTAAAGAATGGGTACACCGAACAGGACTCGCCGAGAACTCCTAATTGGTACCATACCTATCGTCAGATAGCAGTTCTCTGATGACATTTATACAGGTTAGTCTGTAGACCCAAGATCGTCATAGAGACTTGTGTGGTTCCCACTGTGCTTTGATTTCCTCCCTACCACGGCTCAAAGGAGTCGTGCAAACAAGTGGATTTTGGGTACATTACCGAGTCACATGGAGGCAATGGGCAATAGGAGGGGTTTCATATCTCCCGGTATAGGGAGTTGATGTTACGCTATACTCGATTAGCAATAACAGCTATTTCCCCAATCAGAGCAAAGCTCTGATCAAAATTTTGAAATTTGAAATGAAGCAGCGTTTCATAATAGCGCCAGCGCTAAGAGTCAAAGACTCTGCTGCAGCGCTCACATGTAAAGCATGAGAGCGCTAGCAGCGCCAGCGCTAAGAGTCAAAGACTCTGTTGCAGCGCCCACGTGCAAAGCACGAGAGCGCTCGTGCTAGCAGCGCCAGCGCTAAGAGTCAAAGACTCTGATGCAGCGCTCACGTGCAAAGCACGAGAGTGCTCGCGCTAGCAGCGCCAGCACTAAGAGTCAAAGACTCTGTTGCAGCGCTCACGTGCAAAGCACGAGAGCGCTAGCACTGGAACTAAATTTTCCCTGCCGTTGGATCAAAGATCCAATGGTGATTAAAAAATCACCAAGATACAGAATAAGCTCTGTATAGGAAAAGATTTTCCCAATCTTATTTAAAACAAGAAGATTGCCTTCTGTAATCAGAAGCATTAGGATCAAAGATCCAACGGTGGGGAAATCCCCAAATCAATTAGAGAAAAGATCACTTCAACTGATTCAATAAATCAGCCTACCCTATATAAAGGACCCAAGACTTCAAGTCTAAGACAGAGGAACCCCCCCCCCCCACCCCCCACCCCCACAAGCTTTGAGAAATTTCAAAAAAAAAGAGCAAGCTCTGAGAAGAACTTTTCTTCAAGGTAAAAACAGAGAGATAAAAAATATCTCATCAAGGAAGAAGAATATAGTTCTTTTTCAGATCATAGATCTATAAGGCAGAGGTCTTTCACAAAAAGAGATCATAGCATCTCATCATAAAAAGGAGGAGAAGAATTTCATTCTCTTTAGATCATAGATCTACAAAGACAAAGTCTTTCACAAAAGAAAATAGAAGAGATTGTAACATCTCCTATAAAATAAGAACTTTCTTCTTAGAACCATGAGACAAAGTCTCTTGTAAGCGAGAACTTATTTCTCAGATCACAAAATTGATCAGAAGCGCTCTGCGCTCATTGTCTGGCGATCAGCGCCAAGCGCGCCACATGCTCCTCACGTGTGCGCAACTTCATAAGAAGCGCGTTAGCGCTCCAAATCTGGTGACCAGCGCCAAGCGCGCCACGTGCTCCTCACGTGTATGCTACTTAACAGAAGTACTCCTCGCTCATTGACTGGCGCTCAGCGCCAAGCGCACCACGTGCCCCTCACGTGTGCGCTATTTCACAAGGAGCGCTCTGCACTCATTAACTGGCGCTCCGCGCCAAGCGCACCACGTTCTCCTCACGTGTGCGCTGAGAGAACATAAATTGTTCTTTAAATAAGGCCCCAGAGTCATAATGAGCGCTCAGCACTCAATAAAAGAAAAAAAAGATTGTCTGAACCCAAACCAATACTCAGCATTGCTAAATGTTCAACATTTTAACTGAGTGGGCCAAGCCCAAATTGGCCACAAATCTCTCATTTAGATTAATTGAGCCCATATGCTCATAAATCTTTTAACTGATCTTAGTCCCAAACATGACTATAAATCTCCCAACCAACATTGGTTTAAGGGTATATCTCTTCATACCTCTGATATATGTCGTTGTAACTCTTCAGCGTCTTCAGAGAGATAGAGGGTCCCGATAATCAATAACTTTTGGTACATCCCCAAAAGGTTGAATCAAAACCACATAGACTATGATGCATTTAAACTGGACTATGATGTCTTAAACCTTACGGACTGTGGGGTCCTTAAACTCATGGACTATGATGTCCTTAAACTTTATGGACTGTGAGGTCCTTAAACTCATAGAATATGATGTCTTTAAACTTTACCGACTATGACATCTTTAAACTGTCACGGATTATGTGTCCATAAATCCAATAGACTGCAACGTCCCTAAACTAAAACAATAGAGCCCAAATGCTCTTTTGTTGGATCTAAATGATCCTGTTAAGTAAATCTTAGTCTAAAATTGGACTAACGTATACTCAACAACGTTTGAGTTGATCTTAATCTCAAATGATTAACGATCCTTAAACCCAACCCAAACCCAAATCTAAGAAAATACGGATTTGGACTAATCCACGCCCTACGGGCGATAATATAAATTAGTCTCCGTATACAATCCACGGGCAACCAAAAATAAAACAAACACACACGACACGAAGTGACCATCTGGAGAAGGAGAAAGTGGTTACCGCGATGCGGTAGCATAATTAACTGAAGGGGCTTACGCCTGCAGGGAAGAGCGTCCCCACAATCAAAAACCCCTCAAACGAGGGGGAATCTAACGAAGTCTGCTACAACGGCCGCATCCGTCTGAACCTCCAATACACGGTGTCATAAATCAACTTGGTATCTTCGTAGAGGTGGACGGATAAAACCAAATAGCATCTGCCCCCAAAATTCAGGCCGGACGTCCCAACGTCCCGGTCGCGTCTTTCGGCGGAGAACAACAGCAAGTCCCTGACCAGGGCTGATGAGATTTACTGGTAAGTGTTATCAGTAGTTTCTCGATCAGTTATAGGCCACACATCGGCATGACTTATCAAGTTACTGGAGTCTGATGATTCCACCCATAGGATTGATATGCAACATATTAGAAGAAGAGACCGGATTGTACGGTAAGTGTTGCTTATAGGCTTTGCGGGAGTTTGGACAAGCTTGCTTGTTGATCTTCTATTCACTCAATACCTGGGTAGCCGTTACGTCCAGCTAGTACCGCTGACGGCTTGTGGGTGACTGATGTGATCATTACCTACTGCTGGTGTATTGACAAGTCTTTAGAGTCCCATACAGAGGTTTTCTAGCTCAAGCGAAACGAAGTAGGGCACATATGTTGATACAGAGGTTATATGTGATATAACCGGATTGTTGAATCAAAGTGTTGATTCAATGATATGTTATATGTATATATATTTGATATTGGCCGGTTATATATGATATGACCGGATTATTGAATCAAGTGTTGATTTGATATAGTATATTGAATGTTGTCGGTTATATGTGATATGACCGGGTTATTGAATCAAGTGTTGATTTGATAATTTGATATACATATAAATAATATTAGTCGGTTATATATGATATAACAGGATTATTCAATCAAGTGTTGATTTAATAATTTAATATATATTTATATTTGATATATTTATATATTAACTAATATTGTGCTCACTAAAGATTTTCTTCTCTTGTTATATATAATGATATATATTTATTTATTTATATATAAATACTATTATGTATCATGGTTGATGATACATAGAATATGGGTGTATGAGACTCATACTAGGGTTTTAGATTAATGTTGTGATTTATATTTAAAGGAAAAATAAAATTGATTAAGAAATGAGTCATGGCTTGGATGCTTGTAGAAGCATTGAGAAGCCATAACTCATCCTATCTCTTTGTCTTTTCTCCAGATATTTATTCATCACAACGTTATTTAATCCTAATGGTTCATTCTCTCATCACAAGGTTATCATTACCCAAGTCCATCTTCTTCCTCTCTAGTTTTTTCTTGAGTTGGAAAATAAAAAGAGAAATATATTTCTAAAGTCAGCAAAATTCCTAGTTCATCAACCTACACTCATCTAGCCCATTAATTTAGGTTGTTAGCTTCACTAATACTTGATTAGTGAAGCATTAGCTTGAGTTAGAGAGCCATCAAGGTGGATCATCTTCGGTGTCGAAGACATCAAAGAAAGCTCAATCTTTTCTTCAAATGGAGCCAAGAAGAGTTTTAGGGACTACTACTTGGAGCTTAGAGACTACTACTTGGAGCTTTTGAAGCGAAAGACTTGGTCTACAAAGGTTGTAACCTTCTTCACTTAGTATAGAACCTGCTTTCATGTTTGGAAAACCCTAATACTCTAGTTAGATTCTAGGTTAGTGCAGCTTAGACCTCTAGAATTTGTTAAATTGCATACATGATGCATGTGGAAACCTAGTAAAGGTGATAAAACACACTTTCATGGTATCAGGGCCAGGCTAGAGCATTAAACGATGTTAGTTGAATTACGAAACCGAAACAACTCCGAAAACCGTAAAATCAAAACCTAGTTTCTGTTGTTTTTAAAATGTCCTCTGAAAATTTTTTAAACAAGTGAAGAATGTTACATGTAATGTAACTAGAACACTGAAGAAAATCGAGACCATGAATCAAATTTTTGGCCGGTGAAATCCTCCATATGCCCGGCCTGGCTGGCCCTACTTCTTCATTTTGGTCTTATATTTTTTTGGTGTTCTGGTAGCTAGGGTTTAGGGTTTCAGGTTATGTTAGTTTTTTCCCAGATTGCATGCGATGTTATCTTTTGTATTGGGGCAATTCGGAGTGTTTCGTATTCGCAATTTTAACATCGTTTCGGGTTTTATTTTGATATGTGATACAATAGTTAGAATCCATATTAAATTAGTTTTGTGAAAACTAGTTTGTAATTGGTAAATCTAGCATTTTAGTCTCGGTTCATTGATTGCCATGGAGTTTCGATTCAGATCAAAACTCCGTCGCAGTCGCGTATAGTACGCGAACACTTGCCGGATAACGCTACTAGATAGGCATACCCCATTGCCACAACCAAGTGACTATAGGAGAACCTCGTTGCCAAAAGCAACCACTCGGGTGGTTGCGGCCATGATATTTCGCCTAAGTGCACTTCGTCGTCGGCATCGGGGGTGCGGCCATCTACTAAAGTTCCTGACGAGTATTCGATCATTTTATCGGGAATCCAGTTGAATTACCCGACTATTTATTGAAAAGTGTTTTCAATTCGAGACTAAAATGCAGGGTTTATAGGGTTAGGCATGAAATTCAGAATATGAGATATTCCAGGTTTATGATGTCTAAGGAATATGCGGATTCTAATTATTGTAATTTTCATTTCTTTTCTGCGACCGTAAGTGTAATATGTAATGTATCCCAGATCTCATTGCTATACGTCAACGATCAGGAATACGCATATTTACTTACGTTGATGACATGTGATGTTATGTGTTGCTTGTGATATATTATATTGGATCGTCGTGATTGAATAGCCGGGGGGTTTTACGTGAGATGAGAGTTTTTCTATTTTCAATCATGTAAAATTGTATGTAATATTCATTTATTGGGACACTTCCGGGTTGAGGTTGTTATCACCATTGATGTATATTATTTACTTTTCCGCATTAGGATAGACCCAAGGCGGGGAGCACAAGGAACCGGGTTCTAGAGTCCAGTGGGAGACCATCTCGAGGAGTCGATACCGGGTCTCCTAACTGTAGAATTGACAGGGTTGCTTGCCGCTCTCGTAGAGGTTAGGGATGTGGGTTTGGCTATTCATCACGATCATAGAATCCGTTTTTTTCATTACTGGCTTAATTTAAAACACGGACCTCCTAAAATATCCTATATTTCATATGTTTGTTTTTGCTGCCTGAGTTCTATGATGTGATCATATAACTGAGTGAGATGAATGCTATATATATATGATATATATAATAAACGTTGCTTATGTTTTGCACCCGCGCTAGTCCAGCCCCCGCTCTGCTGTTAGTTAAGTAACCTAATGGTGCATGACGGGGCCCCGTGGCGAATGCGGATGGCATAAGCGTACGTTCTATTTTCGTTTCTCCTGTAATGTTTAAGAAACATAAATGATGGGAAGTCATTAATGAGATTAATGAAAAGAAAAGAAACCTAAAGATGTTGTAGAATCAAATTTTTCAAAAAGGTATCTCTAGTTCTTGCTTTTCATAGTAGTATTCTTTGATGAATAACCAGCACCTCATTCGATGAGGAAAGAACCTAGATCCCTTCACCGGAAGTGACCTTTTTAGTGAAACTAGCAAATACTACAACCCACTCGGTTTGTTTTGAAAACTACTCGATTTTAAAAGCGGATCTTAAACCACTCTTTTTCAAATCACTGGATTCTGCAACGATATCAAGTTCATTACGCTAAAGGTTTTATTCAAAACCAGTCGTAGCCCTCCACCATTCCAGATAGGTGCTATTTAGTATTCGTGCTACATTTGTTGACCTTGTCATGGGGCAGTGTACGGTAGATGATTAGTGCTTATCTGCTGCATATGATGCAATTGGATTAGGGTAGTCGTACGACCTTGTTGACCTTGTCAAGGGTCGTGTGGGTGGGTTTAATTCAATCACGAAATGACGGGTTGAACTTGACTTGCGGTTTATAGTTTGTTGACATTGTCAAGGTCATAAACCGCATGGGGTAAAAACAGATATTGGAAATTACAAGTGTTGAAATTTGCAATGAGACCTTCTATAAGATAGTTGGATCCCGGTACCCACTGCGAGTAAGAGTTACTCCTGAGAGAGTTTTCCACTTTACAATTAGCTGGTCCAGTAGATGTCTAAGAAAGGTGTTTACGGGGTTATGCCCCTGCAAAAACGAGGTTATTTAATTAGTTCCATACGAAAGTATGGGGAGACTCCCTCAGAGTACCAATACCTTCCTGGCTGACCGATTGGCGAACTTGTAGGGTGTAATTAATCCCGGCTAATCTTACCTTTTAGGGTTTGAAGGAAGATTTGATAAAAACAGTGTGAGCCATCCTGATTAGATAAGATAATAACCAATCTAATCTTGCAAGAGCGCATGCTAAAGTATTTTCTTCTCTCTCTCTAGGTAGCGACCATAACACGCCTTAATCAAAATAATAATATGGATATATTGACCGAACCCGCTTATTATACTGAGCTGGAGAACGTTGGTTCCGCTTTTTTATATGATTGTCATAAGTCTGAGCAAGGAATAGGGGAATGCACGGATTCCCATGCAACCCGAATGAAGAAAAAGCATGATGATACATCTTTTTCAGGTGTGTTCGTTATTGAGAACTGTTTTTCAGTTTGCTCTACGTCATGGGTATTAGATACCGGATCAAGATCTCATATTTGTAATCATTTGCAAGGGTTAAGAAGAAGTAGAGAACTGAGTAAGGGTGATATGTCTCTCAGAGTAGGGAACGGAGCAATTGTTGCTACCGAAGCTATCGGTGAATATCACCTTGTATTGCCAAATGGCAATACATTAATTTTGAATGACTGTTATTACATACCGTCGATGATGTGCATCATCATATCCGTTTATTTATTAGATAAAGATCGATATAACTTTGCACTAGAGAAAAATGTTATGAACATTTTCCTGAATCAAGTGTTGATTGGGTATGGTACGTTGTGTAACAGTATATGCGTTCTAAAGCAAAATACAGTTCTAAGCATACAGAACACACACAAGAGGAAAATTTCAGAAATGAACGAAACGTTCTTGTGGCATTGTAGACTTAATCATATCAATGCGACCAAACTAGCCAAGTTGCATAAAGATAGATATTTGAATCCGTTTGAATTTACATCTTATGAAATTTGTGAGTCATGTCTCAAAGGCAAGATGACCAAAACTCCGTTTACTGGACACGAAGAAAGAGCTACTGAACTCTTGGGACTGATACATAGTGATGTATGCGGTCCTATGTCTACACATGTCAGAAATGGTTCCTCGTACTTTATTACATTCACCGATGATCTCTCAAGATTCGGGCATGTGTTCTTGTTGAAACACAAATCTGAAGGTTTTGAGAAATTTAAGGAATATAGGTACGAAGTTGAGAACCAGACAGGTAAAAGTATTAAAATCATACGATCTTATTGGGGAAGAGAATACTTGAGCATAGAATTCCGAGACTATTATAAAGAGAATGGGATTCTCTCTCAGCTTACTCCTCCGTATACACTCCTCCGTATACACCACAGCACAATGGAGTTTCGGAGTGGAGAAATATCACCCTATTAGATATGGTGCGCTCTATAATGAGTGTTGCTGAGTTACCTATTTCCTTTTGGAGTTATGCACTTGAGACAGTTGCATACCTATTGAATCAATTTCCATCAAAATCAGTGCCTAAAACACCATATAAGATATGGAGTGGAAAGAGACCATATCTTAAACGAGTTAAGATATGGGGTTGTCTGGCCTATGTTAAAAAACAGAATCCGGACAAACTCGAGGCACGATCAGTTCTTTGCAAGTTTGTGGGATATCCAAAGGATTCACATGGATATCTATTTAACCACAGTGAGAAACAAAAGGTGTTTGTTGCTCAACATGCCACCTTTTTAGAAAAGGAATTTCTTGTGAAAGAAATTAGTGGTGATGAGGTAGAACTGGAAGAAGTTCCAGCTACACAAACTACAACTGATGATTTGGTAGAACCGGAGAATTCGATAGTCCCCGACGAACCTCAGCCACTCCGCAGATCTAGTAAGGTTCATCATCCACCTGAGAGATACTACGGTTTTCTCATACACGGTGGGAGCGAGGATTGCATCATGGAATATGATGACCCAACTAGTTTCGAGTAGGCCATCACAAGTAATGACTCTGTGAAATGGCTGGATGCAATACGATCTGAGATGGAATCCATATACACCAACAAAGTATGGACTTTGGAAGTTGCTCCTGAAGGGGTAAAACCAATCGGGAGCAAATGGATCTTTAAGAAGAAACTTTGTGTAGATGGAAAGGTTGAGACCTTCAAAACTAGACTTGTAGCAAAAGGTTTTCGTCAACGACCAAGTGTCGACTATGATAAAACCTTTTCTCCAGTGGCTATGCTTAAGTCCATAAGGATCCTACTTTCCATTACTTCATACCACAACTACGAAATCTGGCAGATGGACGTCAAGACCGCTTTTCTAAATGGTGATTTAGAAGAGAGCGTGTACATGACACAGCCAGAGGGAGCAGCGGAAAGGTGTGCAAGCTGCTTAAATCAATCTACGGATTAAAACAGGCATCACGGAGTTGGAACATCTGTTTTGATGTGGCAGTCAAAGAGTTTGACTTCATCAAAGACATAGATGAACCTTGTATATACAAAAAGGTTGTAGAGAGTAAGGTTGTCTTCCTCGTATTGTACATGGATGACATACTCATGATAGGAAATGATGTTCCTATGCTACACTCGGTCAAGCTTTTTTTACCACAAAAGTTCTCTATGAAAGATCTAGGTGATGCCTCCTACATCCTGGGGATTAAAATCTATAGAGATAGATCTAAAAGTATGTTGGGATTGTCCCAATCTAGGTATATTGACACCATACTAAAGAGGTTTAGTATGGAAGATTCTAAGCGTGGTAATTTACCCGCTTGTTCAGGAATCACTCTCTCCAAAGAGATGTCTCCCAAGACTGATTTGGAGAGGACTCGCATGCAAAGGATACCTATGCTTCTGCAGTTGGGTCTATCATGTACGCGATGTTATGCGCCAGACCGGATGTAGCTTACGTACTAGGTTTTATAAATATGTATCAATCAGATCCTAGGAAGAAGCACTGGACAGCTATGAAGAACACTCATAAGTACTTGAGAAGGACTAAAGAAATGTTCTTGGTGTATGGTAACGGAGAACTCCAGGTGGAGTCCTTTACCAATTCGAACATCCAGAGTGATAAGGACGACAGTAAGTCGGTCCCGGGTTTTGTCTTCACGCTCAATGGAGGGGCGGTATGTTGGAAGAGTTCCAAGCAAGATACCGTAGCAAACTCGACGATGGAAGCTGAATACATTGCTGCCAACGATGCTGCCAAAAAGGCTGTATGGATGAAAAAGTTCATTGCTGAACTTGGTGTGGTTCCATCCATTGAGAATCCAATACCCTTGTATTGTGATAATAATGGAGTTGTGGCTTTGGCCAATAAACCCTAGTCCCATCAGCGATCCAGAAATATTCTTAGGCGGTATCACCTGATCCGGGAGATAGTTGATCGTCGGAAGATCGAGGTCAGAAGAGTTGACACGAAGGATAACATCCACTCACGAAGGCCCTCCCCCAGACGCAATTTTTGAGACTTTTTGGGTGTGTTGGGTATGAGATACTACAACAACTAGCCTTAGTGCAAGTGGGAGATTGTTAGGAATATGTATGCCCTAAAGGTCATTATTGTATGATATAGTGGATGCTTGGACATATATTGTCACGCCCCGCTTATCAGCAACTTTATTTATTAACATTCTTTTTACAATACATCGGAAAAGTAAATACATGGAATGAAAAGCAATGCCTAAACAGTGGCATAACAGAAATGGAAAGTACTGAAATGAAATGTACAAGTAACTAGAGCTAGCTGGTCCAAATCCTCGCTGGTGGGCTCGATCTCCAGTGAGTCCGAATCACCTGACGACATTCCAAAGAACAAGAAAGAGAATGTCGTCAGCGAACAAATCGCTCGGTAAGTCACGTAAATAGACAAGAATGGAATAGATAGAATAGAGAGTATATAGTTATAATGTTGTATTTAATATTAACGCTGTTGTTTGTAGCTTGATACAGAAGAATGCCAGTGAATACGAGAGGAGTCCCACTATTCCGGAGACTAAGGTATACGGAGCACAAGGAACCGTTCAGCCACGGTACAACGGCAATTGAATTCAGGTTAGGTGTATTATGGTTACAGTCTCGTGCCACTTTTAACACCTTCCATACCAGTCTACCTCTTATAAACCGAGCGATGTCTTGATTGTATTAATGTATTGTTTGAAGTGTATATTGTATATAGATGGATGACTTGCTGAAACCATGATATCAGTAAATGGATGTAACTGGAGAATCATGTAGATGGATGTATATCCATAGTTCGGTTCGGTCAATATAGATTGATTAGATTGAATAGACGGATTCATAGATCCATGTTGTATTGAAATTTGATACTTGAATCATATTCAAGTCAGATTTATTATATCGAGACTCGGTCTGAGTCAGACAATTAGAAAAGAAATTGAATCCTGAATTAGGTTTTGGTGTTATCGGTAACAGTCATTCATGGACGGCAGGATTTGTGTCTATTTCATAAATAATTACCATGTTGATAACACCGTTTGTTAAGTTGTCTACCTTAAATAGGAAAGCACCCATATCTCCGGCTCCCTGAGGCTCAAGAGACTAGTTCCGCTTAAACCTATATTTACTAGGGTCCTTATTGTAATTTAGTATAACTTGAGGGGGTTTTATGTAAAAATAATTTTGTATAATTTTCAAAATACACCTCCAGTATTTTATTATCGTGTTTAGAGTTTTCATTGATGTATATTTTATCAATGTGACATTTCTAGTGAATAAAACATAATTTCATAATATATGGTATTTATTTGTAATATTGGAATTGTATGGTATTTTCTTGTAAATGAGATATTTTTCTTGGTTTTTTTGGAAATGTGGAATACTATAAATATTAAAAATAGATATTTTGATATTAATTACATATATATTTATTTATTAAAAATATAAGTTTTATTTATAATAGAAATCATATTTTCTAAAGAAAATTGTATTTTAAATCTTTCGAGATCGTATGCTCCTTACGGAGGTCTGCATCTCGCTCTAGTAGGCCCGAGAATATGCGATAATCCACACCATATCGAACGGGTTCCCCGAATGGGTTGTAGAGGCGCAATTGCAAAGATTTATTAAAATACACTTCTTGTAGAAAAAGGTTTTATAAGTTGATGTAAAGTCGTATTTTCCCAGATCTATGTTCCCAAATTCTATCGTGCTATGTTAGATATGTGTGTTGTGAGGAGGTAGGTCATTACCTCGTGAGTTTTCTAAAGGTATTATAGAGTTTATGTCGGAAACTAAATTTTGTGGTATTTTAATGTAAAATTGCGATAGAAGATGCATATAACAATCTTTTGTGATGAAACTTGTTAAACATGTTTATTAATGTTAAATGAACAATATGTGATGATATGAAGGTATCTTGATTAAGAAAAAATGTAGTTTTTAAAGAAAATCGAATCGGAAGTCGGACTAACTCCGCTTCCGTCGGGTTTTACTTTTGGATGTTTTTAGAATAGAGAAAAGAAGGAGAAGTAGAGACTTGTAGGTTATTAGACTAGAAGAGAGAAGGAGGAAGAGGTGGGAGGTACCGATGCGTCGTTTCGTCCTCGGAATCTTCTCGGATTGTCGTCGGAAATTCGTCGGAGCTTCGCCCTTTTGCTAACTCCACTTGCACACAAAAGACTTGGGAATTTTCTTGAGAGTTTGGGCAGGGATTTGGGAGTGAGGAAGGGTGATTTGAGAGTGATATTTATAGGAAAAATTAGGGTTTTAGGGTAGTGAAACGGGGTATTAAAAATTTGTATTAAAATGGATTAAATGGGGGTATTTTAATTCTCTGGTTAATTGCAGAGAATTTAAACAGTGCAGGGGTGGGGTAGGCCAAAGGGTGCAGGAGGTTAAAGAAAAATTGAGATCAGACCGAGTTGGACCGGTGGCGCCGGTCGAGTTAACCGATTCGCCGGCCCGAGTCGGGCGAGTCGGGGCTCTCCTTGATGCCACGTGTTCCTGACGATTAGTCTAGCCTCATGGACACGTTTGTTTATTCTGTAACTTACCCTATTACGTGTAGTGCACGTGTAGACTCTTGGGCTTCTAAAAGATTAAAAGCATTTTAAATAAAAATAATGTGTGGCTGATGGGATTTGAACTCTGGTGCTTTGGTTCAGAAGTGCAAGGTCTTACCAATGAGCTACAAGCTCCTTCTTGCTATTCAGAAGCAAAACAAATTTATAACTTGTGCTCAGTCTCAAGTACCCCTTTCTGTATTTTTGAAAAAAAAATTACAGAAAGTTTATGGTTATTACATTCTACCCTCCTTATAAAAATTTTGTCCTCAAAATTTGTAAAAAGAAAGTGTAACAGATTCAAGAAAAGTTTGGTGATAGAACTACTTCGGCCGCTAAAAGGAAAGCCTGACGCCGTGGTACATTCTACCTAACTGGAGGCACATTCCTCTGTCCTTGGGGCATGTTTCTCTGTTCTCGAGGCATGTTCCTCAGTGTCTGATGGAATTGGCGATTGGGCTATGCAGGTGATAGAGCTGGGAGTGCAAGAAGAGGTGCAGGAACCTGGATAGATGGCCGCTGTGGGTAGTTGGTGGGTGTGTGAGTTGAGTTGCGTCTATAAGGACAGTTTCCAATTCCATGATTGGATGCGCCACAAACTAAGCACAGGCCTTTGACGTGCCTACAATCCTTCCACAAGTGTCCATCCTTCTTGCAGTAGAAACAAAAACCTGGACTTGACTGGTTAATTATTTCTTTCTGTCTCTTGAGTTTTGAAGGTTGTATAGGATAGGCTCCTCCTGCCATCTGGGTGGCTGGGCGTTTTATACCGGTTGCTTCTGCTTCTGGTCGGTTCAATAATATAGTGCTGCAGTCCATCCAGGAGGCTGCGGATTGCCTCAAGTAGAACCGTCTGCTCGTTGATCGGAGCAGCGACGCAGGTATGAGTGGTAGTGGTGGGGGAGTGTTGTTGACATTCGTTCTGGTGTTGTTTGGGGAATCCATAACCTTGAAAGAAAAATTTGGTTTAGGATAGATTCAAAGTATATGAAATTGTAAGATTCAAGGAATATAAATTGTCAAGAATGTTTTCAGTTGCTGGTTCTTGTGTTATATTACTTAGGTTGTCCATACAGTGCCGAACTGCATGGTATGGTTCCATATAGCTCTAACCTGGGCCACCAACAAAACCTGTCACGCCCCGCTTACCAGTATACGGGCAGAAGACGCGACGAGACCGCTACGTATTTACTCAGAAGTAAACACGCTAAGCGTATATAAGCAATATAAGTAAAATACACAAGAGACAAAGACAATAGATATAATTGAATGACAACTTTATTTATTAACATTCTTTTTACAATACATCTGAAAAGTAAATAAATGGAATGAAAAGCAATGCCTAAACAGTGGCATAACAGAAATGGAAAGTACTGAAATGAAATGTACAAGTAACTAGAGCTCCGGGTCGAAAGCTAGCTGGTCCAAATCCTCGCTGGTGGGCTCGATCTCCAGTGAGTCCGAACCACCTGACGACATTCCAAAGAAGAAGAAAGAGAATGTCGTCAGCGAACAAATCGCTCGGTAAGTACCGTAAATAGACAAGAATGGAATAGATAGAATAGAGAGTATATTATTATAATGTTGTATTTAATATTAACGCTGTTGTTTGTAGCTTGGTACAAAAGAATGCCAGTGTATACGAGAAGAGTCTCACTATTCCGAAGACTAAGGTATACGGAGCACAAGAAACCATTCAGCTACGGTACAACGGCAATTGAATTCATGTTAGGTGTATTATGGTTACAGCCTCGTGCCCCTTTTAACACCTTCCGTACCAGTCTACCCCTTATAAACCCCGTGATGTCTTGATTGTATTGATGTATTGTTTGAAGTGTATATTGTATATAGATGGATGACTTGCCAAAACCATGACATCAGTAAATGGATGTAACTGGAGAATCATGTAGATGAATGTATATCCATGATTCGGTTCAGTCAATATAGATTGATTAGATTGAATAGACGGATTCATAGATCCATGTTGTATTGAAATTTGATACTTGAATCATAGTCAAGTCAGATTTATTATATCGAGACTCAGTCTAAGTCAGTCAATTAGAAAAGAAATTGAATCCTGAATTAGGTTTTGGTGTTATCGATAACTGTCGCATATGGACGGCAGGATTTGTGTCTTTTTCAAAGACAATTACCATGTTGATAACACCGTTTGTTAAGTTGTCTAGCTTAAATAGGCAAGCACCCATATCTCCAGCTTAAACATATGTTTACTAGGGTCCTTATTGTAATTTAGTATAACTTGAGGGGTTTTATGTAAAAATAACTTTGTATAATTTTCAAAATACACCTCAAGTATTTTATTATCGTCTTTAAAGTTTTCATTGATGTATATTTTATCAATGTGACATTTCTAGTGAATAAAACCTAATTTCATAATATATGGTATTTATTTGTAATATTGGAATTGTATGGTATTTTCTTGTAAATGAGATGTTTTTCTTGGTTTTTTTGGAAATGTGGAATATTATAAATATTAAAAATAGATATTTTGATATTAATTACATATATATGTATTTATTAAAAATATAAGTTTTATTTATAATAGAAATCACATTTTCTAAAGAAAAATGTATTTTAAATCTTTCGAGATTGTATGCTCCTTGCGGAGGTCTGCATCTCGCTCTAATAGGCCCGAGGATGTGCAATAATCCACACCATACCGAACGGGTTCCCCGAATGGGTTGTAGAGGTGCAATTGCAAAGATTTGTTAAAATACAGTTCTTGTAGAAAAAGGTTTTATAAGTTGAAGGTAGTTATATGTAAAGTCGTATTTTCCCAGATCTATGTTACCAAATTTCATCGTGCTATATTAGATATGTGTGTTGTGAGGAGGTAGGTCATTATCTCGTGAGTTTTCTAAAGGTATAAAGGTATTATAGAGTTTATGTCGGAAACTAAAGTTTGTGGTATTTTAATGTAAAATTGCGATAGAAGATACATATAACAATCTTTTGTGATGAAACTTGTTAAACATATTTATTATTGTTAAATGAACAATATGTGATGATATGAAGGTATATTGATTAAGAAAAATTATAGTTTTTAAAGAAAACCGAATCGGAAGTCGGACTAACTCCGCTTCCGTCGGGTTTTAATTTTGAATGTTGTTAGAATAGAGAAAAGAAGAAGAAGTAGGGACTTACAGGTTATTAGACTAGAAGATAGAAGGAGGAAGAGGTGGGAGATGCCGGTGCGTTGTTTCGTCCTCGGAATCTCCTCGGATTGCCGTCGGAAGTTTGTCGGAGCTTCACCCTTTTGCTAACTCCACTTGCATACAAAAGACTTGGGAATTTTCTTAAGAGTTTAGGCTGGGATTTAGGAGTGAGGAGGGGTGATTTAAGAGTGGTATTTGAAAAATTAGGGTTTTAGGGTAGTGAAAGGGTGTATTAAAAATTTGTATTAAAATGGATTAAATGGGGGTATTTTAATTCTCTGGTTAATTGCAGAGAATTTAAACAGTGCAGGGGGAGTGGGGTAGGCCAAAAGGTGCGGGGGGTTAAAGAAAAATTGGGATCGGACCGAGTTGGACCGGCGGCGCCGGGCGAGTCAACCGATTCGCTGGCCCGAGTCGGGTGAGTCGAGGCTCGTCTTGATGCCGCGTGTTCCTGACGATTGGTCTAGCCTCGTGGACACGTTTGTTTATTCTGTAACTTGCCTTATTACGTGTAGTGCACGTGTAGACTCTTGGACTTCTAAAAGATTAAAAAAAATTTAAATAAAAATAATGTGTGGCTGATGGGATTTGAACTCTGGTGCTTTGGTTCAGCAGTGCAAGTGCAAGGTCTTACCAATGAGCTACAAGCTCCTTCTTGCTGTTCAAAAGCAAAACAAATTTATAACTTATGCTCGGTCTCAAGTACCCCTTTCTGTATTTTCGAAAAAGATTGTACAGAAATTTTAGGGTTGTTACATATATATATATATATATATAGGACTTTCTTGCTCGACATGATGGTATGTTATCTGGTTGCTCTTTATCTTAACATGTACACTTGTATTGTTATACTGTCTCTTTGATACATGTTGATAAAGCCCTTAGGATATTAGCTTGACTACCAGGACTATGATACAGATCATACTAGTGAGGCTTGTGTAATCCACAAGCACATCCTTTAACAGTTCCTAGTCGAGGGAATATCGAGACAGGGCATCAATATTCCAGAGTACACTAGTGTGTACGTTTCTTGACCCTGTATGGGGTGATGGTTGATCCCACATTAATTGGTGTTTGACATCAAAGATTGTACATATGTGCTCATTATAGAATGGGTACACCGAACAGGACTCGCCGAAAACTCCTAGTTGGTACCATACCTATCGTCGGATAGCAGTTCTCTGGTGACACTTGTACAGGTTAGTCTGTAGATCCGAGATCGTCATAGAGACTTGTGTGGTTCCTACTGTGCTTTAATTTCCTCCCTACAACGGCTCAAAGGAGTCGTGCAAACAGGTGGATTTTGGGTACAGTCCCGAGTCACATAGAGGCAATGAGCGATAGGAGGGGTTTCGTCTCTCCCGATATAGGGAGTTGATGTTGCGCTATGCTCGATTGGCTATAACAGCAAGTCCCTGGCCAGGGCTGATGAGATTTACTGGTAAGTGTTATCAATAGTTTCTCGAACAGTTATAGGCCACACATCGGCATGACTTATCAAGTTACTGGGGTCTGACGATTCCACCTCTAGACTTGATATGCGACATATCAGACGAAGAGACCGGACTGTATGGTAAGTGTTGCTTATAAGATTTGCGGGAGTTTGGAAAAGCTTGCTTGATGTTCTATTCGCTCAATACCTGGGTAGACGTTACGTCCAGCTAGTACCGTTGACGGCTTGTGGGTGACTGATGTGATCATTACCTACTGCTAGCGTATTGACGAGTCTTTAGAGTCCCACACAGAGGTTTCCTAGCTCAAGCGAAACGAAGTAGGGCACATATATTGATATGTGCGGGAGCTTGATTAAATACGAGTATGTGATACCGTATTCTAATCTCGCGATATTTGATATCGGTTAGGTTATATGTGATATAACCGAATTGTTGAATCAAGTGTTAATTCAATGATATGTTATATGTATATATATTTGATATTGGCCGGTTATATATAATATGACCGGATTATTGAATCAAGTGTTGATTTGATGTAGTATATTGAATGTTGTCGGTTATATGTGATATGACCGGGTTATTGAATCAAGTGTTGATTTGATAATTTGATATACATATAAATGATATTAGTCGGATATAACCGGATTATTGAATCAAGTGTTGATTTAATAATTTAATATATATTTATATTTGATATATTTATATATTAACTAATATTGTGTTCACTAAAGATTTTCTTCTCTTGTTATATATAATGATATATATATATAATATTATATATCATGGTTGATGATACATAGAAAATGGGTGTATGAGACTCACATTAGGGTTTTAGATTAATGTGATGATTTATATTTAAAGGAAAAATCAAATTGATTAAGAAATGGGTCATGGCTTGGATGCTTGTAAAAGCATTGAGAAGCCATGACCCATCCTATCTTTTTGTCTTTTCTCTAGATATTTATTCATCACAACATTATCTAATCTTGATGGTTCATTCTCTCATCACAAGTTTATCTTCACCCAAGTTCGTCTTCTTCCTCTCTAGTTTTTCTTGAGTTGGAAAATAAAAAGAGAAATAGATTTCTAAAGTGAGGAAAATTCATACTTCATCAACCTACACTCATCTAACCCATTAGTTTAGGTTATTATATTCACTAATACTTGATTAGTGAAGCATTAGCTTGAGTTAGAGATACTTCAAGGTGGATCATCTTCGGCCTCGAAGACATCAAAGCAAGCTCAATCCTTTCTTCAAGTGGAGCCAAGAGATACTTCAAGGTGGATCATCTTCGGCCTCGAAGACATCAAAGCAAGCTCAATCCTTTCTTCAAGTGGAGCCAAGAGATACTTCAAGGTGGATCATCTTCGGCCTCGAAGACATCAAAGCAAGCTCAATCCTTTCTTCAAGTGGAGCCAAGAAGAGTTCTAGGGAATACTACTTAGAGCTTAGGGACTACTACTTGGAGCTTTAGAAGTGAAGGACTTGGTCTACAGAGGTTGTAACCTTCTTCACTTAGTATAGAACTTGTTTTCATGTTTGGAAAACCCTAATACTCTAGTTAGATTCTAGGTTAGTGTAGCTTAGACCTCAAGAATTTTTTTAATTGCATACTTGATGCATGTGGAAACCTAGTAGAGGTACTAAGACACACTTTCATCTCTCACTCAAACCGAAACACTAAACCCTCGTCACCGATCATCATCAACATCGCTTTATCGGTCATGTTGCCATCGTTGTTGCCTTCCTCTTCTTGATGTGATCCTTGTCATGGTCTCATCTATTCGGCTGCAGATCCAAAGCCAAGATTATGTTTTCGTCTTCAAAGTCTCGTCGTCTCCGTTCGTCCTCGAGGTAAGTATTTAGAATACTTGTTGCATGCTAAGCAAGATCAGATCTTGCTTAATATTATAATAGAATAGCTATAGGATTTCAATACATATGCATATTATGATAGTTCAAGACATGACCTTTATCTTGATCTTGTTGTTATTGTTGTATCATATTATAAACATTGCTTTTGATACGTTGTTAGTTAACCCTGAATAACGACATGTCGAGATCTGAATCACGATATGTCGGTAAGCTTGATCTAGTATAATACTTGATATTGATTGCTAAAGATGCCACTTTTATATTGTTCAAGATATTATAATTTAACTTGGAGAATTCTATGAAATTGTAATGGGTATCACATGCACAAAATTTGGATAGAAATCCTAATTAAGATATCTGGTCGTCTTGGTAAAGAGTTGACTAGCCGGCTTAACATTATAGTTGTTTTCTCATGTAAAAAAAGAATAAATATAAGTTCCGGGTGTATAACGAGCCACCTCAAAATAGGGTCGAGCCGTCTCAACATAATTATGAGTCGTCTCTTACAACCAAAGATGAAATATTAAACCTGAAACACTTTTGAGACGTCTCAAAACACACTGAGCCGTCTCCTACACACACATGAGCCGTCTCATCCATTGATGATGAGCCGTCTCAAACTGATATGCAACTAATGTTGAACCTGATATGTTATACGATATGCTAGATCACGTTACACATGTGCAACACGCTACCTGACATGTGTTATGATTGTGTTATATATTCTGATTGACCATGATATTCCTGTTAATGCTAGTGCTTGATTGTTACCTGCACCTTTGCTTGAACATATTCATTGATTATCATGTCACGACTCCTGTAATGTAACTATTATCCAATGCCAACAGGTTTATGATATTGCCTATTACTCTTTGACTTGACTTGAATGGATATTTGAATTATGGTCAAAGCGGACCTCTGTATTATGGTCATAGTGGCCATCTGAATCATGGTTAAAAGGGGACATCTGTATTATGGTCAAAAGGGTATCCGTGTTATGGGATGTATGTATCTGACTCGTGACATCATTCATCTATATATCGACATGTATGCATCTTACTTATGACATCATTCGCTTGTATTGAATATGATATGTTACCGTGTTTCACTCATTGGTTTGAAATACCTGTAGCATAGATAACTGCTAGTGACATTGACACATAGGTTCCACATAACATTGTTGCTTTGAAATATCCTGCTTGTTATGTCATCGGTTATTGCTAATATTATTATATGATCACTTGACATCGATCTTGTATCATGGTAAATTTACATATTCATTTTGGTTATTATCTTTATGACATTATATTCGACGTTCTGACGTCTGGGTTTTGCATGGCCTAGATCTTTGACATTAGAACCGCGGGATCAGGATTACTTTGAGAGGATAGCCGAGCAGTGAAGCGAATCTTTTATTCCAGTTATAGCCGTTTAATTTATTTTAGTACTGAACTATGTTCGCTAGTTTTATTTTGGATAAAGTCTTGTATACCCTTTCTATTTCATTATTGGATCGATTTGACTTGATGTTTTCGCTATTCCAGCTTGATTCTTGTTATTGTTATTTATTCTGGTATTGGACATGTGTTAGATAGTTATTTATATATATGGTATCGCTTGATTACTGCATGACAACTTTAATGTGATTATGGAAGAATGGTTCATTACCGTAGATAGTATGGCCTGCCGAGTTACGTCCCGAATTTTATGTATGTTGGGAAGCGGGGCGTAACAATATGACAATTCTAACATACATATTATGAAATGTCTCTTCCGTTGCGATAAAACTTTAAAATTGTGATGAGGGTTGAGAGATTTGTTTTTATATTCTAACACGTCCCCGCAGGTCTAAGGCCATTTGGGCTGAAACCTAGAATTTTGCGCAGCAGTATTTTTAATTTAAATAAAACCAAATTTAAAACGCACACGGAAGGAATCAAACCTGGGTTGCTCTGATACCATGTGAAATGCCCCTTCTACTGTATCAAAGCTCCGAAGTTGTGATAAGCATTATTGTTAAAATTGTACGATTCACGATTCGAATCGTACGATTCGAGACGATTGGAAAAATTCTGATACATATCACAAGGTTGTATCGAGTAGTAATTGATTCGTATCGTACGATTCACGATTCGATTCGATATTTACGATTCACGATTCGAATTGATTCAATAAATGGGTCGAGTCTAAAGTTTTTGGATTGAGACTGAATATTTTGTGTCCGATAACAATTTAAGATCTAGTTCATTTATCCCCAAATTGGTAAAATCCCTAATTTTACAATACTCTCTCGTCCTCTCCCAGACTCCCTCTCGTCCTTGCAAGCGAACCCTTCGAACCTACTCGCCTTCGAGTCTTCAACTCGACGCCCTTGACTTCCTTGACTTCCTCGTTGTCTCACCCACACCGTCTCGTCCACTCCTTAACACCTCAATGCCTTAGCTTTGACCTCTTTGCTCGCTTTGTCTCTCCCTCTCTGTTGTATTTTGCACATGTTCATATGGATTTTATTTATCTTATTTATTATGATTGAACACACATCCACAATGCTTTTGTTGAACTATTTATTTTTTTGTTGTATTTTGCACATATATAAGCATTCATTATGATAGTTAAGCGACTGGAAAATGATTGAACACCATACTTTTATAATGTATTGTTCTATATTGCTAATCTAGTCATATAATTATTAAATATATAGTTATTTGCCTATTTGCTAAGCTTTTGCACAAACGAATGTTGTATCTTACGTTTTAAGATTCGATACGATATACGATATGATTCATATCACGATTTGACAACTTTGGTGATGAGAATTGAGGGATTTGTTTTATATTCTAACACATAAATAATTGTAAAAGAATAAAATAAATTAACAGCTATCAAACTATTACCATAAAAAGAATATCAAATAAAAATTAAAACTAAAACGAACAACTAACAGTATATTGTGATACTGATGGAGCTCCTTTTCAGGCCTCCGTCAGATGTTGTCTTCCGTTGATCTCACGGTGAACTTAGCTGATTATCCTTCGTTGCGTGTGGGTCTCAATGGGTTTCTGAAGGAAGAAGAGAGGTGAGGAAGTAGTTGCCAAATACCTGCAAAGAAGTCCCGGGGTGGTTTGGTACCACCGAGGACCCTCCGACGCTCAAGTTAGTGATCAGGTCCGAGCAGAGTAACGGCTTAAAAGTGTCAAGAATTGCTTACTTGATCCCTCTGTGATGTGGGTTTATATAGCGGTGGAGCACGCAACAGCGGGCGCGAGAATCTCGCCAGCGGTTACGTCCCCCGACGTCACACCCGCGTAGAAAGCGGATCGCCCATTAACGGGGATTGATGGCGTAGAACGTGGGATGTTGCTGGCGTGAGATCTGCGCATGGCGAGATTCGCGGAGCGGCAGGTACGCTTGTGAGCGGTGGAGTTGGTCGGAGGGCCGAGGAATACGGCCCCGGCCGGGAGCTCGGGGTCGAGCGAGGAGGCCGAGGGGCCTTGGTCTGGTGGCAGCTTGGGGCGAGCTGAGGGGCCGAGGAGGCCAATTTGCAGGGGCCCCGAGAGGGGGCCAGCTTGTGCTTGTAGGTCGGGCACGGGACGACCTGGTCGGTCCATGCGGGCCCTTTCTTCTGGGTTCTGGGACACGTCATCTGCCACGTGTCATGATCTTGGGGGATCGCCAATATCGTGCACTATCAGATACTTATATTACGTGTAGCATAAGATCCATCTAATTGAAAAACACAAAACGGCATATTCATCCGAAGGAAAATCCATTTTCCGTAGAGAGATAAATACATCATAAGAAAATAACAAACAAGTTGATAATAACAATAAACTAAAAATGGATATTGGAAGTGTCGATGATTGTTTGTTTATCGTTATGGTGTCTCTATTGGATATTGGACTTGTTAATTTTCTTGTTCGTGTCGTAGAAGTATGATACATTATTTCTTTTATAAAAGATTGTGTGTGTTTGTAGAGCCATGACCATGTATTTGGAATTTTTGTCATTTTCCTGTGTCCCATGGTGTCATGTCTGTGCAATCTTGACAATAAGTGTCAGATACGGACACAATGTTCTATTCTATTGGAAGTGTCAATGACTTGTAGTCCACTGCTAATCCTCTCAGAACGTGACATGATGTATGTATAAGCATGAGCATAGCGTAACTTCAGCAAAAGTTTGGCTGGATATCAGTCATTTAGGCATATAACTGAGCAAGGTGGAATTGAAGCTCACTGTAAATCCTATGATATTAATGCATTCTTGTTCACATGAAAACATGTTTTCAATTCTGGTTAGTCAGTGATGGAGGTCATTTTCGGGTATCCGTCAGATGTTGTTTTCCGTCGATCTCACGGTAGATTTTGGAGGTGATCTCCTGTTGCGTGTGGGTCTCAATGGATTTTGAGGAGACTGGGGGTTTTGAGGAGTCAACGCCGAATACCTGCAAAGAAGTCCCGGATGGTTTGGTACCACCAAGGATCCTCCGACGATCAAGTTAATATGAGATCCGAGCAGAGTAACGGCTAAGTGGAGTAAAAATGGCTTACTTGACCCCTCTGTGATGGGGGTTTATAAAGCGGCGGCGGCAGCAGGCGCGAGAATCTCGCCAGCAGTTAAGCTCCCGACGTCACCCCCGCGTAAAGAGCGGATCGCCCATTTATAGGGATCGTGATGGCGTGGAACGTGGGATGTTGCCGGCGGAGAATCTGCGCATGGCGAGATTTGCGAAGCGGCGGTTACGCATGTGAGTGGTGGAGTTGGTCGGTCGGAGGGACCGGGGAAGATGGCCTTGGTTAGGGAGCTCGGGGACGAGCGAGAGGGTATGGCAGCTCGAGGTGAGCTGAGAGGCCGAGAAGGCCAATTTCCGGGGGGCTCTGAGGAGAGCCAGCTTTTGCTTTATAGGTCGGGTGCAGGGGTGGCCCGGTCGGCCCCTATGGGCCCTTTTTTCTGAGTTCTGGGACACGTCATCTGCCACGTGTCTTGATCTTGGAGATCGCCAATATTGAATATCATCATTAGCCCCCCACTCTTGTCCCGACCAGCTAGCGGGTCGGGTCAGGAGTGGACTGTCGGGCCGCCCGGGGCGAGCTCCCTACTAAGGTTTCGTCGGGACGCGTCCTCGGGCTGTCAGCTGTCTTTTCTGCCAGCGAATCAGGACGAGATCTCTGCATTTAAGTAAAGTACGCCGGTCCGTGCATCCTGCCACTGAAGCGACGGTCCACGTGTCAAGCGTCGGTTGGACGACGCGACGTGCGCAGACCTGCGATGTCTGATGGGGTGTGGTCCAGTATGGGAACGACAAGTGGAGCAATCGGAGCCATCGGACGCGAGGAGGAGTTTTGGCGGGAGATGAAGGGCGATTGCGGAAACAAATAGGGGTGGAGCCCACTCCAGGGTCCCTACTCCTTCATATTTCCTCGCTATAAGCTTTTATTGCTCGGCGCTCATCTTGTTTCTTCTGCTTTCGTTTCCCGAGGATCCCTTTTCTCCAGATTAGATGTCTTCTTTCGTGGAATCTGTAGATGTCGTAGGAGTAGGTTCTAGGGATCCTATAGTTGAGCCTGGGTCTTCCCGGGGAGCAGGGGTCGGATCCTCTTCCCGGGACCGTGCGGCGGGGGCAGCCCCCAGGGAGAAGGCGGTAGACACTGCCCCCGGCGCGTCGTGTTGGGTGAGACATGAGGACGAGCTCGCCAATGCTCGGGCTCGCTTCCACATCCCTTCACATTATACGCTTCGTCTGGCCAAGGAGGGGGAGAGGGCAGACCAAGTACGGGGTAGGGAGATCGCTCTGTACTTGGAAGCTTTTTGGGGTGGAATGCGCATGCCCTTCTCTCCCGAGGTCATCGAAGCGCTGAACTTTTTCGGGGTAGCTCCTGGCCAGTTAGTGCCGAACTCCTGGAGGATTCTCCTCGGGTTCCTGATCCGCCTGAAGTTACAGGCGGTTCCCTTCAGCCTCTCCCTCCTTGATTCTTCCCTCGTTTTCAAAAATCATCCTGGGGGTCGAGCGGGCAACCCGAGGTGGGTCTACCTCTCTTTTAGAAAGCGACAGGGGTGCCGCCGGGACAGGGGTTGTGGCCCTGCCTTCTTCCATTCACGAATGGAAGAAGTTCTTCTTCGTTTCACCTCCCGAGGGAGATGACTGGCCCGTGCCTACCAAGTGGTCAAGGGGAAAATGCTTGCCGGGGAATTAGTCTAATGACCCCGCCGCGGTGAGAGTGGCGTCGTAGGAGCCCATCCCCTGATTCGACGTGCTGCTGTCTGAGAGGGTCCTGAGTTGGGCCGGGCTCAGCCCCGTTGAGTTCGTCGGTAAGTTAGGCTTGCTTTTTGGCTTGTATATTGCTTGTGTCGCTGACTTCTTTGCATTTGGTTTTGTGCAGGACCCATGGATATGGACGAGCTCCGAGCCTCCATACGCCAGACGAGGAGGGTCACGAAGGCCAGAGGCGCCGGCTCTTCCCGCTCGAAGCCCGCCCCGGCTCCTTCTCCTCCGGTGGTCGCGTCCCGTGAGCGTTCGGGGGCGGATCCCGCCCCGGGGCCTAGCAGAGCGTCGAGCCGGAAGCGAGCTCGGATTCTGGAGGATCCGGTCTCGGAGGAGGAGATCGGCTCTCCCTCGGAGCCGCTCAAGAAGGGTTCCCGGAGGTCTTCCCGGGACCCGCCCTCGCCGATCATGGTGGAGGAGGGGGGCCTCCAATTCGCGGTGCCCTCAGGCTATCCATCGCGGATAGCCTGCTTCATGAAATAGAGAAATCGGCGGGGGATAAGGTCCCCGGGGGGACCTTCAGGGCCCAGATGACGTCCATCGCCCAGGAGTCCGTGCAGGTAAGTGTTTGTTTTTATGCGAGATTCAGTGCCTCCTTCTCCTTTCTGATCTCTTTCCAATTTTTCAGGTTCTCCAGCACGTTGCCCTTGCCTTGCGCATGGAGGCCGAGGTGATAGCCCCGGCGATGAAGGCTGCGGGCCAGCTTGCCTCGCTGGAAGAGAGCTCCAAGCGGGAGCTGGAGGCGGTGATAGCGAGGGTTGCCGCCCTGGAGGGCGAGGTGGAGGCCGGGAAACGGGAGGTTACCCGGTACCGCGAGGCCACCGTGGCTGCCAAGGCCAAGCTTGAGGACGCTCAGGTGCTCGCCGGCAACCTGAAGAGGACGATGAAGTCCCTCCAGAAGGAGCTGGGGACGGCGGCCGAGGCGGCGAAGTCGGCCGATCTGAGAGCGGCGAAGTTCGCCGACCTCTCGGCGGCGAAAGCGGTGGAAGGCTACAAGAAGTCGAAGGACTTCTATGATGACCTGGCCGTGGCCACAACCCGTATCTACACGAGGCCCTCGACGCCGTTAAGGCCCGGATGCCGGAGTTCGCCGATGAAGAGCTCCGGGCCGAATACCCCCTCGTGGACGCCGATGAGCAGGGAGAAGAAATTCCTGACGAGGAGGTCGCCGAGGACCCTGCTCGTCTCATGGTGGATGTCGAAGACCCCGAGGTCGCGCCCGGCCCTGAGGCCTAAAGCCCCCGTCTTCCTCCTCTTTTTATTTTGTTGCTTCTGGAATTTTTGTAAGCCTCCGGGGAGTTTGTAAGGCTGGGGAGCCCAAAATACCCTTTGTAAAGACTTTGCCTTTGGTAATAAAACGTTTTTCTTTGGTTTTCACTTTATCTTCTATTTGTGAAGAATGCCCGTAAAATATCTGTGCTTGTACTGTTGGGCTTCTATGTCAGGTCGGCTATCTGTCTAGCGATCGTTCGTCGAGTTGAAATCGATCATCGATCACTTGCCAAGCGTGCCAAGCGTGCCAAGCGCTGCTGAGAAGGAGGCATCTCCATGGCCCCGAAGTCGAGGGGGGATCGCTCAGACTTGGATAGACCTGATGCCTCTTGTTGGGGCCTCGGATCCTCTGCATGTGATGGGCAGAAGGATGTCCGACGTATTTGTGTCGAGCATGAATGGGCTCAAAGGCCTTGTTATGAGGGCTACAAACCCGCAGCGTTTGTTGGGCATGAACGAACCGGGAAGCTGCTCGGTTGCCCCTTGGAGAAGGCATTTGGTTTCTGGCGTTGCGAGCAACGACCACCAGCTAGGGATGGCCGAGCGGGGGTCGGGCTCGACTGCCTCTGGGAGGACTTTTTGATCCTTAGCGTTGGAGGGGCTGTGAGAAACCCACTAAGGATGACCGGGCAGTGAAGCTGCGCGGTTGCCTCTTGGTGAGGGCTTTGATCCCTGCGTTGCGAGTAGGGAAGCTACCGGCCAGGGATTGCCGAGCAAGGAAGCCGCTCGGCTGCCTCTACGGAAGACTTTGATCCTTAGCGTTGGGAGGGCTGTAAGATGCCCACTAAGGATGACCGGGCAGTGAACCTGCGCGGTTGCCTCTTGGCGAGGGCTTTGATCCCTGGCGTTGCGAGTAGGGAAGCTACCGGCCAGGGATAGCCGAGCAGGGAAGCCGCTCGGCTGCCTCTACGGAGGACTTTGATCCTTAGCGTTGGAGGGGCTGTAAGAAGCCCACTAAGGATGACCGGGCAGTGAAGCTGCGCGGTTGCCTCTTGGAGAGGGCTTTGATCTCTGGCGTCGTGGGTAGGAAACTACCAGCCTGGGATGACCGAGCGGGGTAGCCGCTCGAATGCCTCTTGCGAGGGCTTTGATCCCTGGCGTCATGGGTAGGGAGCTACCAGCCGGAGATGACCGAGCGGGGTAGCCGCTCGGTTGCCTCTTGCGAGGACTTTGATCCTTCAGGACGTAGGCCGAGCAGGGTTACTGCCCAGTGCCTCTTGGCGAGGACTTTGATCCCTGTCGGTTGTGGTAGGAAACTACCAGCCGGGGATAGCCGAGCAAGGGCTCGACTTTCTCTGGGAGGACTTTGGTCCTTAGCGTGGGAGGGGCTGTAAGAAGCCTACAAAGGACCCTTGGCCGGGCGGGGTTACTGCCCGGTGCCTCTTGGCGAGGGCTTTTGTCCTAAAGGATAGCCGAGCGAGGGTTCGGCACGACTGCCTCTGGGAGGGCTTTTTGATCCCTGTCGGTTGTGGTAGGAAACTACCGGCCGGGGATAGCCGAGCAGGGTAGCTGCTGAGCTGCCTTTAAGGAGGACTTTCATCCTCAGGGTTGGAGGGGCCGCAGGAGGCCTACTGAGGATAATCGGACAGTGAAGGGCTTTGATCCCTGGCGTTGCGAGTAGGGAAGCTACCGGCCAAGGATAGCCGAGCAGGGAAGCCACTCGACTGCCTCTACGGAGGACTTTGATCCTTAGCGTTGGAGGGGCCTTAGGAGGCCTGCTAAGGATAACCGGGCAGTGAAGCTGCGCGGTTGCCTCTTGGCGAGGGCTTTGATCCTTAGCGTTGGAGGGGCCTTAGGAGGCCTGCTAAGGATAACCGGGCAGTGAAGCTGCGCGGTTGCCTCTTGGCGAGGGCTTTGATCCCTGGCGTTGCGAGTGGGGAAGCTACCGGCCAGGGAAAACCGAGCAGGGTAGCTGCTCGGCTGATTCTTCATGAGGTTTCGCCCGACCATCCAGTTGCAGGTATGGGGAACAGGAACGGTCGCGACGAACGTGCGCGTAGCATGCGCATTGAATGTGGGGGGAGGCGAAGCGCTAGGATCACGTCGTTCCAATTCCGCCAGAGAAGGCTCGATGATCGCCGCGTGGCAGCGACTTCTTGGGCGAGAGCGGACGACCGTCGAGTTCCGTTGGGGCGCAGTGGGCTATATAAGGCTAAAGGAGCACTGGTTCTTCCTTTCTTAGTAAACAGATCGTTGAGAATGCAAGACTTCCCCTTTACCATCCCCGAAATCATCCACTTCGAAGAAGTATACCTCTATGACCAGAACTCCACCGAGGACACGGTGCAGTTGGTCTATGGGAGTATCGAAGACCACTTCGGCCGGCTGCTCCCCCGACGCTCCTCCCTGCTGCAGCTGCTGATGTACTCCATCTGGAGGGCGTCGCCAGGGCTCTACAACCCCGTGTCCGAACAGCTCTATGACGAGGCCGTAGGCAAGCTGCGATCTCTGGGGCGCTTCGGCCTGATCTTCGCGAATCGGCTGGCTCGCTCAGTGGCACTCGTCCGTGAGTGCTACGAACTGAGGCTCGGGGTCAACGCGCGCAGAGGGAATCGAGGGCTGAGGATGGATCTCGCGAGGCCTCGGCTGGAGGAGATCTTTACCGAGTACCATGAGCAGTGCTCTCTGCACCCCCTTCCCCCGCTGCTGTAATTTTCTTTTTCTTTTTGTATGTATGACTGAGGATCCCATAATACCTTTTTGAATAAATAAGATATTTCCTTCTTTTTCGCAATGTTCATTGATCTTTATTAAATTAACAACAGACCCTAGGAAGAGTTTGCATTGCCCCAAAAAAAAGTGCATGCTAATAGATGACCTTATTAGCGCGGCCCGAGCTCCCCGGAGGCTTGTTGATCTCCGTGCTCGGCACCGGATATGGAACTCCCTGAGCGTCGGACTGGTCATCTGCCGAAACGAGCATGATCTGGCCGATGGTCAGCTTGGCAGGAGGGGGACGCTGCTCCTGCTCACGGTCGGCATGTCGTTTGTCCCTCAAGTAGGCGGCGAGGTGCCCCGATCGGATGAGCTCCTCGATGTAGTCCCGGAGCTGCTTGCAATCCTCCGTAGCATGGCCCAGCGTCCGGTGGAAGGCGCAATAAGAGCCCCGGGTTCGCTTCGAGGCCTGACGCGGGATTGGAGGGAACTTGAAGAACCCTTCGCCCTGGGCCTCCTCTAGTAACACTGCGAGGGAGACGTTGAGCGGGGTGTACTCCTGGAACTTCGGGTGATAGGCCTGACGCTCCGGCCTCTCTTTTCGAGCCCTCTTCTTTTGGTCGGACCGTTCTGCTCGGGGGAGGTTCGCGTTCACCTCGGACTCCAGCTGAACCTCACGCTCGGTCCACGCCTTGACCTCGGCCATGGTTTTAGGCTGTGCCGACGCAAAGGAGCGCAACCACTCCTTGTGCCTAAGACCAGATCTGAGCGTCGTGATGACGGTCTTGTCCCGGTGCTCGGGAACCTCGAGAAGGGCGTTGTAGAAGCGGATGATGTAAGCCTTGAACGTCTCCTTGTCCCCGCTCTTAATTGTAAAGAGGTAGTCGACCGTGCGCTTCTGCCGACGGTTCCCAACGAAGTGGCCGAGGAACTGAGTAGCCAGCTCGTCGAAGATCGAGATTGAGCAAGGCTCGAGTCCTCGGAACCAGTCCCGACCAGAGCGGATGAGGATGGCTGAGAAGGCCCTGAGCTGGGCGGCGTCGGAATGGTCTTGGAAGCTCATCCCCGTGGTGAAAGCATCCACATGATCTTTCGGGTCGGTTTTCCCGTCGAACAGAGAGACCTTCGGAGGCTTGTTGCGCGAGGAGACGTGGACAAGGAGCAGTCTCTCAGTAAACGCTTGGTGAGCGAGTCGGCGACGTACTTAGCCCAGTCGCCCGAGAGGTGACCTTCCCGACGCATGCCCTCGATCTTCTTTTTGAGGGCGTCGAGTTGGCCATGGTACCCTGAGGATTCGGCGCCTTGTGATCCCTGGCCTCTGCTGTGGGAGACCTGCGTCTGGGCGCGGCCCCGATTCCTCTCGATGAGGTTCCTCCGATTCCCGGACGAGGTGGCCTTCGAGCCTTCGTGGCGAGCACCTTCTGTGCGACCCCGTCGAGGGAGGGGTGTCGATCATGCCTGTGGACAGGCGAGGTGATCGACATCTGGAAGCGGAGGGGCGGCGATCGAGGTCCCTGGCCCGGCCGCTTGGACACGGATGAGCGCCTCCACGAGGGACTATAGCCGATCTATTCTAGATCAGCTGGCGAGGGCGTTGATGATGGTCGCCGAGGGAGGTTCATCTGCGCCTCCGGTGAAGGGGAGGCGGTGGCTGGTACCTGGATCTTCAGGGTGGTCGCTTGCCATGTGGATGAAGATCGGAATGCCAACTTTGTTTTTTGTGGAGTTTATTTCCCACAGACGGCGCCAACTGATAGAGGTCATTTTCGGGTCTCCGTCAGATGTTGTCTTCCGTCGATCTCCCGGTGGATTTTGGAGGTGATCTCCTATTGCGTGTGGGTCTTAATGGGTTTTGAGGAGATTGGGGGTTTTGAGGAGTCAACGCCGAGTACCTGCAAAGAAGTCCCGGGGTGGTTTGGTACCACCAAGAACCCTCCGACGATCAAGTTAGTACGAGATCCGAGCAGAGTAACGGCTATGTGAAGTAAAAATGGCTTACTTGACCCCTCTGTGATGGGGGTTTATATAACGGCGGCAACGCGCAGCAGCAGGCGCGAGAATCTCGCCGGCAGTTACGCTCCCGACGTTACGCCCACGTAAAGAGCGAATCGCCCATTAATGGGGATCGTGATGGCGTGGAATGTAGGATGTTGCCGGCGGAGAATCTACGCATGGCGAGATTTGCGGAGCGGCGATTACGCCTGTGAGTGGTGGAGTTGGTCGGTCGGAAGGACCGAAGAAGATGGCATCGGCTGGGGAGCTCGGGACGAGCGAGAAGGCCGAGGAGTCTTGGTCTTGTGGGAGCTCGGGACGAGCTGAGAGGCCGAGAAGGCCAATTTCCAGAGGGCTCTGAGGAGAGCCAGCTTGTGCTTACAGGTCGGGTGCAGAAGTGGTCTGGTCGGCCCCTGTGGGCCCTTTCTTCTAAGTTCTGGAACACGTCATCTGCCACGTGTCCTGAACTTGGAGATCGCCAATATTGAGCATCATCGGTTAGTAAATTTTCACTACATATTATACAAAAAACTTTCTCTCTCCTATTTGAATCAAGGGGAAAATTATATATGTATTTGGCTCTAGACAACATGTGTTGGAAACGGATTTTCTATCAAAGAAATAATCGTATGAACCATAAACTCGATCGAAGCCACTGCCTCCTCATTGCTGGCAACTCACATGGTTAGTTAAACATCTTAAAAATCAAGAGCAGCAAATAATAGTGCCTACACTAATCAAAGAAGGTACGAAATCAAAGGACATATATGCAAAAATAAGAGGGAAAGATGCATTTATTATGTTTTCGTAGAGCACAACACAAGCTGACTCTTTAATCTTAATATATACTCTCATCTCGAGTATGTGAACCTAAAGAACTTCATGACAACAGAAAACTTGATTGGTCATAATACAATCATCATGCATGGGCTTACAGCTCCAGTAAATTCAGAGATGCCAAAATTGAATTAGTAGAAACTAGCCAACTCCTACATCAATATAAGTAAAACCCATTAAGGCTCTTGTCAGAAGACGATTATCCAAAAGAAAAGGTTGTTAAATTTATTTCAACACAATCAGTAGTGGAAATAGTAGGAGCATTTGGGTTCCTAACGATCGACAAGGGTAATGTAACAAGGACATTAATTATTAATTTACAAAGAATTCATCACTGGAGGTCATAGTTTCAGAATTCTTGGAAAGATGAGTAGCCACACTAAGTAAAAAAGAAAGGTTAAAGGAGAAGAAAAAAATCCATTCATCATGTATTTAGGTGGAGTCATTAGTCAAAGTCAAAGATTACTTGGTTTTGACACCGATTAAAATGTTGAATATTACTTAAGAACATATTATTGCTTCTCAAGAATTTTGTTGCGGTTGCTTGCCTCTCTTATTTGCGATTTCACATAATTTGTGCTCAATGACCTTTAGGATCAATTTCCATTTATGCAAGGTGCCTACGGTGATTGGCAAAATTTTGGCAGGAAAAGTCATGTGCCAAATTAAGCCGAGCCACTTAGATCTGTGATTGATTATGCAAAGCCTAGAAAAAATATATGTGTGGGTAGTTTGAATTCAAGGTTATTTTTGACTTAACAATGTTCTACAAACACATTCATTCTAAATTAGATCAACCGACAGCATAGAAAAACCTTATTTGTCGGATAATTAGGTACAAGGAATTATGCAGAAAATGAGTTTTAAGCCTATGCAACATGCATGGCAACCTCACACTTACAAACATATATATATATATATATATACACACACTACAAAAACAAAATCTATAGGAGAAAAACATGTCAGCAGGAAAAACAGAAAGACTGGAGCATTTCTCAAGTGGATGTTAATTGTTACGTTTAGGTATCGGTTTTGGATATTGGGTAGGTTACGCATATCATATGCATCCAATTAAATGGTCATTCACCTACAGATATTGGCTAATTATGCGGCCATTTTTCAGCTTAATTCTTCTTAATGCGTTTGCTAGCAGAAAGCATTTAAGTGTGATTAATCGGCCTCTTAAACCTAGTTTTACAACACTTAATCTTAATAATATTTGCTGTGCACAAGTATTTAAATTTTGGTGGTATGAATCCAAAATTGTTGCAGGGGAACTAAGGCGATTGGCAATATGGGAGATTCAAATCCAAGATTTATTACAAGGGGCCTAAAAGATGAATGGCAATATTTGGAAGGTTTGAACCAGTACCTATTGAATCTAGCGCTCCACAACAACAACAACAACTGAGTCTTTTATCCCAAGCATATGGGGTAGGCTACATGAACCAACATGAGAATCACGCCGGGTCCAGCACATGAATCCGCTGTCTCCACTCACTTCTATCGAACAATATACTTTCATTGAGTCATTTGGCAACCATATCGTTTCGTATCACCTCCATCCATGTTTTCTTCGGTCTCCCTTTTGCCCTTTTGCCATTGCCCATATCGAGAGTATCTATTCGTCGAACCGGTGCTTCCATAGGTCTGCGTCGCACATGACCAAACCATCTTTAGCCGATTTTCCCGCATCTTCTCCTCCACAGGTGCTACACCAACTTTTGCACGAATATCCTCATTTCGCACCTTATCTTTTCTAGTGTTACCACACATCCAACGAAGCATGCGCATCTCCGCTACGTGCATCTTCTGTGTATGATGCTTCTTAGGAGCCCAGCATTCTGTACCATATAATAAGGCAGGCCGAATAGCGCTCCGATAAAACTTACCTTTCAATTTTAACGGAAAGTTACGATCACACAAAATCCCTGTTGCACTCCTCCATTTTATCCAACCAGCTTGGATCCTTTGATTAACATCACTATCGATCTCCCCATTCTTTTGGATGATAGAACCTAGATATCTAAACTGGTCGCTCGGTGATATCTCTTGCCCTTCCAATGTTGTACCAATATGGTTTTGACTTCTCTGGCTACTAAATTTGCAGTGCATATATACTGTCTTGGACCTGCTCAATCTGAATCCCCGAGATTCCAATGTTTGCCTCCATAATTCCAATTTGGCATTAACCCCTGCTTTCGTCTCATTTACTAGAACAATATCATCAGCGAATAGCATACACCAAGGTAGCTCATCTTGGATAGTTCTAGTAAACTCATCCATCACGATGGTAAACAGGAATGGACTTAATGCAGATCCTTGATGTAAACCAATAGTAATCGGAAAATCACTCGTTAAGCCGCCGCAAGTTCTGACATTTGCCACTACTCCATCGTACATATCCTTGATTATGTCAATATACTTGACGGGGACCCCCTTCTTCATCATTGTCCCCCATAATACCTCTCTAGATACCTTGTCGTACGTTTTTTCTAAATCAATAAATATCATATGCAAATCTCTTCTCTCGAAAACGCTCGACAAGTTAACGAAGCAAATGAATAGCCTCTATCGTCGATCGTCCAGGCATGAACACAAACTGGTTCTCTGTTATCTTAATATCCTTCCTTAGCCTGTGTTCAATCACTCTCTCCCAAAGTTTCATGGTGTGACACATCAATTTTATTCCACGGTAGTTTGAGCAACTTTAAATGACACCCTTGTTCTTTTAGATAGGTACAAAGATACTTTTCCTCCATTCATTTGGCATCTTTTTTGTCTGCCAAATCTTATTAAACAGATCTGTCAGTCATTTAACGCCTATTTCTCCTAAGCATCTCCAAATCTCGATAGGAATCCCGTCAGGACCAACCACTTTTCTTAAACCCATTCTGTTCAAAGCTTATTTAACCTCAGGAAGTCTTATTTTACGCATGAAATCACGGTTTATATCTTGAGATTGAATGACAAGTCCATCCAAATTCTTAGTAAAGCTCTTATTGAACAATTTGTCAAAATAATCTCTTCATCTTTCCTTGATATCCTCATCTCCAACTAAAACCTTCTGATTTTCATTTTTAACACACTTCACCGCACATAAATCTCTAGTCTTCCTTTCCCGCATCCGAGCAATCCGGTATATATCATTTGCAGCCTCTTTAGTGTCCAATTTCTCGTACACCTCCTTGTAGACCTTAGATTTAGCTTCCCGAACAGCTTTCTTAACTTCCTTTTTAACCATTTTGTACTTCTCAAATCTCTCCACATCTCTACTTTTCTTCAAATCTTTATAAGAATCCCTTTTAATTTTAATAGCAGCATTTACATCTTCATTCCACCATGATATGTCCTTAGATGGTGGAGCACCACCTCTCGACTCAAGACCTCTGGCTACCTTCTTGATACAACTAGCCATTTTGTTCCATGTTTTATCTGGATCATCTTCCGACTGCCAATCCGCTTCTTGTACTACACGATCTATAAAAGCCTTTTGGTTACCTTCTTTCAATCGCCACCATTTAATTTTAGACTCTACCTTACGTCTAATCTTCTTAGGTTCTCTTCTAAATCGAAAATCTAGAACTAAAAGTCTATGTTGAATGGTTACACTCTCCCCTAGTACTACCTTACAGTCGATACAACAACCTCTATCTATTCTTCTCGTCAGAAAAAAGTCTATTTGACTAGCACTTGATCCGCTCCTAAAAGTGATAAGGCGGGACTCTCTTTTCCTAAACCAGGTGTTTACTAAGATCAAGTCATAAGATAAAGCAAAATCTAGAATCGAGTCACCTACTTCATTCTTTTGTCCGAAACCAAAACCTCCATGGATAGTATCAAACCCACTACGACTAGTACCTACATGTCCATTAAGATCACCACCAATAAATAACTTTTCTCCACTAGGTATACTTTGCACCACCTCGTCTAAATCCTCCCAGAATAGACGCTTACTAGCGTCATCAAGACCTATCTGTGGTGCATAAGCACTAATAACATTAAGGATCTCTCCACCTAGAATAAGCTTAACCAGTAAAATTCTATCACCTTTTCTCCTAATCTCAACTATATCCTCAAGCAACCGTCTATCTATGATTATGCCTACCCCATTACGATTTTTATCTCTACCCATATACCAAAGCTTATAACCCCAAGACTCTATGACTCTACTCTTTTCACCTACCCACTTAGTTTCTTGCAAACACATAATACCAACTCTCCTCTTAATTATCGCCTCCACTAATTCTATTAGTCTACCCGTAAGAGAACCTATGTTCCAGGAAGCTAGACAGATCATATGAAACCCTTGCTTATTTGTCACTACACCCAAGGTCCGATGTAGCGTGCCGTCTTTGGACGACGACCTTTGCTTATTTGTCACTACACCCGGGGTCCGATGTAGCGCGCTGTCTCTGGACGACGACCCTTGCTTATTTGTCACTACACCCGGGGTCCGATGTAGCGCGTCGTTTCAAGACGATGACCTAGAAGCCCTTGCATACTTAACACTACATCCGGGATCCGATGTAGCACGTCGCTGAGTAGGGGACGCCCCAACGATATTCTTATTATGGTTCATGTCATAGAATGTGACAAAATTTTACGTTGGCTGTCACAAGCCTACCACAACCCTCACCCTTTCTCATCCGGACTTAGGACCGGCAACGGTGGGTTTAATCTAGCGCTCCAATACCACAATATAAAGCCACTTTACCTGAAATCTTAAACTAACGTGTTATGGGCTGACAATGTATATCAAGAGAGCTTTACATTAAAAATGCGATAAATATCATACCTCAATGTACTCAAACACAATTAGAATCACTAGTAAAGAAAACTGCACAAGAAGCTTGTGTGTGTGTCTAGCTCCATCTCCAACAATGTTTCAGATGAAAAAATATGCATTCTTGGCCATTTGTAAAATTCTAAAACCCTGTTTTCTAAATATAATGACCATTTCCCAAAGTTAAGTTTATTTTTATTATTTCATTCTCCCTGCATGTTGAAGGCTTCAAAACATGTGTAAAGATTTTTGTAATATCAGATTAACTTGAATGTCTATCCACTTATTAATTGCTCAAATGTTAATTACAAATAGAAATGACTCTTACGTCTAAAAAGTGAAAATTTCACAAGCAAACCGGATATGCCTGGAGCTGAAAGAATCATATTTTCACAAACAAGCATGTTATATTTAAACAAATAAACTCTAAAGGAAAACAATTTAAATTGAAAACATCGTCGCTACATACTTAATACTCAAACAAACACCTTTCTGATGAAAAGAAAAAAGGAAGGGGAAAAAAGCAAAAAGAATCCCAATTGAACACAAGTAAATTTGGGATTCTTCTTATACATTTCAACATCAGTAAACTGTTAAGAATAATTAGTCTAGAAACTCATCAAAGCTTTTCAGTCAATCTGATCATGAAAGAACTCACAGCAACAGTATCCAAAACTATCCAAGATGATTCAAACAGCTCATGAAAATACTCTGCACCAGTTTCCTCAGCTGCAGTTTTAAAAGCAATGCCAAAAGAGTTACCTTGAATGGCCCCGAGCCGTGGTTTTCCGCAAATTCCAACAATCAAAACTTTATCATGTTCTTTTGCCAAGCATGCACAAATCAATGGCTTCATCTTCGCTCCTCTTTCTTTCAAAGCGTCCATCAAGAAATAGCATAACTTTGTTAAAGCCTGAGGGTACCTCAATCTCTCAGTATCAACTGGGTCTTCAAGCTTTATCCAGCGAAATTTTCGCCCGCTTCGAATAAACCCACTTTTAGTAATAGCTGAGCTCCCTTGCCTAAGTATAGCTCTTTGTATTTCAATTGCACTTTGCATTCCTTTTCGAAGCTGATCGAGATTATTCAATGATAATGCAGAGTAAGCTACCCAAAATTGCTCGGCTAAAGAAGTCTCCTCTTTTGTTTCAACAAAAGATTCAAGTAAAGCAGTCACCCCATACACAACATCTGCAGCCGAGACTTTCGAGCAATATCCATGGATTCTTAAAAAACTTCTATAATAAAATTCAGTTAGCCCATATTCAGGCAAGAATCGCTCAAACTCATCTTTCATTTTTTGTTTTACTTCCATACTCATATACTGAAACTTCTTCTGGCAGTCGACAAGAGGAAAACCCATCCTTGCAAGCAAAAGCTTCAACTTCTTCATGCCGTTATCACTCCAGGTCTTCAGCTTAGTCGCAATATAAGAAGAGCAGAGCATCGAATCGAACAGATTCCACTCTCTCAAGAGCATGAGTCGCGGCTCATCTTCATAAGAAATTCTTGAATTTTCCGGTGCTTGCACTTTTGTGCCGTCTTTAAGCGTAACTGAAGAAATTACATCGAGATTGCCTGAACCGTTTATATGCTGCTCAATCTCCATAACTCCAGCTTGATATCTTTCATTCGTTAATCTTTCGTGAACAAATTGATCAGTTAAAGAAACACAAGCCAACCAAAGCAACTCATTACTGTTTTTCCTCAAAGAATGAGCTAACTCGAACATTAAGCAACCTGAGGGCCTTCCATGGAATGTACCCAGTTTGTAATATTCCTTTTTCAGTTTCCCAAAAAGCCTTACTGGGTCCGATTCATTCTCCTCTGACAACCTCCTCCTCTTTCTGCTCTCATTCTCGCGATCACTGTCATCACTATCAATATCGCTATCCTCATCAAACTCATCGTCGCTATTCAAATCAGAAGCATTCGCTAACGCGGAGACATCGAAATCATAAGCCAAATCAGCTTGCTGCTCATCTTCTGAAGTATAAAGAACAATAACCCGATCGTTCTCATTGCTTAAATTGTGAAGGTGAATTGGGCGATGGCTATCAATAACGAATACTTTAGAGTCTAAACCAAGGTTTAAGAGCTTCTTAAGGTCTCGATGGCATCCCCAATTGATGAGGAGGATCGATACAGGTTGATTTGGGGATTGAAGGTTGAGATTTGGGAATTTGAGGATCTCATCAAAGGATGAAATGGGGTACACAGAGTAGCGAAGTGAATCCGAGGAGAGAACATGAGTGATGATTTTCAATGCGCAGAGAGAATCGGCATCAGAGGCTGAGGGAAAAATTAATAGAGGGGTCGACGACGAGGCTGCAGAAGATTCACGAAGGCTAGTGTAGAAAGATTCGACTCTGAGCTCTCTCATTGTAGGTTCCCAATTAGGGTTTTTGACTAAAGGGGCGAAATTTTAGGGTTTGGTATGGAAAACGAGAGAAATGTTGATTTAAGACGTTCAAAACTGTAGCATCCTTCACAAAATTCGATCTTTTGAAATGGGAAAGTGAAATCGTTGCGCAAGAGCATCGAAATTGGGGATTTTTACAGAAACCAGAAGGAAATTATCCCCAAATATGAAATTTCTCGAAATGGGTAGCTACAGAAAATACACAAATCATCAAATTAGGGGGTTTTCTTCATAATCCCAGTTCGCGATTAGCCCCAAATCTACAGATCTGTGAATTTGTAAGACGAAATCAAATTCTAATTCGAACTAAGGAGGGGGGAAGTACCTGAGAGCAGATCGTAAATCTTTGGCCATGGAGATCGGGGGCGGTGGGGGGGAGAGAGAGAGAGAGAGAGAGAGAGAGAGAGAGAGATGTTTGAATTTTTTGAGGGAGGTTTCGAAATTTTGGAGGAAAATTTGAGCTTTGAAAGCGATTGAAAAATTTTAAACCTTTCGAAAATTTAAGCGCGATTTTGGAGGCGGGCGATTTCGGACCAAATCTCACATTTGGGAAAGCGGCGGGCGATTTCGGACCAAATCTCACATTTGGGAAAGCATCACATGAGGATCACATGCGATAGTTTTCATTTTTAAGCTGAACATAAAACAGTCTATTCCACTAATGAGACGCTGCCACGTAAGCAATATAGCATTTTTGTGGTTCTCTCTTTCTTTTACATTTTTGTGGTTCTATTTTATTGACGCAATATAACTTTGCACCTTCTTTGCCATAAATTTATACCGAATATATTCCATAAGAATTGGAAAAAAAATAATTTGCCGTCGGGTTTTTCCCCTACCATCATCTTACCATGTTGTTGATGGCTCTGATTTTAAGGGGATGAAAAGCCCTATCAATCAAAATGCCTCCTCTATTATATCATTTGTAAAATGCTGGTAGAGAGCAACCTTAGGTAGATAAGGTTGAACTCTGAGAATCGAGGAAACACGGATATAGTTACATGAGAAGCACAAGAAGATGTTCACATGATATCACAATGCTAATCCCTCCTCCTAATGCATTGTAATTTGTATTTTGACTAAAATATTATTGTGCACACTAGCTGTGCACGCGGATTAAAACAACAAGGATGGGTCTCATTTATAGATAGGCAGGCAAGACGTCGTGTTTTTATTTTTGTTTCAAGTTGCATGCGCAACTAGTGTTACATATTGCTTTTTTGTAATTTTGTTTAATTTCTATACAATCATCTCTTTGAATGCTTTGGTGAAAAAATCTCTTCGAATGTCATATGTGATATGACAAAGTAACACGCAAAAAAAGGGTTTGTTAACTTTATTATACCCCACATCAAATACTTTAAAACTTGCAGATTTACAAGTATGAATTTATTATAAGAATTATAATGCTTTGGTGCATAAATAACATACCCTTAATCATAATGTATTTTTAAAAAACTCATAAAATTGAAAATTCAATTACTTAATAAATATTTTCACTTTTCTTTATTACCGCGCATCAGACTTGTTATTAAATGCAAAAGAAGGATAGTACAGCTGCTTACCAGGATTGTTTGCTCGAAAGAAAAAGAATAGAAAACGATCCTGGCCACATGGATGGTCCCCATCCAATTCCTCTCTCTCACATTAGGGGCTGTTTGGTTGTAGGATTATGGAATTTGGATTCCAAAAATAGTACGGTTGAAATTTCTGGATTTGGTAATTTGTTGTTTGGTTGGTTTTGGATTTGTAGATCTGGATTTGTAGATCCTTGTAATCTTTGTTTGGTTGTTGGAAAAAAAATAGGATTTGGATTTGAGGATTTTAGAGAGAGATAGAGAGAGAGAGGATTGTTAAATAAATAAAGTGCATGGGCCCCATCTAAAAGTACAATGAATAGTGCCAAATCCTTGAGAATCCATGAAAATTTTTAGGATTCATGAATCCTTCTTTTGTGGTGGGCCCCCCATATAAAACAAAGGAATCCTAGAAATCCTAATCCTGCAACCAAACACAAAATTGTGGAATCCTAGGATTCCACAATCCAAAAACCTAATCCAAACCCATAATCCTGCAACCAAACGGGCCCTTACGAGGAAAATGGACCTCAAGCCCATTTTCCTCATAAACCAATGCACAACAATTGCATTCTAAAACCTTCAGAATTCATACAGTTTACCAAGTCATATATCCCAAAAACAACTTAAGTTGCCTCTAACTTCCCTTGCATCGTCTCAACCTGTAAATGTATCAAAATTGGACAAAAATGATTTTCAGATGCTATAAGAAAAACGTTGTAATGAAACATAAATTGCATTGCCGATTCCCATTGAATGGCGAAGAAATTCAACCCTGATTGTAAATTGCATGTTCAACTACCAGCCTGCTTGTCTCTCTAACAGCTTGCTTGATTCAGATTTCCAGGCTTTGTGGTGACTCTACTGCCTTCAGAGACCAAAAATATTTTTACTTTTGTCAATTCATGCATTTCGACACACTTTAGTTCGGGGCTGGAGTTGAGCTGATGAATCATGTGATGAAGAAATTTTCTTGCGATGTGAAGGTTGCAACTTACAACTTATAACCTATCACCTCTTCCTCATTTTCTGGACTTCCTCATGTACCGGGTGGAAAAGAAGGGTAGACATGTACCTTTCACCAAAGCTTGGAAAGATAACCTGCCAAATCATCATCATACGAGGTCAAAAATCATGAGGAAACAAATAGAAACAGTGTAAATGGTAGAACGAATGCCTTATAAAATGTGTATAACCATTCGACTTTAATGTGCTGCGCCATGCAGACCTGCAACTCAACAGCTGGTGTGGGTAAATTTTGTTTGATCTATAGACCAAACGAATATTTACAAAATACCAAAGGATATGATAGTAGCTGATGTCAGGGGGAGATGGACCTTGTAAAAAGGATTCATTTACCAAATTCTGAACAGCAGGGATCAAGGCATGCCTATCCTTATTTGTGCAATTCATATTATATTTGCATGCATCATTGTTCTAAAACAATCTGATACATTCTTTTTTCTCTTTCAATGTACTGTTGTGTAGATACATAACAGCTGTGCTTCTCTTTAGAGCCGAGTGGGTCATCGGAGGTTTTTAATATCGGATATTGGTGGATATCGGAATCGTATCGGCTAGGTGTGTCTTGTATCATATACGGCCGATATATCGGAAAAAAATTATCGGTTTTATCGTATCGTGAGAGTCCCGATACGATATATTAGCCAACATGACCGATATTTGATACAATGGCGTCGTCCTATTGAAGGGGCATCGACTAAAAGCATTCTACCTATGATTGAGGAATTTATATGTCGTAGTGTAACGCCTAAGGTATTGGTGCCATTACTTGCACCCTATAGACTTTACTTTCTATTCTGAGCCTCAAGCTCTGCACCATTTGAGTCCCCAAAAAAAATCAGGGCATCAACCTTTTTACGACTGCATGCTCTCGATAATAAGGTGGTTGATGCTCAAGTGTGGTTGGATTTGAGAGTATCATTCAATATCATCCCCATGTTAGGAATCTAGCGGTATGAGACCCGACCTCACATGAGAATAGATTTCAAATTGCTTACTTAACGGTTGCTGTTTAAAAGACGAGCAAAACTAATTATTCTTTCATGAATAAAAGTTAGGTATTCAGATTTAGTGCAAATAGTCGGTGAAGACGAATACAATAAGAAATTGCTACTTACTGCAATAAGCTTTCCAGCATTTTCTGGTCTTTTTGCCACATGGATAGCAGCAGCTGCTGCAGCTCCTGAAGAGATCCCCACCTGGAATAATAAAAGAACCTTGGTTTGGAATTTGGATGCATGGTTAATCTCAGATGACGAAAAAAAGATGGCCAAACACTAATCTTTCCTTTCCGGGGATGTGTGTGTGTGTGTGTGTGCAGACTGTAGTTGTATAATTGATTAAAGAAATAGGTTTGGTTACCAGCAAGCCTTCTTTCAAAGCCAACATTCTTGCAACTTCAACAGCTTCAGCAGTGCATATCTATGAGATCAAAAAACAAAACAAATCGCTCTTAAAATTGTTTTCTGGTTTTGAAAGGAACAAAAATTACATTAAAGGTGAAAAGTAATCAAGAGAAACACATAGATAAGAGAGTAGAAGTGTAGGAAATATCATGCAGTAACAAAGTCGAGCATATTGTGCCTCCTCCCAGTTGTAACTTGTAAGTTGTGGGAGTAGCAGTTCACTTGTCCCGAGGTAGACATTGCAAGAAAGCAAGGACGGAGCTAGGGAGCACGAGCAGGGCCGGTCGGCCCCCTCCCCTCCCGAAATTTCCTGCGACATCAAGCTTTGAGAAAAAAAATCCTCACAACTAACTCCTAAATATCCGGCTCAAAATAGAAAATGTGTGCAAGTTCTCCTATTATTAAGGAACATCCCATTTATTTTAATAACCATTTAGTTATTTTGGATCGAAATTTATATTATGGATTTTCTCATCCTATATATAGCTTTAAATCCAAATATATCCAATATCTATAGATTAAATCTATTGATTTATTTTGATCTTTTCATCTTCACTTTATAATAATACCTTTTTTCTATTTATAATTCTCTTTTTTCTCTCTCTTGTTCAAGAGTTGATTTTTTTTTTTTTGGATAATATTCGGTTCTTTTTCGTAATATAAAAAAATTCTTGCAAAAAATTAATTGCGTATATGAGCACACACTTTTATTTTTGAATTGAAAATTTGCGTAATTTGCCTAATGAAAGATGCATTAAAATGAGAATATAAGCACACATATGTATGTTAGTTAGTTGTTTATTCGCTTCTGTTCAGGGGCGGAGCCAGGAATTCGCTTCTGTTGTATGTTCATTTCTCTCTTATTAAGGGTATTTTATAGTCACCCCTGCCGGGAGGAATTCCTGGCTCCGTCCAACCAAGAAAGCTTCAACTTTAAAATTTTGATAAAGAAAGTAAAAATTGGGAACCTTTAATGGCGTTCTTTGAAACTTCTATATCAGTTAAGTTGCACATTATCAACACACCAAGAATTTTACGCCAACATTCAGACATTGATACGAAGTATAGTTACAGATAACAGAGGGAAACGCAAGGGTTAAGAATTTAAGAAAATATGGACAGTATACTCTAAACTGGTATAACTATTTTCAGGTTCACTTTTGAATATTCAAATCGAGTAATTCTTCATTTATACTGGTGTATTTGTTTTCCTTTCTTAGTTTAAAATCTAAGGAAAATCGAGCTTGTCGCCATGGCCGTTGATGGGGAAACTCGGAGAAGAGAAAGATGAGGGTTTTGTTGGTCGAAGAGATGAGGGAAGAGGACGAAGAAGAAGAGAAGAAGTGGCATAAGCCATGGCTTTTGCTGGTGGTGTTTTAGAGAGGTTGTAAGGGGCCGTTTGGTTGCAGGATTATAGAATTTGGATTCCAAAATAGTACCGCTGAAATTTCTGGATTTGGTAATTTGTTGTTTAGTTGGTTTTGGATTCTAGTATTGGATTTGTAAATCCTTGTAATCTTTGTTTGGTTGGTGAAAAAAAAGTGGGATTTGGATTTGAGGATTTTAGAGAGAGATAGAGAAAGAGAGAATTGTTAAATAAATAAAGTGCATGGACCCCATCTAAAAGTACAATGAATAGTGTCAAATCCTTGAAAATCCTTGAAAATTTTTAGGATTCCACAATCCTTGTTTTGTGGTGGGCCTCCCATAAAAAACAAAGGAATTCTAGAAATACTAATCTTGCAACCAAACACAAAATTATGGAATCCTAGGATTCCACAATCCAAAATCCAAATCCAAACTCATAATCCTGCAACCAAACAGGCCCTAAGAGGATAGAAAGAGCAACCTTGGTTTGGATTTTGTTACATCTGCGTCATGGTTTGTTTTTTGGGGTAAATTATTGAAAAAACCCGGCCCCTTTAAAAACTGGTGAAAAAATCCCTGAGCTTTTTCATAAGGCAGAAATACCCCTGGGCCCATGAAGAATTCACTCAAATACTCAACAAGGCCATTTGTATTTTAGTGTATCCCAGAATTGCCCTTGCTGACCCATGTGTGCAGTACAATGACAGCTGCCAATTTCTTTGACAATTAAAACATTATATATTACACAGAGGAGTTGCATGTAATATCTGAGGGGTTGCTTATAACTTCTATTCTAGATAAATTTTTGCTTGAAAGACCAAGCATTAAATGTCCATTTCCCCTCCAAATTCACTACTTTTCCCACCAAAATCCCAATTCGCATACCAGAACTAGAATTATTCCTTTCATTTTCTCCATTATCCATTATTTTCTTCTCTCATTTACTTCTCTTTTATTTACTACCCCAACAAACGAAATCTTCATTTACTATCTAACTCATTGATGATGGACCAAACTTGGACATTAATGTGTATTTTGAGTAGATCCAATGGTAAAGCGGTGGTCTTGACCATCTCAGAGGCGACAACATGCTTTGAATTAAAAGGAACTATCAGTTTTGACTTGATATACCGATTGATAAGCTAAAGCTTTCATATAAAATGGAGAAATATGGAGATCATACGATTAGCATGATAACAGAATATGACAATATAAATATGATCTGTATCCACCAAGAGATGAATGAGAAGGTCATCCATATGCAAAACTCCGTTAATACTTAAGCCTTATGAGTATGTTTGGTCTTTATTTGATTTTATTTTTGTTTGCAAGAATATCCAAGGAAGTTCTTTGTAACATGCAGTTGATTTTAACATCTAAATAGTTTCCTGTAACATCTAAAATGTAGCATGCAATATCTAAGCAGGTGCCTGTAACATGTAGACAGTTGCCCGTAAACATCTAAAAAAGCTGCATGTAACAACTAAACAGTTACCTGTAACATTTAACCACTTGTCTGTGACTTCTAAATTGTTGCATGCCCAAAAATCTAATAAGAGTTGCCTGTAATATCTACATAGATGTAAGTAATAATATGTTAATATAAGAGTTTTCTATGTAACAGTCAACACGTATCATCGTTTTCCGCTCCAACAATTGCGTATGACCGAGTACATGACTTGGAATCAAGCTTACCATCGATGAGGCAAGATGATCAAATAATGAGGAACTATATCCTGGTTGTGTGGCATGACGCAATTGAAGGCACATCTCAAATATTCAAGGGTTCTTATGAAGTTATGATGGCTCTTTGCTAATTTACTATTGTGAAACAATTCAACTTTAACCACATTAAGAACGATGGCTCGAGAGTAACAGATGCTTGTTCTCAAAGGGATAAAGGAGGCCAATGGAGATTGCATGCATCGTCTTGTACTCGAAGGTATAGAGTTAGTAATATTAAATTGTAATTATTGTTTTTTCAAATTATTGATTGTTTTAACTGTTAAGTTACACTAAGGATTGCATGTTTCTCATGAATGCGCAGTTATCTATAGGTTATAAAGAGATACTACCCGACACACACATGTTTCCGAGGAATTTCAAGCGATGGACATCTCCAAGCTACTAAGAAATTGGAAGTCAACATACTTGTAAATATTTTAAGTTCATGATAGGGCTATCAGCCAATAGAGGCTAAGAAGGACTTCCATCAAAGATTCGGGGTCATAATTTCATACGATGTTGCATGGCATGTAAGAGAATTACCACAAAAGACCCTCTTCGGAAATTATCGGCATTCTTACGACTCTTTGAGGTGGTATCAAAGCAAATGCATGGAAACCAATCCCGAAAGTGTAATTAGCACCGATAAATCAACGGATGACAGATTCATGAGACCATTTGTTAGCCATGGTGCTTGTATTAACATGTTTTTAGATGGTTGTCGGCCTCTCATATTTCGTGATGGAACTTTCATCAAGAATATGACAAAAGGCCTTCTATTGGCGGCGACTGCTCATGACAGAAATAATAGTTTATTTCCATTAACTTTCACTATTTGTGATCAAAAGAACATCACACATTGGATATGGTTTTTAGATCGGTTAAGAGCTGTGTTATTTGATGGTCCCAGGGCTTACTCCCCCCCCCCCCCCGTGCATAGCCTTACCCTTATGTTTGTATCCGATTTTGACAAGGGAATCAAAGACGCAGTTAGGATGTGCTTTCCCACCGCATTACATTCATTTTGCATTCTTCACTTGAAGCAGAATTTTAAGAATAGGCTCAAGAGGCTTGGTATGAAAAATTCTGAAGCCGAAACTTGTACGCATCTGATGGAGAGTGTGTGCTATCAGTACACGACGGTTGAATTCTTGAGGAAGATGAACCTCTTGAAGAATGAATCGATGTATGCTTACAATGTATTGGTTGAACATTACAGTCATCAACATTAGGCTAATTGTTACTTCTCTGGAATAAGGTACAATCTCAATTCCTGTTCCTTAATATACTTTATTTGGTGATGAAACATTTAGACAGTTGCCTGTAACATCTATAAAAGTTGCCTGTAACATGTAAGCAGTTGTATGTAACATCTAAACAGTTGCCTACAACATCTAGACAGTCATGGTCGTCGTGCGGTCTTTATTTATTTATCTTTTTGTTGAATGCGGGTATGGTTATATTACATCTAATGTTGTTGAATCATATAATATCTGGATACGTGAGACTCGCACTTTTCCTATTCTTCAAATGGAGAACAACATAAGGGTATGTTTGATGGATCACTTCAATAGTCGTCGAGAAAAAGCCGAAGAGTGGAATAGAGTGTTATATCCTAAGTTGGAGGAAATTCTGAACATAAATTTGGAAGCTGCAAGAGTTTTTCTGTTCATCAATCTGATACGGAATATTATTAGGTGTTCGACATTAAAACTGTTCGGATCAATGTGTCGGCTCGATCATATATATGCCGAAAATGGGATGTTACTAGTATTCCTTGTAGGCATGCCTGCGCCGTTATCAATTTCTTAAGACAATCAGTCTATAACTACTGTGACCTTTTCTTGACGATTGAATATTTCATGATTACTTATGTGAATACAATATATCCAATACCTACATTTGATAAGCCGATAGTAACAGAAGATAATATTGAGATTCAGCCTACTTTGACGAGAAAACGGCCGATTAGACCCTTACAAAGAGGATGAATAACAGGGATGTTCAAAAAAGAAAGATAAATTGCGGTATGTGTAGCACCAAAGGTCACAATAGAGCGATATGCACTGCTCCGATCGATTAAGTTTAAAATAGCTACACATTGGTTGTTTGGTATTTTGTTTTATATTTATGTATCCACCGTCAAGCCTCGTGGACCTTTTGTACTAAGACATTACTATATTTTTTATAATTTTACTGTAAAAATTGCTCTTGGTTATGTATGCATCTGGATGAAATTTATAAGTTATTTTATGAAAAGCATTTGCAGTTGCATGTAATATCTAAGCACTTGCATGTAACTCCTAAGCAGTTGCCTGTAATATCTAAGCAGCTGCATATAACATCTAAGCACTTGTCTGTAATATCTAGCAAGCTGCATGTAACATCTAAGCACTTGTTTGTAATATCTAGCCAGCTGCATGTAACATCTATAAGCAGTTGTCTGTAATTTCTAAGTATTTGCCTGTAACATCTAAGCACTTGCATGTAATATCTAAAAGATTGCTTGTAACATCTATAAGCACTTGTCTGTAACATCTAAGTAGTTGCCTGTAACATCTATAAAACTTGCCTATAACATCTAAGCAGTTGCCTGTAATATCTACTAAGTTGCATGTAACATCTGAGCATTCCCTTGTAACAACTAAGTGTAGGTGCGCATCCTCTGAACAAAAGTGATGCATAATACAATCCATAGTAATTGTATCAGCTAATATCGGCGAAATCAAAATATATACATCAAAAAAAGTAGTCATTTATAACACGGCCAATAGTATAGGCCAATATCGGCGATATTAAAGTAAATGCATCGTCCATTCATAAAACAATTAACAGTATCGGCCAATATCGACCAAATAAAAATGGATCAATACATGTATGAAAAACAAAGAGTTCAAACCTAAATCAAGCAATATCAACACGCTTCTTTCTCGTTCGCCAATAGAATTTGCGCCGCAATTATCGACCGCCACTGCAGCGAACATTTTCCCTCTAGGGCATCCGCTATCGCCTGGCCCTCAACCAAGGCCTTCATGAATAAGAACACGAACAATCCACAATCAAAACTGTTAAATAACACGGTTAACAAACTCATATAGTTATAATCCCTAACATTCAAGAGGTAAAATAATACTCTAAAAGTAGAAGCAAGAATTTTAAATAAAGGAAACATTGCTTATGAATTCTTTTGTATCTGTCATGCCCCGCTTTCCAGAGTACGCTAAGATAGGCACGTGACAGAGCCAACCATGCTACCTGTGGATAGGAAATATCCTTCTACAGTCATATTACGGCCGTAGAGATATCAAGAAAAATAATAATAACTATTTAATACATGTCCATGAGCCAGAATAAACGAGTCAAGAATAAAATAACGCGGAAGCAAAAGATACAATACAATAATAAACCGGAATGTACGTCCCATAATGCAGGCTCACATCAGGAATGAAAATGCATAAATAAAACCAAAATACTAACAGGTCCTCACTGCTCGGCCTGCTGACTAAAATACTCCTACTCGTCCTGCAGCAAAGGTAAAGAATCTGGGCCATGCAAAACCCAGACGTCAGTGCGTTATAATATCAAGCAATAATATAAACAGGGGGTAGCAAGACATGCAGGTATGAGTATGAACGGTAAAACAGGTATAACAGTAACATAAATAAGGACAGTGAAGGGTAAGGCATAGGTGATGTGCAGTGAGTAATCTAGACTGGTCTATTGGGTTAACTACTCTCAAGTCTTGAAATCAATTTGATGAATCATCGATGTAACTCAATAGTATCCCGTACATGCCCGGGACCACGGTCAATATTCTTGAGCTGAATCCGAGACGTGCCACTAGGCAATAAAAGGTAGTATGTAACGATGAATGATGTCAGCAGCAGCATCTCGGGGCTGGCCTAGCCCGTAAGACTGATCAGTAAAGGCATCGAACTGTCGAGTTACAAGTCATGTTTCATCATTGATTTCCTCATACCCCCAAGTTATGTGTTTAAGTCAGGTATTGATAAATCTGGAGCTAATGCCAACACAGGATCAAGCAAGTACAGGTTTGTTTGAATAGACAACAAGAAATGTCCGTAGGAACAACAGGTCAAGATTGTTAACATTAGTAACAAGATCAGGTAGCAAGTCAAGCTATGACACATTAGGTCATGTCAGGTAGTGTACATAGATCCAATCATGTCAAGTAGTGCACATGTATCGAGTCGTGTCAAGCAGTAGTGTATCAAGTCATGTCAGGGGGTGCACAAGTATCGAGTGGGTGCTCATAATCAAACTGTAATAAGAATGGGTACACAAAAACAAGTATGGGATACCAATAACAATAAAATGGAATAGTGTGATATGGTATGCAAATAGATATAAATTCAAAAATATGGATGCACAGTTATCGATTAGGGTTACAATTATAGTTCCAATACTAACTAGGATGCACTTTATTAAACATGGAGTGTTAATATCACATTATTATGTATTACTATGATCTATGGATATAGTTATATATATTCTAAATGAGATGGATACAAACGGGTGTCCGAAAAGTTATAAAACTATAAAATGGTAACGTGGGAAGTACAACTAAGCAATATGTGATATAAATATTGATATGGATGCAGTATAATGAAATCTAGTATGTAACAAGATTAGTTTTCATGATCTAGATTTAAAATGATATAAACGGATGCAAACGGAACCTCGACATGTTATAAAACTAAATATGGGATACTAGATTTAAACTACAGGTATAATATTTAATTAAATAAATATATAATGAGTTATATAGCATGTAGCAAGATTAACTTGCCTAGACGGATCAAGAAACGGATGTGTACGGAACGTCTCACGTCGGCGAAATATCGCGACGCGCGCACGGTACACGGAACGGGTCTAAGTAACGCACAATGGTGACCACACAAGTCAGGTATTACGTCTGGATCGTCGGGATCGCCGACGTCACGTCCGGCTCCGGCGAACTACAGAAACCAAGAATTTAAAGAAAAGAAAAGCAAAGAACAAAAAGAAAGAAAGAGAAGAAAGGAAAGAGGAAGAAGAGATTGAGAAGAAGAGAAAGCTCACTGGGTTGTAGAGAGGAGTCGTGAGGGTGTCGACGAGGTCGACGGAGCTCCGGCGAGGCGATCTACAGAAGACAGAGAACGAAATTCTTTAAGGAAAGAAAGAAAGAAAAGAAGAAAGAAGGAAAGAAAAAGGGGAAGAAGAAGGCTCACTGTGTTGTACTGTATTCAGGGAATGATTGATACGAAAAAGTGTTTTTGTAGAATAACTGCAATCAATAACGGTGTCGCGCGTAACTAGACCGAGATGAGTACGGGCCGTCCTCATGGAAACGTTGAATCTTTTACTCTTACTTTAGATGTGTTGAAAAAGAGAGGAGGGATAAAGAATTTTGTGGAATGGTTTCTAGATCTACGTTAAGCACTAATGCAGAATATAGATCTAGATTATTTATGGATGTAGATAATATAAGAAGGGGCTTGTAGGGTTCGTTAGGATTTAGTAGTTATGGATGATTAATTAAAAGTTACCCTTTTTATCCTTTAATAGATTTAACACTAGAACGACAATGATGCGTGTAGATTAGGGTTTCTGGAGGGAAAAGGAATCCCACTCTTAACCCCTATCTCGACATGGAACTCCGTTCATATCTAGCCTTTACCAAAACAATCATTAATCTAATCTCTAATCGCGGTCGAGGCTAACCATGAATTGGTAGCATGCCCGATTAGGATGTTAATGATTCTTTTGGTAAAGTTTATAAACTTTATAGGACGTAAAAAGGGTTTAGGTATTTTCATCATCCATTAACCTACCCTAATCCTACGAACCCTAACAAGCGGAGAATTACTCGCGCATGTTGGGAGAAAAAGAGATGGAGAGAAAATGCATAATTAAACTACGAAGAAATAGAATAAGAAAAAGAAAGCTACCTTTATTAATCAACAATATTCATTACACTTTGATTCCTTAGAAAATTATTACAATTTCTAGTTGCTTCTCGATCTCTTCTAAGGAGGTAGACGGACAGTTGATGATCAGCCTGGATGCGTGAGCCGTCTTGGACTTCGTGATCTCGTCGGCTTGATAATTTTTCCCAGAAGCTCTCGGTCTTTATTTATAGTCCCAAATCCAGAACCCTTGCTTCCAAATTAGGAAGATAACATTATAGATTCTGCCACAAAATTTGCAACTGATAACTCCTCTTCCCTGCCGCGGATCCGCGGCAAACAGGGGGGGTTTGGCCGCGGATCCGTGGCCAATGGTGGAGATCGCTTGATAAAATTTCTGTGGGTAGATCCTTGTGACATGTGGCAATCTTTGGAAGCTTTGGAACTTGGAAATCTTCTCGTAGTTGCTGCCGGACTTGATTTCTTAATTTTGATTTCTTAATTAGGCAGGTTTGCTTTAACAACTTGATTTCCTTGATTTTAGACCTGAAAATTCTGCACAACAACTCAAATGATAATTAGTAGAGTTTGTTTTCATAAGATTTGGTCAATGATTTTTTTTTTGCATACATTTTCTTACCAAATGCTAACTATAATATATCAACATATGGAAAATGTTATTTTTACAGATAAACCCTCATATGTATGATATATTATAATAAAGACATTTTTTAATATGGAAATAGTAGAAAAAATGTAATAACAAATGTGCAGTTTTATCAACTGAACAAATACCCCCAAACTTATCATTGATCGTCCCGAGCAAACTAGTTTATTCAAGAGAAGGAAAAGAAAGGAGAAAACTAAGCACACTTTCGTAGGCAAACACGATTGCACTGAGCACGTGCAACAAGCCGTTAAACCTCTAGGTGTCCCTAGTAGGAGGAGTGTTGTCTCCTGAGGATTTTCAGCGGATTACACCCACAAAATCCCATAATAAAAGAGAGATGGTGAAATTTACATATAAAGATAAAAACCATAAAAGAAATACTTTAAAAATTTAGAGTTTCCAACTCCACTAGCTTTTCAGTTGTCATGAGCCCTATCTTAATAGTCATGAAAAGATGTTAGAAATCACATCATCACTCAATAAAACAACGTCTTTATTCTTCATTCCTACCTTTCATCCAAATATCGATCATATAACCCTACGTGTGTGTAAATAACATCCCTACACCCGGAGAATTCAATTCAAGCTATCATACTCTTGTCCATTTGCCTCAGTACTTTTTAATCGATGAATATTTATGGATTTGCTCACACATTTTCATGCGACCGTTAATACTTCTTGAGGTACTAACCGACCGATTACTTATGTGCTTGCTGATTAGGTAATAGTATTTTCCTCGTCTTGCACTACCTAAGGCTTAGCAGTGACTCCCAAACCAGTTGGTCTAAGGCACTAGGTGATGAAGCACCCTTGCTATATTTTTTTATTGCTGCCTTGGCGATAACAAAACCAGTGTTCATTTTTCTTTTCACCATTTTTATATTTTCTTCATTTTTTTATTTCCTTCATACTTTGGCTTTTAGACAAGAGCATTTCAAGGTATCCTCTACCATCCCGAGTTTCAAGACGTGTATAAGTGCATATAGTAGGGTATCAACATTCAAATGTTTGGCTTCCAGAATAGAAACTATTTTTCAGACTTATTTTTATCCTCAGATTAGTGACAGCCCTTGGGACAACAGCTCATAACTACTTATTACTAGTTCGTTAAAGAAAACTTCTAATTTTCTTGGTTTTCTTAAACTATTCATAT